>LR738712.1:860734982-860842087 GCA_902687465.1 Secale cereale
GCGGGGGGGGGGGGGGGGGCGCATGGAGCCCCTAGCCCACCTCCGGATGCCCCCTTTTGCCTATATACTCTCCGTTCTCCGAAAACCCTAAAAAGAAGACTTTTTACGGAGTTCCGCCGCCGCTCCGAGGCGGAAACCTACAGAGAAGAAAAGGGCATCTCCGGCGGGCAGATTCCACCGGGGAGATCACCTCCCGGAAGGGGAGATCGTCGCCATCGTCATCACCATCGTCACGGGCATCATCGATATCATCATCAACATCATCCCCAACACCAGCACCATCTCCATCTTCATCCAAATCTCATCTTACAATCGCAACTCGCGTTGTAACTCGTACTACCTATCCTCTCTACTCCATCGGTGTTGATTACTACTTTGTGGTGAATGCTATTGAGTTTTGTTGGAGAAATATTATTATGTCCAGATTGTTTATCACATATTTATCCCCACCGATCATGATCTCTTTTATGTCTCGTGAGTAGTTACCTTAGTTCTTGAGGACATGGGGAAAGTCTTGTTGTTAGTAGTCATATGCTGTTGAAGTAATATGTGTTGTTTGATACTTAAGTTGTGTTGTCATTCTACTAGTGGTGTTGTGTGAGTCGAACACCCAACACTTCGCCTTATTAAGGACCTAGGAGAATACATCGTGTATAAAGAATGCTTATGGTGGGTTGCCGGAGTGACAGAAACCTGAACCCCAGTTCGCACGCTTTTGCATAAGGGAATAATGGATCCTCGATCGTATTGCTATGGTTAGGCTTTTGCCTTAAATTCTATCTTGTATTTGCGGATGCTTGCAAGGTGTTTAATCATAAGAGTGCATTCATCTTAGTCTAGAGAGTGCACTAGCATAGATCCTCGATCGTATTGCTATGGTTAGGCTTTTGCCTTAAATTCTATCTTGTATTTGCGGATGCTTGCAAGGTGTTTAATCATAAGAGTGCATTCATCTTAGTCTAGAGAGTGCACTAGCATAGATCCACCCACTCAACACTTATCAACACATAACATAGTATCGATACGGAATATGGTGAAAGCACATGACTACCTCTCCCGTGTGTCCTCAGGAACGCTTTAGTCTTTATAAGTTCAGTTGCTAGGCCTCTCCTTTGCTAAGAAAGGATTGGGCCACTTGTTACTCTCAGTACCTTTTACATTACTTGCTTTTACTTTCCTGTTGCTTATACCGAGAAAACCCCTAAGAGTTATCTTTCAGTGCTTGCAGTAAATTCTTGCTTAGAATCGCTTATCAATACCTTCTGCTCCTCGTTGGGTTCGACACTCTTACTTATCGAAAACGCTGCAATAGATCCCTTACGGTTGTGGGTCATCAAGTACCGTTTTCTGGCGCCGTTGCCGGGGAGCGTAGCGCTATTGCTAAATTGAAACTGGTAAGAAAGTTTTTTATAATTCTGTTTTTGTTTTTGCTATTTGCTGCTCCTTGTTCTTATGGACAACCCTATTATTGGATCGTTGCTTGCGGGAAGACGCCCCACACCTGTGGTGGTTGATCCTCCCCCAACTGAAATTGTGCCTTATAAAATACCAGTTGGTATTATCGATTATGTTTTGGCTAATCGTTACGCAGGAGACAGACATCCCGGTGAACACTTGCTATATTTGTCACAACTATGTTCATTATTTAAGCTTGCAGGTGTATCGAGGGAGTTTGTCATGAGGAAATTGTTTGTCATATCACTTATAGGTAAAGCTTCAGATTGGTATGGGCTTCTCGATAACTCACACTTGCTGGACTGGCAAGAGCTTATGTCTCTCTTTTATACTAAGTTTTATCCTCTTCATGAAATTCATCGAGACAGGAATTATATCTATAACTTTAGGTCTCGTGACGGAGAAAGCATTGCTCAAGCTTGGGGGAGATTGAAGTCCCTAATTCTCAAATGCCCTATTCATAAGCTTCCCAAGGAAATTATACTTACAAATTTTTATGCCAGGCTTTCTCGTCAGGATAAGGAGATGCTGGATGCCTCCTCTAGTGGGGTGTTTCAGAAGAAGAGTGTTGAAGAAAGGTGGGATCTCCTTGAAAGAATCCAGAGGAATACCGAAGATTGGGAAATTGATAAAGGTATTGAACCCGCTATAAATTATGAACATGATTATATTGAGAGCTATGTGGAAACTGATTACTTCAATACTTTTTGCTCTAAGATTGGTCTTGATTCCCATCTAGTGATTGATTTGTGTAAGAATTTTGCCTCTCACGTTGATTCTTTTAAAAAGAAGAGAGACAAACACCATGAACCTTTTAAAGAACCACCTATTGATATTTATGTTGCTGACCCTATTTTGCCTGCAGTTATATATGAAAAGCCTCCTTTTCCCACGAGGATAAGGGAGCACTCTCTTGTGACAGGCATAATAAATAAAAGTGAGAGAAGAGTTGATGAGCCTGAGGACCAGATCAGGGTCGATCCTCAAGTTGCATTGATTAAATACCTTGTTACTAATGATGTTTTGGATTCCAATATAAATTTTTGTGCTGTTTCCACTAACCTTGTCACAACCAAGAATAAAGGCCCAATTTCAGGTACTCCAGTGGTATCTGTTAAAATAGGAGGTCACAATTATTATGGGCTATGCGATTTGGGATCGAGTGCAAGTGCTATCCCCTATTCACTTTATGAAGAGATCATCGGTGAGATTTCCCCTTGTGAACTTGAAGAAGTTGATGTTACTATTCATCTTGCAAATAGAACAACTATCTCTCCTATCGGAATTGTGAGGGACGTTGAAGTCCTATGTGGAAAGGTAAAATACCCTACCGACTTTCTAGTACTTGGTTCAGAGAGGGACAATTTTTGTCCAATTATTTTTGGTAGACCTTTTCTTAGAACTTGTGGAGCTATAATAGATTGCAAGAAAGGTAAAGTTTCTGTTGAATTCGATGGTGAGGCATATGAATTTAATTTTTCTAAGTTCTCTAAGCAGCCTCGTGGTTCTGATTTACCTAGTGATGATAAAATTATTGAAAGTATTGCCTCTATTGCTATTCCCCCTAATGATCCTTTGCAGCAATACATGGAGGACCACGAGAATGATTTGCATATGCAGGAAAGAAATGAACTAGATGAAATATTCTTGAGGCAGCCTGCTATCCTGAAGCACAACCTTCCGGTTGAACCTTTGGGAATTTTATCAAAACCGAAAGAAGACCCGGTGTTCGATCTTAAACCTCTTCCCGATACGCTCAAATATGCTTATTTAGATGAAAAGAAAGTATATCCTGTTATTATCAATTCTAACCTTTCAGGATATGAAGAGGAGCAATTATTGGAAGTACTTTGTAAACACCGAGGCGCAATTGGCTACACCCTTGATGACCTTAAGGGGATTAGTCCATCTATCTGTCAACATACTATCAACCTTGAGCCTGATGCTAAACCAGTTGTAGATCATCAACGACGGTTGAACCCGAAGATGATGGATGTCGTGAGAACTGAGATTCTCAAGCTTCTAGCCGCAGGTATTATCTACCCTATAGCTGATAGTAAGTGGGTAAGTCCGGTACATTGTGTTCCTAAGAAAGGAGGTACAACTGTGGTTCCTAATGATAAAAATGAATTAATACCTCAGAGAATTATTATTGGATATAGAATGTGTATTGATTACAGGAAGTTGAACAAGGCAACCAGGAAGGATCACTATCCGTTGCCGTTCATCGACCAAATGCTTGAAAGGTTATCCAAAAATACCCACTTTTGTTATCTCGATGGTTATTCTGGCTTCTCTCAAATTCATGTTAACACTGTCGATCAAGAGAAGACCACTTTTACTTGTCCCTTTGGTACTTATGCTTACAGGCGTATGCCTTTTGGTTTATGTAATGCCCCTGCTACTTTTCAAAGGTGTATGTCTGCTATCTTTCATGGTTTCTGCGGGGATATTATGGAAGTCTTCATGGACGATTTCTCCGTCTATGGAACTTCTTTTGACCATTGTCTTCACAACCTTAATAAAGTTTTGCAGAGATGCGAGGAGACAAATTTGGTACTCAACTGGGAAAAGTGCCACTTTATGGTTAATGAAGGAATTGTTCTTGGTCACAAGATTTCTGAAAGGGGAATTGAAGTGGACAAGGCTAAGATCGAAGCTATTGAGAGGATGCCCTATCCAAGGGACATCAAAGGTATTCGCCGTTTCCTCGGTCATGCCGGTTTTTATAGAAGATTTATTGAAGACTTTTCTAAAACCTCGAGACCCCTCACTAGTCTTCTCCAGAAGGATGTTCCTTTTGTATTTGATGAAAATTGTAAGGAAGCTTTTGAAGTCCTTAAGAAAGCTTTAATAACTGCTCCTATAGTACAACCACCTGACTGGAATTTACCTTTTGAGATTATGTGTGATGCAAGTGATTTTGCTGTTGGAGCTGTTCTAGGACAAAGAGTTGATAAGAAATTGAATGTTATACATTATGCTAGTAAAACCCTTGATAGTGCTCAAAGAAATTATGCTACTACTGAGAAGGAATTCTTAGCTGTAGTTTTTGCTTGTGATAAGTTTAGGCAGTATATTGTTGATTCCAAAGTTATTATTCATACTGATCATGCTGCCATGAAGTATCTTATGACAAAGAAGGATGCCAAGCCAAGGCTTATCAGATGGGTACTCCTTCTTCAAGAATTTGATTTGCAGATTGTTGATAGGAAAGGGGAAGACAATCCGGTGGCGGACAATCTTTCAAGGATGGAAGATATACCGCACGACCCCATCCCAGTTAACGATAGTTTTCCAGACGAGCAACTTGCCGTTGTAAAAGTACAATCTCTTTTCGATCCTTGGTATGCAGATTATGCTAATTTTATTGTTGCAAAGTATTTGCCTCCAGGTCTAACATTTCAGCAAAGGAAGAAGTTCTTTCATGATTTGAGGCACTACTTTTGGGATGACCCACATCTTTTCAAAGAAGGTCCCGACGGGATCGTGAGAAGATGCATTCCGGAACATGAGCAGAAGGACATTCTCAGACGGTGTCATGATAGTCCCTATGGAGGACATCATGCCGGTGAGAGGACTGCACATAAGGTTCTTCAATCAGGTTTTTATTGGCCTACTCTCTTTAAAGATGCTAGAAATTATGTTTTAGCCTGTGATAAATGTCAGAGAGTTGGTAACATTAGTAGAAGGAATGAGATGCCTATGAATTACTCACTAGTGATTGAACCTTTCGATTGTTGGGGTTTTGATTTTATGGGTCCTTTTCCTTCTTCGCACAAGTACACTCACATTTTAGTAGCTGTTGATTATGTGACCAAGTGGGTTGAAGCAATCCCCACTCAAAGTGCTGATCACAAGACATCTTTAAAAATGTTTAAAGATGTAATATTTCCCAGGTTTGGTGTACCGAGGTATCTCATGACTGATGGGGGATCACACTTCACGCACGGAGCTTTTAGAAAAGCTTTGGCCAAATACGATGTTAATCATAGAATTGCTTCACCATATCATCCTCAAACTAGTGGGCAAGTTGAGCTCACCAATAGAGAGATTAAGTTGATCCTGCAGAAAACAGTAAACAGAAATAGGAAGGATTGGTCAAACAAGTTAGGAGATGCTTTGTGGGCATATAGAACTGCTTACAAAAACCCCATGGGCATGTCTCCCTATAAGATGGTGTATGGCAAGGCTTGCCATTTGCCATTAGAGTTAGAGCACAAAGCTTTCTGGGCTGTTAGAGAGCTTAACGCTGACCCAAAACTAGCTGGTGAGAAGCGTCTCATGAACTTGACTTCTCTAGATGAATGGAGAAGTGAACCTTACGAGAGTGCTAAAATGTTCAAGGAAAAGGTAAAAAAGTGGCATGATAGGAAGATTCTGAAACGTGAATTTAATGTTGGCGATAAAGTTTTGTTGTTTAGATCCCGTTTCAGGTTTTCTCCAGGTAAACTACTTTCCAGGTGGGAAGGACCATTTCATATTGAAGAAGTTTATCGGTCTGGTGCAATTAAGATTAACAATTTTGAAGGCACCAAACCTCAAGTTGTGAATGGGCAAAGACTTAAACATTACATAGCAGGAGACCCTGTCAATGTTGATGTGAATATAATATACACAACAACTCACGAAGAACATGTTGCAGCCCTGTTTCAGACGCCAGCAGAAGCAGAATAAGAAAAGGTATGTAGTACGGTAAGGAAACACCGCAAACCATCATAAAAGTTCCGTATTACGAGTTTTTGCAAAATTAGTAAAATTCTGAGCCGAAGTGGAGTCGGAGACGAGCTCCAGGGGGTCCAGGCGCCCCCCTGGCACGCCCCACCTCCTGGCCGCGCCGCCAGGGCGCTGGACACCCGGGAGTCTGCCTCCGACCCCGCTTTGGTCCGTTACCTTCCTTTCTGTGCATAAATTTTTCCTATATATTTGCCCGGATTGTTCCGGCAACGTATCTTGCGATTTCGCGTGTTTTCTCTTCGGTCTGTTTCTGCCAGGGAATCTTTCAGCTGAATTTAGGTGCCATGGCTTCTCCAAGTTCCCCCAAGGACAAGTTCGTCGTCAACGTCATCAACCCTTACCTCGCTGAGGTGAAGAAGCACCCTCAGGTTGTTCAGATGAAGGACGGCGTCCTTCATCAAGAAGATCTGAAGGGACCTATCAAGGAGGGGAGCATCCAGGCCAGGCTGGAAGAAGTGGAACAAGAAGTCTTCGAGTACAAGAAGATGGTCGAGCATGGTGTCGAAGCTAACTTTGACATCACCAACGAGCTGAAGAACTACTTCCTGAAGGAGATGAAGGAGATGTGGGAAAGAATCACCGCGTCTGAAGAAAGAATTATAGAGCTCCAAGGGCAAATTAATGATCTACATAACCAGAACTGTGAGTATGAACTAAGGTTTCTGCGCATGGGTTTGGGTGCTGAATGCAGGATTCAGGAGACGAGCTTCTCATATGAGACTGGAGAACCCCTTCCATGGAAGCGTTTCGCCAAGGACTACTTGATCAACGCCAACAAGGATGATGAGTGAAATCTCCTGGGGTAATGGCATTCCCTTGGCTTGTTCCAAGCTTGGGGGAGTGCCCGGTATCTTTATCTTTACCTTTTGTCTTTTAGAGTCAAGTAGAGTCGTATCATGTCTAGGGAGGTTATTATATGAGATAGGTGTGTGCATTGAGGTCTATCACTCCTTCGGTGAAGAATTGTATCCGTGAGTGTGGAGTCGTCCATGATGGAATATTAATGAGAAGTTTATTGGTTCCTTTTGCTGCACTCGGTATTCTCTTCACGAATCGACCTTATATGATGATTCTTATGGGGAGTATTGACCTTATGTCAGGTATGGCTATGAAACTTTATTTAATCTTGGCAAACATAGCTTTGGTCATAACAACAAGCATGATTTTCTTAAATTATCAACATAGCCAAAACTTTATGTTATTATGCTTGAAGTGTTATGCTGACAAGGAAGACAACTTGATGTGTTATGCTTATTTCAATGTTCATGCTTTATATTGCTTTGCATCTTAGTCATCATCAATTGTCTGTTCTCTCAAAACCTTTGCTAGCCTAACTCTGTACTAAGCGGAATTCTGCTTGTGCATCCATACCCTTAAGTCAATACCTTCCATATGAGTCCACCATACCTACCTACTCGTGGTATTCCACTATCACCTCCTAAAAGTATATAATTTATGTGTTATCCTTAAATGTTCAAAATCTTTTATTTTGTGCCTCTGTTTTAGCTCATGAGGAAGTAATAGCTAATTCATAGTCTTTTTTGAATTGGACAAGCTTCACCCCGGGATTGCATGTCTAATGTGCAAACCCATAATACGAGAAGGAACTGGCAAGGAGTGCGCCCGGCTTAAAAATAATATAACAAACAAACCCTCCTTCACGCTTTGTTCATGAGAAATCAGAAAACTTTGGCAGTGATAAACAAAGGAGAATAAGAGGATGTTATCATCCTCGTGCGGGAGCCGTTCCTCGAAACTTGTCCAGCTCAAAAAGCAATTGAGTTATCTATTAGCATTCGTTGACAAATCATGCACCCCTAAAAACTTGTTTTCATTCTGTTTGATTTGAGGATAGCACATGAGTTTTCCCTACTACCCTAGAGCAGGGCCTATCTTTTAATTTTAAGTTGAGTCAGTTACTTCTACTTCCTTCTATTTCTCAAAGAGAGCAGGCGTTTGATGTTGATAAGGATTCATTCATATAAAGCTGCATTAAGATTTGTCATATCATATTCTTGTTGACATTATCATTCGATAAGTAAGTTGTTTGTCATGCCCAGCTAAGGCAAACATCTTCCTTTGTGTTAACACTTTCACTTCTTGCCTATTAACATGTTATTTTCAAAAAGCTTCAATTGATCTCATCAAATATAAGAGCAAAAGTTAAATCTATTGTTGTTCTTTGACCAAAGGACATGTTTGCCATGATATAATGAGTTTCCTTAGCCCTACTTTCGAATATAAGTGTTACCACTCTTTCATAAGGGCCTTATGAGTTGAAGATTGCTGTTGAGGATATTTGAGTTGGTAAAGAAACTATGATGCTTCTTGTCCGTATTCTATTTATCGACACTTCACTCTCTAAACTTGTGGACAGGATTACCGAGTTCATATTCGCTTGGGGACAAGCGAGGTCTAAGCTTGGGGGTGTTGATACGTCAAAAATGCATCACTATTTTGTATCATAATTTATCCTTATTCATTGATATATTTCACGTTACGGTGATGTTCTTATGTTGTTTTGGTCTATTTTACACAGTTTGCAAACTCTCCGATGCCGGAACAGCACACGCAGGATTCAGCAGTAAAAAGTGGACGCTGAGTTGCTGAAGAAGAATACCTCCAAATTACCTGAAAAATTGACGGGAGATATTTTTCAGATGAATCACGAAGACATGCAAAAGGGGAGCCAGAGGGGGGCCACAGGGTGCCCAGGCGGCCTGGGGGCGCCCCCCCCCGGCCGCGCCGGGGGGGGGGGGGCGCCTGGAGCCCCTGGCCCACCTCCGGATGCCCCCTTTTGCCTATATACTCTCCGTTCTCCGAAAACCCTAAAAAGAAGACTTTTTACGGAGTTCCGCCGCCGCTCCGAGGCGGAAACCTACAGAGAAGAAAAGGGCATCTCCGGCTGGCAGATTCCGCCGGGGAGATCACCTCCCGGAAGGGGAGATCGTCGCCGTCGTCATCAACATCGTCACGGGCATCATCGAGATCATCATCAACATCATCCCCAACACCAGCACCATCTCCATCTTCATCCAAATCTCATCTTACAATTGCAACTCGCGTTGTAACTCGTACTACCTATCCTCTCTACTCCATCGGTGTTGATTACTACTTTGTGGTGAATGCTATTGAGTTTTGTTGGAGAAATATTATTATGTCCAGATTGTTTATCACATATTTATCCCCACTGATCATGATCTCTTTTATGTCTTGTGAGTAGTTACCTTAGTTCTTGAGGACATGGGGAAAGTCTTGTTGTTAGTAGTCATATGCTGTTGAAGTAATATGTGTTGTTTGATACTTAAGTTGTGTTGTCATTCTACTAGTGGTGTTGTGTGAGTCGAACACCCAACACTTCGCCTTATTAAGGACCTAGGAGAATACATTGTGTATAAAGAATGCTTATGGTGGGTTGCCGGAGTGACAGAAACCTGAACCCCAGTTCGCACGCTTTTGCATAAGGGAATAATGGATCCTCGATCGTATTGCTATGGTTAGGCTTTTGCCTTAAATTCTATCTTGTATTTGCGGATGCTTGCAAGGTGTTTAATCATAAGAGTGCATTCATCTTAGTCTAGAGAGTGCACTAGCATAGATCCACCCACTCAACACTTATCAACACATAACATAGTATCGATACGAAATATGTTGAAAGCACATGACTACCTCTCCCGTGTGTCCTCAGGAACGCTTTAGTCTTTATAAGTTCAGTTGCTAGGCCTCTCCTTTGCTAAGAAAGGATTGGGCCACTTGTTACTCTCAGTACCTTTTACATTACTTGCTTTTACTTTTCTGTTGCTTGTACCGAGAAAACCCCTAAGAGTTATCTTTCAGTGCTTGCAATAAATTCTTGCTCAGAATCGCTTATCAATACCTTCTGCTCCTCGTTGGGTTCGACACTCTTACTTATCGAAAACGCTGCAATAGATCCCTTACGGTTGTGGGTCATCACCGGCCTCCCCACTTGCTCCTTTATATACGGGGGCAGGGGGGCACCCAAAGACACACAAGTTGAATTGTTCTAGCCGTGTGCGATGCCCCCCTCCACAGAAACACACCTCGGTCATACTGTCGCAGTGCTTAGGCGAAGCCCTGCGCCGGTAGATACATCATATCCGTCACCACGCCGTCGTGCTGACGAAACTCTCCCGTGAAGCTCAGCTGGATCAAGAGCTCGTGGGACGTCATCAAGCTGAACGTGTGCTGAACGCGGAGGTGCCGTACGTTCGGTGCTTGATCGGTTGAATCGCGAAGAAGTTCGACTACATCAACCGCGTCACATGATGCTTCCGCTTCCGGTCTACGAGGGTACGTAGACACACTCTTCCCACTCGTTGCTATGCATCTGGTAGATAGATCTTGCGTGATCGTAGGAAAATTTTAAAATACTACGTTCCCCAACAGTGGCATCATGAGCCAGGTCTATGCGTAGATGATATGCACGAGTAGAACACAATGAGTTGTGGGCGATACTAGTCATACTTCTTACCAGCATGTCATACTTTGCTTCGGCGGTATTGTGAGATGAAGCGGCCCGGACCGACATTACGCGTACGCTTACGCGAGACTGGTTTCACCGTTACGAGCACTCGTTGCTTAAAGGTGATTGGCGGGTGTCTGTCTCTCTCACTTTAGTTGAATCAAGTGTGGCTACGCCCGGTCCTTGTGAAGGTTAAAACATCACATACTTGACGAAACATCGTTGTGGTTTTGTATGCATAGGTAAGAACGGTTCTTGCTAAGCCCGTAGCAGCCACGTAAAACTTGCAACAACAAAGTAGAGGACGTCTAACTTGTTTTTGCAGGGCATGTTGTGATGTGATATGGTCAGGACATGATGAGTTATGCGGTGTTGTATGAGATGATCATGTTTTGTAATGTTATCGGCAACTGGCAGGAGCCATATGGTTGTCGCTTTATTGTATGAAATGCAATCGCCATGTAATTGCTTTACTTTATCACTAAGCGGTAGCGATAGTCGTAGAAGCAATAGTTGGCGAGACGACAATGATGCTACGATGGAGATCAAGGTGTCGCGCCGGTGACGAAGGTGATCATGACGGTGCTTTGGAGATGGAGATCAAAAGCACAAGATGATGATGGCCATATCATGTCACATATTTTGATTGCATGTGATGTTTATCTTATTATGCTTCTTATTTTGCTTAGAACGACGGTAGCATTATAAGATGATCCCTCACTAAATTTCAAGGTATAAGTGTTCTCCCTGAGTATGCACCATTGCGAAAGTTCGTCGTGCCGAGACACAACGTGATGATCAGGTGTGATAAGCTCTACGTTCAAATACAATGGGTGTAAGCCAGTTTTGCACACGCAGAATACTCGGGTTAAACTTGACGAGCCTAGCATATGTAGATATGGCCTCGGAACCCTGGAGACCGAAAGGTCGAGCGTGAATCATATAGCAGATATGATCAACATAAGATGTTCACCATTGAAAATACTACATCTCACGTGATGATCGGACATGGTTTAGTTGATTTGGATCACGTGATCATTTAGATGACCGGAGGGATGTCTATCTAAGTGGGAGTTCTTTAATTAATATGATTAAATTGAACTTTAATTTATCATGAACATAGTCCTGATAGTTTTTGCATATCTATGTTGTTGTAGATCAATGGCCCGTGCTACCGTTCCTTTGAATTTTAATGCATTCCTAGAGAAAGCTTAGTTGAAAGATGATGGTAGCAATTACACGGACTGGGTCCGTAACTTGAGGATTATTCTCATTTCTGCACAGAAGAATTATGCCCTTGAAGCACCGCTAGGTGACAAGCCCCCTCCCGCTAATGTAGACGCTTTGAACGTCTGGCAGTCGCGGTCTGATGACTACACGATAGTTCAGTGTGCCATGCTTTACGGCTTAGAACCGGGACTTCAACGACGTTTTGAACGTCATGGACCATATGAGATGTTCCAGGAGTTGAAGTTAATATTTCAAGCAAATGCCCGGATTGAGAAATATGAGATTTCCAATAAGTTCTACAGCTGCAAGATGGAGGAGAATAGTTCTATCAGTGAACACTTGCTCAGAATGTCTGGGTACTACAATCATATGACTCAACTTGGTTGCAAAGTTGACGAGGATAGTGTTATTGATAGAGTTCTTCAATCACTGCCACCAAGCTATAAAGGCTTCGTGATGAACTATAATATGCAAGGGATGCAAAAGACAATTCCCGAGGTCTTCGCTATGCTTAAGGCTGCGGAGGTAGAAATAAAAAAGGAGCATCAAGTGTTGATGGTTAACAAGACCACTAGTTTCAAGAAAAAGGGCAAGGGAAAGAAGGGGAACTTCAAGAAGAATAGCAAGAGAGTTGCTACTCCCACGAAGAAACCCATGTCTGGAGCCAAGCCTGAAACTGAGTGCTTCTACTGCAAGGGGACTGGACACTGGAAGCGGAACTGCCCCAAGTATTTGGCGGATAAGAAGGATGGCAAGGTGAACAAAGGTATATGTGATATACATGTTATTGATGTGTACCTTACTAATGCTCGTAGTAGTACCTGGGTATTTGATACCCGTTCGGTTGCTAATATTTGTAACTCGAAACAGGGACTACGGATTAAATGAAGATTGGCTAAGGACGAGGTGATGATGCGCGTGGGAAATGGTTCCAAAGTCGATGTGATCGCCGTCGGCACGCTACCTCTACATCTACCTTCGGGATTAGTTTTAGACCTAAATAATTGTTATTTGGTGCCAGCGTTGAGCATGAACATTATATCTGGATCTTGTTTGTTGCGAGACGGTTATTCATTTAAATCAGAGAATAATGGTTGTTCTATTTTTATGAATAATATCTTTTATGGTCATGCACCCTTAAAGAGTGGTCTATTCTTATTGGATCTCGATTGTAGTGATACACTTATTCATAATATTGATACCAAAAGATGCAAGGTTAATAATGATAGTGCAACTTATTTGTGGCACTGCCATTTAGGTCATATTGGTGTAAAGCGCATGAAGAAACTCCATAGTGATGGACTTTTGGAATCACTTGATTATGAATCACTTTGTGCTTGCGAACCATGCCTCATGGGCAAGATGACTAAAACTCCGTTCTCCGGAACTATGGAGCGAGCAACAGATTTGTTGGAAATCATACATACTGATGTATGTGGGCCAATGAGTGTTGAAGCTCGCGGCGGGTATCGTTATTTTCCGACCTTCACTGATGATTTGAGCAGATATGGGTATATCTACGTAATGAAGCACAAGTCTGAAACATTTGAAAAGTTCAAAGAATTTCAGAGTGAAGTAGAAAATCATCGTAACAAGAAAATAAAGTTTCTACGATCTGATCGTGGAGGAGAATATTTGAGTTACGAGTTTGGCCTTCATTTGAAACATTGTGGAATAGTTTCACAACTCACGCCACCCGGAACACCACAGCGTAATGGTGTGTCCGAACGTCGTAACCGTACTTTATTGGATATGGTGCGATCTATGATGTCTCTTACCGATTTACCACTATTGTTTTGGGGTTATGCTTTAGAGACAGCTGCATTCACATTAAATAGGGCACCATCTAAATCCGTTGATACGACACCTTATGAACTATGGTTGTGATAACAAACACCGGTTCATCTTGTTCTGAAAAACTTTGTTCAAAAATTTGTGGCTTGTTGCCTGATAGATGATCCGGGTTATAATGAACACCGGTTTATTCATGCTGGTATTCATGACCCAAACTTTTCACCGTATAGATATGTGGTCAGCTTCTGTAGCTGTTCCACTCCGGTTTAAATGGTTATAAAACACAAACACCAAAAGATGCAAATTTTGCAAATAAGACCATGTAGTCGAGGCTTTTTAAGAGCTGCCAGGCTCAAAGCAAGGTTCAGCCAATCACTCGGATGTGGATTATCCATCTTTCCCAGAGGGCCTAGCCAATCACTGAATGTGGATTATCCATCTTTTCAGAGGGCCGATAGAACCACAAATAAAAAATTGAGCCAATCATTGGATGTGGATTATCCATCTTTCCAGAGGGCCTAGCCAAGCACTGAATGTGGATTATCCATCTTTTCAGAGGGCCTCCATGGTTCCTCGAACCTGTGGGTAAATATAAACCAATCACTGAATGTGGATTATCCATCTTTTCAGAGGGCCTCCATGGTTCCTCGAACCTGTTGGTAAATATAAACCAATCACTGAATGTGGATTATCCATCTTTTCAGAGGGCCTCCATGGTTCCTCGAACCTGTGGGTAAATATAAACCAATCACTGAATGTGGATTATCCATCTTTTCAGAGGGCCTCCATGGTTCCTCGAACCTGTGGGTAAATCGACTGTCCATAAGAATTTTAGCCAATCACTGAATGCGGGTGAACCCGTCTGTCCAGAGGGCCTCCATGGTTCCTCGAACCTATGGGTAAATCTTGAAGCGTCCTCTCTTTGAACCGGATATGATCTCATGTTCTTTAGAGAGTTTTATTGCTTCTGTGTATACTCTGCAAAAAATCAACTTTAAACCGGCCAATATGTTGAAATATAATATCTGATAAAAACTTGCGTGGTTGACCTCACAAGATATTTGTATGTGGGAAAAGGGCTGAGCCCCCGGTTTACCGAGGGTGCAGGTTTATTCATTAATCATAATATATACATAGGATACAGTGGAGCTCGTAGCTCAAGTATAGTATGGCCGTAAATGGGCGATGTTCCATGGCCTCTTCGTCTCCTCTTCTGATGTCCGTGAGTCCTTGTGTTCTCGAACGTCCACCAAGTAATATGAACCGTTGTGTAGATTCTTACTGACCACAAAGGGCCCTTCCCAAGGTGGGGATAGCTTGTGCATATCTGTTTGATCTTGGATGAGCCGGAGTACCAAGTCGCCCTCCTGGAACGTCCTTGTTTTGATCCGGCGGCTATGATATCTGCGTAAGTCTTGTTGATAAATTGCAGATCGTGCCGCAGCTATATCACGCTCTTCATCCAGCCGGTCTAAACTGTCTTGCCTTGCTCTCTCGTTGGCTGCTTCAACATAAGCCGTTACCCTTGGTGAATCATGACGGATATCGCTTGGAAGGACTTCTTCAGCACCATGGACCATGAAGAAAGGTGTGTAACCTGTAGACCGGTTCGGTGTAGTGTTGATGCTCCAAAGAACAGATGGCAACTCCTCAACCCAACATCCTGGGGTTCTCTGCAAAGGAGTCATAAGCCGGGGCTTGATACCTCGCAAAATCTCCTGATTTGCCCTTTCAGCCTGACCATTGGATTGGGGGTGGGCCACAGAAGACACGTCCAAGCGAATATGTTCTCGTTGACAGAATTCTTCCATCTCACCCTGAGATAAATTGGTGCCATTGTCTGTGATGATGCTGTGTGGAAAGCCAAACCGGAAAATTACCTTTTTGATGAATTTGACCGCCGTTGCCGCATCACACTTGCTTATAGGCTCTGCCTCAACCCACTTTGTAAACTTATCTACTGCTACTAGTAGATGAGTTTTCTGATCTTGGGATCGCTTGAAGGGTCCAACCATATCAAGCCCCCAAGTCGCAAACGGCCAAGTTATTGGTATCATCCGGAGCTCCTGCGCCGGAACCAGAACACGCCTCGAAAATTTCTGACAAGCATCACACTTCCGGACCAGATCTGCCGCATCTGCATGAGTAGTTAACCAATAAAAACCATGCCGGAATGCTTTAGCCACCAATGATTTTGAACCGGCATGATGACCACAATCCCCTTCATGGATCTCGCGAAGAATCTCACAAGCTTCCTCAGCTGACACACACCGCTGAAATACTCTAGAAGTACTGCGATGATGAAGCTCTCCGTTTGCAATCGTCATGGACTTAGAACGCCGGATTATCTGTCGTGCTTCTTCTTCATCGTCCGGTAACTCTCCTCGGCTCAGATATGCCAAATAAGGCAGCGTCCAATCTGGAATAGCATGAAGCGCTGCGACTAACTGTGCCTCCGGATCCGGCACAGCTAGGTCTTCCTCCGACGGTATTTGAACCGAGGGGCTGTGTAATTCATCCAAAAAAGTGTTTGGTGGCACCGGTTTACGCTGAGAACCCAGCCGACTTAGAGCATCGGCCGCTTTGTTCCGTCGCCGGTCTACATGATCCACTTGATACCCTTTGAAGTATCCTGCGACTGCTTCAACCTCTCGTCTATAAGCTGCCATGAGGGGATCTCTTGAATCCCACTTGCCGGAAACTTGCTGTGCCACCAAATCTGAGTCGCCAAAGCACTTAACCCGGCTCAAGTTCATCTCCTTTGCCAGCCGCAATCCATGAAGTAATGCTTCATATTCTGCTGCATTATTAGTACAAGGAAACAATAGGCGGAGGACGTAACAAAATTTATCACCTCGGGGGGAAGTTAAGACAACTCCAGCCCCCGAGCCCTCCAATTGTCTTGAACCGTCAAAGTGAATCGTCCAGTAAGTAAGATCCGGCTTCTCCTCAGGAGTTTGCAACTCTGTCCAATCATTGATGAAATCCACCAATGCCTGAGATTTTATAGCGGTGCGAGGCACATACTTCAACTCATGTGAGCTGAGCTCTATGGCCCACTTCGCCACTCTACCTGTAGCCTCCCTGTTCTGGATTATGTCCCCCAACGGTGCTGAACTAACCACAGTTATTGGATGACCTTGGAAATAGTGCTTCAACTTCCGGTTCGCCATAAACACACCATATACCAACTTCTGCCAATGAGGGTACCTCTGCTTGGATTCAATGAGTACTTCACTCACGTAGTAAACCGGGCGCTGAACCGGGTATTCCTTCCCTGCTTCCTTACGCTCGACCACGATTGCGACGCTGACTGCCCGTGTATTGGCAGCGACATATAATAACAATGGCTCCTTGTCAACAGGGGCAGCTAGGACCGGTGGCTTTGCCAATTGCCGTTTCAGATCCTCAAACGCTGCGTTTGCCTCATCACTCCATATAAACCGGTCTGTTTTCCTCAGCATCTGGTAAAGCGGGATCGCCTTCTCTCCCAAACAGCGGATGAACCGGCTTAATGCTGTGATCCGGCCAGCGATACGCTGAACATCGTTGATGCAAACCGGTTTAGTCAAAGATGTGATGGCCTTGATTTTCTCTGGATTGGCTTCTATTCCTCTGTTTGAGACCAAGAATCCCAGTAGTTTACCTGCCGGAACACCAAAAGCACACTTCTCCGGATTAAGCATCATCTTATAAGCTCGAAGATTATCAAAAGTTTCCTTAAGATCCTCTATCATTGTCTCTTCCTTCCTCGATTTAACCATGATGTCATCCACGTAGGCATGAACATTCCTCCCTATCTGCCCTTTCAGACAATTCTGAACGCAACGCTGATAAGTTGCTTGAGCACTCTTTAGTCCAAAAGGCATAGACACATAGCAAAAAGCACCAAAAGGGGTTATGAAAGCTGTCTTCTCTTGGTATTTAACTGCCATCTTGATCTGGTGATATCCTGAATATGCATCCAAAAAGCTTAGCCGCTCGCATCCCGCTGTGGCATCGATGATCTGATCAATGCGAGGGAGAGCAAAAGGATCAGTTGGGCAAGCCTTGTTGAGGTCTGTGTAGTCAACACACATTCTCCACTTCCCATTCTTCTTTAACACCAGCACCGGATTAGCCAACCACTCCGGATGAAAAACTTCCACTATGAATCCTGCGGCCAAAAGCCTGGCCACTTCTTCTCCTATAGCCTTGCGCCTCTCTTCGTTGAAGCGGCGCAAGTATTGTTTAACCGGTTTATATTTCGGATCAATGTTAAGGCTGTGCTCAACGAGTTCCCTCGGTATACCTGGCATGTCAGAAGGTTTCCATGCAAAGATATCCCGGTTCTCACGGATGAACTCGATGAGCGTGCTTTCCTATTTGGGATCAAGGTTAGCACTGATAGTGAACTGCTTAGACGAATCCCCAGGCACAAAATCAACTTGCTTGGTCTCCTCTGCTGATTTAAATTTTAAAGCCGGATCATGCTCTGTAGTTGGCTTCTTCAGCGGAGTCATATCTGCCGGATCAACATTATCTTTATAATATTTCAACTCTTCCGTGGCACATACTGCTTCTGCATAGGCTGCATCTCCCTCTTCACATTCCACTGCTATCTTGCGACTTCCATGAACCGTGATCGTGCCCTTATGACCCGGCATTTTAAGCTGCAGATAAACATAACATGGCCTAGCCATAAACTTAGCATAAACCGTCCTTCCAAACAGAGCATGATAAGGGCTTTTGATTTTGACGACTTCGAAAGTTATCATCTCCGACCTGGAATCATGCTCATCTCCAAAAGTAACTTCCAAATCGATCTTTCCAACCGGATAAGCCGACTTACCTGGCACCACTCCATGAAACACTGTGTTTGATTGCCTTAACTTCTTATCCGTCAGACCCATACGACGGAAAGTCTCATAGTACAAGATATTGATGCTGCTACCACCGTCCATGAGAACCTTAGTGAACTTGTAACCTCCCACCTGGGGTGCCACCACCAAGGCTAAGTGGCCCGGATTATCCACCCGCATCGGGTGGTCTTCTCTACTCCATACAATGGGCTGTTCTGACCAGCGCAAAAATTGTGGTGTCGCCGGTTCAACTGCGTTAACAGCCCGCTTCAAAACCTTCTGATCTCGCTTACACAGACTTGTGGTGAAGACATGATATTGCCCACTGCTCAATTCCTTTGGATTACTTTGATATCCGGATTGCGACTGCTGTTGCTGACGCTGTTGATTCCCCTGATTATTGTAATTCCCTTGGCCCTGCTGTTGATTGCTTTGGTTATTGTAACCACCTTGGCCATGTTGCTGATTGCTTTGGTTATTGTAACCACCTTGATGATGCGACTGATTGCCCTGGTTATTATAACTTCCTTGATTATTTTGATTACCAGCCCGGTTTTGATAGCCATTATTATTGCTCCTATATCCTGATCCGGAGCTGCTCCCCTGATGACCCGGACCATAAAACCCAGGACCTGAACCGCCATTTGGAGGCCTGTCATGAGGATTAAAGCGGCTCGCCATTGCTTTCATAAGGGGCCTGCACTCTCTTATGGTGTGTTTTGCCGGTCGATTTCTTGTGCCATGCTTCGGACAAGGCTGATCTAACTCTTGGTCCCAGCTAAGAGTCCCTCCGCCGGTTTGTGGAGGTGGGTTTCCCATGCTATGCTGAAAGTCCCCTTGAACTTGAGTGTTGGCCACGAAGTCAGAGCCACCTTCTGCCTTCCGTTTGCCCAAAAAACTCGTAGTAGCCGGATTAACTTGCGCCGGTTTACCAGACTTGCTAACCTTCCCCGCCTTGTCTCCTTCAGCTTCTGGATACTTGGTATTATCAGAGTCCCCATATTTTACGAAGGCACTCATGAGAGTTCCCATATCATTACAATCCCTTTTCAGCCGTCCGAGCTTTAACTTTAAAGATTCAAACCGGCAATTGTTTTCCAAAGTCACTATCGCCGTACTAGGATTGATACTATTCGAAGAGTGCAAGATCTCCGCTACTCTCCGCACCCAAGCAGCTGTAGACTCCTGCTCTCCTTGCACACAAGCTGCTAGATCCACCACTAACATCGGCTGCTTGCATGTATCCTTGAAATTTTTGACAAACTGTCGGCGTAGTTCTCCCCATGATCCGATGGAATTCGGGGGTAAACCCTTCAGCCAGGTCCGGGCTGTACCCTCAAGCATCATAGTAAAGTACTTTGCACAAGCTGATTCATCCACGTCTAGCATCTCCATGGCCATCTCATAACTTTCAACCCAAGCTTCCGGAGCCAAATCCGCTGTGTAATTAGGTACCTTGCGGGGCCCTTTGAAATCCTTAGGCAACTTAACACTTCGTAAAGCGGGGATAAGACACTGCACCCCAAAGGAACTCGTCGTAACTCCTGTTTCTGCTGTGTCTGTGTGAACCGGCGTCGTTTGACGAACCTCCTCCCGGGCTCCTGACCGAACCCGGTTTGTATCCGGAGCTGGTGCTGCTGCGCCTGCCGGATTATCCTATCTGCGCTGATGCCGCCTGCGTTCACTGCTAGATACTTCTGGCTCCTCCCAATGCCTAGTATAACTCCGGCTGGGACGTGGTGTTGAATGTATCCTTTCCCTGCTATGAGAGTATGCTTGCTGCTGTATTAACGCCGTATTAAGTAGTTCCTTGACCCTGCGTGCCTCCAACGCCACCGGAGACGTCTCCTCCACGGGTAAAGCGGCCAGACGTGCAGCAGCTGCAGCGATGTTATCCAAAGGGTTTGAATAATAACCTGGAGGGGTGGGAACGTAAGGTGCTGACGTGATCCGACGATCTTGCTCTGCGGTGGGCTGCTGAACCGGCTCCTCCCTGGCTGGGGGTGCCCTCCGGTTTAAACCCGGATTATTACTAGTCCCAACCCCAGGTGTCCTCAATAGATTCGTTGCTTCATAAACCGACGGCAGACGAGATTGGTACTTTCGTCCCCTTACTCCTTCCATAGAAGCTTGCTCCATCCTTAGGTGAAAAGCCTGATCATTCAGCTCTGCTTGTCTCACCGCTATCATTGCCCTCTCTGCCTTCAGATCCTCCTTTAATTGATCAATCCGGCCTTTCAACTGAAGGAGCTCTGCATCATGATGCGCCTTGTCCGCTGGAGCTACTGTTTCCACCGCTTTAGCTGTGAACTCCTCGATCAAGGTGGATAGAACTTCAGTAGGTGAGAGGGCCGAGCCGCTCCCCCCTACACCAGCTTCTGCTGTTGTTCCGTTCACTGGGGGCTGTGAACCGGCCATAAAGACAGCCACCCGGTTTGGCGGGCCGAAGGGGTCCGGAATACTGTTTCCATCGGACTTGATGATGGAACCATCGCACGGGTTAGCTTGAAGGGGTTCATAGCACACAAAGGACACAGAGAGTTTATACTAGTTCGGCCCCTTCGATGAAGGTAAAAGCCTACGTCTAGTTGGTTTGGTATTGCTTGGGAGTCGGTTTACAGGGAGCGGATCGCTTGCCTGTAATCTCGACGGGTTGATTCTTGCTTGTCCCTAAACCGTTGCCGGGTCGTCCCTTTATATAGAGGTGACGCCTGGTCTGGTTTATAGAGTCCCGAGGCCGGCTCATACTTGTGTCCGCCTCGGTCTCTGTCCTTTCTTCCTTATCTCTCAAGTTACATCGCTTGGCGGTTTACAAATCATAATTCTATACATGGGCCCTAAGATTTTATGGGCCGTAGCCTTTACTGAATATTACAACTAAGTATAATATAAACTAAGCCGGTTTACACTAGCCGGTTCATACCTGCTAGTCATATCCCTGACAGTTGTCGTTTCTTAAAGTTTGGGGCTGCGATTCTTATGTGAAAAAGCTTCAACCTGATAAGCTCGAACCCAAGTCGGAGAAATGTGTCTTCATAGGATACCCAAAAGAGACTGTTGGGTACACCTTCTATCACAGATCCGAAGGCAAGATATTCGTTGCTAAGAATGGATCCTTTCTAGAGAAAGAGTTTCTCTCGAAAGAAGTGAGTGGGAGGAAAGTAGAACTTGATGAGGTAATTGTACCTTCTCCTGAATTGGAAAGTAGTACATCACAGAAAATTGTTCCAGTGATTCCTACACCAATCAGTGAGGAAGTTAATGATGATGATCATGAAACTTCAGATCAAGTTTCCGCTGAACGTCGTAGATCAACCAGAGTACGTTCCGCACCAGAGTGGTACGGCAACCCAGTTCTGGAAATCATGTTACTAGACCATGATGAACCTACGAACTATGAGGAAGCGATGATGAGCCCAGATTCCGCAAAATGGCTTGAGGCCATGAAATCTGAGATGGGATCCATGTATGAGAACAAAGTGTGGACTTTGGTTGACTTGCCCGATGATCGGCAGGCCATCGAAAATAAATGGATCTTCAAGAGGAAGACCGACGCAGACGGTAATGTTACTGTTTACAAAGCTCGACTTGTTGCGAAAGGGTTTCGACAAGTTCAAGGAATTGACTACGATGAGACTTTCTCACCTGTAGCGATGCTTAAGTCTATCCAAATCATGTTAGCAATTGCCGCATTTTATGATTATGAAATCTGGCAAATGGATGTCAAAACTGCATTCCTGAATGGATATCTCAAAGAAGAGTTGTATATGATGCAACCAGAAGGTTTTGTCGATCCAAAAGGTGCTAACAAAGTATGCAAGCTCCAACGATCCATCTATGGACTGGTGCAAGCATCTCGGAGTTGGAATATACGCTTTGATGAGGTGATCAAAGCATATGGTTTTATACAGACTTTTGGAGAAGCCTGTATTTACAAGAAAGTGAGTGGGAGCTTTGTAGCATTTCTAATATTATATGTGGATGACATATTATTGATTGGAAATGATATAGAATTTCTGGATAGCATAAAAGGATACTTGAATAAGAGTTTTTCAATGAAAGACCTCGGTGAAGCTGCTTATATATATTAGGCATCAAGATCTATAGAGATAGATCAAGACGCTTAATTGGACTTTCACAAAGCACATACCTTGATAAGATTTTGAAGAAGTTCAAAATGGATCAGTCAAAGAAAGGATTCTTGCCTGTATTACAAGGTATGAAGTTGAGTAAGACTCAATGCCCGACCACTGCAGAAGATAGCGAGAAAATGAAAGTCATTCCCTATGCCTCAGCCATAGTATCTATCATGTATGCAATGCTGTGTACCAGACCTGATGTGTGCCTTGCTATAAGTCTAGCAGGGAGGTACCAAAGTAATCCAGGAGTGGATCACTGGACTGCAGTCAAGAACATCCTGAAATACCTGAAAAGGACTAAGGATATGTTTCTCGTGTATGGAGGTGACAAATAGCTCGTCGTAAACGGTTACGTCGATTCTAGCTTTGACACTGATCCGGATGACTCTAAGTCACAAACCGGATATGTATTTTTATTGAACGGTGGAGCTGTCAGTTGGTGCAGTTCCAAGCAGAGCGTCGTGGCGGGATCTACGTGTGAAGCGGAATACATAGCTGCTTCGGAAGCAGCAAATGAAGGAGTCTGGATGAAGGAGTTCATATCCGATCTAGGTGTAATACCTAGTGCATCGGGTCCAATGAAAATCTTTTGTGACAACACTGGAGCAATAGCCTTGGCGAAGGAATCCAGGTTTCACTAGAGAACAAAGCACATCAAAAGACGCTTCAATTCCATCCGCGATCTAGTCAAGGAAGGAGACATAGAGATTTGCAAAATACATACAGATCTGAATGTTGTAGACCCGTTGACTAAGCCTCTTCCACGGGCAAAACATGATCAGCACCAGGACTCCATGGGTGTGAGGATCATCACTTTGTAATCTAGATTATTGACTCTAGTTCAAGTGGGAGACTGAAGGAAATATGCCCTAGAGGCAATAATAAAGATGTTATTTGTATTTCCTTATATCATGATAAATGTCTTTTATTCATGCTAGAATTGTATTAACCGGAAACCTAGTACATGTGTGGATACATAGACAAAACAATATGTCCCTAGTATGCCTCTACTAGACTAGCTCATTGATCAAAGATGGTTATGTTTCCTAGCCATAGACATGAGTTGTCATTTGATCAACGGGATCACATCATTAGGAGAATGATGTGATGGACTAGACCCATCCGTTAGCATAGCACTATGATCGTTTAGTTTTACTGCTATTGCTTTCTTCATGACTTATACATGTTCCTATGACTATGAGATTATGCAACTCCCGAATACCGTAGGAACACCTTGTGTGCTATCAAACGTCACAACGTAACTGGGTGATCATAAAGATGCTCTACAAGTGTATCCGAAAGTATTCGTGGTGTTGGCATAGATCAAGATTAGGATTTGTCACTCCTAGTGTCGGAGAAGTATCTCTGGGCCCTCTCGGTAACACACATCATAATAAGCCTTGCAATCAAAAGACTAATGAGTTAGTCACGAGATGATGTGTTACGGAACGAGTAAAGAGACTTGCCAGTAACGAGATTGAACTAGGTATAGAGATACCGACGATCGAATCTCGGGCAAGTAACATACCGATGACAAAAGGAACAACGTATGTTGTTATGCGGTTTGACCGATAAAGATCTTCGTAGAATATGTAGGAGCCAATATGAGCATCCAGGTTGCGCTATTGGTTATTGACCGGAGATGAGTCTCTGTCATGTCTACATAGTTCTCGAACCCGTAGGGTCCGCACGCTTAACGTTTGATGACGATCGGTATTATGAGTTTATGAGTTTTGATGTACCGAAGGTAGTTCGGAGTCCCGGATGAGATCAAGGACATGACGAGGAGTCTCGAAATGTCCGAGACATAAAGATTGATATATTGGACGACTATATTCGGACACCGGAAGTGTTCTGGAAAGTTTCGGAATTTACCGGAGTGCCGGGGGGGTTACCGGAACCCCCCGGGGGAATGGTGGGCCCTGGTGGGCCATAGGGGAGAGAGAGGGCAGCAGCCAGGAGGTGGCGCGCCCCCTCCCTAGGAGGAGTCCGAATAGGACAAGGGGAGGGGGGCGCGGCCCCTCTTTCCCTCTCACTCTCCCTCTCTTTCCTTCCCCCTTCTTCCTTCTTTGGTAGTTCCTACTAGGAATAGGATTGCAATCCTATTCCTAGTAGGATTGCAGCCCTAGCCGCACCATAGGAGGGCCGGCCGGCCTCCCCCCTTGCTCCTTTATATACGGGGGCAGGGGGGCACCCAAAGACACACAAGTTGAATTGTTCTAGCCGTGTGCGGTGCCCCCCTCCACAGAAACACACCTCGGTCATACCGTCGCAGTGCTTAGGCGAAGCCCTGCGCCGGTAGATACATCATATCCGTCACCACGCCGTCGTGCTGACGAAACTCTCCCGTGAAGCTCAGCTGGATCAAGAGCTCGTGGGACGTCATCAAGCTGAACGTGTGCCGAACGCGGAGGTGCCGTACGTTCGGTGCTTGATCGGTTGAATCGCGAAGAAGTTCGACTACATCAACCGCGTCACTTGACGCTTCCGCTTCCGGTCTACGAGGGTACGTAGACACACTCTTCCTTCTCGTTGCTATGCATCTGGTAGATAGATCTTGCGTGATCGTAGGAAAATTTTAAAATACTACGTTCCCCAACAATTCTCGTGGGCTAAAAGTACCTCCACTTTGAGGCCCAAGACACCCCTCCAACAGCCCACCAAACCAGCCCAAACCCCTCGCTTCATCTAGGCCATCCAATTCTAATCGCGTGGCCGAAAACCACACCTCATTTGGACAACCCTAGCTCCTTGTGCCTATATATTTGTCCACCTTCCCCAATTTTTGCCCTAAAAAAACCCTAGTCCCTCATCTTCTACCTCTTCTTCTTCAACCTCCAGCCACCGCCGCCTTCGCCGGACTCCTCGCCAGAATCCGCGCCACCTCACCTTGCCCCGCCGCCGGCCCGCAGGCACCGCCGCCCCGGGATCGCCCTCACGCCACTCCATGCCTCCTCCCGTCGGCGCCCCGCCACCGCAACGCCTCCGGTCACCGCCGCCGCACCGCGCCGGCCGGGCGCCGCCGCCCCCAACTCCCTCCGTCGCCGGCCTCGAGCAACCTCCCGCCGCCCCGAGGCGCGCCTCCCCGCCGGCCCGCGCTCTCCGGCCGTGGCCGACCCCGCCGCCGACCGGCGCCGCTCCCGCCGGCCACCTCGCCCATCGGGCCAGCGCCGCCGCTCAGGGAGGAGATCCCCTCGACCGACGCCCGATCCAGTCCCCTCGCCGGCCTAACGGGCCGAGGGCGCCGCCCGACCCGTTAACGCGGGACCCCCGACCCGATCCGCCAACCACCGCTCCGCCCGATCCGCTTCCCCCGCGGGTCCGATCCAGGCCGGCCCGCTTCGCCCGCGCCCGCGTTTACTTTCCAGATCTGAGCTGAGGAGGTGGGTTTTCTACTAAGTCCCTGATATTTCAGTTTCTGGTGCTGTTTTCAAATAGTGACAACTTTTTGTGCGTAGCTCCGGTTTGAGTGAATGATATGTCAAATTGTTCGTGGAGACTTGTACTACATTTTGTTCCATTATGCCATGCATGTTTGAGATCATCTAGGTGCTTAAATATCTGTTGGAAGAGTGCATCTTGATAAAAACTGCTGTTAGTAGATGTTTTCATGCCATCTTTGCAAGGTGATAACTTCTTGCATGTTTATCCAAATGAAGCAAATGAGATGTCCACGTGTTCGTCTTGTCATGCTCTACATGTTGATTGCTTAGGCTTGCATGATAGAATTAATCTTGCCATGTTTATCCTCGTTGCAAAGTGCTATGTGGCTGTTATGTTGTTAACTTTGTTACGAAATGCCTCGTAGAGGAGCTCATTGCTATCGTTGTGTTTGTCCCCATGATGCATGCTTAGGTGTTTTGGTTTCACTATCATGTGTACTTTGTTGTGGTGCTTACCACTTGCCATGTTTAGCTTTGAGGTGACTTAAACTTGCTCTCAAAAATGCCATGATGAAACTGCTGTTTTAACACTTAGTGAAATTTCACTATGTCTGGAATCTGTGATTTCCAGATGCCATGTTTGCTTGCTGTTCTAGGCCAATCCATGATAGTTTTGGGGTGACTATTGATGATTCATTGTAGTATATATTGTTGGCTATCCATTCATGCTCTCACATGCTTATTTGAGTGGCTGTAGCATATTTAACTTTTGCTCTCAAGTTGCAATAAAATACTGCTGTCAGGATTTTGCTGTCATGTTCAATATGTTATAGCTTGTTGCTATTGATCCATGGCTCCTTTGGGGGTGCTCCAATGGACTTATTTGCTGTAGGATAAGTCTAGTTTATGTCCATACTCTTTGCCATGATGTTTGAGTGCTGTAGCTTAATTATTTCTTGCTCCGAAGTTGCTATGTGGCTGTAATTTTCAGCTTTCGCATGTCTATTGTTTTGTGTGTAACTTTTAGCCCGTAGCTCCGATTGGAGCAAGTCCTATATGAAACTTGTGTGATTTTTCATGTAGATTCATAATATCCTATTGTTGACATGTTTTGAAGCATTTTGCTTGATCGCATTTTGTCATGCTCCGTGTGCTCCCATAGTGCATCAGTCATGCATCCATCATATTTTGAGTGCGCATTGCATCTTGTTGATTTGGTGCCTTGTGTGTTTGTGTTGAGTAGAGCCGGAAGCTGAGTATGAGTACGAGAACGAGGTTACTACCAAGGTTGAGAACGAGGAGCTCTCTTACGATCCCATCGACAACTCTTCAGGCAAGATGATCGAACCCCGATAACATTACTATCTTTGCCTATTGCTAGAGTATCGCTCTATAGTTTTGCCTCGATGCCCATGTCTTTCCTGTCAGCCTCCTATTTGAAACCATGATCATGTCTAACCACCCTACCTATGCAAACCATTGATTGGCTATACGTAGGCTTCGCTCAGCCCCTCTTATAGCGTTGCTAGTTGCAGGTGAAATTGAAGATGCTTGCTTCATGTTGAAGTTTGTTGGGTTATATCACACTATATAAATGCTTAAATGAAATCCTCTATATATTGGCAATGGGTGGAAGGCTAAGCCTTTTGCTTGGTGATTTGTTCCACTCATGCCGCTAGGAACCGTTTAAACCGGTGTTATGTTCCTTGATTATACGTTCCTCACACGGTTGGGGTTATGGGACCCCCTCGATAAATCGCTAAGTGCTAAGTCTTTTCCAGCAAGTCCCAACATTGGTACTATTTGCCTAATAACTAAAACTTGCATAGGGAGTAATTAACCCTCTTTCTTAATCAACAACCCGGGCCAGTGCTCCACATGAGTGTTGGTCTAAACTGGGGGTTAAGTGGGGCCACCTCAAGGAAACTCGAGGGCTGGTAAAAACCTGTGGGATCGCCCATCTGGTCGTGGCCTGAGACGAGATACGCGCGGCTACTATCAGGGTGTCGGCACGCCGAGAGGATTTGCTGGATTAGCCTTACCTTAGTTCGGAGTATCTTGAGCACGGGATTCCGAGAATACTCGGGCCTTCCCACCTTGGAGTTGCGACTCCGCGGATCGTGGGCTTGTCATGGGCCAAGTTGGAACACCCCTGCAGGGTTTAAACTTTCGAAAGCCGTGCCCGCGGTTATGTGGCAGATGGGAGCTTGTTAATATCCGGTTGTAGAAAACTTGACACCATGTTCCAATACACTACCAGCGTGAGTACCGTGACTGTCATTTTTCGAAAGGGGTTTCGGGAGATGAACACGGTGGGGTTATGTTTGACTTGCTTTAGTTAGGATCACTTAGTGATCATCTCTCGACCGAGGCACCTTCTCTTCTCACTCTCTTTTACGTAAGCTAGTGCTAGTTGCTGCTGCAGACTCTATTCTTTCTTTAGCCTTGTTCCACACCCAAGGCTTAAATAGTCATGTTACCGGGAACGGGATTGCTGAGTCCTCTGTGGCTCACAGTTACTTCAACACCCCAGATGCAGGTACGATGGTGAGTTACCCAGGTGATGGCACCGAGCTAGACTGGGAGTACGACGAGGAGCGTAGCCGATACTATGTCCGTTATCTCGATGATCAGTAGTGGTTCTTCTACTAGGATTCGATCTAGACCTGTGGATTAAGTTATGTTTGGTATCTTGACATTTGGATTTTTACCCTTAGATGGGCAGTGATGTTTCTCTGAATGATGTTTGAACATGTAATGTATTTGTGTGACGTGGCGAGTGTAAGCCAACTATTTTTATGTTTTCCATCCCCATTTTTACATGAGTTGTGCAAAGATACTAAACTTGCGATCATTCCAGAATGGGATTATGTCTTTAAGTCGTGCCTCGACACGTAGGAGATATAGTCCCATCCTGGGCATTACATTCCCGGCCGGTCACCCATCCTGAAAGTACTCCAAGGTGAGCACGCTTAACTTTGGAGTTCTATCCGAATGGGCTCCCGAAAAAGAAGGAATTCCTTATTGATATGAGTAGTCTATCATCCTTAATAAGCCAGGCCATCACATACGCCCTCACTCAGAGGAACCAACGTCCTCGTCGGGCCACAGGAACGTTCCCTCTTGGCACAACCGTCTGTGCTTCCAGGACAGCACATGTGCCATGCCGTGTGCCACGACGGGTCACAAACATCATGCACAACATGACTGCAAACTGTCCGCAAACATCTGTGTAATCGCGAGGGTCGGCTCTGATACCAACTTGTAACACCCCGGACACACCCGCCGGTGGTCATTACTCCTGGCGGGATCTAGACTGGCCCCACATATCAATACTAGTCTTTTCTGCGCACTTTGTCCTCACTCGTGCGCACCCGGGAGCAACTTCCCGGTCGGTCATCCATCCTGAAACTACTCCAAGCTGAGCACGCTTAACTTTGGAGTTCTATCCGAATGGGCTCCCGGAAAAGAAGGAATTCCTTATTGATATGAGTAGTCTATCATCCCTAATAAGCCAGGCCATCACACATATACTCCCCGGCGAATTCCCGTAACTCTCCAGTACTCCGAAAAATACCCGAATCACTTGGAACCTTTCCGATGTCCGAATATAGTCGTCCAATATATCGATCTTTACGTCTCGACCATTTCGAGACTCCTCGTCATGTCCCCGATCTCATCCAAGACTCTGAACTACCCTCGGTACATCAAAACACATAAACTCATAATACGGATCGTCGCCGAACGTTAAGCGTGCGGACCCTACGGGTTCGAGAACTATGTAGACATGACCGAGACTCATCTTCGATCAATAACCAATAGCGGTACCTGGATGCTCATATTGGCTCCTACATATTCTACGGAGATCTTTATCGGTCAAACCGCATAACAAAATACGTTGTTTCCTTTGTCATCGGTATGTTACTTGCCCGAGATTCGATCATCGGTATCTCAATACCTAGTTCAATCTCGTTATCGGCAAGTCTCTTTACTCGTTCCGTAATACATCATCTCGTGACTAACTCATTAGTCATTTGCTTGCAAGGCTTATTAAGATGTGTATTACAGAGAGGGCCCATAGATACCTCTCCGACATTCGGAGTGACAAATCATATTCTTAATCTATGCCAACACCACGAACACTTTCAGAGACACCTGTAGAGCATCTTTATAATCACCCAGTTATGTTTTGATATTTGATAGCACACAAGGTGTTCCTCCGGTGTTCGGGAGTTGCATAATCTCATAGTCATAGGAACATGTATAAGTCATGAAGAAAGCAATAGCAGTAAAGCTAAACGATAATAGTGCTAAGCTAACGGATGGGTCTTGTCCATCACATCATTCTCCTAATGATGTGATCTTGTTGATCAAATGACAACTCATGTATATGGCTAGGAAACATAACCATCTTTGATCAATGAGCTAGTCTAGTAAAGGCATACTAGGGACACTCTGTTTTGTCTATGTATTCACACATGTACTAATTTTCCGGTTAATACAATTATAGCATGAATAATAAACATTTATCATGATGTAAGGAAATCAATAATAACTTTATTATTGCCTCTAGGGCATATTTCCTTCAGTCTCCCACTTGCACTAGAGTCAATAATCTAGATCACATCACCATATGATTAACACCAATAGTTCACATCACCATGTGACTAACACGCGTAGTTCTCCTCGCCATGTGACCACTACCCAAAGGGTTGACTAGAGTCAACAATCTAGTTCACATCGCCATGTGATTAGCACCCAAAGAGTACTAAGGTGTGATCATGTTTTGCTTCGTGAGAGAAGTTTAGTCAGCGGGTCTGTTACATTTAGATCTATATGTATTTTGCAATTTTCTATGTCTACAATGCTCTGCATGGAGCTACTCCAGTTAATTGCTTCCACTTTCAATACGCATCCCGATTGATACTTAGAGTCATCTGGATTAGTGTCAAAGCTTGCATCGGCGTAACTCTTTACGACGAACTCTTTATCACCTCCATAATCGAGAAACATTTCCTTAGTCATCCAGTAACTAAGGACAATTTTGACCGTTGTCAAGTGATCTACTCCTGGATCACTATTGTACCTCGTTGTCAAACTCATGACAAGGATACACAACAGGTTTGATACACAGCATGACATACTTTATAGAACCTATGACTGAGGCATAGGGAATGACTTTCATTCTTTTTCTATCTTCTGTCGTGGTCGGGTTTTGAGTCTTACTCAACTTCATACCTTGTAACACAGGCAAGAACCCTTTCTTTTGACTAATCCATTTTGAACTTCTTCGAAACTTTATCAAGGTATGAGCTTTGTGAAAGTCCAATTAAGCGTCTTGATCTATCTCTATAGATCTTGATGCCTAATATATAAGTAGCTTCACTAAGGTCTTTCTTTGAAAAACTCCTTTCAAACATTCCTTTATGCTTTCCAGAAAATTCTACATCATTTCTGTAACGCCCGGGTAATCACGCTACAGTAATTCCCTGCTAATGATGGCACGTCATCGTGTTACTGTTGATAACATCACGCTAATCGAAAACCCCGTTCGAAATAAGAACCCAAAAAAGAAATAAACAATATAAGTTTTCAAAATGTTAAATAAAAATGTTCGGGCGGTACTAAATATTGCAAGATCAATTATGGTGTAGTTATTACAGTTTCTAAAAATGCCCAAGTATTTTAAATAAAATAAAACAGAAAAGAGAAATATATAAAGGGAAAGAAAAACAAACAACAAAAAATAAAAAAATAAAAACTAACAGACCCCCCCCGGGCCCAACCGGCCCAACCGACCCCCTATAACCCCCACCCCACAGTGGGGGAAAATATCCCCCCACCCCCACCGACACTCCCCCCTCGATTGGATCGGGATCGACCCGATCCCATCGCCCCCGACGCCGCTCGACGCCCGACGCCGCCCCGGCCTTCGGATCGCCGCCGCCGGGCTGCCTCGCCACCGTCCCCGTCGTCCTCGACCACCACCTCGACCACCACTGCCCTTTTCCCTACAACCGCAGTGAGCCCCCTCTCCTCCTCTCATCCTCGCGCCCGCACGCGCTGGCCTCCTCCCCCCGCGCTCCGACAGCCCGCACACGGACGCCCCCCCCATGTCGCTGCTCTCGCCGGCCACGGCCCGCGCCCGCGCCTCGCTCGCCTAGGCGGCCGCGCCTCCCGCTGCGGGCCACCCTCTCCTCCTCCCTGCGGCAGCGCCACCACGCCGCAGCCCCGCTTCGGCCACTCGCTCGCCGCACCGCCCTGCCTTCCCCTTGAGCTCGCCGCGGCCGTCCCGCTCCGCCCGCGCCACTGCGGCCCCTCCCGCTCGCGCCTGCCGGCTCCGCTCCCGTCGCGGCCTGGCCCGTCCTCTCCGTGCTCTCGACCTCGCCTGGCCTCGCCGTCATGCCCGTCGTCGCCACGCAGACCGCCCGCGCCCGCGCCCCTTTGCCCTGCGGCTGCCACCGGCTCCTCCGCCGCAGCCACCACACTCGCCACCCGCCTCCACTTCGCCGCCGCTGGCCTCTGCCGCCCGCGCCGACGCTTCGACGAGCCCGCCACCGCTACCGCTGAACCTGCCCATCGCTCGCAGCTTCCCCGCGGCGCCGTTCGGCTCGAACCCCGTCGGGCGCCCACGCCGACTAGACCCGCGCCTGTTAACCCGCTTTGGCCTAGTGCCAATGACACATGGGGCCCAGCCCCTGAAACGTTTTTAAAAAAAGAGATTAAAATAAATAAATAATAATTATTAAAATAGTTCTTAATTAATTAAGTAATTAATTAACTTAATTAATCATGATTAGATTAACCTAATCACTAGTTAACTTAATTAAACCCTAATTAGATTAAATAGTCAATGACGAACGGGACCCACACGTCAGATTGACCAGTCAACGTTCTGTTGACTGCTGACATCATGCTGATGTCAGCATGCACTATTCTGGATAATGTTGTTTTATTTAATAATTAATAAATTAGAAAATGGTTTAAAACTTTAAAAAATAATATAAAATAAACCGTAACTCGGATGAAAATAATTTATATATGAAAGTTGCTCAGAATTTCGAGACGCATCCGAATACGCAGACCGTTCGTCAACCACACGTCCCTAGCATACCGAACCCGCAACTTTCCCCCTCCGTTTCATCCACCCGAAAACGCGAAACACCGGGAATACTTTCCCGGATGTTTCCCCCCTTCGTCAGTATCACCCGATACTGCGTTAGGGCACACTTAGCACCGTTACATGTCATGTCATGCATCTGTTTGCATTGTATTCACTGTTTCTTCCCCCTCTTCTCTTCGGTAGACTACGAGACCGACGCTGCTGCTGCCCCGATCGACTACGGTGTTGACGACCCCACTTTGGCTGCCGAGCTTCCAGGCAAGCCCCCCCCTTGATCAACCTGATATCGCCTATTCTTCTCTCTACTGCTTGCATTAGAGTAGTGTAGCATGTTACTGCTTTCGATAATCCTATTCTGCTGCATAGCCTGTCATTGTTGCTACCACTGTTGATACTTTACCTGCAATCCTAAATGCTTAGTATAGGATGCTAGTATTCCATCAGTGGCCCTACACCCTTGTCCGTCTGCCCTGCTATTCTATCGGGCCGTGATCACTTGGGGGTGATCACGGGTATATACTACATACACTTATACATGATACTTGTTGTGACTAAAGTCGGGTCGGCTCGTTGAGTACCCGCGGTTGATTCACGGATTGGGGGCTGAAAGGACATACTTTCCTGACGGCCCTCTGTGTGGATCTTTGTGGCGGAGCGACAGGGCAGGTTGAGACACCCAGTGGAGAGGTGGCCTGGCCCTGGTCGTTGTCCGCGGTTATTTCATAATAACACGCTTAACGAGTTTGGATATTTGATCTGAGTCTGGCCATTGGCCTATACACACTAACCAGCTACGTGGGAATAGTTATGGGTACTCGATGTCGTGGTATCAGCCGAAGCCTTCTTGACGTCAGCGACTGAGCGGCGCGCGCCGGGTTGGACCGCGTAACGCAACTTCCTTAGTAATGGAGGTTGCTAGGTCTGCTCACCGGCCGCGTACGCAACGTGCATGTGTGCGTTGGGCGATGGGCCCGGACCCCTGCACGCCTAGGACTTAGACCGGCGTGTTGACCTCTCTGTTGTGCTTAGGTAGGGCTGCGACGTGTTGATCTCCCGAGGCCGGGCATGACCCGGGAAAGTGTGTCCGGCCAAATGGGATCAAGCGTGCTGGGTTATGTGGTGCACCCCTGCAGGGAAGTTAATCTATTCGAATAGCCGTGTCCCTCGGTAAAAGGACGACCCAGAGTTGTATTCCGACCCGGATTATTGCCTCCAGGGCATATTTCCTTCAGTCTCCCACTTGCACTAGAGTCAATAATCTAGATTACATAGTAATGATTCTAACACCCATGGAGTCTTGGTGCTGATCATGTTTTGCTCGTGGATGACGCTTAGTCAAAGGGTCTGCGATACTCAGACCCGTCTGTATTTTGCAAATCTCTATGTTTCCCTCCTTGACTTGATCGCGGATGGAGTTGAAGCGTCTCTTGATGTGCTTGGTTCTCTTGCAAAACCTGGATTCCTTCGCCAAGGCTATTGCTCCAGTGTTGTCACAAAAGATTTTAATTGGACCCGATGCACTAGGTATTACACCTAGATCGGATATAAACTCCTTCATCCAGACTCCTTCATTTGCTGCTTTCAAAGCAGCTATGTACTCCGCTTCACACGTAGATCCCACCACGACGCTATGTACTCCAGTTTGTGACTTAGAGTCATCCGGATCAGTGTCAAAGCTTGCATAGACGTAACCATTTATGACAAGGTCTTTGTTACCTCCATAAATGAGAAACATATCATTCGTCCTTTTTAGGTATTTCAGGATGTTCTTGACCGTTGTCCAGTGATCCACTCCTGAATTACTTTGGTACAACGCTGAGTGTCAATAAGCTTTAAAGAGGGCAAGGTCCAAAATCACAAATGCACTGTCTATACAGAATTCATGATATGATGTATATCTCACGAGTTATTTACGTAAGGATGGTGTGGTGGCGCCTACGAAATTTATAGACATGGCAGTTGAATGAAGCCACCTATTAGTATGCTTAGTAGCTATGGCTCGGTAGTTGTCTCTCCTTTATTATGTTCTTACTTGTATTGCTCCCTCTCCTATTATCATGTTTTTCTATCGAACTTCATGTCGAATGGCATCACTTTTGGTATTACTTCATGTCGAGTGGCTATGTTTTGTGGTCTTATGAACACACTGAAATCTATTCTGACTTATAATCTCATGTCGATACTGAGCACCACTATGTCTCGCTCCTATCACAATTCAATGTTTCTTCTTCACTTTTATCATGTATGAATGCATATGCTAAATCTGAATTCCTATTAACTTAACATTACCTCCTTGGACCAAAACGTTGGGACCGGCACCCTCGCGCCAAGGCGCGATCCCGATCTAGTCTACTATATGATTCACATTCGACCTTTCGATCTCCAGCGTTCCGAGGCCATGTCTGTACATGCTGGACTCGTCAAGTTTAACCTTAGTATTCCGCATGTGCAAAACTGTCTTGCACCCATTGTATGTGAACGTAGATTCTATCACACCCGATCATCACGTGGTGTCTCAACACGATGAACTGTAGCAATGGTGCATACTCAGGGAGACCACTTTTACCTTGAAATTTAGTTAAGGGATCATCTTATAATGCTTACACCGTACTAAGCAAAATAAGATGCATAAAAGATAAACATCACATGCAATCAAAATATGTGACATGTTATGACCATCATTATCTTGTGCTTTTGATATTCATCTCCAAAGCATCGACATGATCTCCATCATCACCGGCTTTACACATTGATCTCCATCGTAGCGTCGTGGTCGTCTCGCCAACTATTGCTTCTACAACTATGGCTAACTCATAGTGATAAAGTAAAGCAATTACATGGCGCTTGCATTTTATACAATAAAGAGACAACCATAAGGCTCCTACCGGTTGCCGATAATTTACAAAACATGATCATCTCATACAATAACGTATAACTCATAACGTCTTGACCATATCACATCACAACATGCCCTGCAAAAACAAGTTAGACGTACTCTACTTTGTTGTTGCAAGTTTTACATGGCTGCTATGGGATTCTAGCAAGAACCGTTCTTACCTACAGCACAAAACCACAACGATGTTTCGTCAAGTTTGTTGTTTTAACCTTCTTCAAGGACCAACCGCAGTCAAATTCGATTCAACTAAAGTAGGAGAAACAAACACCCGCCAACCACCTTTATGCAAAACTAGTTGCATGTTTGTCGGTGGAACCGGTCTCATGAACGTGGTCATGTAAGTTGGTCCGGGCCGCTTCATCCCACAATACCGCCGAATCAAAATAAGATGTTGGTGGTAAGCAATATGACTATCACCACCCCCAACTCTTTGTGTTCTACTCGTGCATATCATCTATGCATAGACCTGGCTCATGATGCCACTGTTGGGAAATGTAGCATGCAATTTCAAAAAAAAAAAAATCCTACGCTCACGCAAGATCTATCTAGGAGATGCATAGCAACGAGAGGGGGAGTGTGTGTCCACATACGCTCATAGACCGAAAGCGGAAGCGTTTGACAACGCAGTTGATGTAGTCGAACTTCTTCTAACTCCGACCGATCAAGCACCGAACGTACGACACCTCTGAGTTCTACACACATTCATCTCGATGACATCCCTCGAACTCTTGATCCAGCAAAGTGTCAAGGAAGTAGATGAGTCCGTCAGCACGACAGCGTGGTGATGGTGACGATCAAGTGATCCGCGCAGGGCTTCGCCTAAGCACTACGAGAATATGACCGGAGGCGTAAACTATGGAGGGGGGGGGGGTACCGCACACGGCTAACAATTGTTGATGTGTCCTCTAGGTTCCCCCTCCCCATATATATATTGGTTGGAGGGGGGAGAGACAGCCATGGGACACCCCAAGTAGGAGGGCCTAGTCCAATTCGCCCCCCCTTACCATATTTTGGACAAGGGGAAAAGGAAGGAGGGGGAGGGGGAGGAAGGAGGAGTCCTACTTCATACTTTCCATTTTCTCTTCTCCTTTCATCTTCTCCCCATGTGGCTCGCCCTATAGGGGTGCACCAGCCCCTTATGAGCTGGTGTGTTCCCTCACTTGGCCCATTAAGCCCATATTTTTGCTGCGGGGGTGCTCGGAACCCCTTTCAGTGACCCGGTATCACCCGAAACACTTCCGGTGTCCAAATACCATCGTCCTATATATCAATCTTTACCTCTTGACCATTTCGAGACTCCTTGTCATGTCCATGATCTCATCCAAGACTCCGAACAACATTCGGTCACCAAATCACATAACTCATATAATACAAAATTGTCATGGACCACCCTGGAATTTGGCCCACTAGTTTAGTATACTTCTCTAAAAAAATAAAACATATCCAGGCCCAACTCAGTCTCAGGCTCTCAGCACATTTACATGCGCTGGTACGCCTGTATGTACCCTGATCGATCATAATTCCCGTCTCCCCGTCGCCTCCTCTTCCTCTAGTCTCCGCTAGTCTGAAACCCCAGCGGCCAGCGCCATCGGCCCTTCGCCCACGCCCAGCGCAAGGCCGGCACTCCGGCAGTGCACCCGCCGACGGCGACGGCCATGCGACCGACGAAGGATGCGCGTCCCGACGGTCGACGAAGGAACCGCGCACACACGCATAGGTACTGCCCCGTGAGCACTAGTTGATTTATTTTCTATTTCAATCCAGAGTAAGATATTTGTTCTTCTCTAATTCAAAGCACAATTTCCTTGTCCTCTGAAGATTTGAATGATTTGTTGAGAGTGCAAGGTATACAGTTTTTGGTAATTGATAATTTGTTAATTGAACCAATTGAGTCATTAGGGCTTTCAGTCTTTGTTCCAACTGAGTTAATGTACTAAATTTTTTGTACAACTGTTGCAAAAATGAAGAGGACGGGAGACATTGCATCGCTTTTTTTTAGATATGGATCCAAGAAGAAGGTGGCTGCTCCTTTTTCACCGCCTTCTCCGGCACTGGTAGTGCCCGCGGGGAACAACAAACCTTTGAGTCGGTGCAAGAGAGAGTAAATGAAGAAATTGTGGATTCACCATCAGTTTAGAAGGGAAACTTATATTGGGATTATTGATAAAATTAGTCAAGAGCTCGACAATCGGTTTGATGAGGTCAATATGGAGTTGCTTTCTTGTATGTCGGCCTTTAACCCCACCAACTCATTTGCCGCTGTTGATGCACAAAAGGTAGGTAGACTTGCTGAGTTCTACCCCAATGATTTTTCGGGCTCTGACTTGATGCACCTTGAAATGCAACTTGATAACTATAATGATGACATGAGAAAAGATGACAACTTCAAAGGCCTAGAAAATCTTGTTGATCTCTCATTTAAGGTTGTTCAAACAAGAAGGCATATAGTTCATAATTTGATGTACTTGCTTCTAAAATTGGTATTGCTTCTACCGGTGGCAACAACAAGTGTTGAAAGAGCATTTTCTGCAATGAGTGTGGTCAAAAACAAGTTAAGAAACAATATGGGTGATAGTATTTTGGATGATTGCCTAGTCACGTACATCGAATGAGATGCTTTCAACAAAGTGAATGAAGATAATATAATTGAGACTTTCATGGTCTTGAGAAGGCGGTATACCGACAAATAAGGTGTGTTATATTTTACGCAAATGTAATAGTCGAACATAAATTTTAATATGCTTTGAAAGACCATATTGATATGTGCTTTGGATATATTATGTGTGCATATGTTGGTTTGTTAAATTTTTGGTGTAAATTTTATTTGGTGCCAATTGGACCACCCTGACATAAAATCCTGGCTACGCCACTGCATCAAACGTTAAGCGTGCGGACCCTACGGGTTCGAGAACTATGTAGACATGACTGAGACATCTCTCCGGTCAATAACCAATAGCGGAACCTGGATACTCATATTGGCTCCCACATATTCTACGGAGATCTTTATCGGTCGAACCGTAATGACAACATACGTTATTCCCTTTGTCATCGGTATGCTACTTGCCTGAGATTCGATCGTCGGTATGTTCATACCTAGTTCAATCTTGTTACTGGCAAGTCTCTTTACTCGTTTCGTAATACATCATCCCGTGACTAACTTATTAGTCATTTGCTTGCAAGGCTTATTATGATGTGTATTACCGAGAGGGCCCAGAGATACCTCATCGATACTTGGAGTGACAAATCCTAATCTCGATTCATGCCAACTCAACAAGACACCTTCAGAGATACCTGTAGAGCATATTTATAATTACCCAGTTACGTTGTGATGTTTGATAGCACACAAGGCAATCCTCCGGTATCCGGGAGTTGCATGATCTCATAGTCGGAGGAATATGTATTTGACATGAAGAAAGCAATAGCAGTAAAACTGAACGATCATTATGCTAAGCTAACGGATGGGTTTTGTCCATCACATCATTCTTCTAATGATGTGATCCCATTCATCAAATGACAACACATGTCTATGGTTAGGGAACTTAACCATCTTTGATTAACGAGCTAGTCTAGTAGAGGCTTACTAGGGACACAGTGCTTTGTCTATGTATCCACACATGTATCAAGTTTCTGGTTAATACAATTCTAGCATGAATAATAAACATTTATCATGATATAAGGAAATATAAAATAAGAACTTTATTATTACCTCGAGGGCATATTTCCTTCACTAGCCACTAGCTATGGACCCGTAGGTATGTGGTAAACTACTCACACATCATTGGAAGGGCAGCAAGGTTGTTGTAGAAGCCCTCCGTGGTCGAATCCCCCTTCGGCAGAGTGCCGGAAAAGGTCCCCAGATGGGATGTCACGAAGGCAGAAACTTGCGTCTATGGAAAAGTATTTTTGGTGTGCCCCTGGTCTATGGGGAATATTTGGGTATTTATGGAGTTGAGATTAGGGTTAGGGGAGCCATGAATGGGCCACAAGCTTGTAGGGCACCCCCTAAGGCGCGCCCTACGAGCAAGGTTGTCAGAATCGCGATTCTATTATACGATTCTACGACTTTACGATCCAAACTAACCCCTCTGATTCTACGATTTTAGTCACTAGAATCTACGTTTCTACGATCCTAATAGTGAAGATTCTACGATTTGCGATCCTACCATCGAAGCTCCGATTAGATTCAGAATCACGATTCTAACAACCTTGCCTACGAGCTTGTCGTCTGCTCGTGGGTCTCCTAACCTTCCTAGGTGTCTTGTGGTCCAAGAAAAATTGTCAAAAAGTTTTGTTCCATTTGGACTGTGTTTGATATTGATTTTCTCTAAAAGACAAAAATAAGGGGAAAAACAGCAACTGGCACTCGGCACTAGGTTAATAGGTTAGTCCCAAAAACGAAGCCCTCGCGAGGCTGCTCATCCACTGTACTAGTTCATCCCCCAACCTCCTCATGAGGCCAATCCACCAAAGGCAGGAGTAGGGTTTTACAACGCAAGGTGGCCCGAACCTGGGTAAATCTTTGTGTTCTTCCCTTCTCTACGATCATCCCACTCTGTGAGGTCGAGCCTTGGGTATAGCGAGCAGAGTGTCCCAAAGAAGCGAGATCCTCCGTACACGCCCCAGAGTTTGAACATTGCTGGGTCCGCAGAGCCCTGATTCCGACAGGGAGGCATGGGTTTTGGTTCTCTCGTGGGAGGCATGGGAGCACCTCCGTGTGACATGGGTGGACGCATGTCTTTCGGTGTGCCTAACATACCTTCTCATGATGCCATTGGAGATCTTGCCAACACCTTCCGAGCTCACCATGATGATGCGGCGCACGATAATGAAGAGGAGGAGGAAGACTCGTCTTCGGATGAGGATGAAGAATCGGAGGGAGAGGAGGACGATGATGATGCAGCATGATTATTGATGTGCCATTTGTTTGTGTGAACTTCTATGCCATGAACTTGGTTGTGTGATTTCGAACTTGGTTGGATGATGTGGCATGATTGTTGATGTGCCGTGCAATTGAACTGTTGGAGCGGCGCGCGCGTAATTTTACATGTTACATCTTATATTGTCATATTGTCAAAATAAACATGTTACAAGCGCTGGTTGCTCACGCGCGCTGTAAAAGTTTAGCGCGTCTGCTGGAGCTTAGCGCGCGCAATTTTTTGCAGCGGCCGCTGGAGCCCGCGCGCTGTGGCACACGAAAAGTTGTTATTTTAATGTTGTATAGTTATTTTAGCGCACCGCGTGGTTACACGCTTGTTGAAGATGCTCTAACCAACGTGCATGCATGTACCACAACGAGACCACCGCTGCTACAAACCACGTTGTGGTGTTTTTTAATGGAGGAAACCCATTTTTACGAGCGTGGCCGCACCGCTGCAAGCCGACGGTCGGCGGTGCGGACCGGGAGTGAGGGCCGCAGTTGAGACATCGCGGCAAGACGCTGCTGCGAACGAACGCGTGTTGCAACCAAGGGCTCATGGTGCTACCACGGAGCATCCCTGGTCCACCGTTTTGCTGTGATGGAGCATCGCCGGGGCCGTGGGAACATTGTCATTGCTGCAATCGAGTTTTGTGGAGCATCACCTGTGTCGTTATGGAGCGTCTTTGGGCTATCGAAGCATCACCGGTGCTGTGATGAAGCATCGTCTCGGGTTCGTCGGAACATCACCGTTGTTCCAATGGAGCATCTCCGGGCTGCCGAAGAATCGCCGATGCTGCAACGAAGCATCATCGGTGTTGTTTTGGAGCATTGCTAGGCCGTCAAAGCATCGCTAGTGTTTTAATGGAGCATCGCTAGTGATTAAAGGGATGGTCGTAGCAGCGCCCTTGTCGCAACCCGGCGCTACAGCCGTGGCCATGCATGGCGAGCTCGTCCACGTTTTAATGTGAGATGATCTGTGATGGGGTTGCCGCAACCTAGGAAACAAGGATGTTGTGCACATATCTGATGGCTGGCTAGAGTCGCTGCGGGAGAGAAATAGGAACATGCCTCGTGCTACACAATTTCAGTGTCCCAACCACAATAGCAGAAAGATTTCTATATCACATAGATCAAATTTCTGTGTACTTGCAGAACTGTTGCATAGCTCCTGATTAGTTTGCCTCATCTTACACTCCATTCTCTTCTTTCTCCACAAATCTCTCAAGAACTCATTGTCACCATAAAGGTGACTAGGAACCGTGTATGTAATCATATACATAGGAACATATATAAAAAACTAAATATACCCACACAGATGTGTGGATTTCTACGAACCGCGTATGCGGATTTCTATCACATAGGAGAAAGAAATCATAAAAAAACTAAATCGAGCAAGCATACGAAAAATAACAAATAGAAGCATAAAAAGAAAGAAAAAAGAGATATCCACACAGATATCTGCATAAAATCTGACCGATATAATATTCATACAGATTGAACAAAACCGAAAAAGAAATGCATTCAAGTTCTGTTGAAAAACGTAGCAGTAATACCGAGTCAGCCCAACTTAACACTCATTTACATATATACTATTATGAATGCCAAGAAAGTTACAAGTAACAAGCAAAATATGTGCCTCATGCGACACAATTTCAGCGTTCCAACGATAATGGCAGAAAGATTTCTATCACACAGATCGCACCTCTGTGTACTTGCAGAACTATTGCATAGCTCCTGGTTAGTTTGCCTCATCTGACGCTCCAGTCTCTTCTTTCTCCACAGATCTCTCAAAAACTCACTATCACCGTAGATATGACTACGAACCGTATATGTAAAACGAGGATTCCAATTTACGGCCAAGTAAAATAATCCAGCTTGCAAACGACGGCTGCCGTACATTCTAATTGCATTGTTTAACGTACGAGTCAACCTTCCGATGGTTTCGACATTTCTCCTGAAAGCTTCCCATGTACGAACCTGATATACTCGGTAAGCCCACACGATCTTCCGCTTCTCCGTACGAAGTTTTATTTCATGTTGTAGTGATGTTGATTTAAGTATAATCGTAGGTTTAGCCATTGTTCTCATGCCAAACTCATCAAGAATACATAGCCTAAACATCTTCTTTGCCCCAATAACTTTGTCTTCTCCGTGAACTAGAGACCCAACCTTCTGTTTGAAAAGAAATAAAAGCCTCCTCCTTGGATTCTTCGAGTGCTTCATCCTAGGTTATGAGATGAGCTTCAAAAAGTTAACTACTAAAAGAACAGTCAGTACTAACATTACCATTATATTGAATAAACTAAAGGGATAACTAGAGTTATACATATATAGCACAAATACACATGTTGTTAATGATATATTTGCATACACGAAAAGAAAACAGCGATATAGATTCGAGGTTAAACATATGGATTTCGCTACAAATCAAACGTAGGATTTTTTAGCATGTCAAATCAAATGTTTGAGATGATAGATTGTGTTGTCGCGAGGATGGCAATTTTTTTAGCAAGCATAATAAGTCTGGCAATAGACTGAACATGGCAAGGATTGGTCATGCTTGCTAAAAGAATTTGTCATCCTCGCGATTACATAACTTGACGTAAAAGCATTCGATTTTTCATGCTTAATCTGATGTCATATTTTAACATTAGCAAAAAAATATTATTCACAATAACTACAACAATCAAGGACGTACTTACCTGCTGCCTTGAGAGATAGCCATGCTATCCATATCCATACTTGCAAATAGGCTAATAAACCTAATTATTGCGCGTAATGTTGCTTCTAATAATTATTATAAGGGCGACGGCGTTGGCAGGCTTTCTATCGGACCACGGGTTGGGTAACTCGAGTTCTAACCTAAATCCTGCAAGATTTATGGGGGAACCTTCGTACCGGAAGACCAATCTGTATCCGTTGCGTACGGTGCATCCAACACCGCCCCGTTTATATATACTACTGCATTAAAAAGGTATATACTACTACACGTACGAAATTATTGCACCTAGGACTAGTCCTTTTCCGTTTATTATACGATGCGAAATCCAGCGGTCGCTGCATTTTGTGTCCAACTCACGTGAGGTTCGATCTGCTCTATCGGACAAAATTCATACACGAAATATCGTATCGCGTGCGCCGGCGCGCTACCATGGGTGAGAGTCGATCAGAGTTGCGTGGATCCATTTCGTCCGCTCATATTTGTTTGGGTCATCATGCACAAAAATGGTGGCCAACGTGCGATCCATTCTCAAAACGCGTATGCGTGGATTCATTTTTGACCCAAATTTGAATCTAGATAGGATCCCAGTGCCGACCGTGTCACGGCCGACACAGGCGCATGCGGAGGAGGTGTGGCGCCGGCGGGATCTGATGACGCCGGAGCAGCGCCTCAACCCCGTTACGCAGTAGACTCTCCCGATTGGGAGGTATGATTCGCCCTCGAGCACGAGGAGCAGCGCCGACGCGACGTCCAGCACGTGTGGGCTGGCACGCAGCCGCCTGCCGTCGTGCGCGACGAGGACCTGGAGGAGTGTTGGCGGCTGCCATGCAGGAAAGTGTAAAGAAGGGGCGGCGCAAGGCGGAGGAGGAGGAGGAGGTGTACCAGGCACGCCTATCGAAGGCCATCGCACTCTCCTCTCCTGGCGATTGTGGCGTGCCGCCGCTGATGGCGCCGTCTCCTGTCAAGCCCGAGCCGGTGCCGTCCCCTGTCTCCGCGACCCGGCGGTACACCTGGCGCGGAGTGGTGCGTGAGTGGGACAACGCGCCACCCATCTGACTTGGGGCGACGTCGGCACAGGAGAGGCTCTAACTCAAGTAGTGGCGGAAGCACTAGCTGGCGGAGGAGCGCCGCGAGGGCGAGCGCCTGGAGCAGTGGGAGCACGGGGCAGAGTTGGAGGAGCATCGTGCCCACATTGCCCAGCCGGCGGCTTTCAAGCTGGCGCCAGAGAACGTCGCCACAGCCCGGGAGACAGTGTTCCCCTGGGCTGGCCCGGCGCCGACGCTCGTCGACCTCACCGGCCCCGACGATGACGACGAGGACGCCTAGGGGAATGCGACCCCTCCTCATTTTCAGTTTTAATAAATGTTTTTAATTAATGTAATGTGGACTCATGGAGTCTCGCCGACCTTTATGGACGGCTTTTATGTTTAATTAATGTCTTTAATTTCAAAATATTTGGCCCATGAAAGGTCAAACTTGGAAACTGCCCCCCCCCCCAAATTAATCTCAGGATATTTTCTGCTAGAAGTGGTGTTGTTTATTCTGTTCCCCATTCCCCTTCGTCCTCCACCCAGGTGGCTCACCGGATTCGTGGGAAAGGCGGAGACGGCTACTACCCTCTCGGATCCCTCCACTCCTCGGCGCGCAGGCAACTCCGATCGGGTGAGTTCGCCGATGTTATGTTCCCGGATGACCCACAAGTACAAGGGATCAATCGTAGTCCTTTTGATAAGTAAGAGTGTCGAACCCAACGAGGAGTAGAAGGAAATGACAATCGGTTTTCAGAAAGGTAATGTCTGCAAGCACTGAAATTGTCGGTAACAGATAATTTGATAGAAAGGTAATTTGTATCAAGTAAGTAACGATAACGGTAAATCAAGTGCAGCAAGGTATCCCAATCCTTTTGTGGCAAAGGACAGGCCAAAACGGTCTTTTATGATAAGCAAAGCGTTCTTGAGGGCACACGGGAATTTCATCTATCACTTTCATCATGTTGGTTTAATTCGTGTTCGCTACTTTGATGATTTGATATGTGGGTGGACCGGTGCTTGGGTGTTGTTCTTACTTGAACAAACCTTCCACTTATGATTAACCCCCTCGCAAGCATCTGCAACTACGAGAAACATATTAAGATAAAATCTAATCATAGCATTAAACATATGGATCCAAATCAGACCCTTACGAAGTAGCGCATAAACTAGGGTTTAAGCTTCTGTCACTCTAGCAACCCAACATCTAATAACTACTCCACAATGCATCCCCTTAGGCCCAAAGATGATGAAGTGCCATGTAGTCGACGTTCACATGACACCACTAAGGGAATCTCAACATACATATCATCAAAATATCGTACACATATCAAATTCACATGATTACTTGCAACATGATTTCTCAAGTGGCCTCAAGAACAAAGGTAACTACTCACAAATAATATTCATGCTGAAGATCAGAGAGGTATTAAATAGCATAATGGATCTGAACATATAATCTTCCACCAAATAAACCATATAGTAATCAACTACAAGATGTAATCTACACTACTAGTCACCCACAAGTATCAATCTGAGGTTCCAGTATAAAGATTGAACACAAGCGATGAACTAGGGTTTGAGAAGAGATGGTGATGTTGAAGATGTTGATGGAGATTGGCCTCCCAAAGATGAGAGGGTTGTTGCTGATGACGATGGTTTTGATTTCCCCCTCCGGGAGGGAAGTTCCCCCGTCGGAATCGCTCCGCTGGAGGGCAAAAGTGCTACTGCCCAAGTTCTGCCTCGTGACGGCGGTGCATCGTCCCGAAAGTCCCCTCCTAATTTTTTCTAGTTACAAAAGACCTTAAGTACCAGAAGATGGGCACTGGAGGTGGGCTGGGTTGAGCACAACTCACCAGGGCGTGCCTGGGGGGCCTGGCTCACCCTGGTGTCTTGTGCTCACCAGGTGGCCCCCCTCCGATAGTTATTTGCTCCTATTTTTCATATATTGCAAAATATATCTATGTGAATTTTCAGCTCATTTAGGGATGTGCAGAATAGGTGGCCTTTCATAGCTTTTTCCAGGTCCAGAATTCCAGCTGTTGGTATTCTCCCTCTTTGTGTAAACCTTGCATATTATGAAAAAAGGGCATTAGAATTAATCCATAAAGCATTATTAACCATAAAAATATTATAAATAACAGTAGGAAAACATGATGCAAAATGGACCTATCAAATCCCCCAAGCTTAGACCTCGCTTGTTCTCAAGCGAAAGCCGATATCGAAAATCATGTCCACATGTTTTGAGACAGAGGTGCCAATAAAAACAAAATACGGACATGGTAGCATCATGCTTATAATATAACATCAACAAAATTTTATCATATAACTTGTATTATATAACTTCTCATGAACAAGTAACAATTCATCAAAACATTGAAGTAGAAGCATAAACTTTATTGAAAATCAACAAACTATGTTCTAAGTCAACTTTGCAACCACAATTCATCATATTTTCAGGAAGGGTCACGTGTCGGAGCCTTTTGGCAAGTCCACATACTCTAATATCATTTATTCTTCTATGATTGCTAACACTCATAGCATACTCATGAGCAAAAAGTTTTAGCCGGACACTTAGAAATATCTGGGCTTATAGTTTTGCCTTCCAACATATTCACCTCAAGGGTGATGTCAACAATAATAACTCATGCCCACTCACATCCAACTGGATATATGTGCCTAGATCTTTCCCCACTACATGATGCTTGCAAGAAGACAAAATAAAAAGGAATATGGAAGAATACTCTGACTCTTGCATAAAAGTAATTACATAAAAGTAAAAGATAGGCCCTTCACAGAGGGAAGTAGAGGTTGCCATGCTCTTTTTGTTTGTATGCTCAATTCCTTAATGCAAAAGAACGTCACATTATATTGCCCCTTATGATAGCAACATTTAATATGCAGTCCATTGCTTTTATTACTTTGCCATCACAAGTTCATACAACGCTCAATTTTCTCTTACACTAAATGATCAAAGAAATTTAGAAGAAATTTTTATTGCCTTATTGCACCGATGAAAACTTACTTGAAGGATCTTACTCAATCCATAGGTAGGTATGGTGGACTCTCAAATAATGAGTTGGGTTTAGGGTTTTGGATGCACAACTAGTATCTCTACTTAGTGTGGAGTTTTTGGCTAGCAAAGATATTGAGTAAGCACCACATGTTGGAGGATCTACGACAATATAACTTCTATGTGGATATGAACACACATAACTCATTACGTTGTCTTCCTTGTCCAACGTCACTAATTTTGACATATAATAGTTAATGGGGTCTCACAATCATAAAAGATGTGCAAGATTGTATTTGCATGTGAATCTTATCTTCCTTTATTAATTCTTTCATGAGTTGCATCATTGACCAATGCTATGTTTGTCAACTTTCAACAAATTTTACCACTTATACTTTTCCTTATGTGATGTCATCACTTACCATAAGATTGGTATATGATCTTTTTCTTTATTTCTTTTTTTGAATGCAACTTAAAAATAAAGAGACAAAACTCAAACTAAACTAAAACTTGAAAATAGATCATACTAAACTTTTATTCAACTAAATCACGAAATCACTAAGGATGAAGTAAGATAGGTAAAGGTAAATAAAAGTGATGGTGATACGATACCGGGGCATCTCCCCAAGCTTCGCACAAGCCAAGGGGATTGCCCATACCCGTGTACTCAAGTCTCCTTTCGTGGTGAAGAAGAGGAAGGTGGTGGTGCGGTAGTCAGCTTCTTCTCAAGTTTACTCCTCGGACTAAAGTTTTCGTCCCTTAAATCCTCCTTCTCCAACTCAAACTTTAATATCTTCTTGCATAATGCTGACTTACTATCCTGGAGAAAACTAGGAAGGATAGATTGGTTCTTAATTTTGTTGGGGAGGCTTGACTTCTTGAACTCCACGTGCATATCTCCAGGTTGAGGTAATGGGTCTTCCTCTTCCTCAGAGCTATCATCCATTTTTTCCTTCATGTCATCGGCTTCCTCCTCCTCCGTGGTCCAACTGTAACGATCCACCTCCATAGACTTTAGGGTTTGCTATATAATCAGCAACACAGCTCTCTCCCTCTGAATCTTGAGACGACATATTTTCAGGACTGCTAGGAAAACAACACGAAACAAGACCATAGGATATTTCTGTGATGCGGTGGTCAAATCGTCCGGGGGTATATATAAAGGTTTTTTATCTTGGGAAACAAGAATATGGGAGGAAATCAGAGTCGGGAAGGTTCCCGAGGTGGGCAGAACCCACCTAGGCGCGTTAGGCATGGTAGGCGCGCCAGGCATGGCAGGCGCGCCCCGGTGTATCGTGCCTTCCTTGGTTGCCTTCCTAGATGTGTATTATTTTCCTAATTTATGTAATATTCCAAAACTGACAAAAAAATATTTTGCGGATTTTTCGGAGTCCGTTTACTTACCGTATCATGTACCTCCTCTTTTTCAGGGTTCTGGAGTGTTCTGCAAGGTTTCTTTTATGTGTTCCTCCGATGTCATGGTTTGAATAATATTGCTTTCGATATTAATAGGCATACCTGAGATATATTGTTTATTTCTTTGTCCATTGACCACCTTCGGGTTAGTACCTTCGGCATTATAAAATTTGATAGCTCAAGAGCAATAAACCTCTTCGATGATATAAGGTTCTTCCCCTTTGGAAAGAAGTTTGCCTGCAAAAAAATCCAAAGCGAGAATTGTACAAAAGAACATATTCTCCAACCTTAAATTCCCGCTTTTGGATTCTTTTATCATGCCATCTTTTGACTTTTTCATTAAATAATTTGGCATTTTCATAAGCTTGGGTTCTCCATTCATCCATCGAGCTAATATGAAATAACCTCTTTTCACCGGCAAGTTTGAAGTCACAGTTGAGTTCTTTAATTGCCCAAAATGCTTTATGTTCTAACTCAAGAGGTAAATAATAAGCTTTTCCAGTGTCAAGTATCTGTTCCTTAGACCATGAGGTTGTGCAACTCCCGGATACCGTAGGAATACTTTGGGTGTGCCAAACGTCACAACGTAACTGGGTGACTATAAAGGTACGCAACGGGTATCTCCAAAAGTGTCTGTTGAGTTCGTACGAACCAAGACTGGGATTTGTCAGTCCGTATGACGGAGAGGTATCTCTTGGCCCACTCGGTAAGACATCATCATCATGAGCTCAAAGTGACTAGGAGTTAGTCATGGGATGATGGATTACGGAACGAGTAAAGAGACTTTCCATGACGAGATTGAACAAGGTATCGGTATACCGACGATTGAATCTCGGGCAAGTACCGTATCGATAGACAAAAGGAATTACATACGTGATTAAGTGAATCCTTGACACAGTGGTTCATCCGATGAGATCATCGAGGAACACGTGGGAACCAACATGGGTATCCAGATCCCGCTGTTGGTTATTGACCGGAGAGTCGTCTCGGTCATGTCTACGTGTCTCCCGAACCCGTAGGGTCTACACACTTAAGGTTCGGTGACGCTAGGGTTATAGAGATATATGCACACGGAAACACGAAAGTTGTTAGGAGTCCCGGATGAGATCCTGGACGTCACGAGGAGTTCCGAAATGGTTCGGAGGTAAAGAATGATGTATAGGAAGTCCAGTTTCGGTCATCGGGAGAGTTCCGGGGGTCACCGGTAGTGTATCGGGACCACCGGAAGGGTCCCGGGGGTCCATCGGGTGGGGCCACCCATCCCGGAGGGTCCCGTGGGCCGTAGGGGGAGGGGGACCAGCCCCTAGTGGGCTGGCGCACCCCCATGGGCCTTCCCCCATGCGCCTAGGGTTGAAACCCTAGGGGTGGGGGCGCCCCCCTTAGGCTTGGGGGGCAAGCCACCCCCTTGCCCCCCCCCTAGGAGATTGGATCTCCTAGGGCCGGCGCTCCCCCTTGGCCCCCTATATATAGTGAGAGGGATAGAGGGCAGCCGCACCTCAGCCCCTGGCGCCTCTCCCCCCGTTACACCTCCAACTCCTCCCACAGGGTCTCGGCGAAGCCCTGCAGCTTTTCCCGTTGCATCCACCACCACGCCGTCGTGCTGTTGGATCTCCATCAACCTCTCTTCCCCCCTTGCTGGATCAAGAAGGAGGAGACGTCGCTGTACCGTACGTGTGTTGAACGCGGAGGTGCCGTCCGTTCGGCGCTGGGATCATCGGTGACGAGGATCACGACGAGTACGACTCCATCATCCACGTTCCTTCGAACGCTTCCGCTCGCGATCTACAAAGGGTATGTAGATGCACTCCTTTATGCTCGTTGCTAGATGACTCCTTAGATTGATCTTGGTGAAAGCGTAGATTTTTTTTGAATTCTGCTACGTTCCCCAACAACGACAATATGATCTGAGGTGTAATCTGTGAAGGGGGGCACTGCACACGGCTAAGAGAAACTTGTGTATTCTAGGGTGCCCCCTCCCCACGTATATAAAAGAGGAGGAGGAGGAGGCCGGCCGGCCCCTAGGGGCGTGCCAATAAGGGAGTCCTACTAGGACTTCCTAGTCCTAGTAGGATTCCTCTCCAAGGAAGAGAGTAGGAAGGAAAGAGAGGGAGAGAAGGAGAAGGAAAGGGTGGCGCCGCCCCCTTTCCCTAGTCCTATTCGGAGTGCCATGGGGGGGGGGGGGGCGACCGCCCCTTTTCGCCCTTCCTCTCTCTCCACTAAGGCCCATGAAAGCCCATTAGTTCCCTCGTGGGTTCCGATAACCCTCCGGCACTCCGATAATTATCTGATACCCCTCGGAACTCATCCGGCGTCTGAATAACAATGTCCAATATATCATTCTTTATGTCCCGACCATTTAGATACTCCTCGTCATGTCCGTGATATCATCCGAGACTCTGAACAATCTTCGGTCATCAAAAACTCATAACTCATAACACAAATCATCATCGAACGTTAAGCGTGCCGACCCTACGGGTTCGAGAACTATGTAGACATGACCGAGACACATCTCCGGTTAATAACCAATAGCGGAACCTGGAAGCTCATATTGGATCCTACATATTCTATGAAGATCTTTATCGGTCAAACCGCATAACAACATACATTGTTCCCTTTGTCATCGGTATGTTACTTGCCCGAGATTCGATCGTTGGTATTTTCATACCTAGTTCAATATCATTACCGGCAATTATATTTACTCGTTTCGTGATACATCATATCGTGACTAACTCATTAGTCATTTACTTGCAAGGCTTATAATGATGTGTATTACCGAGAGGGACCAGAGATACCTCTTCGACACTCGAAGTGACAAATCCTATTCTTGATCTATGCCAACTCAACAAACACCTTCGGAGACACCTGTAGAGCATCTTTATAATCACCCAGTTACGTTGTGACATTTGATAGCACACAAGGTGTTCCTCCGGTATTCGGGAGCTGCATAATCTCATAGTCAGAGGAACATGTATAAGTCATGAAGAAAGCAATAGCAATAAAACTAAACGGTCATATTGCTAAGATAACGGATGGGTCATGTCCATCACATAATTCTCCTAATGATGTGATCTCGTTCATCAAATGAAAACACATGTCTATGGTTAGGAAACACAACCATCTTTGATTAACGAGCTAGTCAAGTAGAGGCATACTAGGGACACTCTGTTTCGTCTATGTATTCACACATGTATCAAGTTTCCGGTCGATGCAATTCTAGCACGAATAAAAGACATTTATCATGATATATAAGGAAATATAAATAACAACTTTATTATTGCCTCCAGGGCATATTTCCTTCAGTCTCCCACTTGCACTAGAGTCAATAATCTAGATTACATAGTAATGATTCTAACACCCATGGAGTCTTGGTGCTGATCATGTTTTGCTCGTGGATGACGCTTAGTCAAAGGGTCTGCGATATTCAGACCCGTATGTATTTTGCAAATCTCTATGTTTCCCTCCTTGACTTGATCGCGGATGGAGTCGAAGCATCTCTTGATGTGCTTGGTTCTCTTGCGAAACCTGGATTCCTTCGCCAAGGCTATTGCTCCAGTGTTGTCACAAAAGATTTTCATTGGACCCGATGCACTAGGTATTACACCTAGATCGGATATAAACTCCTTCATCCAGACTCCTTCATTTGCTGCTTTCAAAGCAGCTATGTACTCCGCTTCACACGTAGATCCCACCACGACGCTCTGCTTGGAACTGCACCAACTGACAGCTCCACCGTTCAACAAAAATACGTATCCAGTTTGTGACTTAGAGTCATCCGGATCAGTGTCAAAGCTTGCATAGACGTAACCATTTATGACAAGGTCTTTGTTACCTCCATAAATGAGAAACATATCATTCATCCTTTTTAGGTATTTCAGGATGTTCTTGACCGTTGTCCAGTGATCCACTCCTGAATTACTTTGGTACAACGCTGAGTGTCAATAAGCTTTAAAGAGGGCAAGGTCCAAAATCACAAATGCACTGTCTATACAAAATTCATGATATGATGTATATCTCACGAGTTATTTACGTAAGGATGGTGTGGTGGCGCCTACGAAATTTATAGACATGGCAGTTGAATGAAGCCACCTATTAGTATGCTTAGTAGCTATGGCTCGGTAGTTGTCTCTCCTTTATTATGTTCTTACTTGTATTGCTCCCTCTCCTATTATCATGTTTTTCTATCGAACTTCATGTCGAATGGCATCACTTTTGGTATTACTTCATGTCGAGTGGCTATGTTTTGTGGTCTTATGAACACACTGAAATCTATTCTGACTTATAATCTCATGTCGATACTGAGCACCACTATGTCTCGCTCCTATCACAATTCAATGTTTCTTCTTCACTTTTATCATGTATGAATGCATATGCTAAATCTGAATTCCTATTAACTTAACATTACCTCCTTGGACCAAAACGTTGGGACCGGCACCCTCGCGCCAAGGCGCGATCCCGATCTAGTCTACTATATGATTCACATTCGACCTTTCGATCTCCAGCGTTCCGAGGCCATGTCTGTACATGCTGGACTCGTCAAGTTTAACACGAGTATTCCGCATGTGCAAAACTGTCTTGCACCCATTGTATGTGAACGTAGATTCTATCACACCCGATCATCACGTGGTGTCTCAACACGATGAACTGTAGCAATGGTGCATACTCAGGGAGACCACTTTTACCTTGAAATTTAGTTAAGGTATCATCTTATAATGCTTACACCGTACTAAGCAAAATAAGATGCATAAAAGATAAACATCACATGCAATCAAAATATGTGACATGTTATGACCATCATTATCTTGTGCTTTTGATCTTCATCTCCAAAGTATCGACATGATCTCCATCATCACCGGCTTTACACATTGAACTCCATCGTAGCGTCGTGGTCGTCTCGCCAACTATTGCTTCTACAACTATGGCTAACTCATAGTGATAAAGTAAAGCAATTACATGGCGCTTGCATTTTATACAATAAAGAGACAACCATAAGGCTCCTACCGGTTGCCGATAATTTACAAAACATGATCATCTCATACAATAACGTATAACTCATAACGTCTTGACCATATCACATCACAACATGCCCTGCAAAAACAAGTTAGACGTACTCTACTTTGTTGTTGCAAGTTTTACATGGCTGCTATGGGATTCTAGCAAGAACCGTTCTTACCTACAGCACAAAACCACAACGATGTTTCGTCAAGTTTGTTGTTTTAACCTTCTTCAAGGACCAGCCGCAGTCAAATTTGATTCAACTAAAGTAGGAGAAACAAACTCCCGCCAACCACCTTTATGCAAAACTAGTTGCATGTTTGTCGGTGGAACCGGTCTCATGAACGTGGTCATGTAAGGTTGGTCCAGGCCGCTTCATCCCACAATACCGCCGAATCAAAATAAGACGTTGGTGGTAAGCAGTATGACTATCACCGCCCCCAACTCTTTGTGTTCTACTCGTGCATATCATCTATGCATAGACCTGGCTCATGATGCCACTGTTGGGAAATGTAGCATGCAATTTCAAAAAAAAATCCTACGCTCACGCAAGATCTATCTAGGAGATGCATAGCAACGAGAGGGGGAGAGTGTGTCCACATACCCTCATAGACCGAAAGCGGAAGCGTTTGACAACGCAGTTGATGTAGTCAAACTTCTTCTAACTCCGACCGATCAAGCATCGAACGTACGACACCTCTGAGTTCTACACACATTCAGCTCGATGACATCCCTCAAACTCTTGATCCAGCAAAGTGTCAAGGAAGTAGACGAGTTCCGTCAGCACGACGGCGTGGTGACGGTGACGATCAAGTGATCCGCGCAGGGCTTCGCCTAAGCACTACGAGAATATGACCGGAGGCGTAAACTTTGGAGGGGGGTGCCGCACACGGCTAACAATTGTTGATGTGTCCTCTAGGTTCCCCCTCCCCAGATATATATTGGTTGGAGGGGGGAGAGTCAGCCATGGGACACCCCAAGTAGGAGGGCCTAGTCCAATTCGCCCCCCCTTACCATATTTTGGACAAGGGGAAAAGGAAGGAGGAGGAGGGGGAGGAAGGAGGAGTCCTACGTCATACTTTCCTTTTTCTCTTCTCCTTTCATCTCCTCCCCATGTGGCTGGCCCTATAGGGGTGCACCAGCCCCTTATGGGCTGGTGTGTTCCCTCACTTGGCCCATTAAGCCCATATTTTTCCTGCGAGGGTGCCCGGAACCCCTTTCAGTGACCCGGTATCACCCGGAACACTTCCGGTGTCCAAATACCATCGTCCTATATATCAATCTTTACCTCTTGACCATTTCGAGACTCCTTGTCATGTCCATGATGTCATCCAAGACTACGAACAACATTCGGTCACCAAATCACATAACTCATATAATACAAAATCGGCATTGAACCAGTGGCATAGCTGTGGAGTGGCCAGGGTGGTCCATGGACCACCCTGGAATTTGGCCCATTAGTTTAGTATACTTCTCTGAAAAAAAAACATATCCTGGCCCAACTCAGGTCTCAGGCTCTCAGCACATGTATGTGTTGGAAATATACCCTAGAGGCAATAATAAAAGTATTATTATTATATTTCCTTGTTCATGATAATCGTCTGTTATTCATGCTTGAATTGTATTGTACGGAAACAGCGATACATGTGTGAATATATAGTCCACAATGAGTCCCTGGTAGGCCTCTAGTTACCAGCTCGTTGATCAACAGATGGTCACGGTTTCCTGACCATGGACATAGGATGTCAGTGATAACGGGATCACATCATTAGGAGAATGATGTGATGGACAAGACCCAATCCTGAGCATAGCACGAGATCGTATAGTTCGTAATGCATAAGCTTTTCGGTGTCAAGTATTTATTCCTTAGACCATGAGGTTGTACAACTCCCGGATGCCGTAGGAATGCTTTGGGTGTGCCAAACGTCACAACGTAACTGGGTGGCTATAAAGGTACGCATCGGATATCTCCGAAAGTGTCTGTTGAGTTGGTACGAACCGAGACTGGGATGTTGTCACTCCGTGTGACGGAGAGGTACCTCTGGGCCCACTCGGTAAGACATCATCATAATGAGCTCAAGGTGACTAAGGAGTTAGTCACGGGATGATGGATTACGGATCGAGTAAAGAGACTTGCCATGACGAGATTGAACAAGGTATCGGGAATACCGACGATCGAATCTCGGGCAAGTACCGTACCGATGGACAAAGGGAATAACATACGGGATTGAGTGAATCCTTGACACAGTGGTTCATTCGATGAAGATCATAGAGGAACACGTGGGAACCAACATGGGTATCCATATCCCGCTATTGGTTATTGACCGGAGAGTGGTCTCGGTCATGTCTACGTGTCTCCCGAACCCGTAGGGTCTACACACTTAAGGTTTGGTAACACTAGGGTCGTAGAGATACATGCACGTGGAAACCCGAAAGTTGTTCGGAGTCCCGGATGAGATCCCGGACGTCACGAGGAGTTCCGGAATGGTCCGGAGGTAAAGAATAATATATAGGAAGTCCAGTTTCGGCCATCGGGTGATCTCCGGGGGTCACCGGGAGTGTCCCGGGACCACCGGAGGGGTCCCGGGGGTCCATCGGGTGGAGCCACCCATCCCGGTGGGGCCCCTAGGCCTCAAGGGGGAAGTGGCCAGCCCTGGTGGGCTGGCGCACCACATGGGCCCTCCTCCCCATGCGCTTAGGGTTGAAACCCTAGGGGGGAGGGGGCGCCACCTTGCCTTGGGGGGCAAGAATCCCCCCTGGCTGCCGCCCCACCCTGCAGATGGTATCTGCAGGGCCGGCGCACCCCCTGGCCCCCTATATATATGTGGGGGGGAGAGGGCAGCCGCACCCTTGCCCCTGGCGCCTCTCCCCCTCCCGTCACACCTCATACTCCCTCCGTAGGGCGCCGGCGAAGCCCTGCATGATTCTCCACTGCATCCACCACCACGCCGTCGTGCTGCTGGATCTCCGACGACCTCTCCTCCCCCCTTGTTGGATCAAGAAGGAGGTGACGTTGCTGTACTGGACGTGTGTTGAACGCGGAGGTGCCGTCCGTTCGGCGCTAGATCATCGGTGACGAAGAACGAGAAGAGTACGACTACTTCATCCTCGCTTCTTCGAAAGCTTCCGCTCGCGATCTACATAACGGTATGTAGATGCACTCTTATTTGCTCGTTGCTAGATGTCTCCTTAGTTGGATCTTGGTGAAACCGTATAATTTTTTTGAATTCTACTACGTTCCCCAACAGTGGTATCAGAGCTAGGTCTTATGCGTAGCATCTTGCACGAGTAGAACACAAAGCAGTTGTGGGCGTTTGAGTTTGTTCAATCTTCTTGCCGTTACTAGTCTAATCTTGATTCGGCGGTATTGTGGGATGAAGCGGCCCGGACCGACTTTACACGTACGCTTACGTGAGACTGGTTCCACCGACAGACATGCACTAGTTGCATAAGGTGCCTGGCGGGTGTCTGTCTCTCCTACTTTAGTCGGATCGGATTCGATGAACATGGTCCTTATGAAGGGTAAATAGAAATTGACAAATCACGTTGTGATTTTGGCGTAGGTAAGAAACGTTCTTGCTAGAAAACCTATAGAAGCCACGTAAAAACTTGCAACAACAATTAGAGGACGTCTAACTTGTTTTTGCAGCATGTGCTATGTGACGTGGTATCGCCAAAAGAAGATGTGATGAATGATATATGTGATGTATGAGATTGATCATGTTCTTGTAATAGGGAACCACGACATGCATGTCGATGAACTTGACAACCGGCAGGAGCCATAGGAGTTGTCTTAATTATTGTATGACCTGCGTGTCACTGAATAACGCCATGTAATTACTTTACTTTATTGCTAAACGTTAGCCATAGTAGTAGAAGTAATAGTTGGCGTGACGACTTCATGAAGACACAATGATGGAGATCATGGTGTCGAGCCGGTGACAAAGATGATCATGGTGCCCCGAAGATGGAGATCCAAGGAGCAAGATGATATTGGCCATATCATGTCACTTTAATTGATTGCATGTGATGTTTATCATGTTTATGCATCTTGTTTACTTAGAACGACGGTAGTAAATAAGATGATCTCTCACCAAAAATTTCAATAATTGTGTTCCCCCTAACTGTGCACCGTTGCTAAGGATCGTTGTTCCGAAGCACCACGTGATGATCGGGTGCGATAGGTTCTAACGTTCGCATACAGCGGGTGTAAGCCAGATTTACACAAGCAATACACTTAGGGTTTACTTGACGAGCCTAGCATGTACAGACATGGCCTCGGAACACGAAAGACCGAAAGGTCGAACACGAGTCGTATAGAAGATACGATCAACATGAAGATGTTCACCGTTGATGACTAGTCCGTCTCACGTGATGATCGGACACGGGCTAGTCGATTCGGATCGTGTATCACTTAGATGACTAGAGAGATGTCAATCTGAGTGGGAGTTCATTAAAATTTGATTAAGATGAACTTAGTTATCATGAACTTAGTCTAAATTCTTTACAATATCTCTTGTAGATCAAATGGCCCACGCTCATGTCACCCTCAACTTCAACGCGTTCCTAGAGAAATCCAAGCTGAAAGATGATGGTAGCAACTACACGGACTGGGTCCGTAACCTGAGGATCATCCTCATAGCTGCCAAGAAAAACTTATGTCCTAGATGCACCGCTAGGTGACGCTCCCGCCCCGGCAAACCAAGATGTTATGAACGCTTGGCAGTCGCGATGTGATGATTACTCCCTGGTTCAGTGCGGCATGCTTTACAGCTTAGAATCGGGGCTCCAAAAGCGTTTTGAGCACCACGGGGCATTTGAGATGTTCCAAGGGCTGAAAATGGTTTTCCAAGCTCATGCCCGAGTCGAGAGATATGACGTCTCCGACGCATTCTACAGCTGTAAGATGGAGGAAAACAGTTCTGTCAGTGAGCACATCCTCAAGATTTCTGGGTTGCACAACCGCTTGTCTCAGTTGGGAATGAATCTCCCAGACGAAGCGGTCGTTGACAGAATCCTCCAGTCGCTCCCACCAAGCTACAAGAGCTTCGTGTTGAACTTCAATATGCAGGGGATGGAGAAGTCCATTCCCGAGGTGTATTCGATGCTGAAATCAGCGGAGGTGGATATCAAGAAAGAACATCAAGTGTTGATGGTCAATAAAACCACTAAGTTCAAGAAGGGCAAGGGTAAGAAGAACTTCAAGAAGGACGACAAGGGAGTCGCCGCGCCCGGTAAGCCTGTTGCCGGGAAGAAGCCAAAGTATGGACCCAAGCCTAAGACAGAGTGCTTTTATTGCAAGGGAACGGGTCACTGGAAGCGGAACTGCCCCAAATACTTAGCGGACAAGAAGGCCGGCAACGTCAAAGGTATATGTGATATACATGTTATTGATGTGTACCTTACCAGCGCTCGTAGTAGCTCCTGGGTATTTGATACCGGTGCAATTGCTCATATTTGTAACTCTAAGCAGGAGTTGCGGAATAAGCGGAGACTGGCGAAGGACGAGGTGACGATGCGCGTCGGGAATGGTTCGAAGGTCGATGTGATCGCCGCCGGCAAGCTGCCTCTACATCTACCCTCGGGATTAGTTTTAAACCTCAATAATTGTTATTTAGTACCAGCTTTGAGCATGAACATTGTATCTGGATCTCGTCTTATGCGAGATGGCTACTCATTTAAATCCGAGAATAATGGTTGTTCTATTTATTTGAGAGATATGTTTTATGGTCATGCCCCGCTGGTCAATGGTTTATTTTTGATGAATCTCGATCGTGATGATACACATATTCATAATGCCAAAAGATGTAAAGTTGATAATGATAGTCCCACATACTTGTGGCATTGCCGCCTTGGTCATATTGGTGTCAAACGTATGAAGAAGCTTCATGCTGATGGACTTCTGGAGTCTCTTGATTATGAATCATTTGACACATGCGAACCATGCCTCTTGGGCAAGATGACCAAGACTCCGTTCTCCGGAACAATGGAGCGAGCAACCAACTTATTGGAAATCATACATACCGATGTGTGCGGTCCAATGAGTGTTGAGGCTCGTGGAGGCTATCGTTATGTTCTCACCCTCACAGATGACTTGAGTAGATACGGGTATATCTATTTGATGAAACACAAGTCTGAGACCTTTGAAAAGTTCAAGGAATTTCAGAATGAGGTTGAGAATCAACGTGACAGAAAAATAAAGTTCTTACGATCAGATCGTGGGGGTGAATATTTAAGTCATGAATTTGGCACGCACCTTAGGAACTGTGGAATTGTTTCACAATTGACACCGCCCGGAACACCTCAACGCAACGGTGTGTCCGAACGTCGAAATCGTACTCTGTTGGACATGGTGCGATCTATGATGTCCCTCACCGATTTACCGCTATCCTTTTGGGGTTATGCTTTAGAGACTGCCGCATTCACTTTAAATAGGGCTCCGTCGAAATCCGTTGAGACGACTCCGTATGAACTTTGGTTTGGCAAGAAACCGAAGCTGTCGTTTCTGAAAGTTTGGGGTTGCGATGCTTATGTCAAGAAACTTCAACCTGAAAAGCTCGAACCCAAATCGAAAAAATGCGTCTTCATAGGATACCCAAAAGAAACGATTGGGTACACCTTCTACCACAGATCCGAAGGCAAAGTATTTGTTGCCAAGAATGGATCCTTTCTGGAGAAAGAGTTTCTCTCGAAAGAAGTGAGTGGGAGGAAAGTAGAACTTGATGAGGTGAGAGTCACCCCTCCTGAACCGGAAAGTAGCGCAGCACAGGAAATTGTTCCTGAGGTGCCTGCACCGACAAGGGAGGAAGTTAATGATGATGATCATGAAGAAACAGATCAAGTTACTATTGAACTTCGAAGGTCCACAAGGGCACGTTCCGCACCAGAGTGGTACGACAACCCTGTCATGGGAATCATGTTGTTGGACAACGGTGAACCTTCGAACTATGAAGAAGCGATGGCGGGCCTGGATTCCAATAAATGGCTTGGAGCCATGAAATCCGAGATAGAATCCATGTATGAAAACAAAGTATGGACTTTGGTGGACTTGCCTGATGATAGGCACGCCATAGAAAATAAATGGATATTCAAGAAGAAGACAGACGCGGATGGTAATGTGACCATCTATAAGGCTCGGCTTGTCGCTAAGGGTTATCGACAAGTTCAAGGGATTGACTACGACGAGACTTTCTCTCCCGTAGCGATGCTGAAGTCAGTCAGAATCATGTTAGCTATTGCCGCATTCTATGATTATGAAATATGGCAAATGGACGTCAAAACGGCATTCCTTAATGGCTTCCTCAAGGAAGAGTTGTATATGAAACAGCCGGAAGGTTTTGTCGATCCAGAGAATGCTAACAAGGTATGCAAGCTCCAGCGCTCGATTTACGGGCTGGTGCAAGCATCTCGGAGTTGGAATATTCGCTTTAATGATGTGATCAAAGCGTTTGGCTTTATACAGACTTATGGAGAAGCCTGTATCTACAAGAAAGTGAGTGGGACCTCTGTAGCATTTCTCATATTATATGTGGATGACATATTGCTGATGGGAAATGATATAGAATTCTTGGAAACTGTAAAGGCCTACTTGAATAAGAGTTTTTCAATGAAGGACCTTGGAGAAGCAGCTTACATATTAGGCATCAAAATCTATAGAGATAGATCAAGACGCCTCATTGGTCTTTCACAAAGTACATACCTTGACAAGATATTGAAGAAGTTCAATATGGATCAGTCCAAGAAGGGGTTCTTGCCTGTTTTGCAAGGTATGAGATTGAGCAAGGCTCAGTCGCCGACCACGGCAGAAGATAGAGAAAAGATGAGTGTCATACCCTATGCCTCGGCCATAGGTTCTATCATGTATGCCATGCTGTGTACCAGACCTGATGTGAACCTTGCCATAAGTTTGGTAGGGAGGTACCAAAGTGATCCCGGTATGGAACACTGGACAGCGGTCAAGAACATCCTAAAGTACCTGAAGAGGACTAAGGATATGTTTCTCGTTTATGGAGGTGACGAAGAGCTCGTCATAAAGGGTTACGTCGATGCTAGCTTCGACACAGATCTGGATGACTCAAAGTCACAAACCGGATACGTGTATATTTTGAATGGTGGAGCAGTCAGCTGGTGCAGTTGCAAACAGAGCGTGGTGGCGCATTCTACATGTGAAGCGGAGTACATAGCTGCTTGCGAAGCAGCACAGGAAGGAGTCTGGATGAAGGAGTTCATCACCGACCTAGGAGTCATTCCAAGCGCGTCAAGCGCGATGACTCTCTTCTGTGACAACACTGGTGCTATTGCTATTACCAAGGAGCCCAGGTTTCACAAGAAGACCAAACACATCAAGCGCCATTTCAACTCCATCCGGAATTATGTTCAAGATGGAGACATAGATATTTGTAAAGTGCATACGGATCTGAATGTTGCAGACCCGTTGACTAAACCTCTTCCACGGGCAAAACATGATCAACTCCAGGACTCTATGGGTGTTCGATTCATCACAATGTAACTAGATTATTGACTCTAGTGCAAGTGGGAGACTGTTGGAAATATGCCCTAGTGGCAATAATACAAGTATTATTATTATATTTCCTTGTTCATGATAATCGTTTGTTATTCATCCTTGAATTGTATTGTACGGAAACAGCGATACATGTGTGAATATATAGACCACAATGAGTCCCTGGTAGGCCTCTAGTTACCAGCTCGTTGATCAACAGATGGTCACGGTTTCCTGACCATTGACATAGGATGTCAGTGATAACGGGATCACATCATTAGGAGAATGATGTGATGGACAAGACCCAATCCTGAGCATAGCACGAGATCGTATAGTTCGTAATGCATAAGCTTTTCGGTGTCAAGTATTTATTCCTTAGACCATGAGGTTGTACAACTCCCGGATGCCGTAGGAATGCTTTGGGTGTGCCAAACGTCACAACGTAACTGGGTGGCTATAAAGGTACGCATCAGGTATCTCCGAAAGTGTCTGTTAGTTGGTACGAACCGAGTCTGGGATGTTGTCACTCCGTGTGACGGAGAGGTACTTCTGGGCCCACTCAGTAAGACATCATCATAATGAGCTCAAGGTGACTAAGGAGTTAGTCACGGGATGATGGATTACGGATCGCGTAAGGAGACTTGCCATGACGAGATTGAACAAGGTATCGGGAATACCGACGATCGAATCTTGGGCAAGTACCGTACCGATGGACAAAGGGAATAACATACGGGATTGAGTGAATCCTTGACACAGTGGTTCATCCGATGAAGATCATCGAGGAACACGTGGGAACCAACATGGGTATCCAGATCCCGCTGTTGGTTATTGACCGGAGAGTGGTCTCGGTCATGTCTACGTGTCTCCCGAACCCGTAGGGTCTACACACTTAAGGTTCGGTAATGCTAGGGTCGTAGAGATACATGCACGTGGAAACCCGAAAGTTGTTCGGAGTCCCGGATGAGATCACGGACGTCACGAGGAGTTCCGGAATGGTCCGGAGGTAAAGAATAATATATAGGAAGTCCAGTTTCGGCCATCGGGTGATCTCCGGGGGTCACCGGGAGTGTCCCGGGACCACCGGAGGGGTCCCGGGGGTCCACCGGGTGGGGCCACCCATCCCGGTGGGGCCCCTAGGCCGGAAGGGGGAAGTGGCCAGCCCTGGTGGGCTGGCGCACCACATGGGCCCTCCTCCCCATGTGCCTAGGGTTGAAACCCTAGGGGGGAGGGGGCGCCACCTTGCCTTGGGGGGCAAGAATCCCCCCTGGCCGCCGCCCCACCCTGCAGATGGGATCTGCAGGGCCGGCGCACCCCCTGGCCCCCTATATATATGTGGGGGGGAGAGGGCAGCCGCACCCTTGCCCCTGGCGCCTCTCCCCCTCCCGTCACACCTCATACTCCCTCCGCAGGGCGCTGGCGAAGCCCTGCAGGATTCTCCACTGCATCCACCACCACGCCGTCGTGCTGCTGGATCTCCGACGACCTCTCCTCCCCCCTTGCTGGATCAAGAAGGAGGTGACGTTGCTGTACCGGACGTGTGTTGAACGCGGAGGTGCCGTCCGTTCGGCGCTAGATCATCGGTGACGAAGAACGAGAAGAGTACGACTACTTCATCCTCGCTTCTTCGAAAGCTTCCGCTCGCGATCTACAAAACGGTATGTAGATGCACTCTTATTTGCTCGTTGCTAGATGTCTCCTTAGTTGGATCTTGGTGAAAGCGTAGAATTTTTGAATTCTGCTACGTTCTCCAACAGTATGTACCCTGATCGATCCTAATTACCGTCTCCCCGTCGTCTCCTCTTCCTCTAGTCTCCGCTAGTCTGAAACTCCAGCGGCCAGCGCCATCGGCCCTTCGCCCACGCCCAGCGCAAGGCCGGCACTCCGGCAGTGCACCCGCCGACGGCGACGGCCAGGCAACCGACGAAGGATGCGCGTCCCAACGGTCGACGAAGGAACCGCGCACACACGCATAGGTACAGCCCCGTGAGCACTAGTTGATTTATTTTCTATTTCAATCCAGAGTAAGATATTTGTTCTTCTCTAATTCAAAGCACAATTTCCTTGTCCTCTGAAGATTTGAATGATTTGTTGAGAGTGCAAGGTTTAAAGTTTTTGGTAATTGATAATTTGTTAATTGAACCAATTGAGTCATTGGTGCTTTCAGGCTTTGTTCCAACTGAGTTAATGTACTAAATTTTTTGTACAACTGTTGCAAAAATGAAGAGGACGGGAGACATTGCATCGCTTTTTTTAGAAATGGATCCAAGAAGAAGGTGGCTGCTCCTTTTTCACCGCCTTCTCCGGCACCGGTAGTGCCCGCGGGGAACAACAAACCTTTGAGTCGGTGCAAGAGAGAGTAAATGAAGAAATTGTGGATTCACCATCAGTTTAGAAGGGAAACTTATATTGGGATTATTGATAAAATTAGTCAAGAGCTCGACAATCGGTTTGATGAGGTCAATATGGAGTTGCTTTCTTGTATGTCGGCCTTTAACCCCACCAACTCATTTGCCGCTGTTGATGCACAAAAGGTAGGTAGACTTGCTGAGTTCTACCCCAATGATTTTTCGAGCTCTGACTTAATGCACCTTGAAATGCAACTTGATAACTATAATGATGACATGAGAAAAGATGACAACTTCAAAGGCCTAGAAAATCTTGTTGATCTATCAGTTAAGCTTGTTCAAACAAGAAGGCATATAGTTCATAATTTGATGTACTTGCTTCTAAAATTGGTATTGCTTCTACCGGTGGCAACAACAAGTGTTGAAAGAGCATTTTCTGCAATGAGTGTGGTCAAAAACAAGTTAAGAAACAATATGGGTGATAGTCTTTTGGATGATTGCCTAGTCACGTACATCGAATGAGATGCTTTCAACAAAGTGAATGAAGATAATATAATTGAGACTTTCATGGTCTTGAGAAGGCGGTATACCGACAAATAAGGTGTGGTATATTTTACGCAAATGTAATAGTCGAACATTAATTTTAATATGCTTTGAAAGACCATATTGATATGTGCTTTGGATATATTATGTGTGCATATGTTGGTTTGTTACATTTGTGGTGTAAATTTTATTTTGTGCCAATTGGACCACCCTGACATAAAATGCTGGCTACGCCACTGCATCAAACGTTAAGCGTGCGGACCCTACGGGTTCGAGAACTATGTAGACATGACTGAGACATCTCTTCGGTCAATAACCAATAGCGGAACCTGGATACTCATATTGGCTCCCACATATGCTACGAAGATCTTTATCGGTCGAACCGTAATGACAACATACGTTATTCCCTCTGTCATCGGTATGCTACTTGCCTGAGATTCGATCGTCGGTATGTTCATACCTAGTTCAATCTTGTTACTGGCAAGTCTCTTTACTCGTTCCGTAATACTTCATCCCGTGACTAACTTATTAGTCATTTGCTTGCAAGGCTTATTATGATGTGTATTACCGAGAGGGCACAGGGATACCTCACCGATACTTGGATTGACAAATCCTAATCTCGATTCATGCCAACTCAACAAGACACCTTCGGAGATACCTGTAGAGCATATTTATAATTACCCAGTTACGTTGTGATGTTTGATAGCACACAAGGCAATCCTCCGGTATCCGGGAGTTTCATGATCTCACAGTCGGAGGAATATGTATTTGACATGAAGAAAGCAATAGCAGTAAAACTGAACGATCATTATGCTAAGCTAACGGATGGGTCTTGTCCATCACATCATTCTTCTAATGATGTGATCCCATTCATCAAATGACAACTCATGTCTATGGTTAGGGAACTTAACCATCTTTGATTAACGAGCTAGTCTAGTAGAGGCTTACTAGGGACAAAGTGCTTTGTCTATGTATCCACACATGTATCAAGTTTCCGGTTAATACAATTCTAGCATGAATAATAAACATTTATCATGATATAAGGAAATATAAAATAAGAACTTTATTATACCTCGAGGGCATATTTCCTTCACTAGCCACTAGCTATGGACACGTAGGTATGTGGTAAACTACTCACACATCATTGGAAGGGCAACAAGGTTGTTGTAGAAGCCCTCCTTGGTCGAATCCCCCTTCGGCAGAGTGCTGGAAAAGGTCCTCGGATGGGATGTCACGAAGACAGAAACTTGCGTCTGTGGAAAAGTATTTTTGGTGTGCCCCTGGTCTATGGGGAATATTTGGGTATTTATGGAGTTGAGATTAGGGTTAGGGGAGCCACGAGTGGGCCACAAGCTTGTAGGGCACCCCCCCTAAGGCGCGCCCTACGAGCTTGTCGTCTGCTCGTGGGTCTCCTAACCTTCCTAGGTGTCTTGTGGTCCAAGAAAAATTGTCAAAAAGTTTTGTTCCATTTGGACTGTGTTTGATATTGATTTTCTCTAAAAGACAAAAATAAGGGGAAAAAACAGCAACTGGCACTCGGCACTAGGTTAATAGGTTAGTCCCAAAAAATGATGTAAACTAGCATAATTATGCATATAAAATAATATAATAGCATGGAACAATAAAAAATTATAGATACGTTAGAGACGTATCACCTACTGAGTGGGAATATGTAGTCCCTCTTCTCTTTCTGGCAACCTCACCATGGAGCAGGAGGTTTTTCCTTTAGTGGCCCATCATTCTAGTGGCCATACTTTGGCCCAGGGGAAAATGATGGCGATGACATGGACTAGAGAGTGGGCTAAGAACCTAAGCTTGGGGGAGCTCATCCCCTAGTTATCCATGCATGCATATTTATCTTTCTTCTTTTTCTTTTGTTTGTTTTTGTGTTTTGCATGTTTATTTTCAGTTTGCAAAATAAAATGAGGAGCACATTTTGGTCTTGCCTTGTTGTTGTTCTCTTCCGCTGTTCTCTATGAGCCTACAGGTTTGTTTCACCTAGCAAGAGGAAATAAAGAAAATGAATTGGGACTTGATGGAGGGAAGAGTGAGCCAGCGCTATAAGGTATGGCATATACATAATCCCTTGTCTCGCATTATTATTTGAGAAAGATTTTTCAGTTGACTAGGTGCACTTAGATTAGTTCCCCGCGTTAGTTGAATATCGTCTAGTCATAACTCCCATTTTCAGATTTTTCTAGTCAAACCTCGTGGGAAAGCATGATTTATTTTAATGATAAACCTAAATTTTTTACAGGATAGGAGCTTCCAAAGAGAACGAGTACTTAAGAAATTCAACTCCACATACTGATTATATTGACTTAATGACACCTATTGATGGGGTTGTTTAGAGGGATGAATATTATAAGTGGGTGAGGTCATGCCCAAATTTATTCACAATACTTCAATTGTGCAGCTCCATCCCTAGGCTGGCTTTACGTCTTGTTGCTATATGTTGAGATAATTCACCCGGCTGCAACTCCGTCACGAACTTGAGGATTGTGTGGTCAAGGATCGACCTTCCCCAAGGGAGTGTGTAAGTGGTAAATAAAAGCACTGATCGCTGAGCTCGACAGAGACAACCATTCTTGATCCATAGTGCATGAAATTAAGCCACGGTGGAACCCAATTGCATATAGTGAATTTTGGCATAACCCCGTCACCAAAAGTTGAAATCCCAAAGAATAATAACTGAAAGAAGTGTTTGGAAGCCATGGCTAAGAGGCATTAGTGGGTGTCAATGAAAAACTTGAGTGCTTTGCTATCTTGGATCTCCAAACCTTCTAAATGCATTTTGTTGACTGAGCTTAAATTGGACATCCATCTAATCAGTGAACACCTTCATTTGCCTAAACACTAGGTTAGCAAACAAAAATTGCTTTGAGAAATTATAAGTAATGGTATGAGACTATTTGTGGTTAGGCAACGAGTTTAGCTGTAGCTATTCAATTGCAAATACTCCGTTGAATGGTCTTGCAGGATGAGAGAGGATAAATATTATATATTTTCTTGAGCCAGTAAAATTATTTTCATTCAACCAAGCTCCTTTTCACTCTCTTGATTTCTTGTTTGCTCGGGACGAGCAAATCTTAAGCTTTGGGGAGTTGATGGCTCGAGAATTTATGATGTTTTTCACAATGATTTCCATTTGGTTTCATTGGATTTTCGTTATTCTTTGGATATTTCTAATGCTAATCCAACAAAAGAGATGAAAATCTAATTTGACCTTTGGATGGTAGGAAATATCATATTTGGAAGGACACGAGATGAGATTGCTACAAATCAAGCCAACTAGAGCAACTTCCCCGAAGAAAGCTTTGTCAACAGGCGCACCAGAGTGAAAGACGACATTTCGTGCGACCGCACGCGCCCGTTTGAGTGGCCGTTTGGAGTGCCCACGACCCCCCTCATCTATACAAGCCACTTTCGTGAAGGTACCATGAAGAGAATAGAACCCTAGCCGCAGCCACACCACCCGGAAGAGGAGAAGAAGAGATCCTCATAGTTTTTGGTTCTTTCACCTCCATATTCGTCATCATCTTCTTCACTATTGCAAGAGGGATTGGAACTTGTAATCTCTTCTCCATCTCATTTGAGATCAAGACTATTTGAGTACCATTTTCATCTAATTGTGGACCCCTTCAATATTATTGATATGGTTTTTGTGTTTTCTCTCTCTGGTGTGATTGATTCCCCTCTTATAATGTGTGAGTAATTCCCCTAGGTGTGGGAGATGTAGGTAAGTGGTAAGATTGATATCTGCCCATTCTATATGCCGTCATTTGAATTTGTAGTAGCATGATCTATTTAGTATATGTTATACTATGGTGAACCATATGCGTGTTGTCCAATTTAAGGGCCGATGCAACATGATCTCAAGACCTACATATGTAACATATATTGTTTAGTAACTTTGTGACCTCTAATGTGATAGGCGGAGATATCTATGAGAACCAAAGACACTATGTGATAACAGTGATCCATTGAATTAATGCTTGGTTCCGGTCTTACGACCTTAATTGTGGAAACGACCACTCAGTAACATGCCCCCATATGTTAGGTTGTTTGTTAGGCCGTTAGGCAAGGTGTAGGATTGATTTCCCCATTCCTCAATGCACCCTCGATGTCGACTATGTTATGGATGCACATATGTATCTGGTAATTTAGGCTGCAACACTGATTGCTATGATTTAGTCATGGCTCATGGTGATGCACAAGAGAGTTGTTCATCGTGCTAAGAGGCCTCTCATATGTTATGGTCAAATGTATCCGGGATCAGGAGAGGGTGGCGTATCTGAAATACATCTACAACATCAACGACAAGAGACTCTGTGGATGGTTTGAATGAAAAGAGCACCATTTCCAGGCTTGTGCAGACCTTCGAGAGTAGGGGTCTGCTAGATGATAGCATCCACACCAGTGTGGAAGAGCAAGTAGCCATATTCCTCCATGTTGTTGGTCATAACCAGAGGTTCGAGGTTATGCACAACACTTTCAAGAGATCAATGGAGACCATCTCTAGGTACTTCAGACAAGTGATGTATGTTGTTCGAGAAATCAGAGGAGAGATGGTCGTGTCACCAACCGGTCGGACTCGTACCAAGATTAGCACTAGCCCAAGATGGTATCCATACTATCCATAGTTAGCCATACTTTTAATCAACTAGCGATTGGGGCGCGCCGCCTGAGAGGTGGTTGTGCGGTGCCAGGTAGGCACACACGCACTTTCTGATTTGTTTTTAGCGATTTGTGTAACACAGTTGCATGCAAATAATGACAGCCTCTTGAATGTACTTGTAAGTGATGATGTACTGTATGTATCCAATGACAAGATGCATTATATGGTCCAACTAATGTCTGACGTGGTTAGCTCGTACGAGGGATGGCACCGGCGGTGGTCGGGGTCTTCTGTTGCCTAGGCTTATCGACCACTGCTTCTTCTCCACCAGCACCGTGCGGAGGTAGGGACAAGATGTGGTTGTGCTTCCTCCTAACAATCTCCATCTTCCAGTTTCAAAACTTCTACTCCATCACGATCTTCTCGCCGATGGCCTCGGTCGCCCCACCACCACCACTAGCATGCCGTTCAGAAACTTTGTCAGCGGCCTCGCTGTCCATCTCCTATAGGATCTGCTCCTTCCACTTCATTCAGCTCGACGGTGTACATGTCCTCCTATTCTCTATGATAGCCATAGGTTGAACATGATCTTGCTCTGAGAGTAGTGCTTGATACGCTCCTGGATCACCGGCTGCAGCATCTGCAGCTAGCCGAGGTCATCAGGCCCACTCGAGTACTACCCGAGGCTGATCATTGGCTTTTTTTAGATTAGTTTTAGTTGCGAGAATAATTATGCTGTTGCATCTACATGAAAAGAGTACATATTTGTGCTCACCGCAAATGATGTACTCTGGAGGTTCCTGGTCGTGGCTGCGCAGATCCTGTGGTTTGAAAAGTGATGCAGATTGATATAAATTAGATGATGAAGTGAAACATGAGATGCTGAGACATATATGTGGCAACATTGTTGTAGAAGTAAGATGTTCGAACATATATGTGGCACCATTGTTGTCTATATTATTTCAGATGGTCATATGAAAAGTAATCAATAGAAAATATATAGCTGCATAACTTGGTTGTGACAATATTATTCCTTAAGCTGAGGAGGCATGTCCAAGGACAGAATATAAGTCACCTTCAAACGCTTGGTGAAGCATAAAATTTAGTTCTTGAACTGAGCCCTTCTTGCAGATGATCTGCAGTGAGCCCCCAAAAGCATGTTTGATAGTATCAATAGTATCAAGATATCTCCGGTCGCCAGCATTTCCTGGATATGCTTTGAACTATTTTCCAAGCATTCAAATATGAGAGTTCACAATTTGATATCTGAACGATTGTTATAGAGCTTACCACACTGTTCTTTGTGGGGACACAATTACCGAAAAAGGCTTTCGCCCCGCTTTATATATAAAGCACGATCCACATCGGTGGTGACAAAATTCATGTTAATATTACATGAAACTCAACGGTGGTGAAAAGCCTGGAAAGCCATGTTCATGAAGCCCAAATCCAATGAGTGAAACAAGAGGAACCATAGATAATGGGCTTAGCAATCTGCACAAAAATCATGCAGGATAGTTAACTCAACTCTTAATTACATACTACTACTACTATAGTTCAAGAGAGGCCGAAAATCAGACTAACTTGACAACATTGCACCAGAGATCGCTGAAACCAAGGATGATCCGAAATTGTGAATCGTCGACGAGATTATGAGAGCCCCATGTATCCCCCTCATCGTCCATAGGAATTTCTTGACAACAACAACACAAATTTGTTAGCCTCCGTACATGATGAGAGCTTGAGAAGGCAATTCTGCTGGACAATAATAAGTACCTCGTGAGAGTCTGACTCATTGCCTTAGCGTTCGGCCAAGATGATGGAGATGGTTGGCGCGACGAAGGTGTAGGAGCCACCCATCACGATGTGGAGACAACACCCGAAGAAGGCTTGCAGTAAGGTGTATATGCCAACGACGAACAACAGTGTCTTGATTACCCGAGCTTTCTCCTCCTAAATATATTCAGGGATTTCGTATCATTTATATGTGCGGCAAATTCAGCTTAGTAGTACTTGTTCAGAGATATCAAATTCATGTGTCAAGTGAATATAAACAACATTTGGTAGGGCATAAATAAACAGTTGAGGACTCACATTTCCACATCGCATTTGTGGAAGAAGCACGATTGGTATGATGACGGTCGTGCCTAGCATGACTATGAAATGTTGAAATCCTAGTATCATGGCCTCGGTTCCGCACAAGATTGCAAGCACAAGAGGAACATCAACATGCATACTACTCCCTCCATTCCTAAATATAAGTCTTTGTATGAACAAGATAAATAAGATAAACATTCATAGCTACCAAATACATTCAAGATGGATGCAACGCGGTTGAAGATTAAAAAGATTAGAAAATATGCCATTCATACCGAGGCTTGGTATCATTATGCCGTTGGATCAATTGTTACCTTGGTTGCGATTATGATCGCATTTGTTTTCGCATTGAAAAGTTTTACATAGTTTCGATGTGTATGGAGAGCTATATGTTGTTAGATGAGAACTATATATGTATGTACTTTGGTTTTAATGTGATGATGAACTTTTATCCATTTGGTCACTTAATTATCTATTTATGATTTTCTGTAATGGTTTTTGACACACTTAATTATATATAATGCACGCAGATGAACCGACAATGGATGTACGGTGACAGACACACCTCCGAGTACATTAAGAGCGTGCATGAGTTTCTAAATGCGGCTGAGGCAAACAAGCAGAATGGTTTTATGTGTTGTCCATGCACTAAATGTGTGAATACGATGTCTTACTCTAACCGGAAAATCCTTCACTCCCACCTGCTTTACAAGGGTTTCATGCCACACTATAATGTTTGGACGAGGCACGGAGAAATAGGGGTTATGATGGAAGACGACGAAGAAGAAGAGTACGATGACAACTATGTGCCCGCTGAATACGGTGATGCTGCAATGGGGGAGCTGGTGAAGATCAAGAGGAACCAGACGATGTGCCCAATGATGCTGCAACGGGTGAAGCTGCTGAAGATCAAGAGTGTCGGTGTACTGAGGTAGGGGTACCCCAGTACCCCAACTTGTGCACGGGCAGTTGCAGCTTCCCGCGGCCGGGTTTACCACGTGCTCGCCGGAGACCTTTCTGCTCCATATCAAACCATTCAAAAACAAAGTATGCAAGACAGAAGATCGAGACCCCGGCAAGTGGAGCTTGCCGGGAAGGCCGTACCAGGCTCAAGATTACCTCACTAGCACAAGGCCCTGGCAAGAGGAGCTTGCCAGGAAGACTAGAAGATTCCATCATAGAAGACACGCCTCGGCGCTATATGCGTCCCGGCGAGGGCCCGGGGAGCGGCAAGCTCCCGGGCCCGGCAAGATCAAGGCCCCGGCAAGGTGCTTGCCGGGAGAGTTGCGCTGTGTGCCCGCGCTCCAGCTCATCGGCCCACGCGTCGCCCTGGGGCCTATCCAGGGACGCGTGGCGGATGGCTGTGCAGCCTGGGGGACACGGTGGCACTCCACGGTGGTGGATCCATCGCCGTGGCAGACGGAGACGCAAGGGCGGGAGCTTTTGGGGTCGACGGCGACGGGTATTAAATGCCCTTGTCCCCCACTGTCAAAGTAGGTAGCGACCACTGTTCGCGCACTGTAGCTCCACTGTTCCCGCACTGTTACAACTACCACCTCTTTTACGTTTTTACCCCTTTCTCCTACGTTGACACCTGTCGGTGATCCCTTGCACTATAAAAGGAGGCCCATGCACAACGTGGAGGGGGTTCGGAACCTAGATCACTCATACGCTCGGTGTAGCTGCTTCTTCAAGCTCCCGAGCACTCCAACTCAATACACAACTAAGCAGGAGTAGGGTTTTACGCGTCTACCGCGGCCCGAACCTGGGTAAAACTGCCCGCGTGCTCGCTACGATCTGCTCTTCGTGCTCCCTCCGCCCTCGTACCGCACAGGCAAGGGGCTCCGGTCCCATAGGTGTTCGTGGCAGACAGTTTCCCCCGACATCTTTGGCGCGCCAGGTAGGGGGCGTCGAGGTTGTGCGTACCTGATCCGGCGTTCACGCGGGCGCATTCTCCATCAACCTCTCCAGTTTCGTCAGCAACTTCATCAGCAACAGCATCATGGCCCCGAAGAAGAAGGCTTCGGAGGTCAGAGGCCCGTCTGCGTCTCATCCGCCGCCACCAGAGCCAACGGTGGGCAGGGGAGATGCCGTCGGAAGGGTGGTCGCCGGCGAGGACACTCACGGCGCCACCAGATCCAAGAACAGGACGGACGACCGAACCTCGGTCTCCGTGGACGCACCGCGTCCATCTCAGCATACAACAACCCAGCAGCGCCATGTCACAGGAGGTGGCATCCGTTTGCTGGGCCAAGGCCAAACCGGAGGCTCGCGGGACGCCCCGGACCACCGTCCGGGCACAAGCAAAGCGAAGGCGCCGGCGCGGGACCCTGCTCCTTCTAACGCCGTTAGAAGTCCGAGCATATCCCGCTCCTCGCACCGCTCGCCCGCGTTCCCCTCCACTCCAGCAGAAGCGCTCGCAAGGGCGCAACTGCTCCTCGACTTCCCTCCAGCGGCAGACAAGGCCGAAGACTGGAGGGCCACCATCCAGAGCCTGATCGCCTTCGCCAACAACGATTCTCCACAGCAGCCGTCGGCCTCGCGGCCGCGGCAAGCTGAGAAGACGAAGGCCGACGACGACAAGACCGCCGGGGGTGCGACAAGCGTGCACTCCCCGCCGCGGAAGCAGAAGACGACGCCCCGCCGGAACAACGCCGACGACGGCTCCACGGCCTCGTCGGATCCGCGGGCTCGTCGGGATCAGCGCCAGGTCCTCGACGACCGGCGCCAAGAAGATGCTCGAACAAGAATCGAGCGCCGCCGAGAAGCTCGGCGACAATCAGACCAGAGGGCTGAGGACGCTGTCGACGCGCGCGCGCCCGGTGAACCAGGCGACTTGCCGTACGCGGCAGGTTGCCCTGCGTTCACTCGCGAGCTGCGGCGCGTCCAGTGGCCCAGCATGAAGAATTTCAAACCCGACGTACCGGAGAAGTACGACGGCAAAACGCACCCCTCGGAATTCCTCAGCGTCTACACCATCGCAGTGCAAGCTGCCGGGGGGCGCGACGAGAAGATCTTGGCAAATTACTTCCCGCTTGTGCTTAAGCCAAACGTCCGTTCGTGGCTTATGCACTTGCCGGAAGGTTCCATCTCTTCTTGGGCCGACCTTTGCCACCAGTTTGTTGGCGCCTTCACCGGCGGCCACAAACCCCACGGCCAGGAGAGCGATCTCCACATTCTGGCCCAGAAGGAAGGAGAAACCCTGCGCAAGTACATCCAACGCTTCAGCCGTGTGCAGCACAACATCCCTGATGTCCACCCTGCCGCGGTTATCAGCGCGTTCCATCAGAACGTGCGTAACCGCCGCATGCGTGAGGAAATGGCGATGACCAAGATTCGGGATGTCAGCGAGCTCTATGCCCTTGCTGATAAGTGCGCACGTGCAGAAGAGGGGAGGAGACTCCCCGGGGAGGATGCTGGCGCAGGAGGAAGCGACAGCGACGGCGCCGCCCCGGCAAAGAAGAGCCGGCGGCGGAATAACAGAAGGAAAGGCAAGAAGGAAGTGCTTGCCGTCGAGAAGTCCGGCAAGGAGGCCCCCGCCAAACAAACACAGGCTGGCGGCTCCGGCAAGGAGCCTGCCCCTGTAGCGGCGGCCGACAAGCAGGGCGGCTCCAACAAGCAATACTGCAAGATTCACCGCACCAAGGGCCACGACCTCTCCAACTGCAAGCGCGTCGAGTACCTCGTCGAGCAGCAGAAAGCTGAATACGAGAGGCGTGACAAGGAGAAGGCCCAAGGTGGCGGGGAAGAGCCAAGCAAGAAGCGGCCGTTCAACGGCCGGGGAGGACGCCGCGGCAAGGCCAAGCAGCGGCAAGGAGACCGACCTCCCCGGGGCCGCGACAAGGACGAAGATGACGACGAAGACATGGAGGACGAGGATAACAGCAAGCAGGAGTTCCAGAAGGCCACGGAGGTCCTGTGCGTCGACGGCGGCGCCTCTTTGCACACCTCCCACCGCCAACTAAAGCAGTGGGTGCGTGAGGTGAATGCAGCAGAGCCGCCCGTGGAGTCGCGCAGGCTCCTCAAATGGTCCAGCATGCCCATCATTTTTGATCTTGAGGATCACCCTGACCGCACCACTGCGGTCGGGTGCTTGCCGATGATGGTCTCACCCACCATCCGCAACCTCAAGGTCACTAAAATGTTGGTTGACGGCGGGGCCGGGCTGAACTTGATCTCCTCTGCTGTGATCAAGAAACTCCAGATTCCAGATGGCGAGCTCGAAGAAACCGGTTCTTTCCAAGGAATCAACCCGGGAAGGAGCAAGCCCAAGGGAAAGATCACTCTGCCGGTGACCTTTGGCGGGGAGCTCAACTTCAGAACTGAGCGCATCACTTTCGACGTCGCCGATATTCCATTGCCCTACAATGGAATACTCGGCCGTCCTGCCCTCGCCAAGTTCATGGCAGCTTCCCATTATGCCTACAACGTACTCAAGATGCCGGGGCCGATAAGCGTCATCACTGTCCACGGCGACAAGAAGGATGCGCTTGTCTGCGCCGACAAGATTTACCGGGATGCAGCAGCTGCGGCCGAGAAGGACACACTTGCCGCTGAAGCTCCCGGGGGGAAGAAGACGAAGACCAAGTCCGGCAAGTGCTCTGGGGCCCACTCCGGCAACCGCACCTCTTCGGAGTGCTGCGCTGCCGTCGAGGACGTCCCATCGAGCTCCACCGGCAAGAGTAAGAAGGGAATGGCCGCTCCTCCGGCAACCAAGAAGGTGTCCGCCAAGGAGGACGACACTGGTGGTACCTTCACCATCAGTGCCACGCTTGACAACAAATAGGAAAGCGCGCTCGTTGCCTTCCTGCGGGCGAATGTCGATGTGTTCGCATGGCAACCATCTGACATCCCCGGTGTTCCGAGGAAGGTAATTGAGCACAAGCTTGCTGTTTGTCCTCATGCGCGGCCCATCAAGCAGAAAGTGAGGAAGCAAGCCGTGGAGCGCCAAGAATTCATCAACGAAGAAATCAAGAAACTAGAGGCAGCAGGCTTAGTTAGAGGTGTGATCCATCCGACGTGGTTGGCAAACCCAGTCGTCGTGCGCAAGGCCAATGGGAAGTGGAGACTGTGTATAGACTTCACCGATGTGAATAAAGCATGTCCCAAGGATCCATTCCCTTTGCCGCGCATTGACCAGATCGTTGACTCCACTGCCGGATGTGAGCTACTCTGTTTTCTTGATGCATACTCAGGCTATCATCAGATTTTTATGGCCAAAGAGGATGAAGAGAAGACTGCATTTATCACTCCATGTGGCACTTATTGCTTCATACGCATGCCATTTGGGTTGAAGAATGCAGGCTCAACCTTTGCAAGGGTAGTATACACTGCTTTTGAGCCACAGATCCACAGGAATGTAGAGGCTTACATGGATGACATTGTGGTGAAGAGCAAGAGCAAGGAAACCCTGATCCAAGATTTGGAAGAGACATTTCAGAACCTGCGCAGAATACAGCTTAAGTTGAATCCCGAGAAGTGCGTCTTTGGAGTTCCCTCCGGCAAGCTTCTCGGATTCTTTGTGTCACAAAGGGGGATTGAAGCCAACCCCGACAAGATTAAAGCCATTGAGCAGATAGAGGCCCCAAAGCGCGTCAAGGATGTCAGAAGGCTTGCAGGTTGTGTGGCTGCCCTCAGTAGGTTCATTTCGAAGTCTGCAGAACGCGCCCTACCTTTATTCAAAATCTTGAAGAAGGCAGGTCCCATGAAGTGGACTCCGGAAGCGGAGGCAGCGCTGTAGGATTTGAAACGGTACCTGTCCTCCACTCCAATACGTGTCGCACCTAGACCACAGGAAAAGTTGTTGCTATACCTAGCGGCAACCAACCAGGTGGTTAGTGCTGCGTTAGTAGCGGAGAGGGAGTCCGACGAGGAGTCAGCACCACCGGCAAGCGAATCCAGCGATAAGCAGGGGGCTGCTCCGGCAAGCTCTGGCCCCGACAAGGACAGCTCTGCGCAGGAACAGGGTGAAGTGCGAAAGAAGATGGTGCAGCGCCCGGTGTATTTTGTAAGTTCCCTTCTCCAGGGGGCTAGATCAAGATACTCTGGTGTGCAAAAGTTGCTTTTCGGCCTCCTCATGGCCTCGAGAAAGCTGCGCCATTACTTCCAAGCACACGAGATAACAGTGGTCACTCGCTTTCCGCTGAAGAGGATATTGCACAACCCAGAAGCAACAGGCAGGATCGTTGAGTGGGCACTGGAGCTTTCAAGCTTTGGGCTCAAGTTTGAAAGTACTTCAACCATACAGAGCCGAGCTTTGGCAGAATTCATAGCTGAGTGGACCCCAACGCCCGATGAAGAAGTACAAGAAACAAGAGCACCCGTACAAGAAGCGACAAGTGAATGGGTAATGTATTTTGACGGTGCCTTCTCGCTGCAAGGCGCCGGTGCCGGCGTGGTACTCATCGCGCCCACCGGAGAGCACCTCAAATATGTTATCCAGATGCACTTTCCCAGGGAGCAAGCGACAAACAACACTGCTGAATATGAAGGCTTGCTTGCCGGCCTCAGGATTGCGGCCGAACTTGGGATCAGAAAGCTGATTGTGCGGGGAGATTCTCAGTTGGTGGTCCGGCAAGTTAACAAGAGCTATCAGAGCCCTTTGATGGAAGCTTATGTCGATGAAGTGAGGAAGCTTGAGGAGCACTTTGAAGGTCTGCAAATGGAGCACGTCCCGAGAGCTCAGAATGAAATTGCAGATGGCCTTTCAAAGTGTGCTTCGATGAAGTTACCTGTGGAACCAGGGACCTTCTTGCTCAAGCTGACTCAACCATCCGTTACACCATCAATTGGGCAGTCCAAGAAGAGAAAGTTGGTCTCCGGCGACTACTTGCCGGCGGATCTTCCAGAAACCGCCGCCAAGGTCCCCAAGATCAACAACCAGAACGCTGAGGAACAGTTTGCTCCTGCAGATCTTCGGGTCTGTACAGTTGAAGCAAGTGTTCCCGACAAGCCTCGCCCCGGCGAGCTTGCCGGGGGACCATCAGCTCCGGCGGAACCAGAGGTCCTTGCCGTAGAAGCTGACGTTCCCGCAGCGGCCCTCATGCCTTTAGTCCTTGCCGTCGAGCCTCAGGCTCCGGCATGGGCGCAGCAGATCGTCCGTTTTCTTCAAACTGGAGAACTTCCCGACGACCCAGAAGAAATAGAGAAGATAACCAGGCAGTCAAGTATGTACCAGTTCGTGGACAACGAGCTGTACAGAAGGAGGCTCAATGGTGTCCGGTTGAAGTGCATTTCCAGGGAAGATGGACAGAAGTTGTTGGCAGAAATACACGGAGGCATATGCGGCCACCACATTGGCGCAAGGGCACTTGCCGGGAAAGCTTTCCGGCAAGGGTTCTTTTGGCAAGAAGCCCTCCAAGATGCAACTGCACTAGTAACCAAGTGTGAAGCGTGCCAGTTCCATGCAAAGCAGATTCATCAACCACCTCAAGCTCTCCAAACAATCCCTTTGTCCTGGCCCTTCTCGGTCTGGGGGCTCGATATCCTCGGCCCTTTCCCTCGTGCTGTCGGGGGCTTTGAGTACTTGTACGTTGCAATCGACAAGTTCACAAAGTGGCCAGAAGTGGAGCCGGTGAGAAAGGTGACAGCACAGTCAGCAGTCAGGTTCTTCAGGTCGATTGTTTGCCGTTTCGGAATCCCTAACAGGATCATCACCGACAACGGTACACAATTTACTAGTCGCACCTTCATGCAGTACGTCCAATACCTTGGCGCCAAGGTCTGTTTCGCTTCTATTGCTCACCCGAGGAGCAACGGTCAAGCGGAGAGGGCCAATGCTGAAGTGCTGCGCGGACTCAAGACGAGGACCTTTGACAGGCTGCGCAAGTGCGGAAGAAATTGGATAGAGGAGCTACCGGCGGCTCTTTGGTCAATCAGAACGACACCAAGTCGAGCCACCGGACAGACACCCTTTGCTCTAGTCTATGGAGCAGAGGCAGTTCTCCCCACGGAACTCGTATACGGATCTCCTCGAGTGCTCGCTTATGACGAGCTCGAGCAAGAGCAACTGCGACAAGATGATGCATTGCTCCTCGAGGAGGGACGTCTCCAGGCTGCTGTACGAGCTGCTCGATACCAGCAAGCCTTGCGCCGCTACCATAGCCGCAAGGTCAAGGCCAGGAGTCTCGAGGAAGGCGACCTTGTTCTTCGGCGTGTTCAGTCCGCCAAGAATTCCAACAAGTTGACGCCGAAGTGGGAAGGCCCTTATCGGGTGAGACAAGTCACGAGGCCCGGCGCTGTCCGCCTCGAGACCGAAGAAGGCTTACCGGTGAGCAACTCCTGGAACATAGAGCATCTTCGCAAGTTTCACCCATAAGGCGCGGTTGCCGTGATCCGTTCCGGCAACCACCTTTTGTACAAGCTTTGCCGCTGTTGCATGTAACCCTTTGTACAAAGCCGGGCGCAGACCCCGTGCATCAGTAAAGTTTTGGTGTTTCGCGCTGATTGCCTTTTGCATGCTTTTCCTTGCTATTTGCATGTGTTGTTTGGCTTTTGGTGCAACACTCAAGTATCCGGTAAGCATTAGCACGCCGAAAGGCCATATACTTGTTTCCCTCTTCTATTTCCTCGCCTCTTAAGCAGAAGGAACATTCCTCGCGCACAAGTTTGCCGGGGGGGAAGGAAGTGGAGGAGGAACCAAGTGCTGTTCAAGAAAGATAAGCCTTACCGGGAAGCAAGCAGTATATGAAAGCTAAGTTATTAGAATTTGACTAGTTCAATATTTTTTTAAATTTTAGTTGTCTTCCTTGAACAATCACACTTTGTATGGAAAACCTGTGCGCGGAGGAACCTACCCGTAGCTTGCCGCACCCTTATCTTGCTTCCGAGTTCGCTCAACGATTTAAGTGAGCTGCGACAAGTGTCGCGTCCTTGCTTCGTTTCCGAGTACGCTCAGCAAGCTAAGTGCGTTGCGACTAGCTGCGGCAAGGTTGCTTGCCGGTGAGACCTTAGCCAGCAGGCTGCTCAGAGTCCAGCACTCAGCGCTCGCGGCAAAGGCCCCTTGCCGGCAAGCTCCCCGGGAGCGTAGGGTGAAAAACATACAAAGTCAAGGATTAAGACAAGGAAGATAACATTGCACTGATTGATCAAAATGAGATAAATATCTTACAAAAGATAGATTGTCGCAATAATTAATGAGTTCGTAACACCCTATGCAGCAACAAAAAGAGATAAAGATAATGGAGGCCTAATCTACGCGGTCGCCCTCGATCCTGGAGATCTTAGCCACCTTGGCAATGATGTGGGCGACCTGCTCCTTCAGCGCCTCCATGTTCGCGTCAGCCGGCAAGCTGCGAAGAACGTTGGTGAGGTTTATGCCCGGGTTGCGGTATACGATCTTCGTCAGCACGCGCTCCAGAGTTCCCGTGCAGAGTAGGGGCGTCTCCTCGGCCAGTTGCGCGGGGATCTTCTTCCGCAGATCTGCAAGGGCCGGCGCGATTCCCCTGAAGAAGAGGCTGAGCTTGGCGCTATGAGGGAGGTTTGGATCCGGGGAGTAGATGAGGTGCTCCAGCTTCAACGCCAGCAGCTCCTGGCCGATGTTGGACGCGCAAGATACTAAGTCCTCGGTCCATACCTCGACAGTTTTGCGGAAGAGCTCAGCCGCTTTGTTGGCGCTGTCCACCAGGGTCCGCTCCTTGCGGAGCTCCTCCTTCAGCTTGGTCTCCCGGGCCCGGGCAGCGTCGAGTGAATCCTTCAGTGTAGAGACCTTCAACTCCAAGTCCTCGATGGAGTCCTTGGCGGCCTTCAACTCGTCGCCCCTCTCAGAAAGACGCACCTGGAGTTCTGAATTGGTGTGGGCGTCTTTCTCACGCTCCGTGATGAGCGCGGCGACCTTCTCCGCGCTCACCTTCAGCGACTTCTCCAGCCGCGCGACCTTGGCGGCAAGCTCCTTCTTGGCGGTCTCCGCGGCAGCCGCGGCGGCTTTTGCCTCCTTCAGTTCCCCGCCAAGGGCCTCCTCCCGAGCGGCAAGGTCCTCCTCGTGGGAGTCGAGGTTGACCTTACGCTGGGCGAGTTCTCCTTCTCGCCGGGACAGCTCCACCCCGGCGAGCCGCTGCTGTTCCTCGGCCTCGGCCTTCTCCAGCACCCACTCCTGGTATTCGCCGGCGAGTCGCTCGCGCTCCTCCGCCACCTCGCGGAGGGCCGCCTGGTTGGCGGCGCTGAGCTCCGCCGCGCGCTTCTCCATCTCCGCGGCGGCCTTGGCGGCGAGGGCCTCCCGACAAGCGAGCTTCGCCTGCCTGGCCCGGTAAAGGGCCAGGAGCTGGTGAAGCAGCTTTTCCTCCTCGGGCCCTTCACTCCCGCCGGGCGCCTCGACAATCTTCAGGCCCGCGGAGGCGAGGACCTCCCCGTCAAATGCCTCGCCCTCCGCGGGAGCTCGCGACGAAGAACCCCACGGCACCTGGATGAAGACGCCGTTGGGGGCTTCAAGATAGTAGCCCTGCTCCTTGCCGGCGGAGGGGTCGGCGGCCGGCGCAGCACTTGATGCTCCCGCCACCTCCAGGTCGGCGGTGCGGTCGCCGTCCCCCTCCCCGGCCGCTGCGTCTGCGGCCGGAGCGGTCTCCTGCGCGGCCGGCTCGGCGGCTCCCGCCGTGTCCTCGGCGACAGGAGCGTCGCCGCCGCCGCCCTGCGCGCCCTCCTCCTCGAGGTTGATGACCTCTGTCTCCATCGGCTCGGGGGGAGGAAGATCTAGAAGAAGAAGAAACAAAACAGAGTTCAAGCAAATATCCAAAAAGAAACAAACGCCGAGAAGACAAAGTCACAAGACCTACCTTGGCGGACGTCGTCAGCGGCGGGCTCCCTCGCCGGGGAGCTCTGCCTTGGCGGAGTAGCCACCCTCGCCGGGCTGCTCGCCCTTGGCGGGGTACTCGCCCTCGGCGGAGTACCCGCCCTTGGCGGAGCGCTCTCCCTTGCCGGGGAGTTCGGCCTTGGCGGGGACGGCGGGGCCTGCAGCTCCTCGGCGGCGGTCTCCGGACGCTCCTGCCGCTGTGGCTCCACCTCTGCACAAGTCAAGACAAAGACATCAAGATATTGAAACAAGACTAAATCCCCAAGCGCGTCCCGACGAGAGGGAGGATGGAAGTACGAAACCCCAGACTTACGCTGGGGGCTGCGCTGGGGGCTGCTCCTCGGAGCAGCGCTCGGATCCGGCAGGCTTGGCTCCGGCACGTCCCCAGTTGCCGCGGTGGCCGAGTCTTCCGCGACCTCGACCACAGGCGCCTTGGCTTTCTTCGCCACGCGCTGAACCAAGGTCCTGAAATCAAAGCAACAAGCAAAATTAGCATCAACAATAATCAAGACGAAACTTGAGAAGGTGTAAGATCTCGGATTCTTACTCCTGATCCTCCTCGTCGTCCTCGCTCAAGGCGGAGAAGTCATACTCCACCTGGGGCGCGTCTACACGAGGAGCGGAAGACGAAGATTCCCTCGGGCGCTTGGCGGTCCCTGGGGCTGGGGGCTGCGAAGACCCAACCCCTGTGGTAGCCGGAGCCCGAGGAGCGGGCGGAGCTGCTGCTCCGCTCCGAGAAGACCCCTGCCGGCTCGACGCCTGCTTGCGGGGCGCCTCCGACGTGGCCCGCGCGCGGGCCGCCTCCGCTGTGGCTGGTGCGCCGGTCGCCCCCGGCGCAGCTTGGCTCCCCCGGGGAGCTGCCCGGCGAGCTGGTTGTTGCCGGGGCGCCTGCGCCCTCTCTCCCGTCGCCGTCTTGCGGAGACGCTTCGGGGGAGACCGCCTTGGGCTTGCCGGGGGCGGGGAGGTCTCCGACGAGGAGAGGTCGTCGGCGTAGAGCTCCATAGATCCATCGGAGTCCTCGGCCTCCTCCTCCTCCTCCTCCCCGGCTGGCTCGCTGGGCCCAGCGCCCTGCGCTGCGGCCTCTTTTCCTTTGGCGCCTCCGCTCCCCGCGGCGCCTCTGTTCCCTCCGGCAGCGCCATCCCTTGCCGCGGCCTCGGCCACGATCCCGTGGATCCCGGAGTGCCTCAGAGAGGGGACCCCGGCGAGCGCGTCGGGAGGAAGTTGCAGCAGTCTGCGGATCTCCGCCTCCTCCGCCTGGCTGGACGCATCCGCGGCCTCCGCCTCTTCAGGCGTATACCCAAAATCTCCTGCCGCTGCGGCTGCAGCGGCCTCTTCAGCCCGAGAAGCCATGTATGCAAGCTCCTGTTCGGTGGTGTCCCGCGTGTGCTCCTTGATGTCATCCTTGTTCTTCGCCACCTCCACGAGGTTGTCGAAGAAGCTGAGGACGTCTATGGGCTTGGGCGGAATCCACGTGCGGTCCACGCCGTGCGAATCACACGCGGGCATCATGGCGCAGAGACGGTCCCGGACTGTGCTGTTGCAGAGGGGCACCACTCCCCGGGGAGGTCTGAACCACTCAGGGTGGGCCGGGTCATATTTGAAGAGTTCCCGGACCATCCCCTTCAGCTCCAGCGTCGTGAAGTTGAAGTTTAGCCCGGGGCGCAGCCTCATTATATCCGCCGGGCCGCCGTACTCCCAGGCCGGCCGTTTCCTGTCTTGGAGAGGGGCGATGCGGCGGCGGAGGAAGTCTGCGCCTACCTCTGCAACGGACAGGCTAGCGGTCCGAAGACGAAGAATCCGAACAAGGGCGACGTCGAGCTTGATGTCGTCTGAGTCCAGCTCGCTCCAATCCCTACCGCGCACGATGGGCGTATTGCGCGGCGCGGTGAAGGGCTGCGGCTCGTCCTCAACGATCCAACACCAGTCTGCACGCCACTCCTCCCACTTGCCGCGGAGCTCCCCCGGCAAGTACGACTCCTTCTTGTTCAGACGAAATACCCAAGAAATTCCCCCGGAGAGGGGGGCGCCGGCCTCTGCTCTAGGAGTGAAGAAGTGCCTAAACAGCGCTATGTTTGGGTGTATTCCTATGAAGTTTTCGCACATGTGTGCGAAAACCGCCATTGTGAGGATGGCGTTGGGGGTGAAGTCAAGAAGGTGGAGGCCATAGGTGTGCATGACGTCGCAGAAGAAATCAGAGAAAGGAGGGCAAAGACCGCAGTGGAAGAAGGCTGCGAAGAAGTAGTACCCGCCGGGGTAGTTGTCCTTGGCGGCGGCCGGATAAGCTCGAGTGCGGGGGTGCGCCTTGGTTTCCTTGGCCCAGAACAAGTAGTACTTGTTCCAGAGCTCCCGCGCGCCGAGCTTCGGCAGGAAGACGAGGTTCCGCTTCCGATACGCGGCGAGCTTCGCCGCTTGCTCCGACTTCTCCCTCTTGGCCTTCTCCGCCTTCTCCTTGTCGGTCTTCGGGGCCATGGCGGACGCGGCGGACGAAGGGGGACGAAGAGCCCGGCGGCGGCGGAGGTGTGGAGGCGGAGCGCAAAGGGATCTCTGGAGGAAGAAGAAGATGCAATGAAAGCGCAAGGAGGGGAATCGCTCCTGCTTCCTCTGCTTTTTATGGGGAAGTGGGGGGCGTTTCGCTCTTCCCATTAAGAGAACGTGGGCACGTCCCATCCCACGACGCCGCAATCGACGCGTGCCGTTACAGGGGGATGCGGCGGATACGGAAGTGGATTCGGCACGCCGTGGGCCGTGTGTGCCCGTGCACTGTTTTGGGCCTGGCCCAACAGCGCTCGGCACCGTGTGTGGCCCAGGCCCGGGGGCTCCTGTCGGTGTACTGAGGTAGGGGTACCCCAGTACCCCAACTTGTGCACGGGCAGTTGCAGCTTCCCGCGGCAGGGTTTACCACGTGCTCGCCGGAGACCTTTCTGCTCCATATCAAACCATTCAAAAACAAAGTATGCAAGACAGAAGATCGAGACCCCGGCAAGTGGAGCTTGCCGGGAAGGCCGTACCAGGCTCAAGATTACCTCACTAGCACAAGGCCCTGGCAAGAGGAGCTTGCCAGGAAGACTAGAAGATTCCATCATAGAAGACACGCCTCGGCGCTATATGCGTCCCGGCGAGGGCCCGGGGAGCGGCAAGCTCCCGGGCCCGGCAAGATCAAGGCCCCGGCAAGGTGCTTGCCGGGAGAGTTGCGCTGTGTGCCCGCGCTCCAGCTCATCGGCCCACGCGTCGCCCTGGGGCCTATCCAGGGACGCGTGGCGGATGGCTATGCAGCCTGGGGGACACGGTGGCACTCCACGGTGGTGGATCCATCGCCGTGGCAGACGGAGACGCAAGGGCGGGAGCTTTTGGGGTCGACGGCGACGGGTATTAAATGCCCTTGTCCCCCACTGTCAAAGTAGGTAGCGACCACTGTTCGCGCACTGTAGCTCCACTGTTCCCGCACTGTTACAACTACCACCTCTTTTACGTTTTTACCCCTTTCTCCTACGTTGACACCTGTCGGTGACCCCTTGCACTATAAAAGGAGGCCCATGCACAACTTGGAGGGGGTTCGGAACCTAGATCACTCATACGCTCGGTGTAGCTGCTTCTTCAAGCTCCCGAGCACTCCAACTCAATACACAACTAAGCAGGAGTAGGGTTTTACGCGTCTACCGCGGCCCGAACCTGGGTAAAACTGCCCGCGTGCTCGCTACGATCTGCTCTTCGTGCTCCCTCCGCCCTCGTACCGCACAGGCAAGGGGCTCCGGTCCCATAGGTGTTCGTGGCGGACAGTTTCCCCCGACAAAGAGGAACCAAATGATGATCTCCGCCGGGTCATTGTCGATGCAAGGACACAATGCGAAAGTCAAAAGGAGAAGCTGAAGTTCGATCGCATGTTAGAGGATCACAAAAAAGGGTTGTACCCCAATTGCGAAGATGGCAACACAAAGCTCGGTACCATACTGGAATTGCTGCAGTGGAAGGCAGAGAATGCTGTGGCTGACAAAGGATTTGAGAAGCTACTGAAAATATTGAAGAAGAAGCTTTCGAAGGATAACGAATTGCCCGACAGTACATATGCAGCAAAGAAGGTCGTATGCCCTCTAGGATTGGAGGTGCAGAAGATACATGCATGCCCTAATGACTGCATCCTCTACCGCAGTGCATACAAGGATCTGAACACATGCCCGGTATGCGGTGCATTGCGGTATAAGATCAGACGAGATGATCCTGGTGATGTTGATGGCGAGCCCGCCAGGAAGAGGGTTCCTGCGAAGGTGATGTGGTATGCTCCTATAATACCACGGTTGAAACGTTTGTTTAGAAACAGAGAGCATGCCAAGTTGACGCGATGGCACAGTGAGGACCGTCAGAAAGACGGGAAGTTGAGAGCACCCGCTGACGGGTCGCAGTGAAGAAAAATCGAGAGAAAGTACTGGGAGGAGTTTGCAAAGGACGCAAGGAACGTATGGTTTGCTTTAAGCGCGGATGGCATTAATCCTTTCGGGGAGCAGAGCAGCAATCACAGCACCTGGCCCGTGACTCTATGTATGTATAACCTTCTGATACGTCTCAAACGTATCTACTTTTCCAAACACTTTTGATATTGTTTTGGCCTCATTCTTGCATGATTTGGACTAATCTAACCCGGACTGACGCTGTTTTCAGCAGAGCTGCCTGTATGGTTTATTTGTGTGCAGGAAAACGGATTTTTAGGTATCTCACAAAAATCCACGAAAAATCACAGAAAATCCACGCACCCGAAGGAACCAGGAGCCAGAAGTGGGGCCAGAGGGGGGCCAGGGGGTGCCCAGGCGCCCTGTGGGCGCGCCCCCCCTGGGCCGCGCCGGGGGGGCCGCCTGGGTGGGTCCCACACCCCCTGGTGCCCTACTTCACCTCGTATTTTTACTCCCGACGCAGAAACCACAGATCAGAAGTTCTTTCGCAGTTTTCCGTCGCGGAGCCGCCGCCACCCTCTGTTCTTCCTCGGGAGGGCTAATCTGGAGGCTGAATTGGCCTCCGGAGAGGGGAGATCATCGCCATCGTCATCATCATCACCACTCCATCATCCCTCCATGACTTCTCCCTCCATGTGTGAGTAATTCCCCCGCTGTAGGCGAAGGGGATGGTAGGGATTGGATGAGTTAGATCATGTAATAGTTTATCAGATCGTTGGGGGCATGTTGCCTATCATCTACTATGGTGTTTATCATCTTTGCTTCAACTAATTACTCTTAATGCTTGACACTTAGGGCCCGAGTGCCATGATTTCAGATCTGAACCATATTTGTTTGCATGAATATAGTTGTGTTCGTGATCCTATCTATGAGTTGTTTGCACCTGTTTTGTTTGAATGAATATATTTGTGTTCGTGATCCTATCTATGAGTTGTTTGCACCTGTTACGGTTCGGAACCGGCGATCCCAAATGTGACAGCTTGGGACACCAAAGGGGATGGTCCGTAGTTTGAGGATTACATGTATCCATTGAGTTCATTGCTTTGTTCCGGTGCTCTTTGACATGAGCACCTTAATATCCATAAGTTCCTTTTGGCCCCGTTCGTAGCGGGATGGTAGGACAAAAGATGTTGTGCAAGTTCTTATTGCAAGCACGTACAACTACCTACGGGATACATGCCTAATGTTTGATATTTGCCTAGATGATCATTACTTTTCCGTGTGCCGTGACCCAAGTTAGAATCAATCTCATCCATGCAGCGCCCAACCATCCATCTCCCTAGCCTACAGTGTTTTAAACCCTGCTTGTCACTAGTCGCTACTTTTGCTATTTACTTTGCTATCTACTGTTGCTATTTACTTTTACTGTTTACTTCTACTATCACTATCGTCACTATCATATCACTGTTACCACTTATCTTTTGTTGCAAGTAAGTATATTTCAGGTGCGGTTGAATTGACAACTCAACTGTCAAAGCTTATAAATACTCTTTGGCTCCCCGTGTGTCGAATCAATAAATTGGGTTAATCTTACCCGCGAAGACTATCTCGATCCCTTACGGTTGAGGGTTATCAAGTACTGTTTTCTGGCGCCGTTGCCGGGGACCATAGCAATATTTACAATTCTACTTGAGGTATCCTACCTGCTGCACTTTATCTACTATGGGTAAGAAAGGAGACCCCAAGGTTCCGATCTTACTATCCACTACAAGAAGAGGTACTGCTCTGAGCACTAGTGCTACACTTGATTCACCTTCCGTTATGAGTAAGTTTGCCTCACCACCACCACATGATGCTCCTACTGAATTTGTTACTATGTCTAATACTCTTGATGATGCTTCTACTACTTTTGATGATATTAGTTCGCTTGGTTATGCTCTTGAGAAACAAATTGCTGCTGCTGCTAAAAAGTCTGGAATTGAACTTCCTGTTACTCGCTACCCTATTGGTGAAACTTATGATTATCCTGATTTGAGTAAACTCAAAGAGAGGCTCCTTGATGATGATTACTATATACTAGATGAAGATTTATGCAGGGAACTGACAGAGTTTTCTGGCTCTGACCCTGAAGCTATTAAGAAACTGTTTGAAAAACACTCTCTGAAGAACAAAACTGTTCCTAATCCAGAATTTGCTACATCCCCTATATGCTTTGATGATCCTGATTATGATTTCTCTGTTGATCTTTCACTTATACCTATGGTTGAAGCTGACCCCTTTTATGGCAGAGAAAATGATGATGGTATTGCACACCTGACTAAACTCGGTGAGTTGGGTAGCCTGTTTACCACAGATGAGAAGATACGATACTTTTATGTGACCAAGCTTCTTCCTTTCTCCTTGAAGGAGGGTGCTAAAGCATGGTATGATTCACTCTCATGCGGTTCCATTAAGAGTCCTCAGGACTTAGCTCACTCTTTTGTTGATAAGTACTTTCCTGCTCACATGCAACATGCTGCTTTACAAAGAATTTATAACTTTAAACAGTTGCAGGATGAGTCCCTCCCTAAAGCTTGGGGGAGGTACTGCGGTCTGATTCGGGCTAGACCAGGACATGAAATCCCTAAGAATGAATTAATCGATATATTCTATGCTGGTCTAACTGATGAATCCAGGTCCTATTTGGACAGTTGTGCTGGTTGTGTTTTCAGGAAAATAACACCGGACGATGCGGAAGATTTAATGGGCAGGATTGCCAAAAACCATGAAGATTGGTCCGTCCCTGAACCACCTCCACCAACAAAGAAGAGGGGCATGTTTGTTCTGAGCCCCGAGGATATGCGAGAAGCAAAGAAGTCTATTAAAGAGAAAGGTATTAAAGCTGAAGACGTGAAGAATCTACCCCCTATTGAGAAGCTGTGTGAGCCTACTACTCACCCTCCTATGGTAGAGGTACACTCTCTTTTAGATTTCAACGCAAGTGACATCCCTCATGGTAAGCCTCCTGGTCAATGTTTAGATGAGTTTGATAATTTTATTATGAAACAAAATCATTTTAATGAGAGGATAGAAAGTCAATTGCATGATAATTCCCTTTCTATCAAAAGACTGCTTGATGTTTTAGATAGAACAGTTAATGATGTTCAATGTCTTGTGAAGCATTTTCATATGGTTCAAACTCAGCTTGATCAAATTTCTAATGTGCAAAGAGATTTGCTTGCTAACAATGCCAAACAAGATAATTTGCAGGCTTTCGGGATTAAGACCCGAGGAGGAACTAGCACTCAAGATCATCTTTATCCAGAGGGGCATCCGAAGAGAATCGAGCAGGATTCTCAAATGCAGGAAGAAGAAATTGTTGGCTCTCCAAAGAAAAAGAAGAAACATAAGGAGACTGACAATTCTAATGATCCTATTGCAGAAGAAGAACCAGCTATTGATCCCAACAGTGTATCTATCTCCGATGCTGAGACTGAAGATGGTGCTGAACCTGAAGGTAATAATAATGAGAAGAATGATCCGCCTGAAGTTCGAGAAGAAGAAGCACCTGACAAACGTAAGAGGTACACTAAAGAAGACTTCATCGCAAGAAAACATGGGAAGGAAAGAGAACCATGGATACAGAAACCCATGCCCTTTCCAGGTAAGTCCATCAAATCTAAAGAAGAAGAGCATTATAATAAGTTTTGTGAGTGGATTAAGCCTCTTTTTCTTCAAATCCCTTTGACTGATACTATTAAGTTACTTCCTTATTCAAAATATATGAAAGATATTGTCACTAATAAAAGAAAAGTTCCTAATGATGCAATATCTACTATGCTTGCTAACTACTCTTTCAGTGGCAAGATTCCTGAGAAGCTCGGTGATCCAGGTATACCCACCATTCCTTGCTCCATAAAGAATAATTATGTCAAAACTGCTTTATGTGATCTTGGAGCAGGAGTGAGTGTTATGCCTCTCTCTCTTTACGAGAGGCTTTGTTTAGAGAAACTAATTCCTACAGATATCTCCCTTCAGATGGCTGACAAGTCAACCGCTGTTCCGATAGGTATTTGTGAGGATGTTCTTGTAGAAGTTGCTAATTGTTTAATTCTTACTGATTTTGTTGTGCTTGACATGCCTGAGGATGGGAGCATGTCCATTATTCTTGGTAGACCTTTCCTTAACACCGCAGGTGCTATTATTGATTGCAATAAAGGGAAGGTTACCTTCCATGTGAATGATAAAGAACACACGGTATATTTTCCGAAGAAGACCGACAGGAGGCATGCCCTCGACTCTATAGAGAATATCGAGACCGTGAAGATTGGAGAATGGGACTGTCCACTACATGTGCCTCACAAATATAAAACTATCATGGTGGGGACAATGTCCATCAAAGTAAAGGTTTAGTAACTACTTCGTAGGAGGTGAGACTTTTTGATCTATATATCGCCTGTTTGTTGGTAAGACTTGATCAACCTTACTAGTAAACATGTTTTATATGGATAAAAAGTTGAGCTTGTTATGTTTTCACTTGTTTTTAGTTTTGTCCTACTTGCTGTACCAAGTATTTATGTTTTTGAAGCTTCACAATACTACTAACTACTTCAAGTTTTCAGAGAGTTTCGCAGCTTTTTGAACTTCGAAAATTTTTCAACAGTGAAGTTTTCAGAAAAATTCCAGAAAAATTATAATAAAAATTTCCACGACGGGAGAGACCCAGAAAGTCCTGGGGCCAGCCAGGGGGGCCACCAGTGGCCCAGGCGGCCAGCTGGCGCGGCCCAGCCCCTGGACGCGCCCATAGGGCACCTGGGGCCCACGGGACCCCCCTCCAGGTATGTCTTCTTCCTCCCTCTGTCTCTTTCTCCAAAAACACGAGTTCTGCTTTTGTTCTTGTGTTCTTGCTGTTCTTGGAGGCGATTCTTCGATCTCTCTTTACAGCCCATCATTTGAGCTGAAATTTTGAGCAAATACTCCCTGGTATGTGACTCCTCCACCCCTCCAATTAGATTTTTGATTGGTGGCCTCATTTGTGAGTATTTAGTAGTTCTTGGTGCTGTAGAAATGAGCTTGCATGCATGTGTAGAAAGTTATTTTCCAAGTTTTGATGCAAGTTTATGCCTTGGGCAAGTGAGTTGAGTAGTTTGCCTTAGCTCACTTTGTTTTAATCCTCGTTTTTGTAAATTGTAATTTTTTTTCAGAAATGAGTTTGTTAGGAAGGGAAAAAGGGTGGCTTGAGAAGAGGAGGCCCGCACACTCTGATCGAGTTACTAGAGCCGCAGCTTCACCATCGACTGCTAGGGTGAGCTATAATGAAGATCATGTGCCCCTGGAGTTGTTGGAAGATACAAGTCCAGCACGTGCGATGACATTTCCATGTGATGAATTCATGGAAGCTGCGGGAATCAAGGACGAGTTTTATAATCTTTGTGCTAATGCAGGTTTGACACGACTCGTCACGAGCCGTGTTACTCAGTATCGAAAACTCACCTCCAGTTTAATTAACAGTTTTAGATATAATCCTGATTCAGGTGCTATTGAGTTTAAAATTTATAATGATCTTATCACCATGACTTTGGGAAATTTTTGTGAAATAATAGGTGTGCCGAACGTTGGGAGGACGGCTAGGATGGCCACTCAGCCCTCCGAGCTAAAAACCGTCAGCAACTCCCTCTGCAGCATGGGTACGAGGGATATTCATCGGTCAAAGATCTCCAGCATCTTATTTCCTCACCTCAGGTATTTTGCATATTATATTGCTAGAGGGGTGTTAGCTCGTGACAACACGAGCAGCATTTCTGCTCCGGATATTGCTATCCTGGCAGCAGCCCTCTCAGGGAGGTTTGATTATAATCTGGGTGCCTTAATTGCTCGACGCCTTGCTATGAACGGTAACAAGGGAGACTTATATGGTGGCGTTTATGCCACACTTATCTTAGAACATCTTGGAGGCACCCCACACCCTGATGATACTCCTTTTACTTATTTAAGCTTTGATCTTGCTGCTATGAAAAGGCATAATTTGTTACCATGGGTTCTGAACTTGATAATCTTATCTATATCTTGCGTTTCGGAACTGCCGCGGAACGCGAGATCCGTCTACCTGCACCTCTTTTGTTTGATTTTTCTCGCAGGAACGGATGGTCCTTTGATGTTGTTCAGTTCGATGAGTTCATGGTCCAGCATCAGTTTCATAACCCCATGGAGGGGGTTGTGCCCGACGAGGAGAGGCACGGTGAGATACCACATTTTCAGGAAGAGACCGCCACCGAGTTTGGTGAAGGGTCTTCCTCTGTTTGGCGTTCGGAACCTTCCTCGTGGGAGACTCCGAGGAGTTCGGTGTACGCGCCAGCATCCTTCTACGACCCGTGGACTCACCACCATACCCCTGGAGCAGGAGGCCCCTGGGGGCAGTAGCTGCTACCAACTTAGGCCAAAAGCCTAAGCTTGGGGGAGTACGTGCCCTTCTCACTTTTCCATTGTATTATCTGTTTTATTCACTTTGATCTTTTCAAAGTTTTTGCCCATTCTTCTTTATTTCTCTCTTTGCAAAAACAACAAAAAGATTTTCTTTTTTTCTTTTGCTTTTATTCAACCTTTGAAAAACCCAAAAAGATTTCCTTTCTCTCTTTAGTTTGCTTTGTTTTCAGAGATCAGCTCGAGTCCGTGATGGCATTTAATTATATTTCCTACGTTCGATCATGCAAGTGACAAGCAGTAATGACGAAGATCGACTGAAGGGAAGCAACAGGGAAGACCGGTATGAACTCTTATTGTTTCTACTTTTGTATATATTCCTGTACTTATGATCTAGAGACCAGCTTGTAGCGACATAGTGCTATGTTTACAATGCTCTTTCGGTGGTTCATGCTTTCCTTGTGGCTAGTCTCGAATAACTAGGTATATAATGTGTTATTGAAATGATCTACATGCATTGCACTGTTCATAGTCTGGTATACTAAGGTGGTATTTCCCTTTAGAGAATTTTTGGATTGACTTGGCACATTCTTACACATGCTTAAGACTAAGAAGTCTACTCTGCCTTGATGATCTTTGAGTTTTAGAATAGTTATATCACTTTCATGCCCGATTCAATGTTGCTTTGTCGCTCTGCATGATTATGACCGTTATTGCTCTCTAGTTGGTCGCTTCCCAGTCTTTTGCTAAACCTCCACCTGTACTAAGCGGACTGACTGCTTGTGCATCCAAAATCCTTAAAACCAGTTATGCCATATGAGTCCACTATACCTTCCTATACATGGTATTTACCTGCCATTCCTAACAAAGACTTTCATGTACCATCTCGAAACTAATCAAAATCATTTCTCTTTTGTGCCTATGTTTTAGCTCATGAGGAAGTAGTAGTTAATTCATGATTTTTTTAAGTTGGACAAGTTTCACCCCTGGATTGTATGTCTAATGTGCAAACCCCTAATACGAAAAGGAACTGGCATTGAGTGCGCCCGGCTCAAAAAGATAATATAACAAACAAACCCTCCTTCACGCTTTGTTCATGAGAAATCAGAAAACTTTGGCAGTGATAAACAAAGGAGATTAAGAGGATGTGATCGTCCTCATGCGGGAGCCGTTCCTCGAGATTTGTCCACTCAAAAAGTGATTGAGTTATTTGCTAGCATTCGTTGACGAAATATGCATTTCTCAAAACATGTTTACTTCTGTTTTTAAAACCAAGAGCTCTGGTACATGTTTAGTTTTTGTTTCCGACCACGGGTTTTCAACCTTGCCAATAAAAGCCACGGTTCGAGAGTCTCACCTTCTTTCTTCAAAGCACCAACTATGAGAGCATAATTGTCATTCTGAGTGTAATGTGCATTTCGCAAAGTATTACATTGTCTTCTGCATACTTGTGATATGATTTATTTTGAAATTCTTAGTTCTAGTCTCGTTTAAAACTCTGGAGGAGTCTCTGCATTTATGTTTTGCTTCACTCATGGAGGCTAGCGAGATACCACCCTAATATGCTCAAGCTATGTGCAATGTAATCTTGTCTTGATTTTCAGTAATAGATTATTTACTTTTAAGTATTTGTGACTGGTCACTTGAAAGAAGGATTGCTCCTTGCATTGTCCTCATAGTACTGTTTCAATACTTGCTAAACTCTTTTCGTAGTACATGCTTATATACATCTAATGAAGCAAAAGAGTTTGTCAAAGTTTTCTTTGTCGCGTCCAGTTCGTTGAACTGAATTGCTTGAGGACAAGCAATATGCTAAGCTTGGGGGAGTTGATACGTCTCAAACGTATCTACTTTTCCAAACACTTTTGATATTGTTTTGGCCTCATTCTTGCATGATTTGGACTAAACTAACCCGGACTGACGCTGTTTTCAGCAGAGCTGCCTGTATGGTTTATTTGTGTGCAGGAAAACAGATTTTTAGGTATCTCAGAAAAATCCACGAAAAATCACAGAAAATCCATGCACCCGAAGGAACCAGGAGCCAGAAGTGGGGCCAGAGGGGGGCCAGGGGGTGCCCAGGCGCCCTGTGGGCACCCCCCTGGGCCGTGCCGGGGGGCCGCCTGGGTGGGTCCCACACCCCCTGGTGCCCTACTTCGCCTCGTATTTTTACTCCCGACGCAGAAACCCCAGATCAGAAGTTCTTTCGCAGTTTTCCGTCGCGGAGCCGCCGCCACCCTCTGTTCTTCCTCGGGAGGGCTAATCTAGAGGCTGAATTGGCCTCCGGAGAGGGGAGATCGTCGCCATCGTCATCATCATCACCACTCCATCATCCCTCCATGACTTCTCCCTCCATGTGTGAGTAATTCCCCCGCTGTAGGCGAAGGGGATGGTAGGGATTGGATGAGTTAGATCATGTAATAGTTTATCAGATCGTTGGGGGCATGTTGCCTATCATCTACTATGGTGTTTATCATCTTTGCTTCAACTTATTACTCTTAATGCTTGACACTTAGGGCCCGAGTGCCATGATTTCAGATCTGAACCATATTTGTTTGCATGAATATATTTGTGTTCGTGATCCTATCTATGAGTTGTTTGCACCTGTTACGGTTCGGAACCGGCGATCCCAAAAGTGACAGCTTGGGACACCAAAGGGGATGGTCCGTAGTTTGAGGATTACATGTATCCATTGAGTTCATTGCTTTGTTCCGGTGCTCTTTGACAGGAGCACCTTAATATCCATAAGTTCCTTTTGGCCCCGTTCATAGCGGGATGGTAGGACAAAAGATGTTGTGCAAGTTCTTATTGCAAGCACGTACAACTACCTACGGGATACATGCCTAATGTTTGATATTTTCCTAGATGATCATTACTTTTCCGTGTGCCGTACCCCAAGTTAGAATCTATCTCATCCATGCAACACCCAACCATCCATCTCCCTAGCCTACAATGTTTTAAACCCTGCTTGTCACTAGTTGCTACTTTTGCTATTTACTTTGCTATCTACTGTTGCTATTTACTTTTACTGTTTACTTCTACTATCACTATCGTCACTATCATATCACTGTTACCACTTATCTTTTGTTGCAAGTAAGTATATTTCAGGTGCGGTTGAATTGACAACTCAACTGTCAAAGCTTATAAATACTCTTTGGCTCCCCGTGTGTCGAATCAATAAATTGGGTTATTCTTACCCGCGAAGACTATCTCGATCCCTTACGGTTGAGGGTTATCACCTTCCTCCTTGGATGTGCATGAAGCGGAAGTTCATTATGATGCCAGTTCTCATCCAAGGCCCTAAGCAACCCAGCAACGACATGGATGTGTACCTAAGGCCATTAGTTGAAGAACTTTTACAGCTGTGGAATGGAAACGGTGTACGTGCGTGGGATGAGCACAGACAGGAGGAATTTGACCTAAAGGTGTTGCTGTTCGTGACCATCAACGATTGGCCCGCTCTCAGTAACCTTTCAGGACAGACAAACAAAGGATACCACGCATGCACGCACTGTTTAGATGACACTGAAAGTATATACCTGGACAAGTGCAGGAAGAATGTGTACCTGGGCCATTGTCGATTTCTTCCGACCAACCATCAATGTCGAAAGAAAGGCAAGCATTTCAAAGGCGAGGCAGATCACCGGAAGAAGCCCGCCATGCGTAACGGTGATCACGTACTTGCTATGGTCAATGATTTACACGTAATCTTTGGAAAGTGCCCCGGCGCACTAGCTGTTCCGAATGACGCTGAGGGACACGCACCCATGTGGAAGAAGAAATCTATATTTTGGGACCTACCCTACTGGAAAGACCTAGAGGTCCGCTCTTCAATCGACGTGATGCACGTGACGAAGAACCTTTGCATGAACCTGCTAGGCTTCTTGGGCGTGTATGGAAAGACGAAAGATACAGCTGAGGCACGGGAGGACCTGCAACGTTTGCACGAAAAAGACGGCATCCCTCCGAAGCAGTATGAAGGTCCTGCCAGCTATGCTCTTACGAAAGAAGAGAAAGAAATCTTCTTTGAATGCCTGCTCAGTATGAAGGTCCCGACTGGCTTCTCGTCGAATATAAAGGAAATAATAAATATGGCAGAGAAAAAGTTCCAGAACCTAAAGTCTCATGACTGCCATGTGATTATGACGCAACTGCTTCTGGTTGCATTGAGGGGGCTTCTACCGGGAAACGTCCGATTAGCCATTGTGAAGCTATGTGCATTCCTCAATGCAATCTCTCAGAAGGTGATCGATCCAGAAATCGTACCAAGGCTAAGGAGTGATGTGGCGCAATGTCTTGTCAGTTTCGAGCTTGTGTTCCCACCATCCTTCTTCAATATCATGACACACGTCCTAGTTCATCTAGTCGACGAGATTGTCATTCTGGGGCCCGTATTTCTACACAATATGTTCCCCTTTGAGAGGTTCATGGGAGTCCTAAAGAAATATGTTCGTAACCGCGCCAGACCAGAAGGAAGCATCTCCATGGGCCATCAAACAGAGGATGCCATCGGGTTTTGTGTTGACTTCATTCCTGGCCTTAATAAGATAGGTCTCCCTAAATCGCGGTACGAGGGGAGACTGACTGGAAAAGGCACGCTTGGAAGGGACTCAATAATATGCAGGGACGGATATTCTTGGTCTCAAGCACACTACACAGTTCTACAGAACTCTACATTAGTGACCCCGTATGTCGATGAACACAAGAACAGTCTGCGCTCCAAACACCCGGAGCAGTGCGACGACTGAATTACATGTGAACACATCAGGACTTTCAGCAGTTGGTTGGAAACACGTCTCAGAGGTGACAACACTGTTTGTGATGAGTTGTACTTGTTGTCCAGGGGATCATCTTCGACTGTATTGATTTACAAAGGATACGAGATAAATGGGAATACATTTTACACGATTGTCCAAGATCAAAAGAGCACCAACCAAAACAGCGGTGTCTGCTTTGATGCAACAACCGAGAGGGGAAAGGACACATATTACGGTTACATAGTGGACATATGGGAACTTGACTACGGACATGATTTTAAGGTCCCTTTGTTGAAGTGCAAATGGGTCAATCTGTCAGGAGGCGGGGTACAGGTAGACCCACAGTACGGAATGACAACAGTGGATCTGAAAAATCTTGGATACACTGACGAACCATTCGTCCTAGCCAATGATGTGGCACAGGTTATCTATGTGAAGGACATGTCTACCAGACCGAGAAAAAGAAAAGATAAGGAAGCGAATACATCATACGATGAGCCAAAGCGCCACATAGTTCTTTCAGGAAAAAGGGACATCCTCGGAGTGGAGGGCAAGACAGACATGTCTGAAGATTATGAAAAGTTTCATGAAATTCCTCCCTTCAAAGTCAAGGCTGACCCAAGCATCCTGATAAACGATGAAGATTATCCATGGTTACGGCGCAATAAGCAAATGACACAAGCGAAGAAAAAGTGAAGACCTTTTTCGGCAACTATTATGATGATACCATGCCAACTTTGTAACAAACGAGTATGATACCATTGTCCGTTTGTACTATTCAAATTTCAATACTACTTGCACTAACAGAAAGTTTATAATTGGTTTTACCAGAAAGAATTAAAAAATAAAGCAAAAAACAAAAGAAAATAAATAATGCAGAAAACAAAACAAAAAAGCTAGCAAAAAAAATAGCAACAATAAGTATATTGTTGTAAGTAGAAACAAAATAAAATAAACAAAGCAACAAAGAAAACAAATAATTTCAAATTTAAACTATTCAAATTTGAATACTACTTGCACTAACAGAAAGTTTGTAATTGGTTTTACCAGAAAGAATTAAAAAATAAAGCAAAAAACAAAAGAAAATAAATAATGCAGAAAACAAAACAAAAAAACTTGCAAAAAAAATAGCAACAATAAGTATTTTGTTGTAAGTAGAAACAAAATAAAATAAATAAAGCAACAAAGAAAATAATGAAAGTTTATAATTTTTGTGACCTAAAAGAAAAAAGAAATCACTAAAACACTATAAGTATTTAGTTCTAAGTAGAAAATGAAAACATAAATAGAAAAAAAATGCCACCTACTGGGCCATCACGGCCTGAATACGACTAGAAACCCAATAATGGGCCAGGATTCAGGCCTAGTAGGCCCACAGGTATTGCACTGTCGAATCAGGCCCGTAAGCCTGCACTTCAGAAGAGTTCGAGAGGAGAGAGGCAGCGCAGCTTATAAACTGGTGCTAGCCTCTCTCAAGTAGCGAGGTGGGACTAAACTTCCCACCGCACCGCGCCAACAAGGCCTTTGGTCCCGGTTGGTGGCACCAACCGGGACTAAAGGGTGGCATTAGTCCCGGTTGGTGGCACAAACCGGGACTAATACACCCCTTGAGTCCCGGTTGGTGCCACCAACCGGGACTAAAGGCCCCTCCTTCCCGCCCTTTGGGCTGCTGAAAAGGGACCTTTAGTCTCGGTTGGTGGCACCAACCGGGACTAAAGGGGGGTATTAGTCCCGGTTTGTGCCATGAACCGGGACTAATACTGCTCCTATATAACCAACACTTGCGAAAATTTCTCCTTCCCCGCTCCCGACGCCTCCTCACTCTGCTTCGTCCCCGCCCCCGTCGCCCCGTCGCCCCGTCGCCCCGTCGCGCCGTCGCCGTCGCCCCCAACGCCGCCCCGTCGCCCCCGCGCCGTCCCCGCCGCGCCGTCCCCGTCGCCCCCGTGCCGCCCCGCCCCGCGCCGTCGCCCCGCCCCGTCGCCGTCGCCCCGCCCCGTCGCCGTCGCGCCGCCACGCCCCGTCGCCCCGCCCCGCCGCACGATGTGAGGTTTTTTTTGTTTATATATAGTTGATGTATAATATATATAGTTGCTGTTTATATATATATATATGTATATATGTGTGTATATGTGTTATGTGTATATAGTTGTTGTAGATATATTTTGTATGTGTATATTTTTTTATTTATCTTAGGAATTTGCTAAATATATATGTTAAAAATATTTTTTTCATAGAATATTTTTTGTTTATATATAGATAGTTACAATTGTGATGTATAGTTGCTGTATGTGATGTGTATGTGATGTATATATATGCAAAAGAAGGATAGGAAAGAAGAAAAAGAAGGATATGAAAGAAGAAAAAGAATGTTTTTTTTTCATAGAAAGTTTTATATATGCAAAAGTTACAAATTTAGAAAAAGAAGGATAGGAAAGAAGAAAATAAGAAAGAGGAAAGAAAGAAGAAGAGGAGAGGAAGAAGAGGAGAAATAAATAAGAAGAAGAAAAAAGAAGAAAAAAAGAGGAGAAGAAGAAAGGAATAGAGGAGCTTTCTTCTTCTCCTTTTTTTTCTTTTTTTTTCGTCGATCTTCTCCTCTAGCGGTTCCTTTTTTCTTCTTCTTCCTCTTTTTTTTATCGGATATGTCGTTGTCGATATACACCCTCCCCGATAACTTCGACATTAGGGGGGTCGAGGGTCGTCGAGGGACCGAGGGTCGTCAAGGGTCGAGAGATCGCCGAGGGGCCGAGGGTCGTCGAGGGGTCGAGAGGCCGAGGGTCGAGGGGTCGAGAGGCCGAGGGTCGTCGAGGGGCCGAGGGTCGTCGAGGGACCGAGGGTCGAGGGGTCGAGAGAGGTTGCCTAGCTAGTGTCAAAGTATTGAAGAAATCCATGACTTCATCATTTGCCAGAAGTAACCGGGGCATGTTTGTACGAAGTTATGCAAAGTTGTTCTGGAACGAAGTTCCTGATAGGATAATCCGTCTTTTGTTACGAATTATCCTTTCTGGGACTCCGTTCCAAAACCACTTTGGAGAGCTTCGTACCATCATGCGACTGTTACTTTCGCCTAATGATGAAGTATTGGTTTTGTTGAATCCTTTGACACTAGACAAAAGGTGACATGAGGGGGTCTAGGGTTGTGGATCGCCGAGCAGTCGAGGGTCGAGGGGTCGAGAGAGGTTGCCTAGCTAGTGTCAAAGTATTGAAGAAATCCATGACTTCATCATTTGCCAGAAGTAACCGGGGCATGTTGGTACGAAGTTATGCAAAGTTGTTCTGGAACGAAGTCCCTGATAGGATAATCCGTCTTTTGTTACGAATTATCCTTTCTGGGACTCCGTTCCAAAACCACTTTGGAGAGCTTCGTACCATCATGCGACTGTTACTTTCGCCTAATGATGAAGTATTGGTTTTGTTGAATCCTTTGACACTAGACAAAATGTGACATGAGGGGGTCTAGGGTTGTGGATCGCCGAGCAGTCGAGGGTCGAGGGGTCGAGAGAGGTTGCCTAGCTAGTGTCAAAGTATTGAAGAAATCCATGACTTCATCATTTGCCAGAATTAACCGGGGCATGTTGGTACGAAGTTATGCAAAGTTATTTTGGAATGGAGTTCCTGATAGGATAATCCGTCTTTTGTTACGAATTATCCTATCTGGGACTCCGTTCCAAAATAACTTTGGAGAGCTTCGTACCATCATGCGACTGTTACTTTCGCCTAATGATGAAGTATTGGTTTTGTTGAATCCTTTGACACTAGACAAAATGTGACATGAGGGGGTCTAGGGTTGTGGATCGCCGAGCAGTCGGGGGTCGAGGGGTCGAGAGGTTGCCTAGCTAGTGTCAAAGTATTGAAGAATTCCATGACTTCATCATTTGCCAGAAGTAACCGGGGCATGTTGGTACGAAGTTATGCAAAGTTGTTTTGGAACGGAGTTCCTGATAGGATAATCCGTCTTTTGTTACGAATTATCCTATCTGGGACTCCGTTCCAAAACCACTTTGGACAGCTTCGTACCATCATGCTACTGTTACTTTCGCCTAATGATGAAGTATTGATTTTGTTGAATCCTTTGACACTAGACAAAATGTGACATGAGGGGGTCTAGGGTTGTGGATCGCCGAGCAATCGAAGGTCGTCCAGGGGTCGAGGGTCGAAGCTAGTTCTACGTTTGCCATTAATATATCCATCTGTCATGTTTGAATAATAATTGGCATGTTGTAAATATTTGTAGAAACTATGGACGACAACACCCGAGACCTAGCACAAGAAGCGATGTTGATGGACATAATCGCAGACGGACAAAATGCCGTCTTGTCGTTTCTCAACGACACCGATGAGCAGGTGGAAAGAGAGCTGCAGCCGGAAGATCTAGGCTATGATATTGATGGCTCCGGTGACCCAATGCACATGGAAGAAGTAGACCGTGAGGACGGCTCTGGTGACCCAATGCCGGTGCAAGAAGGAGACCGTGATGCTGGCTCCGGTGACCGAACCGAGTCCGGCCAGGAGGTATATATGTTAGTTAAGCCTGTGCTGACTAGTTAATTGATGCATTCATTAACTCTCGTCTTTGTTCCTTTTTCTAGCCCTCCGGATCGAGCAAATCTTCGGTAAAGAGACGAGGCGCGAAGAAAAAGTTGAGGCCAGATGAAAAGTTTGAGATCTCAGAAATCTCGCGCTCCGTCGAGCCGATTGACCCCATCCGGACAAAGAACGCATTTGTTAATCAGTGCGGGGTTCTGGTTAGGGATAAGATCCCGATCAGCATCCATTAATGGTTAAAGCCGGCTGCAAATGACGCTCAGGTGTCTTATGTCATTGATATGCAGAAAGAAGATCTTTGGACTGAGCTGGAGTCAAATTTCATCCTACCGGCAGAGGATGATCCGGCGAAGCCAGTTAAAGAGGACTTAATCAAGTCTGCTGCTCTTTCGAAGATGGCAGACCAATTCAGGGCATGGAAGAAAAAACAGAATAAGTTTGTCAAAGATAAAAAGACTCCAGAATTCGTGGGCATATATGAGAAGATCAAAGATGACTGGCCCGCATTTGTGGCCTATAAGACATCGGAAAAGAGTCAGAAGATGTCGGAGACAAACCGGATAAATGCTGCGAAGAAGAAGCATCACCATCGCGCGGGGTCAGGTGGCTACCTTAGAGCCCGGCCTAAGTGGGCCAAGGCTGAGAATGATCTGCTTGAGAAAGGGATCGAACCAGAGACAATGCAATGGCCAGACCGTTGCCGGACTTGGTTCTTCGGGGTTGGCGGAACCTTGGACCCTGTACCAGGGAGGTGTATTTGGACGGACAAGCAATTGGAAACACCACTCAGGAAGATGCGGCAGTATATCAAAGCAGCGCATGAAGGGACGTTCTTCCCCGACAGAGAGAACGACGAGCTGACAATGGCCCTCGGGAATCCTGAGCACCCTGGACGGACACGAGGCACGCCAGGCTCCCTTCCGGACGCAGGCGGCTACAAAAGCCACGAGAGGAGGAAGGAAATGGAGCAGACCGAACTGCAGGCGCTGCGGGCCAGGATACAAGCGATAGAGGAACGGGAAGCAAATCGGGACAAAAGAATTGCCGAAGCTTCCCCCGAAGCAACCCCGCCATCTCAGCGGAGAAGCAGCGTGGCTTCCACCAAGCTGCTTCAGCCGGAGCCTGTCTTGACGGCTACTGCCAGGTATCCCGTGGATGCTATCACGGAGGCACAAAATTGCCACCTTATGGCGCAGTGGATGAATCTAAAGGTCAAGGCGGCTGCTGGCTCTGTTTATCCAACTGGACCCGGCGACACTTTTCACTGCCGGCCGATTCCAGAAGGATATGCTAGGGTGATGGTGGATGAAATTACGGAGGGATTTGAGGAGCTTCAGCTTGACCACCCTACCGGTGAAGGGGAGACTCGGCTGGGTTCTTCACTGAAGACTCCATGCCTATGGCGGAAGGACCTCATCAACATTCTCAACTGGACGCCTTCGCCTCCTCCTCCTCCTCCGGCGAGTCAGGGCACTCCGCCTCCTTCACCGCCTCCTCCACCGCCTCCTCCTCCGGCGAGTGATGATCAGGGCACTCCGGCTCCTTCTCCGGCGCGTGGCGGCACTCCGCCTCCTTCGCCGCCAGCGCGTGGCGGCACTCCGCCTCCTTCGCCGCCGGCGCGCCCGAGCAGCCAGCCTGCTCCTCCTTCTCCGCCTAGTCAGCAAGGGCGGAAGAGACCTGCCGCCGCTCCGGCTGCTCCTGCTCCGGCGCATAAGCAAGGAAAAAAGACAGCCGCTTCGTCTGGTCTGGCGACATCTAGCAGTACAGCCAGAGGCGGGAGGCGATGCAGATTCGGTCTTTCTCTCACGCCTCTAGAGAAGTTACCATATGAGAGGTCCGATGAGGAAAACACGAAGATAGCTCAAGGCGAAGTGAAGGACTGGCTTGAAGGGTTGAAAGCACAGAGACATCCACCTCCGGAGGAGAAGATAGATGCGGTGAAAGCAAAGCGCACTCTTGCTGCCCTGAAGCAACCAGCGAAAAGTAAGCCGAAGGACAACTATGACCGCATGATTCAAAAGTCATTTCAAGAAGCGAAGCGGTCGGGAAGTACTAAAAGTGATCAAAGGTTAGCAGAATGACGAGCTGGGAAACAAATTGCCTAGCTTGGCGAACAAGCGGACCAATCGTGCCCCCCGCTCAAGGTGTCTAGCGACATGGTCGCTAATGATCCGAGGATGGTGCCCGGTTATACCAATCTTGGAGATTACGTGTCCGACGATGTACAATATGATTTCTTGGACGTGCAGATCGAAAGATACGAGTACAAAAAGCCTCTCGTCAAAAATGAAAGATCTCTATCAACGAATATGCGAAGATTGCATGATTGGTACTTGAAAATCTGCAGAGAGTCTGGGGGGAGGGATAGCTTGTATTTGAGAGTTAAACCAGAGCATGACCTCGTTGGAATTGAACTGTTGCCTGTTCCATTTGAGGAGTTCTATCAGTTTTTCAATCAATTGGCCCTCGATAAAACAACGGTCACCTGCTACTGTCTGTAAGTAGTACTACTTCTGTCATTAAGTCTCTCTATATAGCTGATCTTCATTGCATGTATTTATAATTATCCTCACTATATTATGCAGATTGAAAATCGTCGAATTGAAGAAAAGACAAGTAGGTGATATTGGGTTCATTAACACATACCTCATAGATGCAACCGAGGTTAAATTGCGTCCCTCAGATACCGAGACCAACTTGCTACGATCGTTGGTGGTAAATGAAAACAAAGATATAATACTCTTTCCTTACAACTTCAAGTGAGTGTTATTGTCTTGTGCATATTTGGTTTCCCTTATATATTAGTCAAGGTTATAGTAATGTAATTGATGAGTTCATGCATGCGTGCGCAGCTTCCACTATATTCTCTTAGAGATTAAGCTTGAGAAGGGAGTAGTAACTGTCTTGGACTCTAAACGTAAAGATCCCGAGGAGTATGCGGACATGACTCAAATGCTCGACAGGTAAGTTAAATCGATCAATATTATCCACCATGCATATCAGCAACTTCATTTCTGATATCAACTAATTGTTTTCTTTGTCTGGCAGGGTTTGGAGAAAATTCACCAAAAAAGCTCCGGGACTGCCGAAGAAGCTAGAATTTAGATACCCGAAAGTAAGTACTATATAGTAGCATGTTCCGCGCGCGCATCTCCTATATCTTGATTCAAGCGCTAGTTTCATCAATACCATTTGGCATTCTTGCTTATCAGTTTGATTGACCTCTATTTCTTGTAAAGTGGTTGTGGCAGGAACCCGGGAATGATTACTGTGGATACTACATTTGCGAGTCCATCCGCCACACGACCTGTGAGCGGGGCTACTCTGAAGCACAATTTGAAGTGGGTAAGCAATTAATAATATTCACAAATTTATAGCATCATTTCATGTATTGACCCCCTACTTCAAATTAGATGTTTCGGATGCGGGATGAACTCCTAACACCAGATCGTTTGCGAGCAATTCAAGAGAAATTGGCGGCATTCTTTCTTGAACACGTGATCGCGCCAGACGGAGAATACTATGTGGACCATGCGTCCATCCTATAGGAGATTATATTTGTAAGAGATAATTATTGTATATATGTACCCGGTAGTGTCGGATAGATATACGAGAACTTGTTGTTCGACCAATCTCTCGGAGAAGAAGAGGTGGTCGATATTACTTCTCTCTGTATGCATATATATATACATATATATATATATATATATATATATATATATATATATATATATATATATATATATATATATATATATATATATATATATATATTGATTATACGATCTTCTGTTTCCTTCGTTTGCTTTACTAGCTAGCTAGCTAGCTAGCGTGTCTAGTCCTCTCTATACGTATGTGTAGTACGTAGCGTCGACCAAGCACGGACATAAGAGAGGACACTTCTCTCTATTAATTAGCTAGCTAACACAATATGAAACACCTAAATTAACCCCCCAAAACCTCCAACCCCCC
>LR738712.1:860842097-860852811 GCA_902687465.1 Secale cereale
AAAAAATCACAGCCACAGAAATGATGACGCGTGGATGCCTTTTGGTCCCGGTTGGTGCCACCAACCGGGACCAAAGCCCCTCCTGCCTGGGCTCGGCGCACAGGCCACGTGGACACCCATCGACCCCGATTCTGGATTGAACCGGGACTAAAGGGTCAGAGCATTAGTACCGACACTTTTGTCCCGGTTCAGGAACCGGAGCTAAAGGCCCAAACGAACCGGGTCTGATGACCCTTTATCTACTAGTGAGACATGACCATTTCTCACTGCGGCGATAAGTGGCGTCTCCCCGTCCAAGTTTACATCCTTGAGGAGAGGCTGCTTTAGTAGCACAACATCCCTGCAGAAACCCTCGTGGCCATGGATGGAAGATATGTGGAGGCAGGTGTTCCCCCGCGGAGTCCTTCCGAGAAGAATGCTTGGATCATGTGAAGCCATGTCCTGTATTGACATGGAAACACCAGATATGGCTAATTCAAGGAGCCGTTTGTTCATTCCTCCTGATGAACCAGCTGTTGGTGGTGTATTGGCTGCTGCCATCTATCTTTCGGTTTGATTTACTGCGGGCAGGAAAGAAATGCAGTGATGCAATGTGAACAAGCAATGGCTACTTTTCATGAACACCACCAATTCAAGAAAGTTCCGCAAAAATAACCAAACTGGTAACCAAAGAAACAAGCTATAGCAAATTCAATCATAAAAACTCTGAAACGGTAACGCACCTCACACAGTGGCAGAGAGTACATACGTATTCAAAAGTTGAAGACAGCATCGCACTAACTTCTGTGGAGATGGCAAGCACTTAAGGAAGATGGAAGTCAATGCACGACCTCGCTGAACGGATGGAGACCAAGTTAATTTATCATTTTTCATACTGAAAAATTTGATTGGAAGGCGAAATGGTCTATGATTACCACTTTTTTTTTGTGGGGTATTCTATGGTTACCACTTGTCAGTTATGTTAGCGGTACCATCTTAATCATTCATCTTTATATGTCGCAAGTTGTTTTTGTCAAACGAGAGTGGTTCACCAAGCTGCGAAAATACCAATTGTGGCTGTAGAATATGGAGTAGTAGGTTGGACGCAGTTATCTCAAGTGGAGATGACATGACTTCCTGGCATTTCAGAAACCAAAAGCGACACAGTGCTCTGAGCTACTCCCTCGGTCCCAAAATAAATGACTCAAAAATGACTCAATTTTGTACTAACTTCAGTACCAATTTGAATCACTTATTTTGGGACGGAGGTGTTAGGTATGATCTCCTCTGTTTTGGGCCCAACGGCCCAAGGACCCTTAGATCCGCGCCCTGATCGGGGGCGCACAACCCATTATGGTTGTTGGGCCCCTGTGACCCGCGCTATATAAAGAGAGGTGGGGGGTCGGAGCTCGGATCACGAGGTTGAACGTCGCCACAAACCCCACCTACAAACCCTACCGATCTAGGGTTAGCGCGGTGCTCACGGGAAGCACCACCACCGCCGCCATCTCGACCTCATCTCCGGCCCCTACAACGCCATGGCCGGAGCTGGATCGAGTTCATCCGGCCACCAAGAAGGTAGGTTCACCGGAATGCATCTAGCCTACAAGATCCAAGGGATCTTTCATTGGTATCAGGCCATCTAGGTCTAGATGAATTCGGTACAAAGGCTATACAGAAAAGAAAAGGATCCCCTCCCCAAGAACCCTAGAAGGGCAAAGAACAAATCCTATCAAAGGAAAAAGTTGCGCCGCCGCACGGCCGCGCCGTTCCTCTCGATCCCGAATCGCATCGGCAAGCCGAGGATTCGGGACGAAGAACCACCGGAAGCTTCAAACTTTTCGGAAGAGAATAGATCACAGACCAACAAAAAAAAAACAGCAGGGGGGGCACCGCGGCCACGCCGTTCGACGGCGGCGCGCTTCCGCTGAGGGAAACGCACCACCGGCGAAGGGGAGGCAACGGTGCCGCAGAGATCGCCTCGCTTCGACCTCGCATCTCTCTCTCTTTTTCACTGGAAGGAAAGGGGAAGAGGGAGAAAAAGAAAGCAAAAGGGCGTGGCGCGGCGCCGTGGCTCTCGCCGCCGGCGGCCGGGGCGGCCGGCCGGGGGGAGCATCCCTCTTGCTCCCGCCGATCGGGACAGAAGGAGCCACAGGCGCCCGAACAGAAGAGAGAGAGCTGTGCCCGACGGGAGGGACAGAGAGATCGACAAAAGCCAGAGAACGAGAGCGGCGCGCGGGGGGAGAAGTGTCGAGGGTTTCCCTCGGTCGCTTCGGTCCCTTTTGGTTTTGTTCCAGCGAAGTGAGCGGATGACCGTCCGATCGCGCTTGACGGCTGTGATTGAAAACCTAATCCCGCCGGGCTTTTGGGCTGAAGGAGACTCAGGCCGCCAGCGGGCGGGCCAGCCGCCTGGGCCGAGCGCGCTGGGCGCTAGCGCTGCAAGCGCTGCGGGCGCCAGCCGCGAGGCCAGCTGGCCCGAGCCGGCTAGCTGCGGGCGCGCGCGCGCCGGGCCGTGGCCTGCTGGGCCGAGGCCGCAGCCGCGTTGGGCTGGCGCGCCAGCTAGGCTCCAGCCGCCGCGGGCGCTGGGCCGGCTGTGCTGCTGCCATTTTTTCCTTTTCTATTATTTCCTTTTATACAGTTTTATTCAAAGTACAGAAAAAGAAAAAGGAAAAGTATTTTTATAAAAAGTTCACGAATTTTATTCGTGTTTTCCGCTGCGTAAAAAGTAACAGTGCTCTTTTTTAACACAGAAAATAAAAGTACTGTATTTTCTTTAAGAGCATGTTTTATGAATATGATTATGTTATTATATATAACCAACGTTGTAAATAGCATGACCGTATTTCAGTATTGAAAATTAAAGATGCATTTAATTCTTATATTTGCCCAACGGTAATATAGTTTTTTAAATGCTTAGACAATTATGTGTTTAATTTAACCAACGTTAGATTCATACATATAATTGTTATATTGACATCACTTCATTGTGATTTCAGGAGGGTACCTCCTCATGAGTTGCTTAAAAGATGTTCCGACACTCAGGGGTGACAACTACACTGAGTGGAGGAATAAAGTGGACATGGCATTTATCTGTGCCGATGTTGACTGGGTCGTGGAACAAGCACAACCAGTCAAACCTACAGAACCAGTAAGAGAAACTACTGATGATGACGCTGCATGGGCAAGAAAGAAGAGGGATTATGCCCCTCTGGAATTGTCATATTCCATAGACAATCAAAAGTGGGTTAATGCGAATAAAAAATGCATGGCCTTTGTAAAGAACACAATTGAGAACGCAATCGTGGGCTCAATTGCAGAGTGCACAGCTGTTGGAGAGCTGCTGACAAAGATAAAGAGCCAGTTTACTGGCTCTTCAAAGACATATGCCACCCAGCTGTTGAAGCAACTGGTTTCACAGCACTACACTGGGGGTGGCCATGGCATAAGGGAGCACATCCTTAGGATGAGCAATATGGCAGCGAAGCTCAAGCCCATGGATGAGGATCTGGAGATAAAACCAACTCTCCTGGTCCACCTGGTCATGGCTTCTTTGCCAAAGGAATTTGAGACATTTGTGGTGAACTACAACATGTCACCTGGAACATGGGATCTCGAAAAAACCATTGCCATGTGTGTCCAAGAGGAAGAACGTCTTAAAGCTTCACATGGTGGTTCTATCAACTATGTGAAGGATAAGAAAAAGAACTTCAATGACAACAGTAAGGGTTCTCCCTCAAAGCCTCATGGGAAAGCTCCCTATCAGCGTCAGAATCAGCCAAAGCACTTTCCAGTGGACAAAGACACATGTCTCCACTGTCACCAGACTGGTCACTACAAGAAGGACTGTCCTGAATGGCTGAAGCATATTATGGCAAAGCAAGGTAACGATGTTGTTTCCTTGGTTAATGAATCCCTTTATACACAGTTTTCTAAATCCACTTGGTGGATTGATTCAGGAGCAACTGTTCACGTTGCTAATTCTTTACAGGGATTCCATTCGACCCGGATTACGCAAAGAAGAGAAAGAGGAATTGAAGTAGCAAATGGAATGAAAGCGGAAGTTGAAGCTATCGGCGACATCTCCTTGGAGTTAGCTGGTGGATTCAAGCTTCTACTTAGAGATGTTTTATTTGTTCCTTCATGTAATAGGAATTTGATTAGTGTTTCATGCTTGGACAAAGATCATTATGAATGTTATTTTGGACATGGCAAATGTGCCATATGGTTTAATAATGCTTATGTGGGTGATACTTTCCTCCACGATGAGCTTTATCTATTATCACTTCGTGAAAAAGATTATTCTGTATGCAATGTGAATGAGCGTATTTCCGCGTCGAATAAAGAACAAAAGAAAAGAAAGAGAACTCACGACTCATCGAAATTATGGCACTGTCGTTTGGGCCATATTTCCAAGGGGAGAATAGAGATACTCGTTAAAAGTGAAATTCTTTCTCCATTAGAGTTCTCTGACTTAGAACAATGCGTAGATTGCATTAAAGGAAAGTATGTAAAACAAATCAAAAAGGGTGCAAACCGTAGCACAGCAACACTAGAAATCATCCACACTGACATTTGTGGACCTTTTCCGGTGCAAAGTGTGGATGGCTATGACTCGTTCATAACATTCACAGATGATTACTCTCGCTATGGTTATATTTATCCAATCAAAGAAAGATCAGAAGCGTTGGATAAATTTAAAATATTCAAAGCTGAAGTTGAAAATCAGCATGACAAAAGAATAAAGATAGTAAGGTCCGACCGGGGGGGAGAGTACTACGGTCGGCACACTCCATATGGCCAAGTCCCTGGACCTTTTGCAAAGTTCTTGCAGGAGACTGGCATAGTCGCCCAGTATTCAATGCCGGGCGAGCCTCAGCAAAATGGAGTAGCTGAAAGGCGTAACCGTACCCTTATGGATATGGTGCGCAGCATGATGAGTTACTCCACCTTGCCATTGGGATTATGGATGGAGGCACTTAAAACCGCCATTCACATTCTCAATAGAGTACCAAGCAAGTCGGTGCCCAAAACACCGTACGAGCTGTGGACAGGAAAAGTTCCCTCCCTTCAACACTTCAGGGTGTGGGGGGTGCCCCGCAGAGGCCAAAATGTTTAATCCAAACATTGCAAAGTTAGATCCAAAAACAGTAAGTTGCCACTTCATTGGCTACCCAGACAGATCAAAAGGTTTTCGTTTCTACTGTCCAGACAGATATACAAAGTTTGTAGAAACAAGACATGCAGTCTTCTTAGAGGACGACATGATGAGGGGGAGCTTGGTAGCTCGAAAAATTGATCTTGAGGAGAAGAGGGTGCATGCACCTAATCCGATCATTCAGGAGCCATTTTTCTCACTACCGGTTGCAACTCCACCCATGACAACTTTGGGAGAAGACACGGAACCTGTCCATCAGGAGCCGACTGAACCCGTTGTTGAGCATGAAAGGGAGGTGCAGCAGCAAATTTTAGAAGAAGTGCCAGAAACTGAGGCCCTTAGAAGGTCTACAAGACCAAGAAAGTCAGCTATTTCTACTGACTTTAAAGTTTATAACACAGAAATGGTTCAAATGGAAAAAGATCCCACCTCATATGAAGAAGCCATGAGAAGCTCTCATTCATCGGAATGGATGAAGGCTATGGAAGATGAAATGAAATCGATGAGTTCCAAAGATGTTTGGGACTTAGAGGAAATTCCTAAAGGAGCCAAAACAGTAGGCTGCAAATGGGTCTACAAAATTAAGTATGACTCTAAAGGGAATATAGAAAAGTATAAAGCTCGACTCGTGGCAAAAGGATTTACACAAAGAGAAGGGATAGATTACAATGAGACATTTTCTCCGGCCTCATGTAAGGATTCCTTCAGAATCATAATGGCATTAGTTGCTCATTTTGATTTAGAGTTACATCAAATGGATGTAAAAACGGCATTTCTCAACGGAGATTTAAAAGAAAATGTCTACATGAAACAACCCAAGGGTTTTATCATGGAAGGCAAGGAAGATATGGGATGCCGCCTGAAGAAATCCATTTATGGATTAAAGCAAGCTTCTAGACAGTGGTATCTAAAGTTTAATGAGACAATTAAAAGTTTTGGATTTAAAGAAAATGTTGAGGATAATTGCATTTATGCAAGGTTTAAAAATGGGAAATATATTTTCCTAATCTTGTATGTGGATGATATTCTGCTTGCTAGCAGTGATGTTAGTCTACTACAAGAAACAAAGAAGTTTTTATCCTCAAACTTTGACATAACAGACCTTGGTGAAGCATCATATGTTTTGGGCATAGAAATTCACCGAGATAGGAAAAATGGAGTCTTAGGACTATCGCAGAAAGCATATTTAGAAAAGGTTCTTAAAAAGTATAATATGCATGCGAGTAAAGCCACACCTGCTCCTATAGTCAAGGGCGATAGTTTTGGGAAATACCAATGTCCCAAGAATCAGTATGAGATCGATCAAATGAAAGGAGTACCATATGCTTCGGCCGTTGGAAGCTTACAGTATGCACAAGTGTGCACTCGCCCGGACTTAGCTTTTATCACTGGTGTACTCGGTAGATATCAATCCAATCCAGGCATAGAGCACTGGAAGATGGTAAAGAAAGCATTGCGTTATGCGCAAGGCACAAAGGACTGCATGCTAACATTCAGGAGATGTGAATCCCTAGAGATAAAGGGGTATTCAGACGCAGATTTTGCGGGGGACAGGGATGATAGAAAATCCACGTCCGGATACGTATTCACTCTCGCTGGGGGAGCTATTTCGTGGAAAAGCTCCAAACAGTCAATAGTTGCATCATCCACGATGTATGCAGAATTCATAGCATGCTTCGAAGCAACAGGGCAGGCGATATGGCTAAAGAAATTTATACCCGACTTGAAAGTGGTAGATTGTATTGACAAACCACTAAAGATGTACTGTGACAACGAGCCCGCAGTATTTTACGCTCACAACAACAAGTCGAGTAATGCTGCAAAAACGATAGAGATAAAGTATTATGTTGTGAAGGATAAAATCCAGGATCACACTATAAGTCTCGAGCATATAAGGACAAAAGATATGCTTGCGGATCCGCTAACGAAAGGCTTACCACCCAATGTGTTCAAGGAACACTTAGCCGGCATGGGTTTAAGGGAAAGCCTATGATTCCTGGATAGGCCCAAAAGAAACGGAATTTGCTTCTGAACAGAACGTATGTTGTAGCTGTATGATTCTATCGGCAATTAAGCCGTGATGATGAAACATGCTCTATGTACCAATATGTGATGAAACAAATAAACTAGAAAGTATAAGGTTAAAAGTAAAGATGAGATCAAGGGGGAGAATGTTAGGTATGATCTCCTCTGTTTTGGGCCCAACGGCCCAAGGACCCTTAGATCCGCGCCCTGATCGGGGGCGCACAACCCATTATGGTTGTTGGGCCCCTGTGACCCGCGCTATATAAAGAGAGGTGGGGGGTCGGAGCTCGGATCACGAGGTTGAACGTCGCCACAAACCCCACCTACAAACCCTACCGATCTAGGGTTAGCGCGGTGCTCACGGGAAGCACCACCACCGCCGCCATCTCGACCTCATCTCCGGCCCCTACAACGCCATGGCCGGAGCTGGATCGAGTTCATCCGGCCACCAAGAAGGTAGGTTCACCGGAATGCATCTAGCCTACAAGATCCAAGGGATCTTTCAGGAGGGAGTAACTTGGATAATGGAAAGGATATTCCCGCACAAGTTTTTTCACGATCGAGACCAATGTCACTGTAGCAAGAATTATTATTATGTGTGTGGATTTTTTTTTGACAAACAAAGAATTATTATAGGTCCAAATTAGCACAAAAAGGTGGGCACTATATTTCGTTTTTTTAGGGTCGGTGGCCACTATATTTCAATCTCCTGGACTGGCTGCTTTAACGAGCTGCATGACCATGGCCGACATTGAGGCATACCTCGCTCAAATGCTAAGGCTCACACAATAGGAAAGACTAATCACATTAGTGTCAAACTAATTAATCTTTCGTTGACCTGTCAAGGTTTTAGAGCAGTTGGAAGTCGTTGTATTCAATCATTAATGGATGTAGACAAAAAGAGAGTTCGTCATATGCGTGTTTGACTCGTTCGACGACAAGGCGACATAGTCCCCCTAAGATAACCAATTGCCATATACTCCCTTCGTTCCTAAATATTTGTCTTTCTAGAGATTTCAACAAGTGACTACATACGAAGAAAAATGAATGAATCTACACTCTAAAATATGTCTACATACATCCGTATTTGTAGTTCATTTGAAATGTCTAGAAAGATAAATATTTAGAAACGGAGGGAGTATATATTTAGAATAGCACCTCTTTTTTTGAAGGATGTTTAGAATTGCATCTCAGTCATGTCCTCTTTCTATGTTGCAAGTCGCTTTATCAAACTATAGTCGTGGACAAGCTGCGAGAATAACAGAACTGTGGCTATGGATCACGCTCTAAATCAAAGCCGACCAACAAATCAAACCGGTTACTTCCTCTGTTTGGGTTTATAAGATATGCATGTATGTATATATATATACTAGGAAAAAGGCCCGTGCGTTGCGACGGGAGAACATCACACAATCTAGCCCTGATGAAAAGTCTCAAGACCTTCACTCCTTAGCGACACGAGCTTCTATCTGGCGGTGCCCAGGAGTGGACGCTTCAGTGACAAGCGACAACTGGATCACCAATGAAGACATGGTGGCATATCACACACTACAAACATCCTGTATATGTCCTCCACGGGATGATGGCGTAAAGCAAGCCCATCTGTTGCTCCCGCCATAGCTAACCGACACATCTTCCTCCTGCTAGCACGACCACCAACCAGAGGGATGGTATGGGAAAAATTATTGTCATCTTAATGGACCACCAAGCACATTTTGTATAAATGCAACTAAAGAGTAGTATCATGGGGAAATTTACTCCTCTTTCATGAACCCATATAAATATAATCACATTAAAAACCAAAAAATATGCGTCCCTTTCTTGAACCCATATAAATATAAGCACATAAAAAACCAAAAAAATATGTGTCACGATTCATAAGCGAACAGCACGTGGTAGATCATATATTCACTTATTCTAAATGTGCTCGGATAAGTGATAGATACACTTATACAAATATTGCATTTGTATTTTGGACCTTATATAGTATATGGGGCATGAGTTGACAATCAGTACATCTTTTTATTATGCATTTGAGTTGTCTCATTCGCATTCTTAAAAATAAAGATACTCACTCCGATTCATATTATTTATTTTTATTTTTCTAGATACAGATATATCTAATGATTTGAGATGCATATTATTTGTCTTAAATTTGTGTAGCTACGGACGAATGTATCTTAAACCGTTTGGTATTTGTGTCTAAAATTGCCTGGTTTTAGATACATCCATATCTAGACAAATCTAAGACAAATAATATGGATAGGAAAATATATTAATTTGAGATATTTTTATTTAACTATAGTATAAAATAATAAAGTATTTTTCCAAAACAATAAAGAATAATAATAAAGTACACATATTTGATTTTCATTGGTGAACTATTCTGTTTTTAGCTCAAGAACGTGAAACCATCCTGACCTTATCTCCTCCAAACTGATAACTTTATCTCTTCATCACATGGATAAACTTAGACGGCAACATACCAGCTAAAATAATTCACATGCATCCACTGCCAACCTTATCTCTTCCAGGCATCTTCCAGGCAACCCGCGCTCTACTGCTCCTTGTTCATCAAAGCTGAGACAGATAGAGGATGCGGTAGGGGAGGCCGGGAAGGGTGCTGGCCGCATGGCTCGTCTATCTAGCTGCTTGGCGACGTCGAGCGTGTGGCGGGCTGGAGGAGTTGGGTGCTGGGCCTACCCTGTGATGAGCTTGGTCCTCGCCCGCGACCCTGTGTTCTTGCCGTCGGTCGGAGGTCGAGCAGACCGCTTGAACGGCGCTGCTACTACTCGTTTGGAGTGCACAAGCCGTCGGCTTCTTCGAGAGGCTTTGGAGAGCCGGTGGCGCAGGCGCCACGGGTCTCGCCCGATGTTCGGGCAGCTGGCCCGGCTTCGGATGTGCACCTACGGTCAATTCGGGGCCGCGGAGAGGAGCGGCGGCGAGGTCGGCGCCGCGTCCCGCATCTCTGGACTGACTCCCGGCCTCGGCCGTTGCTGTCGTCGGCCTCGGGGTTCCTTTTACCCCATCTCTCCCTGTCCAATCTCTCTCTTCTCTCCCTCGACATGAACCAGAGAACGGCGCTGCCATTGGCAACCAAGGAGCTCAGTGCCCTGCCTTCCTCCACCTCGCCTGTGACCCCCTCTGCACCGGATCCACCTAGCCAAGACCTCTGTCGCGTCGTCCCCGCCAAAACTGGCGTGATCGGGATGAGAACTCCAGGGCCCGTTGACTTACATCGCTGCAAACAACGTAGAGAACTTGGACGAGCGAACGGACGAACGACGACGTACCAAAACAGACGAAATTACCGAAAGCAAGAAGCAATCAGCCGTTTTGACGGACGGATATTAGTACCACCTTGGATCTTGCAAAAAATATATGGACGTGTTGAAAAAAAAAACTGAAAACGTAAATTCGCGGGAAGAAAGCGTATTGTGACGGTGAACCCGACGGGCTCGTTCCGTGCTTTATTATTAGGTATAGAGGAAGAAAGCGTATTGTGACGGTGAACCTGACGGACTCGTTCCGTGCTTTATTATTAGGTATATATAT
>LR738712.1:860852821-860905791 GCA_902687465.1 Secale cereale
ATATATATATATATATATATCAAATTTTTTTTTTTGAAAATTCTTTGAAATACAAATCTAGTTATATACTTTTTGGGTGCATTACTCATGCATGTATGGTTGCTCAATTTTTTTCTTAAAACACGTACGAAGAGAATACTATTCATACCTAGCCAAATAATAGAGTGAATTTCCCTTTTTACCCCACGGTTGTGCATTTGTGACACTTATTACCCCATTTAGTGAAACAAAATCATAATTACACCATATGTAGAATTTCAAACACAGTTTTACTACATTTTGGCATTATGCATGTTTCGTTTGAATGGACCGACATCTTAGGTCTATGTGGTGCGTCAAAATATGTAAAGATCGGAGGGCATCATCGACGATAATGTCCAGCCTTCTCTTCACCATATATTAAATTCCTCGTCATTGTCCTGGTATTGGTATTTTTATGCCTCAATCATCACCTCACACCTCTCCAACGGAAATGCATCAGAAAAAATGGTACAAAGTTTTTTAAATGGGTAATCTAGACAATTTTTTACTAGATGGGGTAAATAGTGTCACAAATACATAACTAAAGGTATCGGGAGTTATAGAAGGCCTGCCAATTTGTCAATGTTAAAAATGCAAACTTCAGCCAGTGAGTTCGTATGCTGATGATCCAAAACACGTATTGTTTTGACCTGGTGATAGTTTTCATTTTAAAGCTTGCACGCTCATGACTTTTCTCTCAAAAATTGCATGCCTTTATTCTATTTTATTGTTCATCTAAGCTCGTCAAGTTGCATTATAAAACTAAAATTCTGGACAAGCTGCAAAAATAACAAACTGTGGCTAGGGCTCACGGTTTAAATCAGTACCTACCAACTAATCAAAGTTATTCTATGCAGTAGCTTTCATATCTAAGTAAACAATGTGTAGTTTTCCAATCATCAATAATTAAATGAACATAGCCTCTATGGTCAAGTCCAACTAAATAATGTTACCTTGACCTGTCAACAAGATGTCAGAGTAATTGGAAGCCAACGCAGCACTATAATTAAGGAAAAAGTGCAAAACAAACCCTGAATTTGTAGGCGAAAGCTAAATCGAACCATGAACTTGTAATTCCGGAAATCAGCACACCGAACTCTTAAATCCCGGTCTATTTTAAACCTTTAGAGCGTTTATTACAAACAGGGATTGTCCACATGACATGTCAAATCCCAGGATTGTTGTCTGCGGTTGTGACTGGGCCGGCCTAATGGACAGGAAACATGGTTTGTTTTTTTGTTTTTTGAGGGATTTATTTATCGTAAAACACGAAGTAAAAGTCCCGAAGGGAGCAGTCGCAACTGGGCCGTGCGGACAGACTCGAGGCCTTTTTTTTCTATTTTAAAACACGCAAAGTAAAATAACAAAAGATAGGGAGCAATAAGAATGCGACCTAGTGCTGCTGAATTACACCCACTGGCCACTGAAACCATCAACCGTTGTTGCTATCATGTGAGGCCCGAACATTTAAAGCATAGAGCAGCGCCGAGATTTGAATTAGTTTCTGAAGGGCAAACAAATATTGAAACTTGCAGGCATGAACAAATTTGGAAATATCCCTTTTTTAAGTGGGAACACTTTTTAAAAATTCTTAATTAAAAAACGATTTAAAAAAACAACCAAATTTGAAAAATTGAACACTGTTTGAAACATTTTTTTTCAAACATGGGATCAAATTTTCAAACCTGTTTTTTAGATACACAATGTAAGAAAATGTTCGTATAATTTTATAAAATCTTTATTGTCATTAAGAAAATGTAATTTACACATTTGAAAAAAATGGAATTTCATAACATCAATGCCTTGCAGTAAAATAGTACTCGCAAAGGCACGTTGCAACTTGCAACACCAATGCCTTGCAGTACGCCTTCGGGTTCATTGACCGTGGCTCAGCCGGTCAAAATCGGGCCATGCTGGCGACTCGAGGCGGCTGAGGTGATTGCGGCCGAGGCGCGGCTGTGGCTCGTCAGACAAAGGCGAGGCAGACCCGGCGTGACGCCGCTTCAGACTCGGTCAACTGAACAATCTCCTTCCTTTTCCTAGTACAGCCCACGTGAGAAGTACAGATCTCAGCCTCCACAGGACTCGGACAGCCGCATGTGGACGGGAGGACATAGCAGCAATCATACACGTCCGCCACGCGGATTGAATCTGTAGTAGAAACTCTGGATGGTCTTGGTAGTAAATTGTGTCCAATTGGAGTCAGACTAGTAGCCAAGGTATGAATTAGCCGTGGCTTGTCTTCCCTCCTCCACGTCATATGTAAAAAAGGTGTGGTTGCTTGTCTTCTTGTGCACACGTGTGTGAAATAAAAAAGGCAAGTTTCTTGGGAATCCGTGGTGCACCCTGCAAGCTTGCCTTGGGAAATGAGCCCGGCGTGGTTCGATCTTAGTTCTCCTCGGCACTTGATCCGAGCTCAACGGATGTCCCTTCGTACAACTGCTCGAACAACACGTGTGCTGGCGCACGAGAAACCCTATAAAATCTCTCCGTCTCCGATGAATCTCGCATCTGTCATCTCCAAAGTTAACCATAATTCTGATTTCCAAACGACAAACTTGCCGGCTCTCCCAAGATTATCCGGCGGCTCACATGATTGTTCCGTGCCGGCTCTTCTTCATCGATTGATCGCGAGTTTCTAGATCCCCGAGAGACCCCTCTAAGAACTCAACACCACCGTGCGTGGGCCCCACGGTGGGCGCCAACTGTCGTGGCTTTGTCACGGCAGATGTCCTAGGGTAAGGACTTAGTCGTGAGGCCAACGCCCCGGGAAAGATCATCCGATAATAGCCCTACATGCTGTTTGAGGCTAGATCTCATTATGACCCTCATGGAGCCGCCGCATAAGCCGGCTCTCCTTATCGTGTCTAGCCCTAAGATTATTTGTTGTTTCCTGTCCCTCTTTGGGGAGCACTGCCCCTCCTTATATATGTTGAAGGGGCGGTTACATGGCTAGTCCTAGTTGGATTAGGATTATTGTATTACAAGGAGTCCTAGTCTTGCTTCCTTTGTAGGAGAATATTCCTTGTGCTTTCTCCATAAACCGGCCCACCATAACATGAGCCGGTCCTTCCATAAACCGCCTTCTGGGCCACCGGGTCTTGTCGTTCCTCTGGCCCGCTCGCCGGGTCACCCATGAGTCGCCAAGTCCGGCCGGGTTATACTTCCGGCCGGTTTACGCCGCGGGGTATATCCCCGACACTTTCGGTGAGACCGAAATGATTAGGGTTTATGACAGTGGCTATGTCAAATGAACTCGGTGGCGTTGGATAGATCTTTTCGGTGGGGCCGAGTTTGACTTTTGGTTTGGGACATATGTGGATGTGGGAAAATGGTTGAGAGTTTTGGAGCATATCACTAAGCATTTTGAGCAAGCAAGCCATTGTGCAACACCTCATCCCCTTTTAATAGTATTGGCTTTCCTATGGACTCAATGTGATCTTGGATCACTAAAATGGAAAATGTAGAGTCTTGAGCTTGAGCCAATCCTTTGTTCTTAGCATTTTTAGGGTTCCACATTTCTAATCCATGCCATGCCGATCATTGAACTTTCCTGAGATATCATCTTGAGATAGCATTAGTTCAATGAGCTATATGTTGTTAGTAATTACCAAAACCACCCGGGGATAGTTGCACTTTCAATCTCCCCTTTTTTGGTAATTGATGACAACATATAGATCAAAGCTTCGACAAATGATAATAAGATATAAATACATCATCGCTTTGAGAAGTATGTGATAAACAAGAGCTCCCCCTAAATTTGTGCATTATTTGAAAATTTGCGTTTGAATGCAAATGCACAATTGATTAGGATCATGGGTTACTCTTCCATGTCACATACATCTTGGTGGAGCGCTCAAAATGATATACACTAAAGTATGCACTCATCACCAAGCAAAGTGAATGATCATATGGAAATATAGAGATAATATCATCCAAGCAAACATTAAGGTAGCATATGATCAAACACATGATCACACAAGTATCTCACACACGGACATAGATTATGAAACAAACGCACAAAAAGGTTCAATCCAAAGCAAAAGTGACCAAAGAGGCAAAACACTCTCTCTCAAAGCCTATGGTCTATACATATTTCTCCCCCTTTGGCAACAAGTTACCAAAAAGTTCGAAAATGCATAGTGCTATGCGTCTCTCAGGCTTGGTCTTCGGGAGGCGGTGTAGAGAGAACTCCAAGGACGAAGGCTTCAGACGAAGTAGCTGGAGCTGGTGGAGTGGCTGCTGGAGGTGGCACTGAAGCTATGGCTGCTGGTGCAGATGTAGTAGCTCTAGTGTCTGGAACTGGCACTGCAGCAGATCTCTGACCTCGAGGCACTCGCTGAAATGCATCTGTGGTAGCCGGTCCTCCTCTCTCCTCTGCTTCCTCCTGAAGCTTTTCAACTGCAGACTGGATCTCTGTCACCTTTAGATCAAGATCATAGAACTTAGTTTCAATGATCCTCTCCAAGCTCTCCTGATTCCGAGTCAGGGTGGCCAAACCCTTCTCAATCCTCATGGTTGCTTGAATAAGATATGCCATTTGATCTTGTTTGGACTTGAGAGTCATTTGAGATGCTTCTTCTACACTTGGCATCTTGGCAGCTTTCTCTGCTTTGGCTTTCTCTCTCCTTTCATGAGCTTGCACCGAGGATGGTTCATTCTCAACCATGACAACCGTGTTGTCCTCAAAGTCAGGCACCAGGGGTAGATATTCTCTGTCCAATAGACATGTGCCTATGCCCATCTTGGAGTTAATAAGCATCTGGATGTGTGGAGCATACCCACATGATCTCTTCTGATCTACAACAGTCCTCATGATTGTCTCTACAATCAGGCTCATAACTTTGAATTTCTGTGGCACATCAAAAATATGCAGCATGTTGATAGAATGTCCTCTGATCATCTTTGCATCTCCAGGTTTAGGCAATAGTGTATGCCTCAAGATTGTGTTGATGGTGGCTAGATCAGCCTGCAAGTGATGTACAGATCCAAACTTGTGTGTTTCCAAATCATCATCAGGGATCACCTTGTACATATTTGCCATGGAGTTGTGGTCTTGCTTCTTCTTGGCATAGACATCCAAATCATCCTCATGCTCTTTAGGGGCATTGATTAGCTTGGCCCACTCATCAACAGTGGACTGGTACCTTGTACCTTCAGACATCCATACAATCCTACCATCAGGATAGAAGTGAGTTGTGGAGTAGAATTGCATGATGAGTTCATCATTCCACTTAGTCAACTTTTGAGCCACAAACTTGTCAACTCCACATGCTTTGAAGCTCTCATGCACATTGGGGAAATAATCTGCATTATCATCAATGAAGTCCCAGTCAACCCTTCTCATATCACACACAATGGGCTTCTTATCAAGTAGGACTGTCTCATAGAAGTCTTGCTGTTCCTTGGTGTGAAACCTGTAGTCCACATCAGTCCTTCTCCTTATGGCATATGGACCAGACTTTCTCCACAACCTGAGACATGCATCCTTTCTCAGCTTCATGTCCTCAGCAACTAAATGAGCATCATTGTGATCAGGGATCTTGGGCTTCAGCTTTCTGAGCACTTGGGCCTCAGCTTCCTCAGCAACTTCAGGCACTGGGGCCTTGTTCTTCTCTGAAGCAGGAATATTTCTTGTGTTCCTCTTGGGTGCAGACTTGGTGGCTTGAGCAGCTTTGGGAGCAGTCTTTGGCTTAGAAGGAGCAGCCCCAGACTTGATAGCATCTCCCATAAGCTTTTGAGATTTAGGTGCTGGTGCAGCTACCTCTTCTTCTTCAGCTTCATCCTCATCATCATCCCTCATGGATGGCTTGCCAATCACTCGAGCTGTTGTCTTCCTAGCTCTCTTCTTAGTGCCTCCAGGCTCATCATCCCTGGATTCAAGTGTGAACACCATAGTCTCTTGAGTAGAGGCTCTGGATTTTGACATGGGAATCCTCTTGGCAGGGATCTTCCTTTTCTGACCTGGCTTAGTTACCTCAGCTGTGCCATACTCCTTTCTGAGAACTTTCTTTTTGGAAGTGGCCTCATCTGCCACAAAGTCCTCATCTTCAGTATCTGAAATTTTCTTCTTCCTTGACTTAGTAGCAGCCTTTGGAAGGTCACTCAGAGTGCTGCTGCTGCTCTCATAGTAGCTAGAGTTGTTGGGACTAGAGCCCTCACTCAAGTTGACTTGCTCCTCTGACCTGTTCTGACTATCACTGCCCTCAGACATCTCTGACACTTCAACTGAAAGCTGACCCTGTGAATAGATGTAGATAAGGTAGAGTGGATGAGCATCACAAAGCACATAATATTTGCAAAACAGATGACAAGAAAAACTTAGTTTTAGTTCTCTACAAAAAGCATTTCGGAGCTACCAATTTGTTAAACTCGATGACACCGAAGCAATTCTGGAGCCTGAACTAGTGAACTCGATCAGATCGAGTCACAGTTCGGTGGCACCGATATTGCTAGGGTTTCACAGAGAGTTGAACTCGGTCACGCCGATTTGCAACTTTCGGTCAGACCGAAAATTACTTGTGCAAGGATCTACATAGGATGGCTCTCTCCTCTCCTCTCCCACCTGCTCTCAACCACCAACAATGGATTTCTCTAATTGCTCTCAACATGGAAGGATTATTACATTGGGATTTTGCTCCTGGCCTTGCACTGGCCGACCAGGTGAGAAGAAAGTTTGGATCAACATTTCACTTTTCTCCCTCTCGAGACACCAAGGAATTCTTTTTGGTTGTTTCATTCTCCTCGGCCTCTTTCCCTCTCACGGTGGATTCTGTTGGTATTGCCCTACAATGCTGCATTGGAGGCATTTGTTCTAGTTTTAGAGTGATTCCCATCTCTGCTCGATCCTTCCGTTTTTCTGTTGCCAATAACAAGGTGGGACATTTCATCTATGGGCTCAAGGATCGTATCTGACCAGACTTTGTTTGTCATTTCCACTTGTTTAATGGCCGTTTCACCAAAGGGCTTCAAGTTGATTCTCACTGGCATGCGGACAAGCAACTTGGAGAAATCTTGGATCGTCAACCTGTGGCGATTAGGGCCTCGCTAAACCTCTCTGGTAAAGGCCAACCTTTGGATCACTCCTCTACCGCTGAGCTTGCCAAGTTTGGTTTGATTAAGTTGAATGATTGGTCCTTTTCTAACAAACATGCGCATGAAGCTTCATCATCGGCACAAGTTCATTATGCCGCTGTGAAACGAAATATTCAAATTCAATTTGGATCGTTGGAGCCTGAAACTCATGCTGGCTTGATCAACGACAGGCGTAATGATCGAATTTCATTAATGCAGTACTTCACTGCTCAGGAGGAATCAGAGGCCATTCATTCCCGTCAAAACCTGCGTTTGGGGAGCTTCGATTGCCCTATTTACTTGCAATATCCTCCCTTGCTACTCCGCTTCCTCAATTCGGCGTTCAAATATGCACCGCCACATTTATCTTGGCCACCTTTCCTCTCGGCTAAACACAAGGCAGATTTAGCGCAGGCTGATTACCCATTAATTGAAATCAATAATCTAGCCTCTAATTGGGCGGCTCTTTGTAGCAGATGCCTTCAATGGGGACACCGCATGATTAACTGCCATGCTCGTCTCATTTGTATTAATTGTTCCGGCCCAGACCATAAGGCATTGGACTGCACCAAACGCGTCAAACCGACATCTTTATTTGCAGCTGAATCAATTAGCACTGAGCGATTCAAGCCCCCAAATCTTTTGCTTCCCAACAAGGCAGCTACTCCGGTCACTCGTCACCGCACCACCATCAGATGCACTACTTGTGGTGCCTATGGACACGTGGACACATCCTGCTGGAAACGTCGATTCTTCACGAAATGGCAATGGGTACCTAAGGCAATTCAGCCCCCACCGTCCCCATTCACGCTTCGGCTTCCCCCTCGAAACCCAAAAGCCCCAGCCCTGCTTCGTCCCATCCCCAGTCCCTGTTCTTGCCCTGCCTCCGAGCTCCGCTTCAATGGCGAACTACCCACTCAACCCAGTCCCCTTCCTCCCGCCTGGGTTCGCTGTTGAGCCCGGCCCGGCGGACTGTGTGGTGCGCAGCGGCATGGTGGTTGGCCCCATTGCCCCCCTTAGCCATGAGTTCCTGGCCATCGCGGAGACAAGCGACAGTGTTCCTCTGCATCAACGTGCACTCATCCACAACCAAATCGTTGCTCTCCTCCATGAAGCACAGCTCTTCACTACTGAGGTCAGTGATCATCCGTTTGGGATTGGAGTTTTTGGCTTTACCGACTCCTTCATGAGAGATACTGCGGTGGCCGCCCCTTTTGAACTTGAGGATGAAGATCTGTTAATCACTTTTGTCCCCCACAATGAAGCTCTTAACCGCCGTACCACCTCTCTTGGCCCTGAAGTTTGGCTTATGTTTTTTGGATTTCCTTACGACTATTAAACTGATTACTACATCACTAAGGCCTTGGGTGGATATGGCTCCCTCGTATCGTGGTACAATCCAAGGAAAGATCGCCGATTTATGTTGCTCAAAGTCAGAGTGCTCCACATGCGTTTAATTCCGAAGAGTTTTGTTGTGTGGCAACTAGGAGGTGTCACGGACTGTTGGACCGTACAGATCACGATTCTTCGAAGCAACGATGGCCATGGCTTGCTACCTGAAGTTGCCCCTGCTAATGAAGAGATGCCACCTCCTGATGGCGAACCTCACCCTCTGTTTGGACCTGACCTGACTGCAGAACAATTATATCAGCAACAGGTACACAACTGGCTGGTGCAGAATGGAGCTCCTCCTCCTGCCAACGATGGCGGCCAAGACCAGGCTCCGGGTGCCCAAGACAATGCCAATGTTGGTTGGGGTGTGTGGCCTGCTCCTCCGATACCCGCCATGCCCCCACACCTTGTCAACTACCATGCATGGCTGAATGCTCAGGGACTCACCTTTCAAGCTGGCATAGTTCCTGAAAACAATCTGACTGATAATGCTTACCAAGCTTGGAATGACTCCATCACCATGTCTGATAGCTCAAGCTCTGCGTCCTCTGATATGGATATCGTGCCACACACATTGGCCGTGGTGACAGCTCCATCCCTGCCCTCTGAAGCACTGTCTATCTCGGTGTCTCTGCATAACCAAGGGATCTCCTTCGGCCTATCTGTGCAAGGAGATGAGCTTCTTGCTGTTCTGTTGGATGACCCAATCCCGCGCAACAATCTGAACACCTTCATTTTAACGCTCTCCATCCAATGCTTGCCACATTTGGTCCCTGGAGTTCTGGATATGGCATGCGTTCACCCTGCTGTGAACCTACAGTTCTTGTCACTGCTGACTCGTCGGGCATCAGCTTCCTGCAGCAGCCAGCAGTTGCTCTGCCTACTCCTTTGCTTGCACCTTCATCTGTGATCATAGAAGAGATCCCCTCCGAACAGGAGTCTACCAGCGGCCACGAGATAGCATATGTTACAGAGAATTCTCTCCTTTTGGGACCTGATGTTGTGGACAGCCTCTCAACTGTACCTAGTCCTGTCAGTGGCAGTATCACCTTGCAACCTACTGAAGTTGGCAACCCCTCACTACATGCAAATTCTGAAACCTGTCTCCTAGAGCCGCCTGCTACGCTGGATCATGACCTGGGCATCACGCTTTCTCCACCTACCCAGCCCCGTGCACGCCCTAGATGCCCTAGAACTACTGCTCCCCTATCCACGGTGGATGTTCGACGCAGCTCACGCTCGAACAAGTATAATGGCTTCAAGGTCCCAGCGCCAACTGATATTTGTACTCGCATCTCCAAGGTCAAGCCCAGATTGGTCCCCTCGATCGGGTCATCTAGTTCTGCCCCCAATGTGGCTGAAGACGTTCCTCCTCCAACCCCAGTCTCAATCCTGCAAGATATCGACATCCACAGGTGTGCTATCCTAGAAGCAGAGCTTACTACTGACGCGCTTCTCTCCATGCCGGCTAATACTGCACCAACACCACCGGATACTCCTTCAGAGCCGGGTCAAGAAGAGGGCCTCGCTGCCCCTCTGAAGTAATCTTGCCTCTATGTCATGACTTCTTCGCGCTGCTGGAATGTTCTCTCGTGGAATATCAAAGGTTTAAATTCTAAGAAGAAATGCTTAGCTCTTAATAATGCGATTATCTCCACTGGCTGCGCCGTAGTTTGTCTTCAGGAGACTAAGTTATCTGATGTTACCTCTGCTTTTATTAAAACTTGATGTCCTCGTCAGTTCGATCAGTTTGCTTTTGTACCCTCTCGTGGTGCTTTAGGTGGGATTCTCACCATTTAGAAGAGCTCTGTTTTCTCAGGCAGCGTCATTTCACGCGACACACATGCGCTAGTTACCACTTTCGTCAGCACACAATCCTCTCAATCCTGGACACTAGCAAATATCTATGGCCCTTGCACCGGCGACGAACGCGACGTTTTTACTAATTGGCCTTATGATGTGAACATCCCTAATGGACAAGATTGGCTATTCCTCGGCGACTTTAACTATATGCGAGCCCCTGATAATCGCAACAAGCCTGGTGGAAACTTGCAGGACATGCTTACCTTTAATGACATTATTCATAAACAGCAGCTCATTGAACTCCCAGTACAGGGCCGTGCATACACTTGGAGTAACATGCAATCAGACCCCCTTCTCGAGCAAATTGACTGGTTTTTTACTTCGCTTCACTGGACCACAATATACCCTAAAACCTTGGTAAAACCCCTCGGCAAACCTGTTTCCGATCATATACCCTGTGTGGTCAGTATTGAAACCAATATTCCTCGCAGTAAGATTTTCCGCTTTGAGCCGTAATGGATACTCCACCCAGGGTTTATGGATGTAGTGTAAGAGGTGTGGGAAAAACCTGTTAGGGCAAGGAATGCTGCGACTAAGCTCTGCTGTAAGTTCAAGGCTCTGAGCCATGCACTAAAACGTTGGAGTAAGAATATTTCCCGCCTCTCTATTGCTATTTCTAATTGTAATGGTGTGCTTGCTGATCTTGATGAGCTCGAGAACAAACGCACACTCATTGTACCGGAGGCCAACTTCAGGACAATTTTAAAAAAGCACTTACTCAGACTCCTCAAATACCAGAAACTTTATTGGAAAAAACGATGCACTATTCGGTGGATCAAATTTGGAGACGAAAATACTAAGTTCTTCCAAGCCATTGCCACGGAACGATACCGCAAGAATAACATTGCAAGCTTTCGGGATGAAAGTGGCACAATTATTGAAGATCATCCCAGCAAAGAGGCCCTCCTGTTCCTCACTTACAACAACAGACTTGGCTCCACTTCAGAATCAGATATGAAATTCTCTCTACCAGACCTCATCAAACGATCTGATAATCTTGACCGCCTGACGGAACCATTCACACATAAAGAAATTGACCAAGTTATCAGTAATATGCCCCCAGATAGAGCCCCTGGCCCTGATGGATTCATCGAAGCTTTTCTCAAGGCTTGTTGGTCTATCATCAAGCAGAATTTCTATGATCTTTGTGTTGGGGAACGTAGTATTTTAAAATTTTCCTACAATCACGCAAGATCTATCTACCAGATGCATAGCAACGAGAGGGGAGAGTGAGTCTACGTACCCTCGTAGACCGAAAGCGGAAGCGTTAGAACAACGCGGTTGATGTAGTCGTACGTCTTCACGGCCCGACCGATCAAGCACCGAAACTACGGCACCTCCGAGTTCTAGCACACGTTCAGCTCGATGACGTCCCTCGAACTCCGATCCAGCCGAGTGTCGAGGGAGAGTTCCGTCAGCACGACGGCGTGGTGACGATCTTGATGTTCTACCATCGCAGGGCTTCGCCTAAGCACCGCTACAATATTTATCGAGGAGAACTATGGTGGAGGGGGGCACCGCACACGGCTAAGAGATCAAGAGATCAATTGTTGTGTCTAGAGGTGCCCCCCTGTCCCCGTATATAAAGGAGGGAGGGAGAGGCCGGCCCTAGAGGGGGCGCACCAAGTGTGGGGAGTCCTACTAGGACTCCCAAGTCCTAGTAGGATTCCCCTCTCCTTTCCGGAGTAGGAGAGAAGGAAAGAGGGGGAGAGGGAGAAGGAAAAGGGGGCTGCACCCCTTGTCCAATTCGGACCAGAAGGGGGGGTGCACGCCTCCTTCCTTTTGGCCTCTCTCCTCTATTCCCGTAACTCCCCGGCACTCCGAAAATACCCGAATCACTCGGAACCTTTCCGATGTCCGAATATAGTCGTCCAATATATCGATTTTTACGTCTCGACCATTTTGAGACTCCTCGTCATGTCCCCGATCTCATCCGGGACTCCGAACTCCTTCGGTACATCAAAACTCATAAACTCATAATAAAACTATCATCGAAACCTTAAGCGTGCGGAGCCTACGGGTTCGAGAACTATGTAGACATGACCGAGACACGTCTCCGGTCAATAACCAATAGCGGAACCTGGATGCTCATATTGGCTCCCACATATTCTACGAAGATCTTTATCGATCAAACCGCATAACAACATACTTTGTTCCCTTTGTCATCGGTATGTTACATGCCCGAGATTCGATCGTCGGTATCTCAATACCTAGTTCAATCTCGTTACCAACAAGTCTCTTTACTCGTTCCGTAATACATCATCCCGCAACTAACTCATTAGCTGCAATGCTTGCAAGGCTTATAGTGATGTGCATTACCGAGTGGGCCCAGAGATACCTCTCCGACAATCGGAGTGACAAATCCTAATCTCGAAATACGCCAACCCAACAGGTACCTTCGGAGACACTTGTAGAGTACCTTTATAATCACCCAGTTACGTTGTGACGTTTGGTAGCACACAAAGTGTTCCTCCGGTATTCGGGAGTTGCATAATCTCATAGTCATAGGAACATGTATAAGTCATGAAGAAAGCAATAGCAGTAAAACTTAAACGATCATAGTGCTAAGCTAACGGATGGGTCTTGTCCATCAGATCATTCTCCTAATGATGTGATCCCGTTGATCAAATGACAACTCATGTCTATGGCTAGGAAACATAACCATCTTTGATCAATGAGCTAGTCTAGTAGAGGCATACTAGGGACACTCTGTTTTGTCTATGTATTCACACATGTATTAAGTTTCCGATTAATACAATTCTAGCATGAATAATAAACATTTATCACGATATAAGGAAATAAATAATAACTTTATTATTGCCTCTATGGCATATTTCCTTCACTTTGTGCTCAGTTTTACGATGGCACTCTGGATATCACCAGCATCAATGATGGGCTCATCACACTAGTCCCCAGAATCAACTCCCCTGAAATAGTGAATGATTACAGACCAGTCACGCTTCTGAATTGCTGCCTAAAGTTGATTACAAAACTTCTAGCTGATCGGCTGCAAACATCTATCTTGGACTTAGTGCACCGCAACCAATACGGCTTCATTAAGGGTAGGACTATACATGATTTCCTTGCCTGGGCGTATCAATACATACACCAATGTCAAAACTCGGGCAAACAGATCATTTTACTCAAGCTTGACTTCGCTAAGGCCTTCGAGACAATTGCACATGATCCGATGATCCAGATTATGCGTCACATGGGCTTCAATGAAAAGTGGATCTCTTGGATCAAATGCTTATTCTCCTCTGGGAGGTCTTCTGTTCTTCTTAATGGGCTCCCAGGCCGACAGTTCCAATGCCGCTGCGGCGTCAAACAGGGCGATCCCCTGTCCCCCCTTATCTTTGTCTTGGCTGCGGATTTACTTCAGTCTGCCATAAATGATGCGTTCAGACAAGGTAAAATTGGGATCCCCTTCCCTTGCAATGGATAAACAGATTACCATGTTATTCAATATGCAGACGAAACTCTGATAGTCCTCCATGCATGCATCCGTCAAGCTACTTTGGTCAAGCAGATCTTATCCGGCTACGCCATCTCTATCGGCCTCAAGCTCAATTTTCATAAATCCACCTTGATTCCGATCAACCTTGACCCCTCCTCAACAAACGCTCTTGCCAGGGTCTTTGGCTGTTCTGTTGGCACGATGCCATTTACCTATCTTGGTTTGCCTATGGGTATTACTCGACCCTCAGTCCAAGACCTCATGCGTCTGATCTGTAGATTGGAGAGAAGACTAACGCCAACCATTGCTATGATGTATTATGGTGGAAGATTGTCCTGGTTAAATGCCTCAGTTACGTCACTTCTGATCTTTGCCATGTGTACGCTCAAATTTCCACCCAAGCTTCTTGAATCTTAGACAAAATAAGAAGGCGCTGCCTCTGGACTAAGAAAACCGAACAAGGTGACAAATGCTCTTCTCTTGCCGCATGGGACATGGTCTGTCGACCCAAAGATAAAGGTGGACTCGGAGTGATCAATCTCAAAATCCATAATGAAGCCCCGCTCCTCAAATTTCTCCACAAATCTATAACAAAATGGATGTCCCCTGGGTACATCTAATATGGGACAACCTTTACGTCGATAAAATACCACATGTAGTGGATCCTACCGGCTCATTTTGGTGGCGAGACATTCTAAAATTGACACCAATCTTCAGGGGCATATCTCATGTTCAGCTAGTGAATGGTGCGACCACTTTGCTTTGGAAAGATCTATGGACGCATGATGAGCTTCACGTCTCTCACCCTCGTGCCTTCTCATATACTCTGTATGAAGACATCTCCGTTGCTGATTTCTGGGCCTCCAACGATCTGTGTGACACCTTCCATATCCCCATGTCTCCACTTGCTTTAGAAGAGATACGCGACATACAACTGAACTTGTCCAGGATCTACCCCTCCACGTCAACTTCTGATATATGGCACTATTTGTGGGGCGCGGCCACTTTCAGACCTACGAATTACTACTCTTATTTCTTCAGAGATGCTCAAACCGACCCCATATTCAAACACCCGTGGAGATCGAAATGCACAATGAAGCTAAAGGTGTTTGGCTGGCTGCTCTTCCACGACAGACTCAACACGCGTAATATGTTAAAACGGAGACACTATAACATCGGCGATGATTCTGACTGCCTCCTCCGCGGGCTGCTAATTGAAGAAACGGTGGACCATATGATCTTCACCCGTGTTTTTAGTAGAACTTGCTGGACCAAACTTGGAATCCAATGGCCCCCCTTTGACGACCGTCTCACTGCCATCAAGTTGAACAGGGACTCCTGGGGTAACCCATTCTTCATGGAAAATTTTCTCACTGCTGGATGGAGCCTATGGAAGGAAAGGAATAACAAACACTTTCGAGGAGTTGAGCCTACTGTCGGGTCCTTGTTTTGCACGCTTCAAAAATGACCTGGGTCAACTCCAGCATTGTCAGGGATATTACTAGCAGGTATAAACCGGCTAGGAAGATCCGGATTACATTAATGTAGTTGTGTTATCATAAGCCCAGTGGATTATGAGTTAGAGGTTACGGCCCGTGGAGGCTTAGGGCCCATGTGTAAAGCTTACGGTTTATAAACCGTTCTATCATGTAAACTTGAGGTATAAGGTAGAAAGAGTAGAGACCGAGGCGGACACGATTATGAGCCGGCCTCGGGACTCTGTAAACCGGACCGGGCGTTGCCTCCTATATAAAGGGACGACCCGACGACGGTTCAGGGACAAGAGACAACCCGTCGAGACACAGGCAAGCAATCCGCTCCCTGTTCATCGACGCCCAAGCAATACCAAACCAAACTAGACGTAGGCTGTTACCTTCATCGAAGGGGCCAAACTAGTATAAACCCTTTGTGTTCTTTGTGTGCTTTAACCTCTTCAAGCTAACCCGCGCGATGGCTCCACACCTAAGTCCTCTAAACCGAACATCTGTTGAGCTAATTCCACGACAGTTGGCGCCCACCGTGGGGCTATCGCACGATGGTTTCAAGTTCTTGAAGGGCAGCTTTGAAGGACTCAAGGGTTACGCGGTTGGCCGGATGACCAAGAGTCGCCGCGGCCGGATCTACATCGACGACGCAGGCTGGGGCCCCGAGGCTGATTCAATCGAATACGGGTACCGGGTCCCCTTCGGCAGCATCCATGTCTTCATCGGCAAGATTGGTGAACCGGGACCTGAGCCGGACATCTTCCCCAACATCAGCGAGCCGGCTCAGCGTGCGAGATCGGCCCGGATTTAGCCTGCCGTGAAGAGTGTTTTCGTTGGAGCAGTGCATGGAGTCCAAGACGAGGACGGATCGGATTCTGGTGGCGAGACCGCTGTCTATTCTGACGATGAATCTTCGTCTGGAGAGACCGAATCTCTGTATCTGTTGCAGGACGGCCGATCCGGGGGTGTATCCGATGGCGACAGTATTCCGGACCCCTTCGGTCCGCCAAACCGGGCGGCTGTCTTCATGGCCGGATCACAGTCTATGCAGCAGCCCACGATGACTGGGGCGTTCACATCAGAGGCAGCTGGTGCAGGGGCAAGCAACCAAGCCCCCTCACCCTCTGACGCTTTATCCACCTTGGTCGAGGAGTTGACAGCACACGCAATAGCAGAAGTAGCGCCTGCCAACAAGGCGCAGCATGATGCGGAGATCCTCCAGCTGAAGGGTCGGATTGAGCAAGCTAAACGGGATCTGGACGCAGAGAAGGCCATGATGGTTACAAGGCAAGCGGAGCTGGATTCCCAAGCTTACCGGCTCAGGATTGATCAGGCTTCTGCGCAGGAGGTAAGGAACAGAAGGTATCAAACTCGTCTACCGCCGGTCTACGAGGCGATGAATATCTTTGGCACACCAGGAACGGGAGCCAGCAATAACCTAGAAGTCAATCGGGGAGGAGCCCTAGGAGCAGGTGCGCCGGTTCAACAGCCGGTCACAGAACGAAATCATCAGGTTGTGCCCACGCCGCACATCCCCACCCCTCCTGGCCATTACTCAAACCTGTTGGACAACATTGTCGCCGCCGCTTCACGACTGGCCGCTTTACCTATTGAAGGTACATCCGTCATGGCGATGGAAGCGCGCCGGGCCAAGGAATTGCTGGATACAGCGTTAACACAACAGCAGGCGTGTTCTTATAGCAGGGAGAGGATTCATTCAACCCCCCGCCACAGCAGGAGTTACACCAGGCGCTGGGATGAACCGGAAGTGTCTAGCAGCGAACGGAGACATCAACGTCACATGCAGGATAATCCGGCAGGAGCAGATGCGCACGCCCAGGAGGCGATGAACCGGGCCAGACCTACCGCCCGCGAGGATACCCGTCAAATGACGCCGGTTCACCCAACCACAGCAGAGACAGGAGTCACGGCAAGTTCCTTTGGAGTACAGTGTCTTGTCCCCGCTTTACCTAGCGTAAGGTTACCCAAAGACTTCAAAGGTCCGCGCAAAGTGCCCAACTATAGGGCAGACCTGGCTCCGGAGGCGTGGATTGAGAGTTATGAGATGGCTATGGAGATGCTAGACGTGGATGAAGCGGCATGCGCCAAGTATTTTACCATGATGCTTGAGGGTACAGCCCGGACATGGTTAAAGGGCTTACCACCTAACTCCATCGGATCATGGGGTGAGCTGCGTCGCCAGTTTATAAAAAATTTCAAAGACACGTGTAAGCAGCCAATGTCAGTAGTAGACTTAGCGGCATGTGTTCAAGGAGAGCAGGAGCCCACGAGCACCTGCGTGCGGCGAGTGTCAGAGATCTTGCACTCTTCCAATAGCATCAACCCCAGTACGGCGATAGTGACACTGGAAAACAATTGCTGGTTTGAGTCTCTAAAGCTGAAGTTGGTACGGCTCAAGCGAGACTGTAATGATATGGGGACACTCATGAGCGCTCTAGTGAAGTATGGGGACTCTGATAACACTAAGTACCCAGAGGCAGATGGAGACAAGTCTGGAAAAGCGAACAAGGCTGGTAAACCGGCGCAGGCTAATCCGGCAGGAACAAGTTTTAATGGTAAGCGAAAGGCAGAGAGCGGCTCTGATTTTGTGGCCAATACCAATGTTCAAGGAAATTTTCAGCGCCGCAAGGGTAGGCCACCTCCACGGAGCGGCGGAGGATCCATCAATCTGGATCGACAGTTGAACGAGCCTTGCCCGAAACATAGCACAGAGGAACACCTAGCTAAACATACATGGGGGCAATGCCGGATCATGGTAGAGGCCATGAGACAAGCCAAATACGACAATGGACCACCGGGTGGCGGCTCGAGTTCCGGTTTTCAAGGTCTGGGTCACCAGGGTAATGGGCCCGGATTAGGATATCATGGCGGCAACGATAACTACAACCAAGGCAACCACCAGCAGCATGGTCAGGGCGGTTATAACAACCAAGGCAACCACCAGCACGGTCAGGGTGGTTACAATAGCCAAGGTAATCAGCAGCGTCAATAGCAACAATAATCCGGATATTAGAGTAATCCGAAGGAGCTAAGTAGTGGACAGTACCATGTCTTTACTACGAGTCTGTGCAAAAGAGATCAAAAAATCCTGAAGCGGGCGGTACACGCAGTTGAACCGGCAATACCACGTTTTCTGCGTTGGTCGGAACAACCTATTGTGTGGAGCAGAGAGGATCACCCACCACGGATTGATAATCCGGGCCAGTTAGCCTTAGTGGTGGCACCACAGGTGGGTGGCTACAAATTCACAAAGGTACTCATGGATGGTGGCAGCAGTATCAACATCTTATATTACGAGACTTTCCGTCGCATGGGGTTGACGGATAAGAAGTTGAGACAGTCCAACACGGTGTTCCATGGAGTGGTGCCAGGTAAATTGGCTTACCCAGTTTGGAAAATTTATCTGGAGGTCACCTTTGGAGATGAGCAGGACTCCAGGTCAGAGACAGTAACTTTTGAGGTCGTAAAGATCCGGAGCCCATATCATGCTCTGTTTGGAAGGCCGGTTTACGCCAAGTTCATGGCTAGACCGTGCTATGTTTATCTACAGCTCAAGATGCTGGGTCACAAGGGAACCATTACGGTTCATGGAAGTCGTAAAATCGCATTGGAATGCGAGGAAGGAGACGCAGCCTATGGAGAGGCAGTATGTGCTACAGAGGAGTTGAAGTTCTACAAAGACAACGTTGATCTGGCAGATATGTCCCCGTTGAAAAAGCCAACCACAGAGCATGATCCGGCGTTGAAGTTTAAATCGGCAGAGGAAACTAAGCAAGTTGACTTTGTGCCAGGCGATTCATCCAAGCAGTTCACTATTAGCGCTAACCTTGACCCCAAATAAGAAAGCGCGCTCATCGAGTTCATCCGTGAGAACCGGGATATCTTTGCATGGAAACCTTCTGACATGCCAGGTATACCGAGGGAACTCGCTGAGCACAGTCTTAATATTGATCCGAAGTTCAAATCGGTCAAGCAGTATCTGCGCCGCTTCAACGAAGAAAGGCGCAAGGCTATAGGTGAAGAAGTGGCCAGGCTTTTGGCTGCAGGGTTCATAGTTGAGGTGTTCCATCCGGAGTGGTTGGCCAATCCGGTTCTGGTGTTGAAGAAAAATGGAAAGTGGAGGATGTGTGTGGATTACACAGACCTAAACAAGGCTTGTCCAACTGATCCTTTTGCTCTCCCCCGTACTGATCAGATCATTGATGCTACGGCAGGATGTGAGCGGCTAAGTTTTTTGGATGTGTATTCAGGATATCACCAGATCAAGATGGCAGTTAAGGACCAGGAGAAGACAACCTTTATAACTCCCTTTGGAGCCTTCTGCTATGTATCTATGCCCTTCGGGCTCAAGAGTGCCTAGGAAACTTACCAGCGTTGCGTACAGAACTGCCTTAAAGGGCAAATCAGAAAAAGCGTCCATGCTTATGTGGATGACATTGTTGTAAAGTCAAGGAAGGAGGAGATGCTAATAGAGGACCTCAAGGAAACCTTCGATAATCTCCGGGTTTATAAGATGATGCTCAATCCGGAGAAATGCGTCTTTGGTGTTCCGGCTGGCAAGCTCCTTGGATTCTTAGTATCAAACAGAGGAATAGAGGCCAATCCGGAGAAGATCAAGGCAATCACATCCTTGACTAAACCAGCTTGTATCAATGATGTCCAGCGCATAGCCGGCCGGATTACAGCGTTAAGCCGATTCATCAGCCGTTTGGGAGAAAAGGCAATTCCGCTTTATCAGATGCTAAAAAAGACAGACCGGTTTATATGGAGCGATGCTTGTAGGATCGAAAGTATGTCTAGAGGGGGGGTGATTAGACTACTTGTAAATATAAAAATTCTGCCTTTTGATCAAGAACAGTTTTTGGCAGATTCACAATTATGATCAAGTTAAGCATCACCCTACACATGCAATTCTAGAGTATAGGCAGCGGAAAGTAAATTGCACATGTAGTAAAGAGAGGTGGAGAAGAGCAAACGCAATTTGGAGACGCGGTGATTTTTCCCGTGGTTCCGATAGGTGGTGCTATCGTACATCCACGTTGATGGAGACTTCAACCCACGGAGGGTAACGGCTGCGCGAGTCCACGGAGGGCTCCACCCACGAAGGGTCCACGAAGAAGCAACCTTGTCTATTCCATCATGGCCTACGCCCACGGAGGGCTAGCCTTACTCGGGGTAGATCTTCACGAAGTAGGCGATCTCCTTGCCCTTACAAACTTCTTGGTTCAACTCCACATCTTGATGACGGAGGCTCCCAAGCGACACCTAACCAATCTAGGAGGCACCACCCTCCAAAAGGTAATAGATGTTGTAGATGATGATGAACTCCTTGCTCTTGTGCTTCAAATGATAATCTCCCCAACACTCAACTCTCCTCACTGATTTGGCTGTGGTGGAAGAAAGGATTGAGTGGAAAGCAACTTGGGAAGGCTAGAGATCAAGTTTCATATGGTAGGAGTGGAGCAACTTGATCTCAACACAAGAGTAGGTAGTTCTCTTCTCAGAAATGTAAGGTAGGAGTGGTAGTTCTTTCTGATGGCTCTCTTTACGAATGAAGAGGGGGTGGAGGGGTATATATAGCCTCCACACAAAATCCAACCGTTACACACATATTTGAGCAATCTCGGTGGGACCGAAGTGGACAACTCGGTGAGACCGAAAGTTCAAATAATGTGAACGTTGGGGTTTTCAGTGGGACCGAAAATACCATCTCGGTTAGTCCGATTTGAGCAAAGACAGGAGCTTGCCAGTTTCGGTGGGACCGACTTCATCATCTCGGTGACACCGATTTGATGACAGAAGGTTACAGAAGCTTGGCAGCCCATGTTTCGGTGAAACCGATTTCAAACTCGGAATATCCGATTTTTCTAGGGTTTGGCTTATGGCTGAGGTGGTTCATCTCGGTGTGACTGAGTTTGGATAATCGGTGGGACCGAGATTACTTATGAGTGTTTTTGGCAGTGAGAGTTGCTGATAGTTAAAGGAGATATATCACTAAGCACTTGAGCAACCAGATCATCAACATAACCTCATCCCCTTTTAATAGTATTGGCTTTTCCTATGGACTCAATGTGATCTTGGATCACTAAACCAAAAATGGAGTCTTGAGCTTTTGCCAATGCTTGCCTTAGCATTTTGAGGGGTCCACTTCTTCAGTCATTGCCATACCCATATCACTGAACTTCTCTGAAATGATTCTCAAATAACTATTAGTTCAATGATATATATGTTGTTATTAATTGCCAAAACCACCCGGGGATTAGTTGCACTTTCAATCTCCCCCTTTTTGGTAATTGATGACAACATATAGATCAAAGCTTCGACATAGGATATAATCAATGAATAATATCGTCGCTTTGAGAAGTATGTGATAAGCAAGAGCTCCCCCTAAATTTGTGCATTATTTAAGATTTGCGTTTGAATGCAAATGCACAATCGATTAGGATCATGGGTCACTCTTCCATGTCACATACATCTTGGTGGAGCGCACAAAATGATAAGAATGAATAGCATGCACCCAATCACCAAGACAAGAGTAAATAGCCATACAAGATAGGAATAGCATATGATAAGCATTAAGCACACATTAAAGCATAGTACGACCAAGCACTCATTAAGGTAGCATCAAACGTAGTATCAAGCACACTGAAAGTTTCGAAAACCAAAAGTATCTCAAGGAAACCGCAAAAGAACGAAAGAGCAAAAGCGAAAAGATAACAACACTCTCTCTCTCGAAGCCCTATGATCTATACAATTTCTCCCCCTTTGGCAACAAGTTACCAAAAAGTTCGAAAAAGCATAGAGCTAAACGTCACTGGGGACTCTGCTGGCGGCTCCCGTCTGGGTAGATGTCGGAGTAGATATGACGGCATCGGCGAAGACTTCAGCTGATGTCTGTGCTGGAGGAGTGGACACTGGAGCTGTAGCTGGAGTAACTGTTGGAGCTGTAGGAGGTGCTGAAGTTGTAGTCCTGGTGTCAGTCACTGGAATAGTAGCTGATCGGGATCCTCTGGGAACCAGAGCAGTCTGTCGATGAGAGTCCTGGACTAAGTCATCCTGCACAAGCTCTGCCTTGTCCTGCTTTGCTTCCTCCATGTCTGCCTCAAGCTTGTTGACGGTCACTTGAATTTCAGTCAGCTTCACGTCCAGAGCGTGGATCTTCTCGTCAACAATCCTCTCTAGGCTCTCCTGAGACTGTTCAATGCTGGCCAAGCGTTGTTCAATCCTTTGGTTAGCTTCAAGAATCTGCTCTCCGAAACTCTTTGGTTTAGCTGCTGCTGCTGCTGCTTCTTTGTCAGCTTTGGCTTTCCTAGCAGCTTCGATCTTGGCTTGACCTTCAACAGATGTAGGATCCTCCTCATCCATCACAACAGCATTGTCTTCATGCTCTGGCTGCAGGGGTAAGTGTTTCCTATCCAACAAGAATTTGCCCGTGCCAAACTTGGCATTGATAAGCATCTGAATCTGTGGGGCAAATCCACATGACCTTTTCTGGTCAGCTGCAGTCCTCTTAATGGTCTCTACCATTAAGTCCATCACCTTGAAAGGTGCCTTCTCATCAAGTATATGCAGCATGTTGATAGAATATCCTCTGATCATGCGATGATCTCCAGACTTGGGCATCAAGGTATGCCTCAGAATAGTGTTAGTGGTAGGTAAACCTGCCTGGAGATGGTAGACTGAGCCGAGCTTCCATACTTCCAAATCAGCTGCGGGGATCTCCTTGTACATGTTCTTCATGGAATCATGATTCTTCTTTGGAATCCCATAGACATCAATATCATCTTCTCGCTGCACTGGAGCATTCAGAATTTCTGCCCATTCTTCAACGGAAGAAGAGAACCTTTGACCTTCAGTCATCCACGTGATCTTTCCATCAGGATAGAAGTGAGCTGTGGCATAGAATTGCATAATCATCTCATCGTTCCAACCGGTCAACTTCTGGCCTACAAACTCTGCAACTCCACATGCAGTGAAGCTTTCATGCACATGTGGAAAGAAATCTCTGTGCTCTTCACTGTCAATGTATTCCCAGTCAACATATCTGGTGTCTGCAACTATTGGCTTCTTGTCCATTAGCACGGTCTCATAGAAGTCCTGCTGCTCTCTGGTGTGAAATCTGGGATCTACAGCAGTTCTTCTCCTCACGGCATATGGGTCAGCTTGTCTCCATAGCCTGAGACCTCTATCTTTCCTTGCCTTCATATCCTCGGCTTGAGGATGAGCATCATTGTGAAGTGGCAGTTTTGGACGGAGTTTCAGCAACACTTGTTCTTCCTCATCAGACTCAGCTGGTGGCACATCACCCTTGTTCTTCTCAGATGCTGGAATGTTTTTGGTAGTCCTCTTGGGCTTGGCAGCAGGCTTTGCTGGAGCTGCCTTAGCTTGAGCAGATTTCTTGGGCTTTGAAGTGGCTCCGGCCTTAATGGCATCACCCATGAGCTTCTGCTTCTGAGGAGCAGGCTGGGGTGCTTCTTCTTCTTCATCCTCGACTGCTGCATCTGCATGAGAATCAGTATACACTACCCTTTTTCTCTTGGAGGTTTTCTTCACTTTGCTTGGAGCTGGCTCTCCCAAATTCAGCTTCTTGGCAATAGTTGATTGCTTGACTTTGCTGGTGCCTTTCTTAGACTGCTGACCTTGTTGCTCTTTGGCAACAACCTTCCTCTTAGGCTTGGAGGTCACCTCTTCCTCAGCAACGAAATCAGAATCCTCATCATCGGAATTCTTCTCCTTTCTGGCTCTGGTGGCTGCAGGAGGCAAGCCACTAGGTGTACTCCTCTCACCATCATCAAATGGGCTACTAGTCTCAGGACTAGTGTCTGCCTCAGGAATGTCTGCAATAGGTGACTCTGACCTGTTCTGACTGTCACTGGCATCTGACATGGCTGACAACCTGTGAATAGATAAGGTATAGGCAGAGAAGAAGAGTTATCACAAACTGCAGAAGTTTTTGCAAAAAAATGAGTTCAAATTTTAGTTTTAAGTTTTCACAGAAGACATTTCGGTCAAACCGAGTTTGAGTATCGGTGAATCCGAAGTGTTTAACAGAAGCTTACCACACCACTTTCGGTTAGACCGAAGTGGGTTTCGGTCCTGCCGATAACACTAGGGTTTCACTAAAACTACATTCGGTCACACCGATTTGCACAACTCGGTTGGACCGAAGGGTGCAGTGCAATGACCAGAGGCCAAATCGGTCACACCGAAATTGTAAAATCGGTTTTACCGAGATGTGTTCCGTGGAAACCTAACCCTAAGAATTTTACTCGAATCTAGTTCAAACGAACCGATCTGGTGTAAAGGAAGATTTCAATCGTGGCCAGATATTGGGCAAACCAAACGTGCATTGAATCGGAGATGGGAGCACGAGTGGGATCAAGACTCACCCTAACTTGGTGGAGTCTCTCTACGGCGACAACGGCGCGGAGGAGAAATCCGTTGACGGCGATGGAGACCTGCGGCGAGGGCGCACAGGCGACGACGGCGACGATCCGGAGATCAAGGCGACGACAGCAGGGGATGTGGGGCGAAAACGTTTCAAGGAGTAATCAACGCGCGCTGCCCTCAGTATATATATCCCTTTGCTGTCGGTGGGACCGAGTTGAAAAACTCGGTGGCACCGAGATGGATAAATGCTAGGCAGTTACGCATTTCGGTCACGCCAAGATTTAGAACTCGGTTTCACCGAGATGAAACCTAGATCAGTCTAAATGCTTTCGGTTTGACCGAGTTTGAATGAGTTGGTTTGACCGAAATCACTTAGAAGGTTTTGGAAGTTAGCCCTTGACGGATCGGTGGCTCCGAGTGCTCCTCACTCGGAGGGTCCGAAAATGACTTGTTCAAAGTTTGTGATATAAGCATGAATAGAATTTTGAGACAAGAAAGCATAGATAGCTAGGGGAGGTACTTAGGCATTCTTGTCCATCCATTTGGTCAGAAAAATCAGAACAACCAAAACAACAAATGGATGTCCTCGAATGGATAAAATTATGCATTCAACATGCTCACACAATAAGATAGCAAATGAAATATGTGTCAAACATGCACAACCAAAACTCTAGCTACTAACACACAATTTGTCGATGACTAGGTCATCTTTATATGAGTATATTGACTTAGGAGCCAAATGAGAACATTTGATCATAGGTCATACTCATCATTTAAGCACAAGTGGGGTTACCACTTTTACATAAAGCATTGATGTGTTCACATCATTTGAAGATGCTTTAGCTCAATTTTTAGAGCAAAGCTCCCCCTAGATGTGAGAACCCCTTTTAAAGGGTCAAACTAACCTTGGGTTGTCGTAGAAGACTTCATGTAGATGTTGAAGATGTGGATGCTCAATGTTGATGGAGATCATCAAGAGTTGGGAGCTATCCTTTGGATTAGGGCACTTTCAATACCTACATGGGTTAGTCCCACAAGGAACAAACAAGGATATCCATGGACATAGATTGAAGTTCACAATAGATGATGTCCATGAAAGCAATGATTACCTTGTCCCTTGACTTACCAACAAGAGGGTTTGTGACTCCATGAACTAGTGCATGATGTGGAAGTTGATTGCACAAGTTCTTTGCCAAAATGAATGTGAGTGAAGTATGTTGGCGGAGTCACCCTCAAGAACCTTCTAGTTCTTCTTCTTCGGGATCCACATCATCTTGATGGGAATCCTTGGGGTTGAAGTTGAGCTTGACGAAGTAGAACTTGATGTTTCCTTGGGAACCCACTTGACCATGGCTTGAGGTGCTTCAATGAATGCATCAATCTCCTCTTGAAGCTTGTCCTTGGCTTTTAGCTTGTGGTCTTGTGGTGGAAGGTCATCTTGAGCTTGTTCCACATTGGAAGAAGTAGGATCATACTTCTCCTTTTGAGAAACAAACTGTGGAGTAGGATATCGACCTTCTTCCCACTCAACACCTTTGGCGTTGAACTTTCGCTCAAAACCAATTCCTTGATTCTTCCGGTGCCTTCCTTGCTTGCGAACAATTTCCTCAAAGTACTTGCTTCCGGCAAGACTCTTGTAGACACCTTTCTCTATGATCCCTTTCAATAAACTATTCTCTTGCTCAAGTGTAACTTGGCTTGAAACATTGTTAGTGGAATCAAGAGAACTACTAGAAGCAACAATATTAGATTTAACATGGTTATTGTTACTGCTAGAGGAAGAATTTTTCTTATGCTTGTCATGCTTAGTCTTAATAGGTGGCAAGAAATCAGACAAGAGAAGTCGTTTGGCAAGATATGAAGAACTCTTCTTTCGAAGATCGTCATTGATCGCTTTTAGAAACTCATGTTCTTGCTCTAGAGTGAGCTTCTCGAAGCGTAGCTTCTCATGAGATCTTAGGAGCTCTCTATGATCTTCTTGAGTTGTTTCATTAGCTAACTTAAGAATGTTTAGTTCTTTAGTTAGACGCTCAATCTCCTTCATAGCATTGTCATTCGACTCTTCTCGACTATAAAGACTACTAGCATTTTCATCGTTACTAGGCTCACTAGATTTATCATGCAAGAGCTCATCTTCACCAAGCAAGTCATCCTCATCACTATCGAAGTCAATGAATTCAGGGTGTGTTACCTTGGGGCCTTTAGCCATGAAGCATCTTCCAATTCCCTCATTTGGTGAATCAAATAAGTCGTAGGAGTTGGAGTTGGAGGATACGAGAGCAAGACCGGCAACACCTTCATCTTGACTGTAGTCGGAGTCGGAGTGATAGCTTCCATCGAATTGATTGTCGGAGTTGGAGCCGGAGACCCATTCACCTACATGAGCTTGATGTCTTCTTCTTGTGTAGCTCCTTGATGACTTGTCTTTCCTCTCCGACTCCTTGCTTCTCCGAGAGGGTCTTCGTTCATAACGATCATCTCTACTCCTTCTCTCTTTCCGAGGTGACTCATCTCTTGATCTTCTTCTTGGAGATTCTTCTCTTCTCTTGTGGGGAGCCGTACACTCATTTGAGAAGTGTCCGGGTCTTCCACAATTGTAGCAGTTTCGATCACGACTAGAAGATCTCTTTTCATCATATGATCTAGACTTTGAGCTTCTCTCTTTGCCTCTATACTTGTAGAATTTGTTGAAGTTCTTAACCATTAGGCTTATCTCTTCATTGGAAACTAACTTGTCACTTGAGGTTGTGGGAGCATCACTTGTAGCTTTTTAAGCACCACTTGACTTGTTGTGAAGCTCTTCCTTATACTTAAGTGTCATCTCATGAGCAACAATTCTTCCAATGACTTCAGTTGGCTTGAGAGTCTTGTAGTTTGGCATCATTTGGATCAAAGTGCACACGGTGTCATACTTTCCATCCAAAGCTCTTAGAATCTTCTTGATGATGAATCGGTCGGTCATTTCTTCGCTTCCTAAGCCGGCAATCTCATTTGTGATGAGAGCAAGCCTAGAGTACATTTCAGCGACTCCTTCACCATCCTTCATCTTGAACTTGTCAAGTTGACCTTGAAGAATATCTAGCTTTGATTCCTTCACAGACTCGATACCTTCGTGCATTTCAACCAAAGTATCCCAAATCTCTTTTGCATTTTCAAGACGGCTGATTTTGTTGAACTCCTCGGGACACAAAGCATTGAAGAGAATGTCACAAGCTTGAGCATTGTTTTGCAACATCCGCAATTCTTCTGGTGTAGCTTCGCGATCCGGAACTTTTCCTTCCTCGAAGAATTCACCTTGCATACCAACACAAATAATGCCCCATGCGGCTGGGTTATGACCAAGAATATGCATTTTCATTTTATGCTTCCAACTAGCAAAATTTGTGCCATCAAAGTAAGGACCTCTACGAAAATTACCCTCACTAGACGCCATACTCTCCTAGGTTGTGAAACCAAGCTTATGGAGTCCAATGCAATGGAAACCAATACAATGGAGACCAAAGCTCTGATACCACTTGTAGGATCGAAAGTATGTCTAGAGGGGGGGTGATTAGACTACTTGTAAATATAAAAATTCTGCCTTTTGATCAAGAACAGTTTTTGGCAGATTCACAATTATGATCAAGTTAAGCATCACCCTACACATGCAATTTTAGAGTATAGGCAGCGGAAAGTAAATTGCACATGTAGTAAAGAGAGGTGGAGAAGAGCAAACGCAATTTGGAGACGCGGTGATTTTTCCCGTGGTTCCGATAGGTGGTGCTATCGTACATCCACGTTGATGGAGACTTCAACCCACGGAGGGTAACGGCTGCGCGAGTCCACGGAGGGCTCTACCCACGAAGGGTCCACGAAGAAGCAACCTTGTCTATTCCATCATGGCCTACGCCCACGGAGGGCTAGCCTTACTCGGGGTAGATCTTCACGAGGTAGGCGATCTCCTTGCCCTTACAAACTTCTTGGTTCAACTCCACATCTTGATGACGGAGGCTCCCAAGCGACACCTAACCAATCAAGGAGGCACCACCCTCCAAAAGGTAATAGATGTTGTAGATGATGATGAACTCCTTGCTCTTGTGCTTCAAATGATAATCTCCCCAACACTCAACTCTCCTCACTGATTTGGCTGTGGTGGAAGAAAGGATTGAGTGGAAAGCAACTTGGGAAGGCTAGAGATCAAGTTTCATATGGTAGGAGTGGAGCAACTTGATCTCAACACAAGAGTAGGTAGTTCTCTTCTCAGAAATGTAAGGTAGGAGTGGTAGTTCTTTCTGATGGCTCTCTTTACGAATGAAGAGGGGGTGGAGGGGTATATATAGCCTCCACACAAAATCCAACCGTTACACACATATTTGAGCAATCTCGGTGGGACCGAAGTGGACAACTCGGTGAGACCGAAAGTTCAAATAATGTGAACGTTGGGGTTTTCGGTGGGACCGAAAATACCATCTCGGTTAGTCCGATTTGAGCAAAGACAGGAGCTTGCCAGTTTCGGTGGGACCGACTTCATCATCTCGGTGACACCGATTTGATGACAGAAGGTTACAGAAGCTTGGCAGCCCATGTTTTGGTGAAACCGATTTCAAACTCGAAATATCCGATTTTTCTAGGGTTTGGCTTATGGCTGAGGTGGTTCATCTCGGTGTGACTGAGTTTGGATAATCGGTGGGACCGAGATTACTTATGAGTGTTTTTGGCAGTGAGAGTTGCTGATAGTTAAAGGAGATATATCACTAAGCACTTGAGCAACCAGATCATCAACATAACCTCATCCCCTTTTAATAGTATTGGCTTTTCCTATGGACTCAATGTGATCTTGGATCACTAAACCAAAAATGGAGTCTTGAGCTTTTGCCAATGCTTGCCTTAGCATTTTGAGGGGTCCACTTCTTCAGTCATTGCCATACCCATATCACTGAACTTCTCTGAAATGATTCTCAAATAACTATTAGTTCAATGATATATATGTTGTTATTAATTGCCAAAACCACCCGGGGATTAGTTGCACTTTCAATGCTGCAAACACTGCGTTTGAGGACTTGAAGCGACAATTGGCAGAACCACCGGTCCTTGCTGCCCCCATTGACAACGAGCCGCTGCTGTTATACGTGGCCGCCAATGCCCGTGCAGTTAGCGTGGCAATTGTGGTAGAGCGCAAAGAGGCAGGTAAGGAATATCCAGTCCAACGCCCAATTTATTACGTTAGTGAGGTTCTAATTGAATCGAAGAAAAGGTACCCACACTGGCAGAAGCTGGTGTATGGCGTGTTCATGGCAAACCGGAAGCTGAAACACTACTTCCAGGGCCACCCAATCACTGTTGTTAGCTCAGCTCCGTTGGGGGATATAATCCAGAACAGAGAAGCCACTGGCAGAGTAGCAAAGTGGGCCATTGAACTTAGCCCACACGGATTGAAGTATGTACCACGTACTGCTATCGAATCCCAAGCATTGGTAGATTTCATCAATGATTGGACAGAATTACAGGCACCAGAGGAGAAGCCGGATCATACATACTAGACTATTCACTTCGACGGTTCAAGGCAATTAGAAGGCTTGGGGGCTGGAGTCGTGTTAACTTCCCCACGAGGTGACAAGTTTTGTTATGTCCTCCGATTAATGTTTCCTTGTACTAACAATGCGGCTGAATACGAAGCACTGCTTCACGGCCTGCGGATGGCCAAGGAGATGAACTTGAGCCGGGTCAAGTGTTTTGGTGATTCAGATCTGGTGGCGCAACAGGTGTCTGGCAAGTGGGATTCTAAAGACCCTCTCATGGCAGCTTACAGACGAGAAGTTGAAATAGCTGCAGGATTTTTCAAAGGATATCAGGTGGATCACATAGACCGGCAAAAAAATGAAGCAGCCGATGCTCTAAGCCGGCTGGGATCTCAGCGAAAACCGGTGCCACCAAATACTTTCTTAGACGAGCTGCACAATCCATCAGTTCAGGTACCATCGGAGGAAGATTTGTCTGTTCCTGATCCGGAGGCGCAGCTGGTTGCGACACTTCATGTTATTCCGGATTGGACACTCCTTTACTTGGCGTACCTAAGCCGAGGAGAGTTGCCAAATGATGAGATTGAAGCTAGGCAGATAATCCGGCGATCAAAATCCATGACAATTGTTAACGGAGAACTTCATCACCGCAGCGTTTCTGGTGCATTTCAGCGGTGCGTATCAACAGAGGAAGGCTATGACATTCTTCGAGAGATTCATGAAGGAGATTGTGGTCATCACGCCGGTTCAAAATCCTTGGTAGCCAAAGCTTTCCGCCATGGGTTCTACTGGTTAACAGCCCATGCTGATGCGGAGGATCTAGTCCGGAAGTGCGACGCTTGTTAGAAGTTCTCACGGCGTGCTCTAGTTCCGGCACAGGAGCTACGGATGATTCCAATTACTTGGCCGTTTGCCACTTGGGGGCTTGATATGCTTGGGCCCTTTAAACGATCCCAAGATAAAAAAAAACTCACCTGTTGGTGGCAGTGGACAAATTTACAAAGTGGATTGAGGCAGAGCCTGTCAGTAAGTGTGATGCGGCAACAACGGTTAAATTCATCAAGAAGGTAATTTTCCGGTTTGGCTTTCCACACAGCATTATTACTGATAATGGCACCAATCTATCTAAAGGAGAGATGGAAGAGTTTTGCCAAAGGGAACATATTCGCCTGGATGTTTCTTCAGTAGCTCACCCTCAATCCAATGGTCAAGCTGAAAGGGCCAACCAAGAGATTTTGCGAGGCATCAAGCCCCGGCTTATGACTCCCTTGCAAAGAACACCAGGGTGCTGGGTTGAGGAGTTGCCTTCTGTCCTCTGGAGCATCAACACTACACCTAACAGGTCTACAGGTTATACGCCCTTCTTCATGGTGTATGGTGCTGAAGTGGTTCTTCCAAGTGATATCCGGCACGACTCACCACGGGTAGCAGCTTATGTTGAAGCGGCCAATGAGCAAGCAAGACAGGACGGCTTAGACCGGCTGGACGAAGAACGTGACATAGCAGCAGCACGATCTGCAATTTATCAGCAGGACCTGCGCAGATATCACAGCCGCCGGGTTAAGACCAGGACGTTCCAGGAGGGGGACCTGGTGCTCCGGCTTATACAAGACCAGACAGATATGCATAAGCTATCCCCACCTTGCGAAGGACCCTTTGTGGTCAGCAAGAACCTACACAACGGTTCATACTACCTGGTGGACGTTCGAGAACACAAAGACTCACGGACAGCAGAGGAAGAGACGAAGAGGCCATGGAATATTGCTCTTCTACGGCCTTACTACACTTGAGCCATGAGCTCCGCTTCATGTATCCTGTATATATTATGATTAATAAATAAACCGGCACCCCTGGTAAACCGGGGGATCAGCCTTTTTTCTTCTAAATAAGTGTCTTATGAGAGTTAACTCAGATGCTTTGATCAGTCTATTTTGATATGCAGGACAATTCATAAGGGACCAACCAGGACTTGTCATTCAAGCGCAACTCTTTCATAGGTACCCTACCTTCACGGTCATTAGGGGGCTACGGATCACGTTCGAATCCTTGATTAATCCCTTCTGGTCCGGTTTATATGATCATCTTCGAATCATCGCCCTTTGGATTACATCCATTGTTCGGCAACATAAATTCTTGCTCCTTGGATTACATCCATTGATTGGCAAAAGAAAAGTTCTTGCTCCTTGGATTACATCCATTGATTAGCAAAAGAAAAGTTCTTGCTCCTTGGATTACATCCATTGATTGGCAACAAAAGTTCTTGCTCCTTGGATTACATCCATTGATTGGCAAAAGAAAAAGTTCTTGCTCCTTGGATTACATCCATTGATGGGCAAAAGAAAAAGTTCTTGCTCCTTGGATTACATCCATTGATTGGCAAAAGAAAAGTTCTTGCTCCTTGGATTACATCCATTGATTGGCAAAAGAAAAGTTCTTGCTCCTTGGATTACATCCATTGATTGGCAAAAGAAATCATTGCTCCTTGGATTGCACCCATTGATTGGCAACATGAATCATAGCCCCTTGGGTCGCATCCATTGATTGGCAAATATGGAGCCTAGCAGCTCGCAAAAAGCCTCGACTACATGGTCTTATTTGCAACAGTGTTTTGTGTTTTGTGATTTTTTCGAAGTTTTCTGTGGTTTTTGATCCGGAACTGGGCAACTTCAAAGTTGACCACATATCTATAAAAGTCTGGGTCATAGAATACCAGCATGATTTAAACTGACATTTATCATAACCCGGAACAATCATTGGGCAAATGCCAAGAGGGCCAAGAACCTCATCAGAGTCTACACATTCAATAACGCCTACCGGATTAAGGATGTCAAGCACACTTAATTAAAGGTATGAAGTATTTTTTTGGTATAAAGCAGATACTCTTTCAATATATGCCCATCGAAGCAATATAATTGGTCCGGAGGTAAACCGCCAGGACATCTTTGAGCTTTGTTTATGCAGATATAGATAACATAAACGGATCAACCATAGCAGGCAAAGGATTAAAATTGGCAGATGCCAAGTCAAGCTGTGACATCCAAATTGAGACAGACAATGTTTCCAACTATCCTATTACAAGGCACTTGCAAGCCTGAACGGATTAAAGTTTTCTGGCAACAGATTACAGCAGCTAAGAGTTAAAATGAGCGAACTTATGCTTCTTCTTCCTGCTGTGAAGGCTGCGGATCGGCTTGTACCGGAACTTCTTCATCTTCTTGAAGCGGCTGGAAGTAAGGGACGCGCTAGTCGATCTTAGATAATGCACGGAAGTACATTTCCTCAGTAATAAGATCGGACGGATCAATATCTGGGCGAAAGTATGGGCACATACTGGCGGGATCAGATTCTCGGTATCATAAACCGGCCGGTCCACCCGTTCATTTTCTAAGTCATATGCCGGATGATACCTGGTCAGATCCGCTTCATTGGCAAGCTTGCTGGCAAGGGGACGCATCTCCTTGGTTAAAGCACGGAGGTCCTTGCCAGAGAAGGCAGATCCATCTTCCTTGTTACCGGGATACCCGTTCATAGCTTCCTCCGGATCAAAGTCCGGAACCCATGCCTTGGCCCTAGTCAGTGCTACAAGAGAGCCGGCCCGTGCAGCAGATTTCTCCACTTCTTCCAAGCGTACATGCAGTATAGATAGCTTCTCTAAGGTACCTTGGATAGTAGTGGGGGCCGCTTTTTGATGGGACATCGCACTTATAATCCTTTGAGCGCCGGAATACAGCTGCTCAACCAGAGTATAAGAGGCCTTGAGTTTCTTCCGGATGTCATCCCCAAGATGGGTTATGCGTCGCCCTGGATATCATTGTTAAAGTTAAACCGGAGCAGAACAAAGATTGCAGAGATGAAAACATATGCAAATTAAGTGCTCGCCAAAGATAGCAGAGGTCATAAGTTCTATTTGCTGTCTTAAGCCGGTCAGCTCTTGCGTCACCGGATTAAGGGCCTCTTCAGCATCCTTTGCTCTTTTCTCAAGAGCGTTCCTCTGTACCTCCCAGGCTGACCGCTCCGCTTCAAAGTCTTTTTTCAATTTTTCAGTATTGGTTAAGATCAGCGCAAGCTCGTCCTTGGCTTTGGCAGAAGCAGTTTCAGTGACAGCCAGTCTATTCCGGAGCTCAGTCACCTCTGCAGCCCTCTGGGTTAAGTCAGCCTACAAGGAAATCAAGTAGAATAAAAGACAATTCAGACAAGTCTCAAGCATATAAACAAGTTATCCACTTGACACTTGGGGGGTAATGTGCAGTTGAAGTATTAAAAAGAGAAATTCAGACAAGTCCCAGGCACATAAAACAAGTTATGCCCCTGGCACTTGGGGGCTAATGTAAGTTCATTCTGCATACATTGGAAGTACCGGTTTACCTACAACGAAGCTAAACCGGAACTTGGGGGCTACTATGGCATAAAGACAGAAGTACAAAGAATACAAAACAAAGACAAGTGAAGGAAGTTACCTCGTACTTATCCTTCATCATATTAACCAATCCCAATTCATAATCGCGGCTGGTATGAAGCCGGTTTAAATACCCGGAATAAAGTTCCTGGGCACTCAATTCGGCATAGTTGGACAAGTCCGTGCTCCACTTGCCCTTCTCTTGTTGAAGCTTCTCCTCTTTAGCTGTATGCTTGGCCAAGATGATAGGCTCAGCAGGAGCGGTAAAACCTATCCCGGTTATCTGAACATCCGGAGAAGAGGCAGTGGCTGGTTGAGAAGGGGCAACAGTAGGGGCCGGGCTAACAAGAGCCGGGTTAGTCCGAGGAGGGCTAACCCGGACGGGGCTCGCCGGTTCAACTACATTTTCCACATTGGTATCTTCCGGGGCAACAATATCATCATGATCCATGGGAGCAGGATCATCAAACTGATTTGCAGGATTGCCCTCTCGAGGGATGACTTCATCCGGATCAGCTGCCGGTTCAGCGGTAGCAGTCTCGGCAGCCGCTTTGGTGGCCTTTGCCTTCTTGCTAGGCTTGGGCTTGCTGAAGAAAATTGAAAGAATAATGAGAATCATCAAGGAACAAATACAAACATAAACCGGATGTTGAAAGGGACTTACCCAGGCACGGTCTTCAGTACAGGGACCTGTGTGGCAGTCGACTCACCAGAAGAGGACAAAGGAGTATCCTGATAGTTAGGATCAGACGGTTTAAGCGGTTTACGTATAAGTCCGGCCTTTGGATGGAGAAGAGTTGGAAAAAGTAAAACCTCAGAGCGGCGCCTGCGAGCCGGAGTAAGAGATATTCCGGAGGATTCTACTATATGGCCACTATGGCGCGTAGTCCGGCGTGCTTCATGCTGCTGTTTCTTCAAAAGAAATTTGGGGTCCAGTTGAGCGTAAGGATGAGAAAAAGGGTATTTCCGGGACGCCCGACGAATTTTGGGCACCGGCGGTTCAGAATGTGAAGAAAGAGAGATTACCTCAACTTCTGCCGCTTTACTTCCTTCAGCCAAATCCTGTGGAAAGACACTGTTAACATAAATTTGGATAAAGGGAGATTAAAACATATCAGGATCAAGTCATACCTCGGAATCCAGATCGTATTCCTCAGGATGTGAACCGGAGGCAGCAACCGCTTTCTTCTTCTTGACAGCATACGTCTTCCGGCGCGGCTGTTTGCCTGATTTATCCCGAGGCTTTCTTTTCCAGAAGGGGTCGTTGGCCTGTGCAGAAGATAAGAAATAAATAGAAGACAATTGATATGGACGGATCAGAAATAGCAGAAGAGGTCAGAAAGAACTTACTGCTGGCGGTTTGCTGTTTTCATAAAAAGGAGCCAATCCGGTCAGGCTGCACTCTTCTAGGGAGATGTTGAGCATCTTCTTTGCGAATTCAATGAATTCTTTCTCAGGAAGTATTGTGTCAGTGTGGCACTGAGGGTCATCCGTTTTTCCGGTATACTCACACATCAGGCCGGAGCGCCGGCTCAGTGGAAGGATGCTCCAGGCAAGCCAACAGCGAACGAAATCTACTCCAATTAAACTGTTGGCCATAAAGGCTCTAAGCTTAGCAAGCTGAGGGGCAAACCGGGCCCGTTCTGAAGAACTAAGGCGCTGCGGCAGGGGATGATCCTCAGGTAGACGATGTTCACGGTAACCCGGTAGCAGTTTTTCTCCTTCAGGCGAGGTATCTTTGCAATAGAACCATGATTGGTTCCATTCCTTGGGGTGTGTATGGAGAGCAGCGTGAGGGAAGATCACATCTCTTCTCTTCTGAATACTAACACCGCCCAGTTCTTGATGCGGTCCGGCAGTAAACTCTGTCCGCCGGTTTAAGTGGAAAAAGTCCCGGAACAAATCCACTGATGGTTCTTCTTGAAGGTATGCTTCTGAGAAGACTTGGAAATTGCAGACATTTGATATAGAATTCGGACCTATATCTTGAGGATGGAGCTGAAAAGCGGCCAGCACATCCCAGAATTTTTTTGAACCGGGAGGGCTAAAACCCCGAGCCATATGATCAAAGAAAACGATGACTTCTCCTTCTTTAGGGGTAGGAGGACACTCATTTCCTAGGGCCCGCCATTTCAGAACTGCTTGGGGGCCCAGAAGACCAATTGAAGCGGCGTTGGTTAAGTCCTCTTCCGTAATGCGGGAAGGAGCCCAGTTGCAACAAACAAACTGCTTGGCAGCCATCTGGACTAAAGGAAACGCTGAAAGGTACAGTGCAAAATCCGGATTACTAAGTACTGAAGTATAAACCAGAGCGTAACATCAAATTATATCGACGGCTTAGACAAGGGACTAATGGCATTGACAATCCGGAAGCAGATATGAAGCGAGCAGCTACCAGTTTATAATAACAGAAAAAGAGGAAGCTAAACCGTCGGGTTTATGACTAATTCTTTACAAGAGGAGCATATGATTGGTTAAACCGGTGAAAAACTTACAGATCTACAAGACGAAGAAACAGGTTTCTACAAGAAGCTAAAGTAAAAATGGATCTGAGCGGTAAGGAAAAGATGAAATATACGCAAGTCTTATACAGGAAGAACTACGAAGGGTTTCTACAGATCAAATGAATCTAAGGGTTGAATCTAAGGTCCGAATCTAAGTTTAAACCACGGAGCAGGAGCGCATTCGAAACGTATCCAAGGTTTGAGTCTACTGCAAGGGTAACCTACAGGGATGAACAGCAAGCTTCGAGGTTTCATGGCGGAAGCCATGGAGGAACCCTAGATTAAGATCTACAGTGAGAAGAAAGGAGTACCTGAGAAAGAAGGAGACGGCGGCGGAGTACTCTGGACACGTTTCAGGGTGATGCAGCGGCCTGGCTTGACGGCAACGACGGGCTCGAAGACGGCGGCGGAGCTTCGGGCGACGGAGGAAGAAGAAGTGCGGAAGGAAGAAAAAGAACAGGGTTCAGCGGTATTTATAAAGCTGGTGAGGTGAAACAACAAGCGCGGGAATCAAGGAGGTCAGAGATTGGATAAAGATTCCGTTGTCGCCTCGATCTTCGAGATAGCATTTAAACAAAAGTAACAAACAGCGGTGAGCAATAAATGCGGAGATGATGTCACGGCAGATTGAGATGATTGCTGGAGATGACGTCATAGCCGGTTTACAAAGCAGAGAAGATACAGAGAGTAAATTTATGCAAAGACTTAGAGGACTGACATGAACAAGTTCAAATCAATCTGGGGCCTAATGTCAGGGATATTACTAGCAGGTATAAACCGGCTAGGAAGATTTGGATTACATTAATGTAGTTGTGTTATCATAAGCCCAGTGGATTATGAGTTAGAGGTTACGGCCCGTGGAGGCTTAGGGCCCATGTGTAAAGCTTACGGTTTATAAACCGTTCTATCATGTAAACTTGAGGTATAAGGTAGAAAGAGTAGAGACCGAGGCGGACACGATTATGAGCCGGCCTCGGGACTCTGTAAACCGGACCGGGAGTTGCCTCCTATATAAAGGGACGACCCGGCGACGGTTCAGGGACAAGAGACAACCCGTCGAGACACAGGCAAGCAATCCGCTCCCTGTTCATCGACGCCCAAGCAATACCAAACCAAACTAGACGTAGGCTGTTACCTTCATCGAAGGGGCCGAACTAGTATAAACCCTTTGTGTTCTTTGTGTGCTTTAACCTCTTCAAGCTAACCCGCGCGATGGCTCCACACCTAAGTCCTCTAAACCGGACATCTGCCGTGCTAATTCCACGACAAGCATAGAGTCAAAAAAGCCCATAGAGGCCCATTTGTCAACCTTTGTACTGCCCTAGGGTAATAATTTATAACTGATCCTTTCTTAAATCCTCCTGTGGATAGTTGGTAGCATATCCCCTCCCTGATCTGTGGGGAGGAAGAGTAGATGGTTAGCTGAGTTGTAAACCTTGTATGTCTATGTAAACACCCCATTTATATAGATATATAACAACACAGTGGGAGTTCTCTCCCACTATCAATTCCCTCAAAAAAATCACTCGTGCAATGGCCTAAGCCAAATCGGTGGGACCCTACAACTCGGTCGGTCCGAGATGAGTTCGGCGGAGACCTAACCCTAATTTTTTCGAATCAAAACTACTTTCTACGGAGTTTTTTTGCTGGATAGGAAGATCTCATACGTGGAAGGGATCATGGCAATGCAATGTGCTACGAATTGGAGTTAAGAAATAGCACAAAGTATCAAGTACATACCCTAACTCAGTGCTGGACTTGCTACAGCGGCAACGGCGGCGAAGATTGTCGTTGACGGCGACGGAGTCCAGCGGCGGGAGGTAGATACGTCTCCAACATATCTATAATCTATAATACCTAAATAGTTGATCCCCACTACACTAATTCTCTTGACATGCAGCCATCCCACATCAGCATAGATGACATGTCAACAGTTCAGTTTCAAGCCAGGTCATCACTTAATCATGCTGCTACATCCGGCACGCTTCCGCATGGTTTATTCGCAGTTTAACATAGTTTTCCTGCTGCACGCGCGCACGACTGAGTCGCCAGCAAAAACGGTGCTCGATGTGTTCTGCGCGTTGGCTTCCCAGCCCAATAACCGCACACATCTTTATTACCTCCCTATAAGTAACTCCCCCACTAGATGCGTTACCATCAATCTCTCCATCTTCTACACCGTTGCCTTTTCTTCTTCTGCACCATATAAATTGAGAAGTAAAAGAGTTGTTCTGTCCACAACAAATAACGCTTCTGCCGAGGATTCGTCCCGTATTCAGGTTTAGCCCTTAAGATTAGCTATAGAGACTAACGAATTTAAAGGCCCGATGGTACATGTCACGAAGAGGAGGGAGTGGTTGTCGATGTGAGACGCTACTTCCTCTTCTACTTCCTGGCCATGTTTGCCAACTCCCTGCTCAATGCCGTCTTTCTTGCGTTCAACATCACCCAGTCCATCAAGATCTTCACCAAATGGTACGCCTCTTCTCGCGCCTCACTCGCCCTACCTCGGAATCTGTCGTCAGCTGTATCTGAGCTCTCTCTGTCACGGTGCATGTGCGTGTGTAGGTACAAAACTGAACCTGTGGGACGCAAAGCAAATGGTGGGGTTCACGGAGATGCTGAAGTTGTTTTAGGTCACCTTCGTCGTGCTCACCGACCCCATCGTCCTACAAGAATGGATCAGCAGTCCGCCTCTTCGCCACAATTACAATCTTTGACTGTATGGCTAGCACTGGTTCTCTCTTTGATTGTTCTAGCTGTTGGAAATTTTGCATATTTCATATTGGATTGTGGATCTGACGAGTTATACCCTTTCTGATAGATAATTTGGTAAATTTACATTGTTCAGTTCGTATCTTTGATCACTTAAGTAGTTAATTTTAAGACGACATTAAAGTTTTAGTAGAGACATAAAAACGACACATCTTTGTATAGCTATTGATCAAAAGTATATATAGTAGTAGTACATCTGAGAAGAAAATGCAAGCACCTAACAACATGCTGAAACCTCTTATTGTATAGCATAATAATGGGCGTGGTTGGGACCATGCTGTAGCTATGGTGGTGATACTAGTTGACTGAAGACTGGTCTGGTAAGTGATGCAGGGTTACCATGAAACTCCTATCTTTCTGTCGATGGCGTGGAGGACCCTGTAAGTAACTACTCCCTTGTATTAATCTATGATTATATCTCTCAAATTAACCATGCAGTGTTATTTATTTGCTCTCTTCATATATGTTCCTCTCATACAGGTTATAGTGCTCCCGGAAATTTAGATTTCCCCTTCGGCCCGCTAATTGTTCCCTTTGACCCTCATGGCATCCGAGCTCTAAGAAATTTCGGTTTCCCCTTGGGCCATTCATGATATCTTCATGGCTCGATTTTAATCCTCATCTTCTATGTAGCTATTCAATGTGAGGTTATCCTATATGATTTGAAGATTATTTTTTGTATTGCCCTCTCTAATTATGTCCATAGATTAATGAATGTATTATTTGTCATCGCAACAACGCACATTGGTTGTTTGCTATTCCCGATTAACGTTAAATTGGACTATGTGATTTTGTACAGAACATACAGGGCTAGATTTCCATAATTTATTTTTCCGTCCACAACATCGAAACTAGAAAACTGATTAATTTAGATTGCTGACTAATTACTAAGCACTACATATTGTTTCGGGGGCTATATGCTACACTGTACATCATGCTTAAAATTTTCCTTCGCCAAAGCAATAGTGCCTCGCTTTACCAGGAGACATGAATATTCAATTCTACGAGTGTTTCCAATTATTTTTCCTAATTTTGTTCTTCATTTCAGTAGAAAGAATGCAAAGGACAACTCAGCTTCTAATTGTTGCTTGCTAGGAATAGAATCGAGTATCTCCTCATGAACGAAAGGAAGTCCAGTAGCAACGCGCGGGGTATCATCTAGTTTATGAAGTATTCATGCTATTATATTATCCATCTTAGATATTTTATATACATTTATATGCTATTTTATATGATTTGGGACTAACCTATTGACCTAGAGCCCAGTGCCAGTTCTTGTTTTTCCTTGTTTTTGAGTTTTGCAGAAAAGGAATACCAAACGGAGTCCAATTGACGTGCCAATTTTTGATGATTTTTTATGGACCAAAAGAAGCCCCCGGAGTAAAAGAGTTGGGCCAGAAGAGTCCTTGGCTGCCCGCGAGGGTGGGGGCGCGCCCACCCCCCGGGCTCGCCCTCCTATCTCGTGGAAGACTCGGAGACCCCTTGGACGTGAGACCGACGCCAAAAATTCCTATAAATACAGAAACCTCCAGAAAATAACCTAGATCGGAAGTTCCACTGCCGCAAGCCTCCGTAACCACGAGAAATCAATCTAGGCCCTCTCTGGCACCCTGCCGGAGGGGGCCATCATCACCGGATGCCATGGACGAGGATCCCGGAGGGGCCATCATCGCCATGAAGGCCAAGAACCAGAGTGAGAACCTCTCCCCATCTAGGGGGAGGCCATGGAGGAGGTAGCGCAAGGGGGAGAGCCTCTCCTCCTCTATCTCGGTGGCGCCGGAGTGCCATCGGGAAGGGAATCATCGCCGCGGTGATCGTCTTCATCAACATCACCATCCTCATATCTTTTACGCGGTCCACTCTCCCACACCCCGCTGTAATCCCTACTTGAACATGGTGCTTTATGCCACATATTATGGTCCAATGATGTGTTGCCATCCTATGATGTTTTGAGTAGATATCCTTTGTCTTTGGGTTGATTGATGATCTAGATTGGTACGAGTTGTATGTTTTATTTTGGTGCTGTCCTATGGTGCCCTTTGTGTCGCGCAAGCGTGAGGGATTCCCGCTAGGGTGTTGCAATACATTCATGATTCACTTATAGTGGGTTGCTTGAGTGACAAAAGCATAAACCCGAGTAAGGGGATTGTTGCATATGGGATAAAGGGGACTTGATGCTTTAATGCTATGGTTGGGTTTTACCTTAATTATCTTTAGTAGTTGCGGATGCTTCCTAGAGTTCCAATCATAATTGCATATGATCCAAGAATAGAAAGTATGTTAGCTTATGCCTCTTCCTCATATGAAATTGCAATGATGACTACCGGTCTTGTTAACAATTGCCTAGGATTATTCCGCACACCGATCCATCATTATTCCACACTCGCTATTTATATTATTTAGTAATATATTCTAACTTTATGATAACAACACCTACTTTTATATTTTAGCTCTCCGATTTCATGCAAAGTTATCCTCTTCATACCCACAATGTAGTTTTATTTCTCGTTTCTAGTTGGAAGCAAACATTCGGTGTACGTAGAGTCGTATAAGTGGCAGATATGACTTGAGAGAATATTGATCTTACCTTTATCTCCTTGTGGGTTCGACACTCCATACTTATCACTTCCACCATTGGGAATTGCTACGATGATTCCCTGCACTTGGGGACCATCAGAGGTCGCTGGCGGCGAGGAGACGATCCGGAGACCCGAAGAGGCAGAGAAGGTCATGCGCGGGCTGAGGGGTTTGGAAAGTTTTCCAAAATTTGGCCCGTGAGTATATATAACCTGACACTGTCGGTGTGACTGAGTGGAACAACTCGGTGGCACCGAGATGCAAAACTGCTAGCAGTTACTGCAACTCGGTGGGACCGAAAAGTTAAAATTGGTTGCACCAAGATTGAAAACCTAGATCAACTTAGTGAACTCGGTTTGACCGAAGTGGATGATTCGGTCATACCGAATTGCACAATGAGGTTTTGGATGTTTAAGCCTATGACGAACCGGGGACTACGAGTGCTCCTCACACAGAGTGGTTCGAATCTGACTTGATCAACCTTTGTGATGTAGCATGAATAGAGTTTGAGACGAGAAAAGCATAGATAACTAGAGGGGGTTCTTAGGCATTCTTGTCCATCCATTTGGCAAAAGAAAAAGAGCCAAACAATCAAAGCAACAAATGGATGTCCTTGAATGAGAAAAATATGAATTCAACATGCTCACACTATAAGATAGCACATGAAACATGTGGCAAAGCATGCGCAACCATTCTAGCATCTATCAACCAATTGGCGATGACTAGGTCATCTACTCCCTCCGTTCCTAAATATTTGTCTTTCTAGACATTTTAAATGGAGTACAACATGTTGGCGTCGTCTCCTCGCAGCGCCGCTTCTTCTTCTACCTCGAGCTGCCTCCCACAACTCTCCTTGGGTTCCTCTCTCCTTCTCTTCTCTGGTTTCTCTCAAGAACACACACCATGGAAACTCACACGCACACACACTTCACCAAGGAGAAAGCTGGCTTTGCCTTGTCTCCAGGTGAGAACACATGCACTACATTTTTCCTATGGCCCTCTCGGCCTCTTCTTTCTCATTCATTGGCTAAACTTATATATACACAGGGAGCTAACCATCACGCACCACACGGCAGCCACATCTGCCCACTAACTCCAAGTCTCTAGGCACTACTCATGCCCACTACCTCCATGCACGCATGCACTCACAACGGCCACACGACCTAGCCGTTCAGCTAACAACCTAAACACTAGGACCTTTTCTCAAACTAACTAACTCACACATAATTCTAGCTGACTAGGACTTGCATGCAGCTCACAACCCGGCTCAACATGCTCGTAGAGCCCCACGCTCCAGCTTCCGTCGCACTTGCCGCATCACACGGCCACGCTGCCTCGCGCAGCACGACAGCCTCACACCGCCATCGGCATCTCGCCATCGTTATCGTATCGCACGACGCCTTGGCATCTCGCCTTTTCCGCACTCCTCCGCTGAAGCTTCATCGGACAATCTACTCCCTAGACAAACTAAGCTACATGCATAACAAAAACAAACTATGCAGACACATGAATCAAGATTAAGTTTAACATTTTCCCTCCTAATCTTGATTTTCCAATCTTTGATGCGGATCACCCGCAACCACTTGCCGACGCCATCGCAGCGCCACAGCCACTTGCCGTTGTCGACGTCGTCGCGGCGCCGGTTGCCGTGGACCATCTCGTCGTGGATGACGCCCTCGCAACGCCAATCACCATGTTGTCTTGCCGGGCACGAGGCCATTGTGGCGCCGAGTACCACGACCTCCTGCCACAAGCAGCGGCCATCTCTTGATGTGGACAATGCCATCGCGGCACCGATCGCCACACCATCTTCTCCTGCTAACGGCCTCGCGCCGTCCAAGCCACCAACGGCCTCGCGCCGCCACCAGCCTCCTCCTTGCACCGCCGGCCTCCATGTCGCACGGAGTCCACCTCGCCGCCGCCGCCTCCATGCCGGCCATAATATCCGCCGGCACCGTCGTCGCCATCATGGATCATCAAGGCTCTGATACCAATTGTTGGCGTCGTCTCCTCGCAGCGCCGCTTCTTCTTCTACCTCGAGCTGCCTCCCACAACTCTCCTTGGGTTCCTCTCTCCTTCTCTTCTCTGGTTTCTCTCAAGAACACACACCATGGAAACTCACACGCACACACACCATGGAAACTCACACGCACACACACTTCACCAAGGAGAAAGCTGGCTTTGCCTTGTCTCCAGGTGAGAACACATGCACTACATTTTTCCTATGGCCCTCTCGGCCTCTTCTTTCTCATTCATTGGCTGAACTTATATATACACAGGGAGCTAACCATCACGCACCACACGGCAGCCACATCTGCCCACTAACTCCAAGTCTCTAGGCACTACTCATGCCCACTACCTCCATGCACGCATGCACTCACAACGACCACACGACCTAGCCGTTCAGCTAACAACCTAAACACTAGGACCTTTTCTCAAAGTAACTAACTCACACATAATTCTAGCTGACTAGGACTTGCATGCAGCTCACAACCCGGCTCAACATGCTCGTAGAGCCCCACGCTCCAGCTTCCGTCGCACTTGCCACATCACACGGCCACGCTGCCTCGCGCAGCACGACAGCCTCACACCGCCATCGGCATCTCGCCATCGTCGTCGTATCGCACGACGCCTTGGCATCTCGCCTTTTCCGCACTCCTCCACTGAAGCTTCATTGGACAATCTACTCCCTAGACAAACTAAGCTACATGCATAACAAAAACAAACTATGCAGATACATGAATCAAGATTAAGTTTAACACAACATACGGATGTATGTAGACATATTTTAGAGTGTAGATTCACTCATTTTGCTTCGTATGTAGTCACTTGTTGAAATCTCTAGAAAGACAAATATTTAGGAAAGGAGGAAGTATATATGAGTATATTGACTTAGGAGCCAAATGATAACATTTGATCATAGGTCATACTCATCGTTTAAGCACAAGTGGGATTACCACTTTTACATAAAGCATTGTTGTGTTCACATCATTAGAGTTGCTTTAGCTCAATTGTTAGAGTAAAACTCCCCTAGATGTGATATCCCCCCCAAGAGGGATGAACTAACCTTGGGTTTTGTCGATGATGACTTCATGTGGGTGTTGAAGATGTAGATGCTCAATGTTGATGTAGATCATTTGGAGCAATACATTGGAGTGAGTTGCACTTTTAATACCTACACGGGTTAGTCCCACAAGGAACAAACAAGGATATCCATAGACATAGAGTGAATTGCACACATGAAGGTGTCCATGAAAGCATTAGGTTACCTTGTCCCTTGTCTTACCAACAAGAGGGTTTGTGACTCCTTGAACTATTGCAAGATATGAAAGTTTTTTGCACTTGTCATTTGCCAAAATGATATGAGTGAAGTGTGTTGGCGGAGTCACCCTCAAGAACTTTCTAGTTCTTCTTCTTCGGGATCCACACCATCTTGATGGGAATCCTTGGAGTTGTAGTCGTACTTGATGAAGTAGAACTTGATGTAGTCTTGGGGACCCACTTGACCAAGGCCTTAGGAGCTTCTTCAAATGCATCAATCTCTTCTTGAAGCTTATCCTTTCCCTTTAGCTTGTGGTCTTGTGGTGGAAGATCATCTTGTGCTTGTGTCCCTTAAAAAGAAGTAGGATCATACTTCTCTTGTTGAGGAACAAACTTCGTCTTGGGGTATTGATCTTCCTACCACTCAACTCCATTGGCATTGAACTTTCGTTCAAAACCAACACCTTGATTCTTCTGGTGTCTTCCTTGCTTGCATACAATCTCCTCAAATTGCTTACTCCTGGCAAGACTCTTGTAAACACCTTTCTCTATAATTCCCTTCAATAAGCTATTTTCTTGCTCAAGTGTAACTTGGCTAAGAGAGTCATTAGTGGAATCAAGAGAACTACTAGAAGCAACATCATTGGATTTAGCATGATTATTGTTACTACTAGAGGAAGAATCTTTCTTGTTATTGTTGCTATATTTTACTTGTGGAATGTAGGTAGACAAGAGTAAATGCTTGGAAATGTAAGAGGAACTTTTCTTGCGAAGATCATCATTTATTGCCTTTAAGAACTCATGCTCTTGCTCAAGATTGAGCTTTTCAAAGCATAGCTTCTCATGAGTCTTTAAAAGTTCTCAATGATTTTCCAAGGTAGTTTCATGAGCTAACATAAGAGTGTTTAGTTCTTTAGTTAGACGCTCAATCTTTTCCTTATCATTGCCATTCGTTTTATCTTGATTAGCACGATTAATAGCAATTTCATCATAGTTTTCATCAAAAGTTTCATCACTATTGCTACCAACAAGTAAATCATCATCTCCTAGCAAGTTATCTTCATCACTATTGAAATCAAGATACTCGGGATGTGATACCTTAGGGCCTTTAGCCATGAAGCATCTTCCAATTCCTTCATTTGGTGAGTCAAATATGTCATAGGTGTTGGTTGACACAAGAGCAATTCCGGCAACACCTTCATCTTGAGTACCTTCGGAGTAGGAGTAGTAGCTTCTCTCGGAGTGGTTATCAGAGTCGGAACCGGATGCCCATTCACCAACATGAGCTTGATGTCTTCGTCTTGTATAGCTCCTTGATGATTTGTCCGTCCTTTCCGAGTCTTTGCTTCTTCGAGAAGGTCTTCATTCATAACGATCATCTCTACTCCTTCTCTCTCTTGGTGGTGAATCTTTTCTTCTACTTCTCCTTTTAGGTGAGTCTTCTCTTCTCTTGTGGGGAGCCGTACACTCATTGGAGTAGTGTCCGGGTCTTCCACAATTGTAGCAATTTCTATCATGGCTTGAAGATCTCTTGTCATCGTAGGACCTTGACTTGGAACTTCTCTCTTTGCTTCTACTCTTGTAGAACTTGTTGAAGTTCTTCACCATTAAGCTCAATTATTCATTGAAGTCTTATTTCTCACTTGATGATGTAGGAGTGTCACATGAGGCTTTGTAAGCAACACTAGACTTGTTGTGAAGCTCTTCTTTATCTTTGAGTGACATCTCATGAGCAACAATTCTTCCAATGACTTCCGTTGGCTTGAAATCTTTGTAATTGGGCATCATTTGGATCTATGTGCACACAGTATCATATTTTCCATCCAAGGCTCTTAGGATCTTCTTGATGATGAATCTGTCGATCATCTCTTCGCTTCCTAAGCCGGCAATCTCATTTGTGATGAGAGCAAGCCTAGAGTACATTTCAGCGATACCTTCACCATCCTTCATCTTGAACTTGTCAAGTTGACTTTGAAGCACATCCAACTTGGATTCCTTGACGGAGTCGGTACCTTCATGCATATCAATCAAAGCATCCCAAATTTCCTTTGCGTTCTCAAGACGGCTGATTTTGTTGAATTCTTCGGGGCACAATCCGTTGAAGAGGATATCACAAGCTTGAGAATTGTATTGCAACATCTTTAACTATTCCGCGGTAGCTTCACGATTCGGTTCCTTCCCATCGAAGAATTCACCTTGCAAGCCAATACACACAATAGCCAAAACGGCGGGGTTATGTCCAAGAATATGCATTTTCATCTTATGCTTCCAACTAGCAAAATTAGTACCATCAAAGTAAGAACTTCTACAGTGGTAACTTCCCTCGCTAGACGCCATACTCTCCTAGGTTGTGAAACCAAGGCTATGATCACCAAAGCTATGGAAATCATGGCAAAGGGAGACCAAAGCTCTGATACCACTTGTAGGATCGAAATTATGTCTAGAGGGGGGGGGGGTGATTAAACTACTTGACTAAATAAAAATCTAGTCTTTTCCCAATTTTAATTCTTGGCAGATTTTAGCAACTTAGCACAAGTCAAGCAATCATCCTACACATGCAATTCTAAGAGTGTGGCAGCGGAAAGTAAAACAATTGCATATGAAGGTAAAGGGAGGAGTTAAGAGGGAGCAAACGCAAGTTAAGACAATGATGTTTTTTGTCTTGGTTCCCATAGGTGGTGCTATCGTACATCCAAGTTGATGGAGACTTCAACCCACGAAGGGTAACGGCTGCGCGAGTCCACGAAGGGCTCCACCCATGAAGGGTCCACGAAGAAGCAACCTTGTCTATCCCACCATGGCCATCACCCACAAAGGACTTGCCTCACTAGCGGTAGAACTTCATGAAGTAGGCGATCTCCTTGCCCTCACAAACTCCTTGGTTCAACTCCACAATCTTGTCGGAGGCTCCCAAGTGACACCTAACCAATCTAGGAGACACCACTCTCCAAAAGGTAATAGACGGTGTGTTGATGATGAACTCCTTGCTCAAATGCTTCAAATGATAGTCTCTCCAACACTCAAACAGCTCCTCACAGATTTGGATATGGTGGAAGAAGGATTTGAGTGGAAAGCAACTTGGGAAGGATAGAGAACAAGATTCATATGGTAGGAATGGAATATCTTGATATCAACACTTGAGTAGGTGGTTCTTTCTCAGAACATGAATGATGGAAGTGTAGGTATGTTCTGATGGCTCTCTCCACGAATGAAGAGTGGGTGGAGTGGTATATATAGCCTCCACACAAAATCTAACCGTTACACACAATTTACCAAACCCGGTGGGACCGATTCAGAGAACTCGGTCATACCGATTTAGTTCATAATGTGACCGTTAGGTATTTCGGTGGGACTGATATGATCAACTCAGTGGGACCAATTTCATTAGGGTTAGGTCATAACGTAATCTCGGTGGGACCGATTACACAAACTCGGTGAGACCGATTTTGGTAATGAGCACACAGAGAGTTGGTCAGGCAAACTTGGTGGGACCGATTTGCTCATTTTGGTGAGACCAAAATGTTACGAAGAGGCAACAGAGAGTTTGCATTACAGACTCGATGGGACCGATTGCACATCTCGGTTAGACCGATAATATTGCAACAGGCAACAGAGAGCTTGCAATCCCATCTCGGTGAGACCGAGATCCCTTTCGGTGAGACCGAAATGATTAGGGTTTCGGGCAGTGGCTATGTCAAATGAACTCGGTGGTGCTGGATAGATCTTTTCGGTGGGGCCGAGTTTGACTTTTGGTTTGGGACATATGTGGATGTGGGAAAATGGTTGAGAGTTTTGGAGCATATCACTAAGCATTTTGAGCAAGCAAGCCATTATGCAACACCTCATCCCCTTTTAATAGTATGTGCTTTCCTATGGACTCAATGTGATCTTGGATCACTAAAATGGAAAATGTAGAGTCTTGAGCTTGAGCCAATCCTTTGTTCTTAGCATTTTGAGGGTGATACGTCCAAAACGTATCTATAATTTCTGCTTGCTCCATGCCACTTTTGGGTGATATTGCTATGATATTCATACACTTCCATACGCTTTTGATCATATTTGGACTAACTTACTAATCCAGTGCACCCCAGTGCCAGTTTCTGTTTTCGGCTGTTTTTGTATTTCAGGTTTTCACGTTTTGAGAACTGCCCAGAAAAATCCAGAAAAATTATATAAAAAATCAGCGATCCGGAAACAACACTGCGTCCGAAGGCCAGCCTGGGGGGGGGCACAGGGGCTCCAGGCGCCCTGTGGGCGCCCCCCCCCTCGGGCCGCGTCGGGGGGGCGCCTGGGCTCCCCGAGGCACCTTCGATGCCCCCCTTTGGCATATATTTAAAGCGTGTCGAGGAAACCCTGATTCCAGACCCCTTTTCTCTAGACGCGATTCCGATCTCCGCCGCCAACGCCATCAAGCTTCGGGGGACCAGAATTCCTGCGTCGGCACCCTGCCGGGACGGGAAGTGCCCCCGGATTCATCTCCATCGACGTTGCTTCCTCCCTCCATGATGCGGGAGTAGTTCCTCCTCGGGGCTGAGGTTCTTACCAGTAGCTATGTGGTCAATTCTCTCTCCCATGATGTGATCTTCGTTGTGATCATAGGCTATGTTTATCTAGGGTGATCCCATGATATTTCCCCTTCCTCTATGTATTGGATTGATGTACTCACTTGTCTTTATCTAGTATAATCCCCGAGACCAAGGTGACAGCGGTCTATTGGACATGGATTAGAAAAGTATTTTCATGAGTGATTTCCTCTCTTGTGTGTTGATTGAAGATTGAGAGTCTCTTGGTGCTTGTCTTTGACTATCCTTTAGATATGTTGTGGTGATTGTGGGACTCTCTTTGGATGGCCGCGGTGACATTGGGAAATCCTTAGATTGAGAACTACGAACTTTGAGGTGTGCTTTTGTAGCCCTACATAATTCTCGTCCTCTCTTGACCACGAAGGAATGACCTCCGAGTGTGTCCCCTTTGCATGTTTTATGGGAAATATCATGTGATTCGATTATGTTAATGTTGTTGGGAGTTGCCACTAGTGAAAGTATGAACCCTAGGCCTTGTTTCCACCATTGCAATACCATTTGTGCTCACGTTTACCACTTGTTTGCTTGCTGCACTTTTTATTACATATTTATATTACTTTGCTTTGCCACTCCTATCATCCATATTTTACCATCTCTTCGCCGAACTAGTGCACCTATACAACTCCTAGTTGTATTAGGTGTGTTGGGGACACAAGAGACTTCTTGTATCTTAGTTGCAGGGTTGCTTGAGAGAGACCATCTTCAACCTCTACTTCCCTGAGTTTGATAAACCTTAGGTCATCCACTTGAGGGAAATTGCTAATGTCCTACAAACCTCTGCGCTTGGAGGCCCAACATAGTCTACAAGAGTAGAAGCGTGTGTAGACATCAAGCTATTTCTGGCGCCTTTGCCGGGGAGGTGAGCGCTTGAAGGTATATCTTTAGATCTTGCAATTAAATCTTTTTGTTTCTTGTTTTTATTTCACTAGTTATGTTTATGGAAAACCGTGCTATTGGATCGTTGCTTGCGGGAAGATGCCCCACACCTGTGGTGGTTGCTCCTCCCCCTACTGAAATTGTGCCCTATAAAATACCAGCTGGTATTATCGATTATGTTTTGGCTAATCGTTATGCAGGAGACAAACATCCCGATGAACACTTGCTATATCTGTCACAACTATGTTCATTATTTAAGCTTGCAGGTGTATCAAGGGAGTTTGTCATGAGGAAACTATTTGCCTTGTCATTGAAAGGAAAAGCATTGGAATGGTATAGGCTACTAAATGACTCTCACCTGCTGGAGTGGGAAGAGATCCATTCTCTCTTTTACTCCAAGTTTTATCCTCTTCATGAAGTCCATAAGAATAGGAATTATGTTTATAACTTTTATCCTCATGACGGAGAGAGCATAGCTCAAGCTTGGGGGAGACTGAAAACGTTAATGCTAAAATGTCCTAACCATGGGCTCCCCAAAGATATTGTTATTACTAACTTCTATGCGAGGCTCTCTCGACAGGATAAAGATTTGCTCGATGCTTCCTCTATGGGTTCTTTCACAAACAAAAAGATTGATGCTAAATGGGAACTCCTTGAAAGAATTCAATGCAACACTGAAGATTGGGAGATCGACAAAGGTAAAGAGTCAGGTATAATTTATGAGTATGATTGCATTAAGTCCTTTGTTGAAGCTACAAGTTTTAATAAGTTTAGTGCTAAGTTTGGGCTTGATTCTCAACTCCTTGTTGATTTCCTCAAATCTTTTGCTTCACATCTTAATATGCCTAAGGAGGATTGGATCAAGCATCATAAACCTTTTAAAGAGACTTGCAAAGAAAATGAAATTGTTCATGATGATTGCAACATGCATGATCCAATTCCTAAAAATAAAGTTTTCTATAAGCATGTTAATTTTTGTGGAGTGGATAGACCTTGTGAAAGGCCTATGATTGAAGAAGAGAAGTATTGTAAGCAACATAAGCATGAAAGAACAATCACTTTGGTCAGAGATTTAAATAAAATTGCTAGAGAATTGTGTGACCTTTATCCTTTTACTTGTGAACTTTGCCGTACAGAGGGTCACTTTAATTTTCAATGCATGAACTTTCAAAACATAACTGTTAACCGGTTGTGTGATGACATGATCACCTCTGATCTTTATGATGAGCTTATGTTATTTTTGGTGTGTGAAGAGTTATCAGAAAAGACTTCTTGGCTGGATGATAATGCCATAGGAATAAAAAACACTTTGCAAAATTGCCATCTCTATTGTGTTGTTAATTGCCATGAAAATGATTACATAAGTAAGATTAGAAAGGAGGGAACTTTACCAAAGTATAAAAATGTCTCTTATATTTCTGCTAATAAAAAGGAGAGTATCTCCCAAGTTTCCCCTATTGTTTCTAATGATAAACCAGGATATGTGGAGAAGCTTCATCTCCAACCACCCCCTCCTAAGGTGAAGAAGAAGAAAAAGAAGAGGAGGAGGAAGAGGAGCAAGAAGGAAGAAGAATGGGTATCAACCTGGCCTGAGCATATTCCTCCTAACAACTTTTATCTTAACGGTTGTAAGTTTAAAGAAGAAGGTGAAGTTTATTGCCTTAATTATCATCTTGATGATACGTCCGTAGGTACTATTGAAGATGATTTTGATTATGATATGCATGTTACTTATTGTGATTGGGAAAATGATGATAATACTGCTTATGATCTTGAAAATCTTTTTGGTACCAACTCT
>LR738712.1:860905801-860932903 GCA_902687465.1 Secale cereale
AAACTTGTCATAATCATGAAAGGAATTACTCCCTTGTTGAACACCACCCTCCTAATATACAACTAATCTATAGTGTTCAAGTTGTTTATGATAGTCCTACTCCCACTATTACCAATGAGAAAAATTATGCTTATGTGGGGAGTGAGAGTACCTTTTTGCATGTGGATCATGGTGACAATGCTTTATGTGATGCTTATATTGTTGAGTTCATCCATGATGCCACTGAAATTTATAATGAGAGAGGGAGGCTTGGTTCTAAATATCTTAATAATAAGAAGTTTCCTCTCTTTATGGTGAATATTTTGAAGTTATGCTTGTTTTGCCTTCCTATGCTAGTTGCTTCGTGCTTCAATGAATTATTCTATTGCAATATTCCTATGCATAGGAAGCATGTTAGGCTTAAATGTATTTGGCATTTGCTTCTTGATGCCCTCTTTTGTTCTTCAGCTCTTATTCTTGCGAGAGCATCATTAAAGTCCTATGCCTAGCTTAAAGGCATAAAAGAAAGCGCTATTGGGAGGCAGCCCAATGAATAAATTTATTTTGCTTTTGTTGTGTCTTGATGTTGTTTACTTCTGTAGCATCATCATTGTATCTTTGCTTTTCATATTTGTGCCAAGTATAGCTTCTGATTGCTAGAAAGTTCAAAAGTTGTGAGGTGCTGTCCAGGAAACAGATTCTGTCCTTGGATAGAAAAATTCGTATAAAATCACCAGATCATCTTTTTGGTCTGAATTTTTTCGACAGCGTTCTCTATATAATTGTCTTTCGTGCATCTGTTCTGAGTTTTTTGATTTGAGTTGCAGAAGTATCCCGAACAGATCGATTACTGCCTGCTGTTCTGTTTTTCACAGATTCGGTCCTGTTTTGCCTTTCCTTCACTTTGCAAATTAAGAACTTGCTTTTTCTTTGCAAAAACCTTTTGGCAATCTTGATAAACAGTAGAACTTCAAGAATATCTTTATTTCCAGCAAGGTATAATTATTTTATTAAGGGTACTAACCTCGCTAATCAGATTATGATGAGTTATGTATGAAGGGAGTTTTCAAGTGTGCGAGGGAAGATGATAAAAAAAGATTCAAGGAGACTCAAGCGTCTAAGCTTGGGGATGCCCCCCGTGCATCCCCTTCTCCATCAACATTATCAGTTCGTCTTTCGTTTCGCTATATTTTTATCACTTCATGTGTTATGTGCTATGCTTGGAGCGTCTTGCTTTTAGTTTTCTTTTTAGTTTTTCATAACGAGTCGGAACCCAGCATTCCTTTATGTGGGAGAGAAACACGCTCCACTTCTACCTAGAACATAACATAGAATTTTCATGTCTATCTTTGCTGTGTGTGTTCTTTGTCTTTTAATAGCTACTGTCATGCTCTGCTCTTAGTATTCATGCTTATCTTTTCAAAGAGCTTTTGTTTAGTTGGTTGCTTGAACTCTCTTTAATTATCGTGCTCACCTTATTAAGAGAGTTTGCTTCCGTTGCATGGGTTAATGTGTCTATGATAAAGATGCTACTTGCATAATGGTGCTTAGTAGTTCAGGTTTTCTTATGGTTAATCTCAAATAGCTGGGGGGTTCCCAATGTGTTATTGGAGTACCAACTTGATTTGTTTGCCTATGATGTGGTATGGTTTAGTAATATCTTCCTTCGAGAATTTATTTTGATTGACTTGGCGTATGCTCACGCATATTTAAGATTGTAAAGAAAGTCTGTCAAGCCTTGATGATCTTTTATTTCTGAGTAGCGATATAACTACCATGCCTGATTCAATATTGCTTTGTCGCTCTGCATGATTATGACCGTCATTGCTCTCTTAGTTGGTCGCTCCCAGTCTTTTGCTAACCTCCACCTGTACTAAGCAAACTAACCATGCAATATATAGCTCATGGGAAAGTAGCTTAAAAACTATTGTGGTAAAGAATATGTTGCTTATGTATCTTATTTCTTATAAGTTGCTTGCTGAGCGGTAACCATGTTTCTGGGGACACCATCAACTGTCACACTTTTGTTGAATATCATGTGAGTTGCTATGCATGTTCGTCTTGTCTGAAGTAAGGGTGATTTGCCGTGGGTTGAATGAATATGCATATTGTTAGAGAAGAACATTGGGCCGCCAACCAAAGCCATGTATCATGGTGGAAGTTTTAGCTTGGACGTTGATCCTCAATCTCTTATGAGAACATGCTTATGCATTAAAGAGGAGTCCATCATCTATTTTCTATGTTGTCCCGGTATGGATGTCCTCAAGTTGAGATCTATCAAAAACGAGAAATCAAATGCGATTTATCATCTTGGACCTTTGTACAGGTGGCATAGAGGTACCCCTTTGTGACACTTGGTTGAAACATATGTAATGCAATGATAACCCATGGAATTCCGAGCTAATTAGGACAAGGTGCGAGCACTATTGGTATTCGATGCATGAGGCTTGCAACTTATAAGATGTTTTATGCATGACACATATGAAGTACTACTACCGTTGACACAATTGCTTCCATGTTTTCAAAATAAAAAGCTTTAGCACTTAACCTTTCTTTTACCTTTATGTTGAAGCACCAACTACTGAGAGCATGATTGTCATTCTGAGTGTAATGTGCATTGTCCCAAAGTAGCATTGTCTTTTGCATGATTGTGATATCGTTTATTTTGAAATCATTGTATCTAGTCATCACTTAAACCTTGAAGGTGCCCCTGCATTTATGTTTTGCATCACTAAAGGGGGCAAGCTAGATATCACTTTATCATATTTGCACATCATGTTCATTGCAAATCTTTTTGATGTTTCAGTTTCATGTTGTAAAACTTTCAGTCATTTGTGATTTTCTCATGAGGCAACTTAATTACTATGGAATCATTGTCTCAGTAAGCTTTTGTCATATGACTATAAAAGGTCCTATATGGTTAATAGCATGTCACCACAGAAATTATTCTTGTTATCATTTACCTACTCGAGGACGAGCAGGAATTAAGCTTGGGGATGTTGATACGTCCAAAACGTATCTATAATTTCTGCTTGCTCCATGCCACTTTTGGGTGATATTGCTATGATATTCATATACTTCCATATACTTTTGATCATATTTGGACTAACTTACTAATCCAGTGCACCCCAGTGCCAGTTTCTGTTTTCGGCTGTTTTTGTATTTCAGGTTTTCACGTTTCGAGAACTGCCCAGAAAAATCCAGAAAATTTATATAAAAAATCAGCGATCCGGAAACAACACTGCGTCCGAAGGGCAGCCTGGGGGGAGGGCACAGGGGCTCCAGGCGCCCTGTGGGCGCGCCCCCCCGGGCCGCGCCGGGGGGGCGCCTGGGCTCCCCGAGGCACCTCCGATGCCCCCCTTTGGCATATATTTAAAGCGTGTCGAGGAAACCCTGATTCCAGACCCTTTTTCTCCAGACGCGATTCCGATCTCCGCCGCCATCGCCATCAAGCTTCGGGGGACCAGAAATCCTGCGCCGGCACCCTGCCGGGATGGGGAAGTGCCCCCGGATTCATCTCCATCGACGTTGCTTCCTCCCTCCATGATGCGGGAGTAGTTCCTCCTCGGGGCTGAGGTTCTTACCAGTAGCTATGTGGTCAATTCTCTCTCCCATGATGTGATCTTCGTTGTGATCATAGGCTATGTTAATCTAGGGTGATCCCATGATATTTCCCCTTCCTCTATGTATTGGATTGATGTACTCACTTGTCTTTATCTAGTATAATCCCCGAGACCAAGGTGACAGCGGTCTATTGGACATGGATTAGAAAAGTATTTTCATGAGTGATTTCCTCTCTTGTGTGTTGATTGAAGATTGAGAGTCTCTTGGTGCTTGTCTTTGACTATCCTTTAGATATGTTGTGGTGATTGTGGGACTCTCTTTGGATGGCCGCGGTGACATTGGGAAATCCTTAGATTGAGAACTACAAACTTTGAGGTGTGCTTTTGTAGCCCTACATAATTCTCGTCCTCTCTTGACCACGAAGGAATGACCTCCGAGTGTGTCCCCTTTGCATGTTTTATGGGAAATATCATGTGATTCGATTATGTTAATGTTGTTGGGAGTTGCCACTAGTGAAAGTATGAACCCTAGGCCTTGTTTCCACCATTGCAATACCATTTGTGCTCACGTTTACCACTTGTTTTCTTGCTGCACTTTTTATTACATATTTATATTACTTTGCTTTGCCACTCCTATCATCCATATTTTACCATCTCTTCGCCGAACTAGTGCACCTATACAACTCCTAGTTGTATTAGGTGTGTTGGGGACACAAGAGACTTCTTGTATCTTAGTTGCAGGGTTGCTTGAGAGAGACCATCTTCAACCTCTACTTCCCTGAGTTCGATAAACCTTAGGTCATCCACTTGAGGGAAATTGCTACTATCCTACAAACCTCTGCGCTTGGAGGCCCAACATAGTCTACAAGAGTAGAAGCGTGTGTAGACATCAGAGGGGTCCACATTCCTAATCCATGCCATGTCGATCATTGAACTTTCCTGAGATATCATCTTGAGATAGCATTAGTTCAATGAGCTATATGTTGTTAGTAATTACCAAAACCACCCGGGGATAGTTGCACTTTCAAGTTTGCTTTTTTGCCCTTCTTTTCTTTGAACACTGGTGGAGATATGTCATCTCCAGGTGTGTGAGGCCAGTGGTTAGGACCTGGAACTAGAAAAATTATATGCTTGTATGTTCCACAGTACATTGGCTTTTTGAAGAAATCATTGACAAAGCCTTCAGGATGTAGCTTCACTTTCTGCATTGCAGCAATGGAATGACTGCAAGGCACAGCTGTCATGTCCCACCTCCTACAATCACAGGTATGGTTGTTCAAGTTAACACAATATGTGTTCTCAGAGCTACTAGTCACTTGCCAGATGCCTGGACCTGCCATGTATGCATCACAATACTTCGCCCACTTCTTGCCTTCTTCTAAAATTTCTGAGTAGGTTGGTGTGATCTCCCATCTGCATAACTCTGTTTTCTCTTTCATTTTCTGAAACTTGATCATCAACTTTGTTCTTATGTCCTCCATCATAGTCCTGATTGGCTTGTTCCTAACATCCAATATCTTCCTGTTAAAAACTTCACCGAGGTTGTTAACAACCAGGTCAGTTTTGCAAACAGTATCCATTTTATATCTTGCACATGTATGGTCTGGTATCTGTGACAACCACGGCCAAGCTTCAAAACTTTCTTTCTTCAAATTTTCCATCCCTTTTTCATGACCATTCTTAGTGTAGGAATAGGCAGCCTGATCTAAGTGTTTCTTCAGTTCCTCCCCTCTAAAACCAGCAGATTGGAAGTTGGCATATATACGTCTAAGACATAACCTCTGTGGGGAGTCAGGGAATACATCATTGATTGCATTCAACAATCCCTGTTAATTATGATGGCTTAGAATGATGGCTAAGTATGATGGCAAGTTTAAAGTGTGGTGGTAATGAGTAGTGGAGCACATACCTTTTGCCTGTCAGACATAATTGTGTACTTGCCAAACTTGTTCCCACTTCCAATAACAGTTCTCAGCTGTGTGAGAAACCATGTCCAGCCGTCTGTCTCTTCCGTGTCAACAACACCAAATCCAATGGGGAAGATGTTGTTGTTCCCATCCCTACCAGTAGCTGCCAATATCTGTTGTCCAGTGCTGAGCTTGATGAAGCAACCATCTAAACCCGAATATGATCACATTAGTTGTTGAAATAACATGAATGCAACCATCTTAGATATATGTGTAAAGATCATTTACCTATAAATGGCCTGCATCCATTTAGAAAGCCCTCTTTGCATGCAAAAAGGCAATAGAACATGTAGTGAAACCTGGGGGTAGGAGCTGGATTTTTAGGTCCTCTTTTGTTGTCACTATGCATCTACTGCCTGGATTAGTATCTAACACACACTGTAGATAGTCCCTTAGTCTGTGATATTAGAGTTTGTGATCTCCTTGCACAACTTCAAGTGCTTGCTTCCTTGCCCTATATGCCAAGCTTTTAGGCACATGAACACCCAATGTTTTCTTTGTGTATGAAATAATTGTGTCAACACCAGCTCTAGGGTTTGATCTAATGGTATCCTCACAAACCTTGGCAACCCAATTGACTGTAACCTTGGTGCTCTTTCCACTTGCTCCACAAGTGTGATCCAAATTCATCTTCTTGATGCTGAAAGTTGACTCATTAGCTATTCTAGAGGCCACTATGTAAAACTGACAACCTTGCTTTCTATCAGAGCACCAAGAAATAACCCTAGTTGGTTCATTTCTGTGATACTCAAAATTCCTAAGTGTCCTGACATGTAAATTTCTTAGTGCTTCTCTGAACTCCACAACATTTAGGAAGCACAAATGCAATGCAAACTGCTCATGTGCATCAGGGAGTGATGGATCATACCACCTCCTCTCCTTCCTCTTCTTCAACCTTCTCTTCCTACCAGAAGGCAACCTTGGAACTTCTTCTTCACCACTAAGGCCAAAATCACCTGGAAAGCAGTATTCATCAGGTTCAGGCACAAAATCTTCAAACTTGGTCTGTTCAGGCTCACTGTGTGACTTGCTAGTTGGGCCTAGTTTTTTGACAGGCTTAAGCTTCTTTGCTCCTTTCTCTGGTACAACTTAGGGTTCTTCATGTTCGGAAAGGATTTGGTCTTCCTCCCAAAACTTAGATGGTTCTGAGTTTGCTCCACAATAGTGCTCTGCAGTATCTTCCTCTTCCCTAGGCTTATGGCTTGTCCCTGTACCAGCCTCATCTTCTCCCCTACACCAAGCCTTGTATGATATTTTCTGCCCTTTGTAATCACCCCTAAAAAACTCAAAATCTGAAGAAGATCTGTCCATCTCATATTCATCTTCATCTTCATCATGTTCCACTTCTACATCTTCTTCTTCTTCCACAACATTTTCCCCTTGTTGAAATTACAACTATGTTGTGTGTTAAGATAGGGCTCCTCAGGGATTACTAGTGCCAAAGTTGCATTATGGAGTGGATACAGGACACCTTGTTGGGAAACCCTATAAACAACTTGCTCACAAACATTACTAATGGGAATTTGTTCCTCAAGCAAACTGTGATCCATATGAACATCTGCTGGGCTTGGATCAGTAGGTTTTTTGACAGTGATGTTCATGATCTTCTTATCAACACATAAGTCAAGCATTTCCTCTAATGCCTCCTCACTATCCAGGACCTCCACCCTCTCCCAGCCCTTTCCCTCTTCCTTTACATAGGTCAGAAAAGCCTCCATTCCATAACCCTCCAACTCTGCCAATGCTAATATGGTCAGATAACTGATATCTGAAGAAACTGAATAGTTTCTCTCCATATTATCTGTCCCTTGGAAATGCAGCCTCATCTCCCAAATGTCTTCATCTAAGCTATAGGAGATTAAATTGACAAACATTTATTTTCCAAGTAACTTAAGCTTAAAACATTGACCAAATGCACCGAACTTTACTAAAATGCAGTAGCATGCCAACAAACAATTACACTGCTCATTCCCAATACTGCACTATCTTCTAACCCTAACTAAAGTACTTTTTCCTAACCAAAACTATCATCTTCTAACCCTAATTTTAAAATCTCAACTAAAACTGTAACTGATACCGAAATCTCTTACATCACTCCACCAAACGCGGACGCCCACCTGTGGCCGCCATCTGGATCCGCGTGGATGCACTTCGCCACTGCCCTAGCCGCGTGGACTTCCGGATCAAAGCTCTCCGGATCCACCTGAGCCTCGGGCGGTGATGGCCGCGGCGACCGTTGGGCTGGGAAGCTCTGGCTGCCTAGCCATGCCTGAACCTCTGAATGTCCATCGCCCTCCTCGCCGTGACGCCTTGGCTCAAAAGCTCGCCGCCGACGGCATTTCGCTGCGGCGCCGCCATCACCCACCTAGGTCACTGCGGGGGGAGAGTGAGAGGGAGTGCGACCGACCGGCTGTTTCCGATCGGACCGGACCGCACGGGATAACGGTCGTCAACGGCCGCGCCGTTAGCGTGCGTGGCCACATGCCCTGGCATGTGGGTCCAGGCGGTCAGAAAAAACGGTTAAATCGCTAGTCACTGGCGTTTTGGGCTTTTTGAAACAGCGAACCGCGCGACTGTTAGGTTTTTGAGAAAAATTAAAATCCGTTAGGTTTTTGGAACCCTAGCGTGTAAACTAGCAGTTTTATGCTATTTACTATTATATTTTGGAAACATAGAGATTAGTATTCAGTCATAGCTATGAGTATGACCACTAAAATCTTAGCGAAGCAAGAAGATAGTGCATCCATGCTATTTTTGGTTGCATGAGTCTTGTGGGTCTATGGTACTCGTAGCATGCAAACTATACTTAGAGCTGAGAAAATATAGCAAACCTTGCTTAATTAGAAAATGCTTCCTAACCACCAAATGAAGCTCTTCCCCATTTCCCCGGCATCATCTGGTTCTCTTGGTGTGTCTTTGGTTTTGTCTATCAAACGAACCAAGACACGCACATGCACGTGCCTAAGCGCGCCAAGAAATTCCTCAACCAACCAAAACCTTGAATTTCTTGTGAAGATCGACGGCAATGGAGTCGGACACATGCGACCTCAGCGAAGGCATGTCGACGGAGCGCGCGTACGAGGCGGAGCCGGTGCCGTCGCTGTCGGAGACCATCACGGCGCGGTCGCTGGCGGTGAGCTTCGTCCTGGCCGTGACCCTCACGGTGGTGGCCATGAAGATCAGCCTCAACTCGGGGTTCCTCCCGTCGCTGAGCATCCCGGCGTGCCTCCTGGGCTTCTACCTCTCGCGCCTGCTCATCCGGCTGCTGGACTACATGGAGGTGTCGCACCTCCCCTTCACCCGGCAGGAGAACACGGTGATCCAGACCTGCGTCGCCGCCTGCACCACCATCGCCTTCAGCGGCGGCTTCGGCACCTTCCTCCTGGCCATGGGCCGCAAGTCGGCCGGCGACGACGACAGCGTCAAGTACGACGTCAACGTGGAGGAGCCGAGCCTCACCCGCATGATCGCCTTCCTCTACCTCGTCAGCTTCGCCGGCATCTTCATCATCATGCCGTTCCGGAAGGTGATGATCATCCGGCACCAGCTGACGTTCCCCAGCGGCACGGCCACGGCGCACCTCATCAACAGCTTCAACACGCCCCAGGGCGCCACCCAGGCCAAGATGCAGGTGTCCGTGCTCTTCAAGTCGCTCGCGGGCTCCATGGCCTGGTCCATCTTCCAGTGGTTCTTCTCCGCCGGGAAGGACTGCGGCTTCAAGACCTTCCCCACCTTCGGCATGGAGGCCTACAGGCAGGGCTTCTTCTTCGACTTCGGCATGACCAACGTCGGCATCGGCATGATCTGCCCCTACGCGATCACCCTCTCCATGCTCTTCGGCTCCGCCGTCTCGTGGGGGATCCTCTGGCCCTACATCGAGACCAAGGAGGGGGACTGGTACGCCGCCGACCTCGGCAGCGGCAGCCTCAGCGGCATCAAGGGCTACAAGGTGTTCATCGGCGTGTCCATGATCCTCGCCGACGGCCTCTTCAACTTCATCTCCATCATGTTCCGGACGTCGCGCACCATGAGCAAGCAGCGCAAGCAGCACATGTCATCCGCCGGGGGCAGCGTCAACCAGCCGTTCCAGCACCTGATCGGCGAAGGCCCGGACATGGAGCAGCAGAAGACGGCCAAGAGCTTCGACGAACGCCGCAGGGCGCAGGTGTTCCTCAGGGACAACATACCCAACATGGTCACCATCGGCGTCTACATCCTCCTGGCCGCCCTCTCCACCGTCGCCGTCCCGATACTATACCGGCAGCTGCAGTACTACCACGTGGCGCTCGTCTACCTCATGGCGCCCCTCTTCACCTTCTGCAACGTGTACGGCTTCGGCCTCACCGACATGAACCTGTCCAGCACCTACGCCAAGATCGCCATGCTGGTCTTCGGTTCCTGGGTCGGGCTCAAGGACGGCGGTGTGATCGCCGGCCTCGTCGCCTGCGGGATCATGATGTGCACGCTCTCCAATGGCGGGGACGTCATGCAGGACCTCAAGACGGGGTACCTGACCCTCACCTCGCCGCGCGCCGTGCTCATCAGCGAGCTGATCGGCACGGCGTTCGGCTGCCTCATCAACCCCACCGTCTTCTGGGTGTTCTACAAGGTGTACAAGACGGGCGGGGCCAACGGCGGCGACGTCCCCGACGTGCCCTACGCCAGGGTGTACCGCGGCATGGCCATGCTGAGCGTCGGCCAGGACGGGCTGCCCATGCACAGCATGCTCTTCGCCAAGATCTTCTTCATGCTCGCGCTGGCCCTGTGCATGCTCCGGGAGCTGGCCAGCCGCTGCGACTGGCGCGTGCAGGCGTACCTGCCGAGCACCGTGGCCATGGCCCTGGCCTTCTTCGTGCCGCCGGACATGTCCATCGGCATGTGCGTCGGGAGCCTGGTGCTGTGGCTGTGGGAGCGCACGGACCCTGTCGAGGAGCGGATGCTGTCGTCGCCGGTGGCGTCCGGGCTCATCTGCGGGGACGGGCTCGGCTCGCTCGTGGCGTCGCTGCTCACGCTCACCAAGGCCACGGCGCCCATCTGCATCAAGTTTTTGTCCCGAGGCGACAACGAGAAGTTGGATGCCTTCTTGGCAAAGATGCCCGCCACATAGCTTCTTGGTTCGTGTAGGTTAACCAAATTATAATTGGCCGTGTACAAACTATTCAGGCATATAGATCTTAGATGTGTATGTTCAACTCGACTGCAAGCAACAAGTCCATACTTAATACAATATTTTCCAACAGTTTTGCTAAATCTCAGTCATACTTGGTTATGCCTCCGTCGATACTCATTTATGAAATCTTATGTGATACTCCCTCTGTTCCCAAATATTTGTCTTTCTAGACATTTCAAATGGACTACAACATACTGATGTATGTAAACATATTTTAAAGTGTAGATTCACTCATTTTGCTTCGTATGTAGTCATTTGTTGAAATTTCTAGAAAGACAAATATTTAGGAATGAAGGGAGTATTCGTGATTTTTTTTATTTTTAAAAGTTTGTTTTCTTTCTTATGTGTTATATAACTGGACTGACACCTAGTCACACCCTATTTCTAAGTAAGTATGAGTAGTGCAGACTTGGCCTACAAATATTTTGATTTTGGGTATGTTCTTAGGGCCACCTATACGTGATTTCCCCGCTTTGAGTCGATTTCGTCCCATACTAGCGCCGAAAATGCGCGGCGCACGCCGCGCCGGTAGGAGAGCCCATTTGAACCTTTTGTGTTCATTCGGTTAAAGAAATGGAATATGAAGTGGAGCGAAGAGATTAATTAACAGCTTTTGATTGGTGAGTAGTTTCAAGAAATGCAAGGACCTACATGAAACTGTATGATGATCAACGGTTCAACCGTTCAAGCGGAATTAGAGTGTCCCACTGGATAAATGTTCGGTATCCACATATTCCAAGCTGTAACCTTAGATTTTCTAGAAAGGTAACATCATGAACATCACATCTTGTAAAGTATTGTGGGACGGAGGGAGTACTAATTAATTTCAAGTAACACTTCAGTGATGGTTAAATTGGCCAGGGCAGAATAGAATGATGAACCAAAAACTGAAAAACTGGAAGATACTCCCTCTGTAAACTAATATAAGAGCGTTTAGAATATAATGATCTAAACGCTCTTATATTAGTTTACAGAGGGAGTAGAAGGGAAGCTAAAGAAGTAAAGGTTGACAAGTACTCCCTCCGTAAAGAAATATAAGATCTTTTAGATCACTATATTAGTGATCCAAATGATCTTATATTTCTTTACAGAGGGAGTATGTCATTATTCTACAATCTGGAGTGTTACTTCTCTTCTTCGTGTAAGACATAGTTCAGTGCAAGCAGTGGTACCACTTAAATGCCCGCAAAAGCAAACCTCATCATGTTTTTTCGTTAAAATATCGATAGGGGAAACATCTTCACTCACATTTAATGTAATACATGCAAAAAACAAAATATCAACTTTCCCCAGGTTCTAGTCAATCACAATTCAAGAGGTCAGCTGAATTGAAACTATTGTGAGTAACAAACATTCAACCTGGTACTGTTGTTATAAATGAACGTGTTGTCAAAATTTGCGCTAACTATTTTTTTTTTACCTTGTGCTGGTGGATCTTCAAGGCTCGATCTTTTATGTTTCTGTGATTTGGTCTTGTCATCGGGTGCCTGAAAATGTCATACATATTTGTTTGGTGCAGAATAGTAGCAGCTCTGATTTGCTATTCAGTAAGACGACAGTAAGGTAATTATGTATTAGCCACCAAGATTAGCAGTATAGGCAATTAGAAATGGATTAGTGCTAATAAATTTCCACTGTGTGAAAATATGTAGAGAAGACATGGTACAATGTGTATCTGTTATTTGGTGGTCGCTTTGTTGATGTTTAGAAATAATAAGGGAAACAAAATGCAGTCTTGAAAAGAAGACAAATAAATGAGAAATTTTTAAATTTTAAAAGTGCATGCAGAGACTCTTATTTACAAACATGTGGGCTAATAACAATAATAATCTAGGTGCGGGAAGTTTATAAGCATAAACCTTATAAACTACATACAGAACATTATGATAGAAGCTTTACAGTTACTCTTGAAATAAGTGTATAGGTGCGGGAGTATATCATCAGGAGTAATAAGTGTATAGGATTGTTACATATGAGAACCCTGTCATGTATGGTCCATACCATAGTAATTTTTTAACTTTTGAAATAGGGTCTCGATTTTTTGAAGCAATATGAGGAAGTGAGAACCCTGTCATGTATGGTCCATACCATAGTAATTTTTTAACTCTTGAAACAGGGGCTCGATTTTTTGAAGCAATATGAGGAAGTGATTTCACCATACAATTCTATTAGAAAAAGAATGACAAAGAGAAAATATGATCCATTCTGAGAAATTGGACATTTGCCTCCTTGGCCCTGCACAATATATAAAAAAAATCCAATGATCAAATTCACTATAGAGCCGATCACTTCAGCCATGAAAAAGAAAAAAAAACAGATATTGAAGGTAGTACAAAAGTGGAGGAGAACAGAAAAGTTGCGGCCCATGCCATCTAGTCCATGAGGACCATCTCAGTTGTAGATGAACAACCAAAACAAATGAACTGTAGACGAACATTTCCAACCCGAGGAAAGCATGACAATTGAACATTAGTAAAGGAACTGTACTTAAGCGGGATGAGGATTAGGCCATATTATTGATGCTTTCCTAAAGCTGAACTACAGGATGAGGAAACAACAACATCAGCCCACCTGCTAGAACTAATTGTACGCAAGGAAAGAGAACGTGCAAATAATTAAAGCCGGTTTACGTAAGAAATATGCTTCTAATAACTGAACAGAAGCCTCTTAAAAAAATTGGAATTGCAAACGTTTAATAATTACCTAATGGAATAACTTTTGTGGGATTAAACAACTACTACATCTGTAACTATATTTAGTTTGCCTGCGTGCATGCCTACATCAAGCATGTACTAGATGACAATATCGATTTTTTGCTGACAAAGGAAAAGAAGAGTTACTAATGTCGACCCTCCTAATTACCTTGTCGAGGCTGAGCATTGGGAGAATTCGACACGAGATAAAGCGAGGGGGGCGATGGCAATTCCGGTGAGGCAGGTGGCGGTCGAAGTGCAGATGGGAGGATGCTATCACGGAATATCGGCGACCTCCACCGCGCCGGCAGCGCTATCCCCATCCTCTGCCCCACGCAGCAGCACCGTGGCATCGTTGCTTTGTCGCTCACGGGCTGTCGGTCTCTTCATCACGTCCTTAGGATGCCACGCTTCTGTTGATTGGACCGAGGGCTGCGCAGCTAACCGCTGCCACATGGGGAGGCGCCGCAAGCAACAGATGTCGGCCGGATCGGGCTCCGCCGTGCCGGGACGTGCCGCCGTTTTTTCAAGGAACCGGGGCGCTTTGCCGACAACTAAGATGGCAAGGTGGGAGTGGAAGCGCAACTGGAGCCGCGGGAGGAGCTCCGGTGATGGACGGCAGCGGATGGTGGCGAGGAACACATGGGAGCGAGGCCAGCGATGGGGAGAACCGGTGAATGCGACACCAGCTCCCCCCATTCTCTATGTCTTCCTCTTGTTTTTTTTTTTTTGAGACAATCTCGCGAAACTTTATTATCCCGTCACAATGTTTACAGGGACGAAAAGAAGATCTCCCGGTTGGCCTAACCACACATGACGTCCAACCGCGAGAGAGAGAGTATTTTTCGCTAAATTGTGAGCTTCCTCTTGTTGACTCTAGAACAATGAAGAAGAGAGCAATTGACAGTGGGTGATGGGCCCAGCCCAAGATATTTTAGTTGTCACCAGCGGTAAATCCCCACGACAGTAAGAAAAAAAAAAGTAAAAAAAAAACAAGAAAAATCAAAGGCTTCCCGGTTTAGTATTGTTACTGACGTTGGATTCAAATCCAACGGGTACTGGTCATATTCTCTCCTCTGCCTAACCAGATGCATTGCTTATCTTCCTCCTGTAATCGCCGCCTGTAAGCCGGCCAAACCGCCCGCTCCCCTCCCCTTGAGCGGGCTTTGTCATGCGCTGCCTCGTGCTCTTCCCGCTCGAGCGGGCATCTCCCGCCCCTCCATCCCCTCCCAATTCTCCAGTGTCGGCGAGGAGCCCGCATCCCCACTCGAACCGTCAAACCTCGGACTCCCCTCCACCCGTGATGCCGCTGTCAGCGGCCCCTAGTCCTTCCTGGTGAAGACCTCGCCGGCATCCCGCGCCTCGCTGGCGCTCACTGCAACACCACAATCTTCTGTCTTGGGACTATGCTTTTCTCTCTACAAAATCAACTAATGTGGGGAATGTTTTCAATTGCATGGGGATTGCCAAAACCGTTCTTAAGATTGACCGTTAGATTTTAACTCTGCTATGTATACAAAAGACAGAGGCATTTGTGAGAGGAGCAAATTCTTTTATTCACCATCAAAGTTGGAGAAGCTACTTTGGAAGGTAATACATTCTCCTATATTTATCTTCTCCAAATAGCCTTAACCAAGGGCGGTTGACTCGGTCCATGCCGTCGGCCAAACCCGTGACCGATGACAGTGGGGTGGTCAGCCACAGACTTGGCCCGTCATTGATTGCAAATCATCAAATGTGGATCGGCTTCGAATGACATGTTTCGGCAAATCACGTGGTTTGAACTTGAAATATAATATATTCCATTGTCTTGTTACTTTTATTCCATAATCCGAAATGAAGCCCCTCTCTCAAAAACAAAAATAAAATCTTAAATGGAGGGAGCAGTGCAGAAGAAAGCTCAGTCCAACCTCCAAGGCGCCAAACTCTAACCCAGAATGAAAAATGAGAAAACTGAGCAAATAAAGAAAAACAGAACATAGCTATGCCGACGGCCTGGCCGTCAGCATAGCCATGACCAGGAGAAAACCGGAAGCGACACGTGGCAAGGTATGCCGACGGCATGGCCGTTGGCTTACCCTGCTGCCAGGAACGTCCCAGCGGCTGCCACGTGGCACACATAAGCCGACGACTTGACCGTCGGCATAGATTACCAACTATGCCGACGACTGGGCCGTCGGCATATCGTGACGCCAGGTGCACCCTGAAGGAAATATGCCCTAGAGGCAATAATAAAGATGTTATTTGTATTTCCTTATATCATGATAAATGTCTTTTATTCATGCTAGAATTGTATTAACTGGAAACTTGATACATGTGTGAATACATAGAAAAAACAGTATGTCCCGAGTATGCCTCTACTAGACTAGCTCATTGATCAAAGATGGTTATGTTTCCTAGCCATAGACATGAGTTGTCATTTGATCAACGGGATCACATCATTAGGAGAATGATGTGATGGACAAGACCCATCCGTTAGCATAGCACTATGATCGTTTAGTTTTACTGCTATTGCTTTCTTCATGACTTATACATGTTCCTATGACTATGAGATTATGCAACTCCCGAATACCGTAGGAACACCTTGTGTGCTATCAAACGTCACAACGTAACTGGGTGATCATAAAGATGCTCTACAGGTGTCTCCGAAAGTATTCGTGGTGTTGGCATAGATCAAGATTAGGATTTGTCACTCCGAGTGTCGGAGAGGTATCCCTGGGCCCTCTCGGTAACACACATCACAATAAGCCTTGCAAGCAAAAGACTAATGAGTTAGTCACGAGATGATGTGTTACGGAACGAGTAAAGAGACTTGCCGGTAACGAGATTGAACTAGGTATGGAGATACCGACGATCGAATCTCGGGCAAGTAACATACCGATGACAAAAGGAACAACGTATGTTGTTATGCGGTTCTGACCGATAAAAGATCTTCGTAGAATATGTAGGAGCCAATATGAACATCCAGGTTCCGCTATTGGTTATTGACCGGAGATGAGTCTCGGTCATGTCTACATAGTTCTCGAACCCGTAGGGTCCGCACGCTTAACGTTTGATGACGATCGGTATTATGAGTTTATGAGTTTTGATGTACCGAAGGTAATTCGGAGTCCCGGATGAGATCACGGACATGACGAGGAGTCTCGGAATGTCCGAGACATAAAGATTGATATATTGGACGACTATATTCGGACACCGGAAGTGTTCCGGAAAAGTTTCGGATTTAACGGGATTGCCGGAGGGGGTTACCGGAACCCCCTACGAAGGGGGATGGTCCATAGTGGGCCTTATGGAAAAGAGAGAGGCAGCCCATAGGGGCTGGCCGGCGCCCCACCTAGGGTTCCTAGTTGGACTAGGATTGGGGGGCGCCACCTCTCCCTCTTTTCCTTTCCCTCTCTTCCTTCTTTGGTAGTTCCTACTAGGAATAGGATTGCAATCCTATTCCTAGTAGGATTGCACTCCTAGCCGCACCATAGAAGGGTCGGCCGGCCTCCCCCCTTGCTCCTTTATATACGGGGGCAGGGGGCACCCAAAGACACATAAGTTGAATTGTTCCAGCCGTGTGCGGTGCCCCCCTCCACAGAAACACACCTCGGTCATACCATTGCAGTGCTTAGGCGAAGCCCTGTGCCGGTAAATACATCATATCCGTCACCACGCCGTCGTGCTGACGAAACTCTCCCGTGAAGCTCAACTGGATCAAGAGCTCGTGGGACGTCATCAAGCTGAACGTGTGCTGAACGCGGAGGTGCCGTACGTTCGGTGCTTGATTGGTTGAATCGCGAAGAAGTTCGACTACATCAACTGTGTCACTTGACGCTTCCGCTTCCGGTCTACGAGGGTACGTAGACACACTCTTCCCTCTCGTTGCTATGCATCTGGTAGATAGATCTTGCGTGATCGTAGGAAAATTTTAAAATACTACGTTTCCCAACAGTGGCATCATGAGCCAGGTCTATGCGTAGATGATATGCACGAGTAGAACACAATGAGTTGTGGGCGATACTAGTCATACTGCTTACCAGCATGTCATACTTTGCTTCGGCGGTATTGTGAGATGAAGCGGCCCGGACCGACATTACGCGTACGCTTACGCGAGACTGGTTTCACCGTTACGAGCACTCGTTGCTTAAAGGTGACTTGCGGGTGTCTGTCTCTCTCACTTTAGCTGAATCAAGTGTGGCTACGCCCGGTCCTTGTGAAGGTTAAAACAGCACATACTTGACGAAACATCGTTGTGGTTTTGTATGCGTAGGTAAGAACGGTTCTTGCTAAGCCCGTAGCAGCCACGTAAAACTTGCAACAACAAAGTAGAGGACGTCTAACTTGTTTTTGCAGGGCATGTTGTGATGTGATATGGTCAAGACATGATGAGTTATACGGTTTTGTATGAGATGATCATGTTTTGTAATGTTATCGACAACTGGCAGGAGTCATATGGTTGTCGCTTTATTGTATGAAATGCAATCGCCATGTAATTGCTTTACTTTATCACTAAGCGGTAGCGATAGTCGTAGAAGCAATAGTTGGCGAGACGACAACGATGCTACGATGGAGATCAAGGTGTCGCGCCGGTGACGAAGGTGATCATGACGGTGCTTTGGAGATGGAGATCAAAAGCACAAGATGATGATGGCCATATCATGTCACATATTTTGATTGCATGTGATGTTTATCTTATTATGCTTCTTATTTTGCTTAGAACGACGGTAGCATTATAAGATGATCCCTTACTAAATTTCAAGGTATAAGTGTTCTCCCTGAGTATGCACCGTTGCGAAAGTTCGTCGTGCCGAGACACCACGTGATGATCGGGTGTGATAAGCTCTACGTTCAAATACAACGGGTGTAAGCCAGTTTTGCACACGCAGAATACTCGGGTTAAACTTGACGAGCCTAGCATATGCAGATATGGCCTCGGAACACTGGAGACCGAAAGGTCGAGCGTGAATCATATAGTAGATATGATCAACATAAGATGTTCACCATTGAAACTACTCCATCTCACGTGATGATCGGACATGGTTTAGTTGATTTGGATCACGTGATCATTTAGATGACCGGAGGGATGTCTATCTAAGTGGGAGTTCTTTAATTAATATGATTAAATTGAACTTTAATTTATCATGGACTTAGTCCTTGTAGTATTAGCATATCTATGTTGTAGATCAATAGCTCACGATGTTGCTCCCCGTTTATTTTTTATATGTTCCTAGAGAAAACTAAGTTGAAAGATGTTAGTAGCAATGATGCGGAATTGTTCCGTGATCTGAGGATTATCCTCATTGCTGCACAGAGAAATATGTCCTTGATGCACCGCTAGGTGACCGACCTATTGCAGGAGCAGATGTAGACGTTATGAACGTTTTGACAAAAGCTCGGTATGATGACTACTTGATAGTTTAGTGCACCATGCTTTACGGCTTATAACCGGGACTTCAAAAACGTTTTGAACGCCACGGAGCATATGAGATGTTCCAAGAGTTGAAATTAGTATTTCATACTCATGCCCGTGTCGAGAGGTATAAGACTTCTGACAGTACTTTGCCTACAAGATGGAGGAGAATAGCTCAACCAGTGAGCATGTGCTCAGATTGTCTGGGTACTACAATTACTTGAATCAAGTGGGAGTTAATCTTCCAGATAAGATAGTAATTGACAAAGTTCTCTAGTCACTATCACCAAGTTAGTAGAACTTCGTGATGAACTATAATATGCAAGGGATGACGAAGGTAATTCCCGAGCTCTTCGCAATGCTGAAATCGGCGAAGGTAGAAATCAAGAAAGAACATCAAGTGTTGATGGTTAATAAGACCACTTGTTTCAAGTAAAGGGCAAAGGGATAGAAGGGGAACTTCAAGAAGAATGACAAGCAAGTTGTCACTCCCATGAAGAAACCCAAAGCTAAACTCAAGCCTGAAACTAAGTGCTTCTACTGCAAAGGAAATGGTCACCAGAAGTGGAACTACCCTAGATACTTGGCGGATAAGAAGGATGGCAAAGTGAACAAAGGTATATTTGATATACAGATTATTGATGTGTATTTTACTAGTGTTCATAGCAACCCCTCGGTATTTGATACTGGTTCAGTTGCTAAAGAGTAGTAACTCGAAGTGGGAGTTGCATAATGAACATAAACTAGTTAAAGGATGAAGTGACGATGTGTATTGGAAGCAGTTCCAAGATTGATATGATCATCATCGCACACTCCCTATACTTTCGGGATTAGTGTTGAATCTAAATAAGTGTTATTTGGTGTTTGTGTTGAGCATGAATATGATTTGATCATGTTTATTGCAATACGGTTATTCATGTAAGTTAGAGAATAATTGTTGTTCTGTTTACATGAATAAAACCTTCTATGGTCATACACCCAATGAAAATAGTTTGTTGGATCTCGATCGTGTGATACACATATTCATAATATTGAAGCCAAAAGATGCAAGGTTAATAATGATAGTGCAACTTATTTGTGGCACTGCCGTTTAGGTCATATTGGTGTAAAACGCATGAAGAAACTCCATAGTGATGGACTTTTGGAATCACTTGATTATGAATCACTTGGTGCTTGCGAACCATGCCTCATGGGCAAGATGACTAAAACTCCGTTCTCCGGAACTATGGAGCGAGCAACAGATTTGTTGGAAATCATACATACTGATGTATGTGGGCTAATGAGTGTTGAAGCTCGCGGCGGGTATCGTTATTTTCTGACCTTCGCTGATGATTTGAGCAGATATGGGTATATCTACTTAATGAAGCACAAGTCTGAAACATTTGAAAAGTTCAAAGAATTTCAGAGTGAAGTAGAGAATCATCGTAACAAGAAAATAAAGTTTCTACGATCTGATCGTGGAGGAGAATATTTGAGTTACGAGTTTGGTCTTCATTTGAAACAATGTGGAATAGTTTCACAACTCACGCCACCCGGAACACCACAGCGTAATGGTGTGTCCGAACGTCGTAACCGTACATTATTGGATATGGTGCGATCTATGATGTCTCTTACCGATTTACCACTATCGCTTTTGGGGTTATGCATTAGAGACAGCTACATTCACGTTAAATAGGGCACCATCTAAAATCCGTGGAGATGACACCGTATGAACTGTGGTTTGACGAGAAACCTAAGCTGTCATTTCTTTAAGTTTAGGGACTGCGATGCTTATGTGAAAAAGTTTCAACATGATAAGCTCGAACCCAAATCGGAGAAGTAAATCTTCATAGGATACCCAAAAGAAACTGTTGGGTACACCTTCTATCATAGATCCGAAGGCAAGGTCTTTGTTGCTAAGAGTGGATCACTTTCTAGAGAAGGAGTTTCTCTCGAAAGAAGTGAGTGGGAGAAAGTAGAACTTGATGAGGTAATTGTACCTTCTCCCGGATTGGAAAGTAGTACATCACAGAAAATTGTTCCAGTGATTCCTACACCAATCAGTGAGGAAGTTAATGATGATGATCATGAAATTTCGGATCAAGTTTTTGCTGAACGTCGTAGATCAACCAGAGTACGTTCCGCACCAGAGTGGTACGGCAACCCAGTTCTGGAAATCATGTTACTAGACCATGATGAACCTGCGAACTATGAGGAAGCGATGATGAGCCCAGATTCCGCAAAATGGCTTGAGGCCATGAAATCTGAGATGGGATCCATGTATGAGAACAAAGTGTGGACTTTGGTTGACTTGCCCGATGATCGGCAGGCCATCGAAAATAAATGGATCTTCAAGAGGAAGACCGACGCAGACGGTAATGTTACTGTTTACAAAGCTCGACTTGTTGCGAAAGGGTTTCGACAAGTTCAAGGAGTTGACTACGATGAGACTTTCTCACCTGTAGCGATGCTTAAGTCTGTCCGAATCATGTTAGCAATTGCCGCATTTTATGATTATGAAATCTGGCAAATGGATGTCAAAACTGCATTCCTGAATGGATATCTCAAAGAAGAGTTGTATATGATGCAACCAGAAGGTTTTGTCGGTCCGAAAGGTGCTAACAAAGTATGCAAGCTCCAGCGATCCATCTATGGACTGGTGCAAGCATCTCGGAGTTGGAATATACTCTTTGATGAGGTGATCAAAGCATATGGTTTTATACAGACTTTTGGAGAAGCCTGTATTTACAAGAAGTGAGTGGGAGCACTACAACCTTTCTGATAAGTATATGTGAATGACATATTGTCGATCGGAAATGATGTAGAATTTTCTGGAAAGCATAAAGGAGTGTTTGAAAGGAGTTTTTCAAAGAAAGACCTTGGTGAAGCTGCTTACATATTGGGCATCAAGATCTATAGAGATAGATCAAGACGCTTGATAAGACTTTCGATAAGTACATACCTTGATAAGATTTTGAAGTAGTTCAAAAATGGATCAGTCAAAGAAGGAGTTCTTGCCTGACTTGTAAGGTGTGAAGTTGACTAAGACTCAAAGCCAGACCACGGCAGAAAAATATAGAGAGAATGAAAGTCATTCCCTATGCCTCAGCCATAGGTTCTATAAAGTATGCCATGCTGTGTACCAAACATGTTGTGTACCTTGTCATGAGTTTGTCAAGGGGGTACAATAGTGATCCAGGAGTAGATCACTGTACAGCGGTCAAAATTATCCTTAGTAACTGGATGACTAAGGAAATGTTTCTCGATTATGGAGGTGATAAAGAGTTCGTCGTAAAGGGTTACGCCGATGCAAGCTTTGACACTAAATCCAGATGACTCTAAGTATCAATCTGGATGCGTATTGAAAGTGGGAGCAATTAGCTAGAGTAGCTCTATGCAGAGCATTGTAGACATAGAAATTTGCAAAATACATACGGATCTGAATGTGACAGACCTGTTGACTAAACTTCTCTCACAAGCAAAACATGATCACACCTTATTACTCTTGGGTATTAATCACATAGCGATGTGAACTAGATTATTGACTCTAGTAAACCCTTTGGGTGTTGGTCACATGGCGATGTGAACTATGGGTGTTATTCACATAACGATGTGAACTATCGGTATTAAATCACATGGCGATGTGAGCTAGATTATTGACTCTAGTGCAAGTGGGAGACTGAAGGAAATATGCCCTAGAGGCAATAATAAAGATGTTATTTGTATTTCCTTATATCATGATAAATGTCTTTTATTCATGCTAGAATTGTATTAACTGGAAACTTGATACATGTGTGAATACATAGACAAAACAGTATGTCCCGAGTATGCCTCTACTAGACTAGCTCATTGATCAAAGATGGTTATGTTTCCTAGCCATAGACATGAGTTGTCATTTGATCAACGGGATCACATCATTAGGAGAATGATGTGATGGACAAGACCCATCCGTTATCATAGCACTATGATCGTTTAGTTTTACTGCTATTGCTTTCTTCATGACTATACATGTTCCTATGACTATGAGATTATGCAACTCCCGAATACCGTAGGAACACCTTGTGTGCTATCAAACGTCACAACGTAACTGGGTGATCATAAAGATGCTCTACAGGTGTCTCCGAAAGTATTCGTGGTGTTGGCATAGATCAAGATTAGGATTTGTCACTCCGAGTGTCGGAGAGGTATCCCTGGGCCCTCTCGGTAACACACATCACAATAAGCCTTGCAAGCAAAAGACTAATGAGTTAGTCACGAGATGATGTGTTACGGAACGAGTAAAGAGACTTGCCGGTAACGAGATTGAACTAGGTATGGAGATACCGACGATCGAATCTCGGGCAAGTAACATACCGATGACAAAAGGAACAACGTATGTTGTTATACGGTTCTGACCGATAAAAGATCTTCGTAGAATATGTAGGAGCCAATATGAACATCCAGGTTCCGCTATTGGTTATTGACCGGAGATGAGTCTCGGTCATGTCTACATAGTTCTCGAACCCGTAGGGTCCGCACGCTTAACGTTTGATGACGATCGGTATTATGAGTTTATGAGTTTTGATGTACCGAAGGTAGTTCGGAGTCCCGGATGAGATCACGGACATGACGAGGAGTCTCGGAATGTCCGAGACATAAAGATTGATATATTGGACGACTATATTCGGACACCGGAAGTGTTCCGGAAAAGTTTCGGATTTAACGGGATTGCCGGAGGGGATTGCCGGAACCCCCTACGAAGGGGGATGGTCCATAGTGGGCCTTATGGAAAAGAGAGAGGCAGCCCATAGGGGCTGGCCGGCGCCCCACCTAGGGTTCCTAGTTGGACTAGGATTGGGGGGCGCCACCTCTCCCTCTTTTCCTTTCCCTCTCTTCCTTCTTTGGTAGTTCCTACTAGGAATAGGATTGCAATCCTATTCCTAGTAGGATTGCACTCCTAGCTGCACCATAGAAGGGCCGGCCGGCCTCCCCCCTTGCTTCTTTATATACGGGGGCAGGGGGGCACCCAAAGACACACAAGTTGAATTGTTCCAGCCGTGTGCGGTGCCCCCCTCCATAGAAACACACCTCGGTCATACCATTGCAGTGCTTAGGCGAAGCCCTGCGCCGGTAAATACATCATATCCATCACCACGCCGTCGTGCTGACGAAACTCTCACGTGAAGCTCAACTGGATCAAGAGCTCGTGGGACGTCATCAAGCTGAACGTGTGCTGAACGCGGAGGTGCCGTACGTTCGGTGCTTGATCGGTTGAATCGCGAAGAAGTTCGACTACATCAACTGCGTCACTTGACGCTTCCGCTTCCGGTCTACAAGGGTACGTAGACACACTCTTCCCTCTCGTTGCTATGCATATGGTAGATAGATCTTGCGTGATCGTAGGAAAATTTTAAAATACTACGTTCCCCAACACACCCGGCGGCAGCCACATGGCGCATATAAGCCGACGACTCGGCATGTATGCGCCATGTGGCTGTCGCTGGTTGGCAAGCGGGAATGATGGCGCCGTCTGTTGCTGTCTGGTGGTTTTCTTTGCCGACGGCCATACGGATGTCGTCGGCATAGGCATCTTTTCTATGCCAACGGTCTGGCAGGACTGCATTGACGTTATCTACACCGACGGGTGTATGCCGACGGTGGCCGTCGGCATAGACCTATGCCGACGGACCTTGGCCGTCGGCATAGATGGTTAGTCCGGTAGTGGCTCCCCCTTCCCTTGAACGGGCTTTGTTGTGCGCTGCCTCGTGCTCTATTCCCGCTCGAGCGGGCATCTCCCCCCACAAGTTCTCTAGTGTCGGCGTGGAGCCTGCATCCCCACTCGAGTCGTCAAACCTCGGACTCCCCTCCACCTGTGATGCCACTGTTGCCGGCCCTATGTCTTTCCTGGCAAAGACCTCATGGGCATCCCGCGCCTCGCTGGCGCTCACTGCAACACCACCATGTTCTGTCTCGGGACTATGCTTTTCTCTCTACAAAATCGACTAGTGCGAGGAATGTTTTCAATTGCATGAGGATTGCCAAAACCATTCTTAAGATGGACCGTTAGATTTTAACTCTGCTATGTATAGAAAATATAGAGGCATTTGTAAGAGGTGCAAATTATGTTATTCACCATCTAAGTTGGAGAAGATACTTTGGAAGGTAATACGTTCTCCTATTTATCTTCTCCAAATAGCATTAACCAAGGGCGGTTACCTCGGTCCATGCCGTCGGCCAAACCCGTGTCCGATGATAGTGGGGTGGTCAGCAGCAGACGTGGCCCGTCGATGCATGCCTTTATTTAGGAGTATTTTTTTCATTTTTTCTTTGAAAGGGGAGCAAGCCCTGGCCTTTGCATCGAGCGATGCGTAAGTCATATTATTAATTATTCGATAAAGATCTGGCAATATAATACAACAAACAAACTAAAGCTACCAACTGCACCTACAAATTCGACAATGGGGAATGCCCTCATGCCCCAGCATCTAGAGCCGGGCTCACCGCTAATCCCTTCGAGATTCGGTTAGATAACAAAGATATTCCTGCCCTTTTCTCAAGGAGCGACCCTGAGTTTATCGAACCACTGCAAGTCTTTGCAAGAGAATTAAATTCTAGTTTTTTTTTTCAACTGCTCTTAACAACTTTAGTGTCTATTCACTTATAATTAAAACATGCATCGGTACGATTTGCTTGTTACAACCATGTATTTGTGATCGGGGTCATGATGATCTCAATTTGTGGTGATAGAGCTGAGGGTCCGCTTTAGAAATGCCCTATGGTCTTAGGCACAGAAAACACTGCCCGAGGCTTAACCACGCTTTGCTTTTGAAGCAAAGTGCACCAGTGCTGCAAGAGGAATTTTACTGGCGCCAAATACATATTCTCTCAATTTATTACATTTATACTAGAGTGTGTTCTACTTTTTCCACACTAACCAAGAGATAGTTCCAGGCTGAATTTTAAATGATTATACAACTTGGTTGCATGGGTGTTTAGCGGGTTGGTGGTGTGTATACCATAATTACACATCATAACAAAAATAAACATACAGTGGCAGAGCCAGGATAGGCTAACGCCCTACACGAGAAACTAAGGGCCAAAAAAACTAAAAAAGAAAAAAACTATTTCAAGGCATACAAAAGTCAAGCTATGTTGCATAACTAATAACCAAAGGAAAAGTTGTGCGCACATCACTACACCCGTCTTCATGGCAAGAAGACCAAGGTCATTGCAAATCATCCAATGTGGATCGGCTTCGAATGACATGTTTCGGCGAATCACGTGGTTTGAACTTGAAATATAATATATGCCATTGTCTTGTTGCTTTTATTCATCTTGCCTTCCCACACTTATGTAGGAGCAAAAATTACTAAATATCTAAATCGGTTTTCACATTTATGTTGGAAAGGGGACAATATTAAGAATTAAATTTATCACAAAACAATGCATCTAGCAAGAAAAATAATGATTTGTAAGAGCTGGAATGGTCGGATGGGGATTACCTTTGCAGTTTGCATTGTTGAATGTTCCTTGAAAATCCCGTCAACATAAAAGGATTGTTCCCTGAAAATATATGTATAAATTTATTTGTTTATATTTTTTTCTCTAAATTATATGTAGGCTGTTGTCAGGACCGGTTTTCCGGGATATTAATTTCCCAGTAAATGGCCCTTGTGCTCACCAGCCCCAGGATTACTGTTAGCTGATGAGACACAAACTTGATACAGAAATTCCAAGCAAAATATAAAATATGTAGTACAAGACCATTCTGGTCCATGAGTACAACAAAAGGTCTCTAATGGTTGACGGCGGAAGCGGTTTGCGGATCATCAGCGTCTATGGGACTCCACTTCCCACAGGAACAGCTGACCTGGATAACTCCTATCTTCGCGCGTCTGCTATCTCCATTGCCTAGGTTCCGGGGCTGTCGTCGTAGTGCTCCTCTCCAAGCAAGAAATCTGGCCAAGACAATAGCCAGGGACAATCCTGTGAGTACTTTGAATGTACTCGCAAACATCATGAAAACAAGCATAACGTAGCAGGTGATGATCATGTACTGAATTAAACCACGATCACTTAGTCAGTCCCAAAATAAAATTCATGATGCACATGAGCAGGTCATTTGTACTAAACAGGAATAAGCAATCAACGAATGAAGATAAAATAAACCGATCGGGTGTCTGAAGTGATGCCTCGAAAGGATAATAATATAAAGAATGCCTCAGTCGGGCGTCTGAGCGACGCCACATAAAGGGCTTATAAGAAAAATAAATCACACGCGTGCCACAGTCGGGCGTCTGAGCGACACCACATAAAGGGCTTATAAGGGAAAATAAATAATAAGCATGCCACAGTCGGGCGTCTGAGCGACACCACA
>LR738712.1:860942408-860959404 GCA_902687465.1 Secale cereale
TCGCCACAACGAGATGTCCGTCACGCGGTTGTGTTCACCGGAACACAATCTTCCTTCGGACTCCATCCGAACTGTCACCAGGCATATGTGGCATGAGAAGTGGCTACTGTCACCAATATCACACATATAACAGAAAAGACTTTCACCATATGTGGATATGCAAGAGTATGACTTCTACATGAAATAACGCTACCCCATTTTAGCATATTGATGGAGTTCATATGTTCTAGCAAACAACACACAGCTTATGTCATAATGGAGTTCAAGATGCTTGCCTTCAAGGTGCAGAGAGGTGAGGTGCACTTCAGAATTTTTGAAAGTTTTGATCTTCCCTCCAATTCCTAATTTTGAAAATATTCAAATTAACACATAATCTAAAAACAGTACAAAAAGTTGTCATAATTATTTTTGAAATAAATCTTAAAATAAACTAGGTGAAATTTGAGAGAGGTAGGAAAAAGAATCAACTCATTTGGAGTTTTATTTAAAAAGATATGCCCAGTCAAAGTCCTGGTCAAAATCTGGTTTTAAATAAAACAGAAAAGGAAAACGGTTCGAAATAGAATACGCTTTTGGGAAAAGGAAGACGTACTCCAGGGTTTACGCCTTCACTTAAAACGCTCAGCCGAGCCTGGAGTCACAGACGGGTGGGGCCCTTGGGTCCACTGGTCATATTTGACCAGTCGCCCTTCTCCTTCCTCCCGCGGCCGAGCCTGGGCGGAGGCCCGACGATCCTCGCCGGCGGACGACGGCTCCTAGGAGCCATCCGAGGGTGGGAAAGGATCCGCCGCTCCAGGACGATCCTCCCAGTGGTCGAAAGGGTCTCGGGGGCGAAGGGGTTCGCCGGCGGCGAGCTCTGCGGCGGACGGCGTCTCGGGAGGATTTGGGGACTCGAGCTACGGCGGTTCTTGGTCGTGTTTGAGGGGTTGGGAAGCTCCGCGTGGTCTAGGGGAGGCGTATGGTGGTACTGGATGGGCGTGGGAAGCTCTGCCTGCGACGCACGGCACTGGGATGCGGCGGCGGCCGAAGCTACCGGAGACGAGGAAGATGGCCTCTCTCCGACGATTGCTGGCTACGGGAGCTCTAGGGAGATGTCCTGAGGTCGCCTGAGTGTCTGGACGAGTCCGGGGCTCCTTTTATAGGCGGGGGAGGTCGGTTCCCGCGGCTGCGGATAAGAACGCCGGTGTACCGCCGTTCTGTAGCTAGCAGGGCGACGTGTCGAGGTCGGGGACGGCGTCAGGAGCTTGCGGACGGGCGAGGCACTGCACAAGGAGGCAGCTGGCGAGCGGGGATGGTTTGGGCGGCGCCGGCCATGGTACGGCGAGCTGTAGCCGAAGGCTATCCGCCAAGGGGCTCGCTGTGGCGGCGCTGAGGGGTGCCAGAGGTTGGCTTGGAGGGTTCCGACGTGTGGACGAGGGCGGCGTGTCTCTGCAGGTGAGCAAGGGCCAGGGGCACGACGCGGCGGCTCGGGCGCGCGCGCGTGCAAAACGCACGCTCTGCTCGTGCTCTCGGCATGCCCACCACGTGCTCGATGAAATGCTAGGGTGACCAAAAATGCTCTGGTGCTGTTGGAACTACCCAGGGTTAGGTTAGTGGGCAAAAGGAGGCTAGAGGACATGTTGGTTTGTCCAGGAAGAAAAATCTCTAATACAAAGTTGAGAGCATGCCAATTCTGGTCATGCACGTCAGCTGTTTGACAATATGCCAAGGCCACCTAGGAGATCTTTCTGGACTCCAAACTTACCAGACTGGGATCTCTTTAGGTGTAGGTGATGGTGGCAAGGTTAGTTTGGCAAAACCAGAAACTTGTTAGTGCAAGTTTTTGAGAAAACCAAATCTGGACAGAAAATGTAGACTATTATTGCATGGACCAAAATTATTCAAATGGGCCCAATACCCTGGACTTAAGGTTTTGGTAGCAAGTACTAATAGCAGGAAAAATCCCAAGGTCACTAGAGAAATTTAAAATAGGGTTGAAGTGCAAAATACCAAACTGGACCAGAATGAAAAAGAGGATGTTTTGCTCAAAATTTATAAAACACAAAGCTGGATTTTTGCATAAAAATGAGTTATATGCATCTACTGTCATCTCCAAATTTTGGTGGAATTTTTAAAGCAATATTTAAATAGGTTGCAGTGCAATGGGAGCCCTTGAAAGAATGGAAAAGCCATTTTAAAAGAATTGATGCTTGGCAAAAGTATTATAAAAATGCTTCTACTTGCATACCCACAAAAATCAAATGTTTTAAGAAAGCATTCAAGCCCCTCAATATTATCCAAAAATTTCAGATAAAAGGAAAAAAAATTAAATTCCAGAGAAAAGAAGTAGCTCTGAAATTAATAGAAAAGCCAGAAAATAGAAAATAAATCTTTCTGACAAAATTCTAATTAATAAAACAAGATTAAATTTTTGGGGTGTTACAGCTATTTTTAAAGTTTATGTATGAACTATGTGTACTTGAAAGAAAAATAGACTAAGGGGAAATTTCAGGGTTGACCATGTCCACCCACTAGCACCACCTCCCCTTTTGTCAAGCTCTATTTTTGACGCGTGCAGGTTTGTTCATCCAGAACCACTCAAATCAGAAATGCACTCTCTCAATTTTCTTTTTTCCGGGGTGTTTTCTGCTATTGTATTTGGGCTCCTGTGCTCCCGTTGTGCGTTCCCGTGTGTTGTACGTGTGATGTATCCTGGATCTTCATATAAATAACAGGTGGAATTCTTTTTTTTTTTGGAAATGTGCACTATCTTATATATAAGAGAAAAAAAACTAGACGCACCATATATAGGGAAAGTTTTTTTGGGCGACTTAAAAAATAACCTGCCTTTTCCCATCTTAAAAAATGAAGTCATTCCTCAAATTTCTTGAGACTTGTAAATAAATTATCTCATAACCAGTCTAGAAGCCCAATAAATGAAAGATGCGGCTTATAGGATAAGCTAGAGAGGAGGCGGCTCATTTTCAAAGCTGTCGAAAGAACTGGCCCATAATCCGAAATGAAGCGCCTCAAAAATAAAATAAAATAAAATCTGAAATGGAGGGAGCAGTGCAGAAGAAAGCTCAGTCCAACCTCCAAGGCGCTAAACTCCAACCCAGAATGGTTGGGACAAGGACGGACGGCGAACCCCGTTTGCCGAAAGCCGACGCAACCGACGCCAAAACCAACAGAGAAATGTTTGTTAATTTCCCGTCTTCAAGAGTATCAACCCGAGTTGGCCTCGTGCTCCATCGCCGGCCCCTCTTCTCGGAGGTTCACGTGGCATCCTCCGGCCACACACGCAGATCCGGCCGATCCAGACTCCAGACCCATCCCGGCCACCCTATCACCTTCCCACACGCACCTTCCCCACGTGTCACCGTCGCCCTCCGTCCAGCCGCCTATATCCCCCCTCTCCGGCCTCCTCCTCCTCCATTCGTTCTCAGCTGGTCGAGATCTTCTCAGAGCCAGAGCTTTGTAGCCTTGAGCTGCCGTGCTTGCCGATCGGTCTGCAGGTGAGGATGGGGATCCTGGACGCGGTGTCGGACATGTGCGCGTGCCCGACGGTGCGCACGCGGCGGCGCATGAAGAAGCGGCCGCAGCTGGAGACGGTGGAGATGAAGGTGCGGATCGACTGCGAGGGCTGCGAGCGCCGCATCCGCAAGGCCGTCGACGGCATCCGCGGGGTCACCGGCGTCGAGGTGCTCCCCAAGCAGAACAAGGTGGCCGTCACCGGCTACATCGACGACCCGGCCAGGCTGATGCGGCGGGTGGCGCGCAAGACCGGGAAGAAGGTGGAGCCGTGGCCGTACGTGCCCTACGACGTGGTGCCGCACCCCTACGCCCCCGGCGCCTACGACAAGAAGGCGCCCCCCGGCTACGTCCGCAACGTCGTCGCCGACCCCGACGCCGCGCCGCTCGCCAGGGCCTCCTCCACCGAGGTCAAGTACACCTCCGCCTTCTCCGACGAGAACCCCAACGCGGCATGCGCCGTCATGTAGTTTGTGCTCGTACGTAACCATCTTTTACTATTAGCCAGGCCCTTCCTTCAGCTAAAGCTTGTACTCCTAGCTAGGTCTGTGTAATTTTTGGAGGTCGTCTGTATAATTATTTTATACGTCGTACTGAACCCACAAAGTGGAATTGTACATTATACTTGCTTATATATGTTGCCTACGTACCTACTATAGTTCGCTTGGTACTGTAGTTTGTGATTTTGAACCATGGGATTAAGTTCCCTGTTTACTGTAAAATACTACTATATATTTTAATGAACTTCATACGTATAGATTCAAATTGTTGATACTTGTTTACTTTTAGAGTTATAATTCCAGTTTTTGCCTTTATTTTAAAGTTTGTGGCAACAAGTACCTTATTTGACAAAAAATAATCATTTGTTATCTAATTTCAACAAACTTGTGTCACTAATTGTCCTTTCAATTCTTTTCGCTGTGACTTCTTTTTTTAGCTTACCAAGCTGATCGTCTTTTTTTCTTGAATGTTTTGGATTGTTTATCACATGTGTCACGTGGTACCAAGCTGACCGTCTAGTTTGTGTCGGTTTTAGAGGATCGAACCGAGCTCATCACGTCGAGCCCCACCTGGCCGTGTCACACCTAATCGAAGTCGGACGATGAGCCGTCAACGGCGATCATGCTTAGTTCGTTTGTGAGAACTGCTACACGTACGACTAATTCCTTACGATGTACGTACGACATTGATCAGCAGCCGTTCGATCAGTTGGATGGACGAGCGAGATCATGTCGTACGAAAATTGTATGCACAGCAATTTCGTTTGTACGGAGGTGACGGAGCTGAGCACAGTGACGTTGGATCCCGGGGAACGACGCCCATGACCATACGACGCCCAAGCTACCATCAGCCGTGATGTTGAAGCAGAGTATTCGGTTCACTATTTTTATTTTTTGGATAAATGATGATTTTATTGACTCAAAATACTCACTTCATTCTTTTATCTAAGATGTATTATTTCAGCACGTTAACCAAGGCACATAATTATGGACTATTTACGACAAAATTACCCCTGTCTAATTCGTAGATTAGCCCCACAGTGCATTTTCACTTGCCAATGTCAACTACAACATATGAACAGTTCAATCTCTTGCAAGAAATCCTTCCACAAATTGAGGAAAATGGAAAGGACAAATAGACTACCAATGGACCAGCAAACAAATACTCATCTATGAGTATGTATAATAGAATGATGGGGGAGGAGGAAGGACATCCCTTCTTCCAGTTGATTTGGTCTAGCTCCAGTAGGCTCAAACACAAGATTTTCCTATGGTTGGTTGCACAATGCAGAATCAAATACTAGATCTTTGCTTAAAAGAAAGGGCATGCATCTAGATGACACATCCTGCCCAAACTGTAACCAGCGTGCTGAAGAAACCCAAATGCACTTATTCTGGCACTGTCTATTTGCACAAGACTGCTGGAACACCATTATTCCATACAGGAAAGGAGGCACCTCCATCTTTGAAGATATAAATCTTGCAAAGTTTCAACTTCCCAAGCATTTTGCCTCAGAAATTGTTATGTTGGGATGTTGGAACCTATGGACACAACGTAATGACAAGATTTTCAGACAGCAACAACAGTCGGTGGAAGCCTGGCGTTTCTATCTTAAGAAAGATTTTAAACTGCTTACGTTCAAAGTGAAAGAGAAATATTTCCAGGAGCTCTGGACTGGATTAGACGCAACATGTAATACAATGATCTCATTTCCTAGAGCTGGCATAGGCTAGACCCTTCTGGTCTATCACCATGTATGTTGTAACATACTGGATTGACTGACTGGTAGTCTGCCCATTATGTAGAACATCCAGGAGGACAATTGTTCTCTTTTTCACAACTCCCAAGGAGTAGTTACATCAGTCTACATTTATTGAAGAACCAATCAAACTCCTTGAGAATACCATCGATCGCCTTAGGCCCGTCGATGCTGAGGTCCATTAGTAAGTTGATTTCTGACGTCACACATTAATGATATATCAACTATGGCTCTTTATCGTAGTGTGTGTTGGATGAACCTTTTTTAAATTTCAAGCTAGGAAAAGCTTATTTCTATTGTATTTGTTTATCACATTATGTTGTGGCTTATATAGACACTTTAGCTACATGTAAGTCGCCTTAATTTTAAATGTGGGTCAGTCAATTTATTGCCCGTTGATTCTTGCTTTGAGATTCATGCTATATTTTTTGTGCCGCTCTATGAGCTGGTTTGGGCTATTTGTTTGATTGACCACATATTTGGGATAGTCAAATTGCTATTGGGTTGAAGCCCATTACCTGTACCTCCCAGCGACCATTTTCCTTTTTTTTATTTTTAGTTTTTTTAGATGTTGGGTGAGTGTAAATGTATACACATAAATACTATGCAATATGTGAAAAGTTAAACTATTATATGATTGGTGTCTGTGTACTACAAAACTATACTTTTAGTGCAAGATGTGTGCACGTTTAAGAAAATATATTCATTATCTTTATTCTTGTAGAGTAATACTGGTGGCACAAATTCATTGTTTCTTATACAATTTTATTATTTTGATTTTGATTTAGTTACTATTTGGCCTTAATTTCTTATTTAAGGGTAATACGCATGCCACTAATCCATTCCTTCCTAGAAAAATTTATTTTTTGTGAAATTTCACTATCATATACTTATTCGTGCAAAAATAAATATAAAACACATTTTATCATGTTTGTTTTACTTTTCTTTTCATCTCTCCTTTCTTCGTAAAGGGCAGTACCTATGCCATCTACTCATTCTTCCTTGGAGAACCTCATTATTTTGATTTAGTTTTAGTTTCTTTCTTCTTAAAGGATAATACCAATGCCAATAACTCATTTTTCCTTAGCAAACTTTATTATATTTCATTTCTTCTTTAATAGTAATATCTATGCCACTAATTTATTTCTTCTTGTGAAATACATTTTTTCTAAAATTTCACTATCATAAGGTTATTCTCGCACATTATAGAAACCACAATTTTTGTTTATATTGTGTACAGTTTTTTTTCCATTGTTTGATTTGCTTTTATCATTTCATTATTCTTAAAGTGTAATACCAATGTCACTAATTCAATATTTCTTAGAAAACTTCATTATTTTGATTTGAATTTTGTTTTTATTTCATTTTTTTCTACTTAAAGGGTATTATCAATGCCATTAATTATTTCTTTCATTTTCTTTCTTCTTTAAGCATACTACCAATATCACTAACTTATTCCTTCTTAGGAAACTTCTTTAGGAAAAAAAATCCACCATTATATGCGTATTCCTGAATATTATAAAATAGTGCAATTTTGTGTAAATTTTGTGCAACTTTTGTCATTGTTTCTTTTATTTATATTGTTTACTTAAACGGTAATACCATGCCACTAATTCATTCTGCCCTAGGAACCTTCATTGTTTAGTCTTGTTATGTTTTCTTACTATTAGTATAAGGGGAAGAAGAAGGCTAAAAAGGAATAAAAAGGTTGAGCCTTTGGATCTTGATCGGGTGGTGGAGAGTGGTCGAGGCACTTTGACTGAACGCCCAAAAAATAGGCGCCTATCAAATATTAGCCCTGATAACATGGATATATACTCGCTCAATTTTTATGCAACATTTGTGCGATTCATACCGTCGTTTAAAAATTGCACTATTATATGCTTATTTTTGCACATTATGAAACAATGCAATTTCTATGTCAATCATGTGCAAATTTCTGTCATTATTTATTTCATTATGCCTTCTTACATTTTCTTTCTTCTTTTGTGCAATGCAATACCATGCCATTAACCACGTCCAACCAGAGCTACTGCTTCCCCCTATCTCTCATGTATGCGTTCACAAAGGCCCATAGAAAAAGCCCACTAGCGTCCATATACAAGGAAGCTTTCTCCAGTCCATGATTAGCGTTTACATGCGTGAGATTAGGAGCAGCTGCTGCCGTCCGCCGTGGTGTGCCCCTGCGGCCTTTGCCGCATGTCCGCCTCTGATCTTGTTGACACACGAACACGTCACGTGTACCTTCGACTCCGGGGGTGATGCACCGTAGCTCACGTCGAAGGAGACCTGACTGACAGCGCGATACGCAAGACAGTCGACGGCCGCTTTTGCGGACCCGAAACCCCACACCCTCGGGAGGGACCCCGTTAGGGAGTGCGGCGGCTATGGGCTGCCCTAGGTCGATTCGCTCGTCCCTAGAGCCTCGAGATTCGCAGCTCTCAAACACGAAGAACAACGAAGAACGAGAGAGAGAAAAACGATGTAGGGATAAAACGTAGACTGGAAAAAGTAGTATATTGATTCGATCGATTGTGTGTTGTCTAATCGGCCATCACCCTCAACATATATAAGAGGCGGCAGGACTTCCCGTACAAGAAAAGGATTCGTCTAGGTTTTCCCTACAAAAAATTACATCAATTCACATCCTAGAGTCATAGTTCTACTCCAACTCGAATTCAGTCTGAATATGGCTCATCTTCTGTCTTCCTCCTTGCGCGGGCCGCCGAGCTTGCATACGATCTCCGATCAAGACGGCCCAAATATCAAACTCGTGCGCCTTGACGAGATGAACAATTCTCATGTTGATCACTTTTTCAAATAAGGCCATCTTGAATACCTTTTGAGATCATCTTTACCTTCCAGTCGGATTCATTCTTGCTACAGACTGGATTATCCGAGTCTCGTAGTGAATTTGCATGCCATATACTATCTCAGATGATGATGACTCCAAAACCAAATTTCACCGTTTTTACGACACGCACAACTTCCGTATTGAACACTTCTCCATCCGAGATCATCTTGATAAACTTTTGGGCACATGTTCAGTTTCACTCGAATTCGAGCTCATCCACTCGGATATTAGAGTCTTTCACTCGGATGGTCCGACTGGACTTTTTCACTCGGATGTTTAGATTTTTTCACTCGGATGACTATATTTTCACTCGGAAGACAATCTTTCACTCGGATGATGACCACATTTTCAGTCGGAAGCCAATCTTTTACTCGATCGATAAGTTTTCACTCGACCTTTTACTCGATCGGTAGGTTTTCACTCGACCTTTTACTCGATAGGTAGGTTTTCACTCGACCTTTTACTCGATCGGTAGGTTTTCACTCGACCTTTTACTCGATCGGTAGGTTTTCACTCGGATGGTAAAACTTTTCACTCGGATTTCCCGACTGAAAAGACAGCCTGATCTTGATTTGCCTCTCCAGGTTGCATACGTCCTCGCATTGAGACAAATTGTATATGCAAATCGATCGGCTCGACGAGACGGAACTTTTTCATGTTGAAGGTTTTTCTATTCAAGGCCGTCTTGATTGCCGAATTACTCGCGCAACCTATCAGACCAGTGTCTGGTACCTCGCGCCTTATTTCCATATAGTTTCGGTCTGCAGTGTATTGCCTTTAACTTTTGCATACGAACTCGGACTGAGATGATTTATATATCAAAATCGTTTGCCTCGACGAGGCGAAGATAATTCCTTTAGAGTGCTCCTTCATCCGAGGTCGTCTTGAATGCATGATTGGCCAAAAAATACTCAGAACATTGAATTATGCCACTCGGAATATAGTTTCGGCCCCTAAAATAAGGTCGAATGATGATAACCGAAACATCAAAGTCGTTCCACTCGGCGACATGAATATTTTCATGCTGAAAACCCTTTCATTCGATACCATCTTCATTGCTTTCTTTATCTTGCCAAAATCAGGTGTCAACACATGCCCCCCTGTTTTTCGGCACAGCTTGCATGCCGAAAAATAATATGCATCGTTTTTTGTTCTAAGGACGATGTCAACACTCCATCGGCCATTTGTATTTCTTAGGGCGATAATTATGTATCGGCCATGTTTGTGCTAAGGGTGATAGTCGCATATCAGCCATTGCTTACTTAGGCTTCTTGCCACACACTCGGTTGGTATTTCTTCAAGTACTTGCCATTGAGAGCTCGAGGTAACAATGTCCCCTGTACGGAATCCACCAAATATGAATTTCCAGGAACTATTCTTGTAATCCTAAAAGGACCTTCCCAACTCGGAGACCACTTCCCGAATTTTCTATCTCTTGAACCAATCGACAGAATCACTTTCCACACGAGATCACCAACTTGAAAATTCTTCAACTTAACTTTCTTATTGTAAGCTCTTGCCACCCTCAACTTGTCTCTTTCTATGGCTTTTAAAGCATCCAAACGTTTATCGGCAACCTCATCAATATTGTCCATCATCAAGTTATAAAAATCTATTGCCGATAAATCATTTTGTTTGGCTATTCTCAAGGCATTCAAATTACTTCCACTGGTAAAACTGCTTCTTGACCATGCACTAGCTCATATGGAATCACCTTCGTAGCACCATGCCTTGAGATTCTATGTGCCCACAAAGCTTCAGACAACAACCCATGCCATCTCCTTGGATTATCCTCAATCTTCTTCTTGATGAGTTTGATTAAAATTTTATTGCTAGACTCAGCTTGTCCATTAGCTTGGGCATAATACGGAGAGGAATTGAGCAACTTTATGTTATAAGATTCGGCAAACTCTCTGACTTGGTGTGACATGAAAGATGAACCTTGATCTGTAGTTAACGTTTGAGGAATACCAAATCTATGAATAATGTGCTCAACTATGAATTGAATTACCTCCGTATGTGTCATGTTCTTGAGAGGTATTGCTTCAGACCATTTAGTGAAATAATCGGTTGCCACCAATACGAACCGATGCCCCTTTAAGGAAGATGGATGAATTTGCCCAATAAAGTCTAAACCCCATCCTCTGAAAGGCCACGGCTTGATAATAGGATGTAACATAGTAGCAGGAGCTAATTGAATATCACCAAATTTTTGACAAGCTTCACACCCTTTATAATATCTAAAGCAATCATTAATCATAGTCGGCCAATAAAACCCAACACGTCGCAATAACCACTTCATCTTGGGAGCCGACCGATGAGTGCCACAAATGCCTTCATGTACCTCTCCCATAGCAACTCTTGCCTGGTCTTCATCCAAGCACTTTAGAAGAACATCATCGACTGTTCGGCGACAAAGACCATCATTTCCCATTGTATACTTGAAAGCCATACGCCGAACAGCCCTGTCCATCCTTTCACTCGGATTGCATAAGTAATCAATAATGGGCTTCCTCTAGTCGGGACTGTCACCTACACTAGACTTTTTGTTAATGGCCGAACCAGTGGGTTCAAGTTCGGCTTCTCCCATATTGGCAAGACAAGACATCGGTCTTTGAGAGATATGAAACATGCCATGATCAACATGATATCCAGATGCTTGTTGTGCCAACTCATTTGCTTTCCAATTATCATGCCTAGATATATGGGCAATGCTAAAACAATCCAAAGTAGAAATTATATCTAAACATTTATCAAGATAAACATTAAGTGATTCGTCCAAACACTGAAGGACTTTGGATATTTGTTTCACCACTAGTAACGAATCACCATAAGCCTCAATATGTGTAACACCTATAGCAATTAACATCTGTAGGCTGAATAACAAAGCTTCATATTCGGCCTGATTATTTGTGCAAAAGTATTCTAAGCGGCACGAGGCTTCGAAAACAACACCATGAGGAGATATATAAACAATACCAACACCTTGGCCATTGCTACAAACTGAACCATCAAAATATAATCTCCAAGGTACTAACGAAACAAGGTTTATACCAACATCATGTTTGTCATTAATCCGATGCTCAATAATAAAATTAGCAACGATTTGGCCTTTCATGGATTTTAGAGATTCATAAGCCAAATCATACTCAATCAAAGCATAAGCCCACTTGCCAATTCTACCACTAAGAATTGGCCTATGCAACATGTATTTAATGACATCGGTTTGACAAGCTACTATGCAAGCACTCGACACTAAATAATGTCTCAATTTTGTGCAAGCATAATATAAGCATAGACATAATTTTTCAATAAATGTATACCTTGTCTTGGCGTCCAATAAGCGTCTGCTCAAATATGTAATAGCATGCTCTTTTCCTTCGGTTTCTTGAGTCAAAACAGCACCAATAACACCTTCTTCTGCTGCAATGTAAAGCTTAAAGGGCTCCTTATGCTTGGGTGCTTTCATCACCGGAGGAGTGCACAAATAGTTCTTGATCGCATCAAAGGCTTCTTGCTATTTTGCCCCCCATGTGAAATCAACATTATTCTTTAACCGAAGGATAGGAGTAAATGCATCAACTTTCCCTGACAGATTAGCTATGAATCTTCTCAAATACACTACTAGAAAAAGGGCTATAGATGGGATTGACACTAATGACGCACCAGACAAGCAGTGCGCCATTAGTATATACTAATGGCGCACCACCTTCTGGTACGTCATTAGAGTTGAATACACTAATGGCGCACCTGGCTCAGGGTGCGCCATTAGTATCAATTTTTTTCCTTTTCCAAACATACTAATGGCGCATCCAGACACAGTGCGCCATTACTAGTTGTAACTAGTAATGGCGCACCAGTCACAGAGTGCGTCACTACTGTTGTTTTTTTATTATATTTTTTATTCTTTTTTTTGCAAAACTACTAATGGCGCACTGTTCCATAGTGCGCCATTACTAGTTTAAACTAGTAATGGCGCACTTTGGGACAGTGCGCCATTAGTATGTTTTTTTTGTTGCAAAACTACTAATGACGCACCACCAGAAGGTGCGCCATTAGTAACCTGGGTTACTAATGGCGCATTTTGAGGTGGTGCGCCATTAGTAAGTGGGCACCAACAAGATATTTTGGACAACCACTCCTACCCACTCACTTTCTCCCCACTTCATTCTCTCCACCTCCTCCTTGTCTCGGGTGCCTCCTCTTTGTCACCTCATTTCCACCGTAGATTCATTCAAATTAAGTGGTTAAATTACCTTGTTTTGATAGGTAAGTAAGGGGGGAAGCTATATTTATGTTGTTTTCCCTACAACAATGTGCACATGCACTTTTTATGGCCTAGCTAGATCTATGTATGTTTGTGGTGTTGCATATGTTTGTGGTGTTGCATATGTGTTTGTCTTTGGAGGTGTACCGGTATTTGAAATGCGATAGTTGCCAATATTTTGCCGGAATGTTGATTCATTTCCGTTTCGGCGAGAATTTTGGCATTAAGCATTCTTTTTGGTCCTATTTTTAGGGAAAGTCATGCCAAATTTTTTCTTGGTTCTAAAATATCGTTTTGCTCTACCCCGCATGCGACCATGGTCCGCACGATGACCGAAGGCATCGTGAATAGGTTTTTGAGCTCCGCGAAGGCCGAGATGCTTCAAAAGAACGAGACGGAGATAAGATGTCCGTGTCGAAGATGCAAGCTGAAGAGCCCTATTGCGGACCCGGATTTCGGGCAGGTGCGGGACCACCTGCTCTTGCGTGGTTTCATGGATGGCTATCGGTGGCAAGGTGATGAAGATGACTACGAAGTCGTCCATGGGGGCCGGGCAAGAAATGAGGAAGGGCAGCAAGACAACCACCGCGGCTTGGGCGGGCGAGAAGACGAAGAATCCCCAGGAGATGATCACGACGGTGATGCTGTACACAGTCATCATGTAGAAGATGCATGACATGATGATGAGGAAGATGCCGGAGTAGACGACGGGCATGATCATGAAGATGATGATGTCGGCGGAGCAGACGACGCTGGACCATCGATGGGCTGGGTGCAGGACCCTCATATTCAAGAGCTGCTTCTCAAGCAGACGGATAACGCAAGAGCTGCCGCCCGAGAGAAAGCCAAGATGGATCAACTGGAGTTAGACGCGGTTACTCCATTGTATGAAGGATGCAGGCCCGAGGATACCCGCCTGAAAGTAACGCTCATGGCTCTGGAGATGAAGGTAAAACACAAAATGACCGACGCATGCTTCGACGAGAACATGTCATTCTGGCACGAATGTCTTCCCAAGGGGAACAAGTGCCCGACCAGTTTCGAGGAGGCGAAGAAAATTGTGTGTCCTCTGGATTTACCGCACGTGAAATACCATGTGTGCATGAACAATTGCATCATTTATCGGGACGAGCACGCGGAGTCTACCATATGTCCGGTGTGCGGCGTCACTCGATACAAGAAGAGGAAGAAAGCTCCTCGAAAAGTGGTGTGGTACTTTCCGATCACTCCTTGTCTGCAGCGGTATTTCGCGGACCCTAAGATAGCAAAGCTCCTGCGTTGGCACGCGGATAGGGAGGAGAAGAAGCGAGAAGATGACGCAAATGATCCGGAGATAGATAAAAAAGACAAGATGCTGAGTCACCCTAAGGATGCGAGCCAGTGGCAAGCGTTGAACTTCGAAGACCTAGAATTTGGGAACGATCCAAGGAACATCGTGCTGGGCGCGAGCACCGATGGAGTCAATCCGTTTGGCAGCCAGAGAAGCACACATAGCACCTGGCCTGTGTTTGTGTGGATGTACAACCTTCCACCCTGGTTGTGCGTGAAGAGGAAGTACATTCACACGAGTATGCTAATTGAAGGACCGAAACAACCAGGGAACGACATCAATCTGTATCTGGGGCTGCTAAAAGAGGAGCTTGACATGCTGTGGAAAACGCCAGCCAATACGTGGTACGCCACAGAGAAAGAATATTTCCCTATGAGAGCCGCGCTGCTCACGACGGTGCACGACTATCTCGGTTACGGATATGTCGCGGGGCAGGTGGTCCACGGATTTTCTGGATGCGTCAGGTGCATGGATGACACAACGTATCGCCAGCTAGATACAGATCCCGGGTCTTTGAAAACCGTGTTCATGGGACATCGAAGGTGGCTTCGCGACGATGACCTGTGGAGAAAACGCAAGGATCTGTTCGATGGTGAAACCGAACCCCGAGGACGCCCGCGTACGAGGAGCGGCGAGGAAATAGACGAGCTGTTGAAAAATTGGAAAGATTGCCCACTGCCGGGAAAGAAGCAAAAGGCGCCAGAGCCGGGAAAGAAGCGAAAGGCGCCAGAGCCGCTGCTGAAGGTATGGAAAATGAGGTCTGTTTTCTAGGACTTGCCGTACTGGAAGATCCACCGTGTGCCTCACAGCCTTGATGTCATGCATATCACGAAGAACGTGTGCGAGAGTCTGCTTGGTACCTTGCTCAACATGCCAGAGAGGACCAAAGATGGGCCGAAAGCAAGGGCAGACTTGAAATCAATGGGCATCAGGCAGGAGCTTCACGCTAATGATGATGATGATGAGGCGAAGCAGGACACGGAAAGTCGTCGCAAAGGCAAAAAGGTCAAGAAGACTGGAAATGACTACCCTCCCGCGTGCTTCACTCTAAGTCAGGAGGAGATCGAGCAGTTTTTCACCTGCCTCATAGGAGTAAAACTTCCTTACGGTTACGCGGGGAAGATAAGCAGATACCTAGACCCAGCGAAGCAGAAGTTCAGTGGGATGAAGTCTCACGACTGTCACGTGCTGATGACGCAGATACTTCCAGTTGCAATCCGTGGGATCATGGACGCGCACGTCCGTGAAATGCTATTTGGCCTATGCAACTTTTTTGACGTCATCTCTCGGAAGTCGGTTGGCGTGAGGCAACTCAGAAGGCTACAGGAAGAGATCGTGGTAATACTATGCGAGCTTGAGATGTACTTCCCGCCCGCATCTTCGACGTTATGGTGCATCTGCTGGTCCATATCGTGGACGATATCATCCAACTCGGGCCGACGTTCCTGCACAACATGATGCCGTTCGAAAGGATGAATGGTGTCATCAAAGGATACGTTCGCAACATGTCACGTCCAGAGGGAAGCATAGCCAGGGGCTTTTTGACCGAAGAGTGCATCTCCTACTGCACGAATTATCTAGGCATCGAGAACCCCGTTGGTCTGCCCGTCAACAGGCACCTCGGCAGGTTCGCTGGATGGGGTCACCGTGAGGGTCGCCGCGAAATGCATGTCGACTTCGAGGGTCGACTCACCGACTTTGAAAGAGCAAACCTAGTCGTGCTACAACACATAGACGTGGTCGATCCTTGGGTGGTAGAGCACAAAACCTTTATTGAGAAGACGTACAATGACCGAGGCCAACAGAGGACGGACGGAGATATAATCAAAGAGCACAACTCATGTTTCACGCGTTGGTTCAAGCAGAAGCTTCTGTCGTACCCTTTACATGAGGATTCTTCCGCGGAAGAACAACTCATATTCGCCTTGTCACAGGGCACCGAGCACAACCTGATGACCTATGAGGCGTACGATATCAACGGCTACACATTCTACACCGAGGCCAAGGACATGAAGAGCGATGGTTATCAGAACTCCAGGGTAACGATGGAATCCTACACCGGTAACGACAAGGACAGATACTACGGAAGGATCGAGGAGATCTGGGAGCTGAGCTACGCTGGAGATAAGGTCCCGATGTTCCGTGTCAGATGGACCAAGAGCGTCCTAAAAAAAGACTAGTATTTCACCACCATGGTTATACCCGAAGCCAAATCTAAGACTGCGGGCGCAAACGTCACCGCGAAAAATGAGCCATGGGTACTGGCTTCCCAAGTTGACCAATGCTTCTTCATTACCGACCCGTCAAAGCCCGGTCGTGTTGTCGTGAGGAGAGGCAAAAGGAAGATCATCGGAATGGATGGAGTAGCCAATGAGCAAGGCTTCGACAAGTACGGCGACCCGATGATCGAACATGACGATGATGATGAAGTAGCAGCATACACCACAAGAAGAAGCAGGACCACCCTACCTAAAGGACGTCCGTTCCACAGAAGAACTCCATTTGTGAAAAAGAAGGGCAAGAAGATTGTGAACAGATAGCTAGCTAAGATCGATTGTATTTAATTGTAATCTTCATTTCTCGATTGTATTTCATGGGCACTTTTTGAACTATCATGAATGTTTTTAAATTTCATGGGCACTTTTTGAATTCATGAGAACACTCGATCTCGATCCCCCTCCATCTCGATCGTTATCCCCCCTCGCCAGATTCCCCTTGCCAGATCCCCCTCGCCGCCGAGCACCCCCCGCACCCTCCCCCGCTCCACCACCACCG
>LR738712.1:860959499-861010427 GCA_902687465.1 Secale cereale
CTCCCCCGCTCCACCACCGCCGACGACCCCCGCACCGTCCCCCGCTCCACCGTCACAAATGAATACAACTAAAAAAATTGATTATATTTTCAAAAAACAAATTTGATTATATTTTCAAATAACAAATTTGATGGTGTTTTCAAATAACAAATTTGATGATATAAAAAAATCTGATGAATATAAAAAATCTGATGATATTTTTTAAAAAATTATTATTGTTTTTATAAAAAATTATTACTGTTCATATTCATATTCATATGCATATTCATATTCATGATATTTTTTTATATTCATAAATATTTTCAAATAAAAAATTATTACTGTTTTTATAAAAATTTATTACTGTTTCATATTCATATTCATATTCATGATTTTTTTTATATTCATAAATATTTTCAAATAAAAAATTATTAATGTTTTTATAAAAAATAATTATTTATGGCGCATCGCTGGCTGGTGCGCCATTGGTATAAAAAAACATTCTAATGGCGCACTGCCAGGGGGTGCGCCATTAGTAATCTTCCCCCTATAGCTAGTCGCCCGATCCCTTCGTCCTTCCCTCTCGCCAGATCCACTTCTCCCATCCGCGCGTTGCCCCGACCCACGACGCCGCCGCCCCTACGTGCGCCGCCGCCCCCGCGCCCCCCACCACTGCAGCTCCGCCATCGCCGACGCCTCCGTGACCTCGCCGTCGCCGACAGCCTCCCCGCGTTGGCCCCTGCCCTGCGCCGCCTCTACCTCAGTCCGGGCACGGGGTGTAGGACGGCGACCGCCGCCGACCCGCGAAGCACGTGGCCGCCGGCCTCCCCACGACCAACCGATGCGCCCAGGAGGATCGTCGCCGTCTTCTTCTTCGACTAAGAGGACCCGGACGAGCTCGGACGCCCTCGAGCCATCCCTTCGACGCCGCCGCCGCCGACGCCGACCCCGACCCCTCCGGCGACCCCGCCCTTGTGCCTGGTAAGAAATGCATCCACACCCATCACAATAGGTCCATCTTCATGTATGTGCATTATAGCCATTTGCTTGTGTCAGGATTATCCTAAAATAATTCAACTCTTGAGAAAATCATGTGCCACATTATTGATATGTGCTTTGGAACACTTTATGATCAGCAAGTGTGTTCCAGATGTTTTTCTAGAGTTCCATATGTGTTCTAGGGGTGGTACAATTTTAGGCCTTTGTTTGGATTCCATTGCTGGATATGTCTAATGCTGCAACTTTAATCTTCGCTAGATAGAAATACTGTTGGCTGTTAGTACGACAGGGCAAGATTAATTCAGTAATTGAGTTCCAGATGTTTTTTTAGGATACAAGTTCAGACCTTTGTGCTCCTGTGTCCATTGCTGGATGTTGGTTGTGGGAAAACTGCAATTGCTTTACCATCTCTGACTAATTAACCATTTGAGGGAGGGACATTAGTGGATTTAGACCTTTGTGCTAATTCAATCTTCGCTAGGTATATAGCTATTTTAGGACTACCATTGACGTAGTCACACATTTATAGAACTTGACATAGCTTCATTTAATTAATTAGTTTTTACAGATAATTATTATCTCAAATTATGTGATCGACGATATGTGATAGGACTGCAAAAGAAAAAAATAAGAAGAACAAGAAGACTAAGTGTGGTGGTGTGTGTTGTACTTAGAATCAGGTGTGCGTCTGCTCAAGTTAACTAGAGCAACAGAGTCACCAACTAATTAAGAAAGGGAGGAGCTCAGCTGATATGAAGTCAGTAGAAAGGGTAGTGGTAGTGGAGTGGAGTGCTTCACACTCTCAGCAAAGTGGACTTCACTTCCAGTGGCATTAAAGCAGCAGCCACACTCTCCTCTCCTCTGGTTGTTAGAGGTCGTTAGAACCTACAGCCCAGTGGGCCCTATGACTAACTGGCCCCCGCCAATGGCACACCAAGAATTGCTATGTGGACACTATCTATCTAACACTAGCAGCCCCCACAATAGCAGTCTGAGAGAGATATACACTCCTGTTGTTTTTAATTAGGGGGAAATTTATAAGATTCTGGTATGGTACTTGATCTTATCACATTAAATAGCATACATGTTTGTGTTGTACCAAAAGGTTAGTGTGCAGTTAGATGTCGGCTTCAGTTGGTACTGTGATGTCAACGTTGAGCACTAAATTAGTAGTAGAGTACATACCATGTGCACCGCCCTCTTCTCTATTAATATCCTAGGACATTAGATGATGTACTATATGCCTTTTCTTCTTCTTTGGATCACAGGAGGTTCTAGGACTATCCCAGTTTAACCAGGGAAATTGTTACATATTTTTGGTGTATCTCTGTGACATATCTGCTGGTTATTAGCCATCTCTGGATAAATAGCTATTTTAGGGACAGTAGGGTGATAAATTACTGTAAAATGCTTAAAATGTGAAGCCTGCAACACTTGACAAGCACAATATACTAATTTTCATGATCAGCAATCCATGATCAGCAACAGTTTCTTTCATTAATTTTCAGTTAACAGCAATCCATGATTTTTTTTTCCAGCTAAAACTATTGATGATTTTTTGTTGGGTGACCTATTAGAGGCCCTTGAGTTTGCTGGAATGGCAACATCCTAGCACTGCAAACATGGCAACATCCTAGCACTGCAATGTGGCATGTTGGCTCAACAATCACCAATGTACACTACACAGAACAATGTAGCTGTTAATCTTGTTGTGGTTATGCTTTTAGCAGCAGAGAAGTAAGAGCAGAATCATCATTGATGCATGTGCTGGTTAATTAGCTTTTACTATATGATGATGATGAGGAGTATCTATCTTATTTGGCATGACTAGTAGAGTAATTAACTGGTAGTAACTGACAGTTACCTGCATGAACATGGGCTGAAAAAGCAAAGGCAAGTAGTAGATGCCAACTTTTGACATGCATGCACTCATTCTTGTAAACTAAACTAAACATGCTTATCTATCTATCTATCTTTCTGCTTTAGTATGTATGTAGGCATTGTATTTTTATTTGCTCCAGGCCAGCTTAATTTGCTGGCTGGCTGGCATGATGGCTGATGGATCCCTCAGCTGGAGCTCAGTGTGATCTTCATTTGAATAGTCTAAAGTGGAGTTGAAAGCCCGGTGCACTCCATCCAGATTTTTGCTGGGTTTTGTCTCCGACCATCGTGTTGTGATGATTTTGCAGGTACCCCGAGAGGCCCTTGAGTTAGCTGGAATGTCGATTAACTTCCGTTCCGGCAAATTCGGGTACTCCATATGTCCTATTTTCAGCAAAGGTCATGCTGAAATTTTCCGTGAATTTTAGCATGACTTTGCTAAAAATAGGACATATGGGGTACTTGTGACTAATGCATGGGCCGGGGTATCTTAGTAGTTAATTAAGTAGGATCAACTGCCCCTTTATTCTTGCTGCTGTTGGGGAACGTAGTATTTTAAAATTTTCCTACGATCACGCAAGATCTATCTACCAGATGCATAGCAACGAGAGGGAAGAGTGTGTCTACGTACCCTCGTAGACCGGAAGCGGAAGCATCAAGTGACGCGGTTGATGTAGTCGAACTTCTTCGCGATTCAACCGATCAAGCACCGAACGTATGGCATCTCCGCGTTCAGCACACGTTCAGCTTGATGACGTCCCACGAGCTCTTGATCCAGTTGAGCTTCACGGGAGAGTTTCGTCAGCACGACGGCGTGGTGACGGATATGATGTATCTACCGGCGCAGGGCTTCGCCTAAGCACTGCGACGGTATGACCGAGGTGTGTTTCTGTGGAGGGGGCACCGCACACAGCTGGAACAATTCATCTTGTGTGTCTTTGGGTGCCCCCCTGCCCCCGTATATAAAGGAGCAAGGGGGGAGGCTGGCCGGCCCTCCTATGGTGCGGCTAGGGTGCAATCCTACTAGGAATAGGATTGCAATCCAATTCCTAGTAGGAACTACCAAAGAAGGAAGAAGGGGGAAGGAAAGAGAGGGAGAGGGAGAGGGAAAGAGGGGCCGCGCCCCCTCCCCTTGTCCTATTCGGACTCCTCCTAGGGAGGGGGCGCGCCACCTCCTGGCTGCTGCCCTCTCTCTCCCCTATGGCCCACCAGGGCCCACCATTCCCCCGGGGGGTTCCGGTAACCCCCTCGGCACTCCGGTAAATTCCGAAACTTTCCAGAACACTTCCGGTGTCCGAATATAGTCGTCCAATATATCAATCTTTATGTCTCGGACATTTCGAGACTCCTCGTCATGTCCGTGATCTCATCCGGGACTCCGAACTACCTTCGGTACATCAAAACTCATAAACTCATAATACCGATCGTCATCAAACGTTAAGCGTGCGGACCCTACGGGTTCGAGAACTATGTAGACATGACCCAGACTCATCTCCGGTCAATAACCAATAGCGGAACCTGGATTCTCATATTGGCTCCTACATATTCTACGAAGATCTTTATCGGTCAAACCGCATAACAACATACGTTGTTCCTTTTGTCATCGGTATGTTACTTGTCCGAGATTCGATCGTCGGTATCTCTATACCTAGTTCAATCTCGTTACCGGCAAGTCTCTTTACTTGTTCCGTAATACATCATCTCGTGACTAACTCATTAGTCATTTGCTTGCAAGGCTTATTATGATGTGCATTACCGAGAGGGCCCAGAGATACCTCTCCGACACTCGGAGTGACAAATCCTAGTCTTGATCTATGCCAACACCACGAATACTTTCGGAGACACCTGTAGAGCATCTTTATGATCACCCAGTTACGTTGTGACGTTTGATAGCACACAAGGTGTTCTTACGGTATTCGGGAGTTGCATAATCTCGTAGTCATAGGAACATGTATAAGTCATGAAGAAAGCAATAGCAGTAAAACTAAACGATCATAGTGCTATGCTAACGGATGGGTCTAGTCCATCACATCATTCTCCTAATGATGTGATCTCGTTGATCAAATGACAACTCACGTCTATGGCTAGGAAACATAGCCATCTTTGATCAATGAGCTAGTCTAGTAGAGGCATACTAGGGACATACTATTTTGTCTATGTATTCACACATGTACTAAGTTTCCGGTTAATACAATTCTAGCATGAATAATAAACATTTATCATGATATAAGGAAATATAAATAACAACTTTATTATTGCCTCTAGGGCATATTTCCTTCAGTCTCCCACTTCCACTAGAGTCAATAATCTAGCTCACATCGCCATGTGATTTAATACCGATAGTTCACATCGTTATGTGAATAACACCCATAGTTCACATCGCCATGTGACCAACACCCAAAGGGTTTACTAGAGTCAATAATCTAGTTCACATCGCTATGTGATTAATACCCAAGAGTAATAAGGTATGATCATGTTTTGCTTGTGAGAGAAGTTTAGTCAACGGGTCTGTCACATTCAGATCCGTATGTATTTCGCAAATTTCTATGTCTACAATGCTCTGCATGGAGCTACTCTAGCTAATTGCTCCCACTTTCAATACGCATCCAGATTGATACTTAGAGTCATCTGGATTTAGTGTCAAAGCTTGCATCGGCGTAACCCTTTACGACGAACTCTTTATCACCTCCATAATCGAGAAACATTTCCTTAGTCATCCAGTTACTAAGGATAATTTTGACCGCTGTACAGTGATCTACTCCTGGATCACTATTGTACCCCCTTGACAAACTCATGGCAAGTTACACAACATGTTTGGTACACAGCATGGCATACTTTATAGAACCTATGGCTGAGGCATAGGGAATGACTTTCATTCTCTCTATATTTTTCTACCGTGGCCTGGCTTTGAGTCTTACTCAACTTCACACCTTACAAGTCAGGCAAGAACTCTTTCTTTGACTGATCCTTTTTGAACTACTTCAAAATCTTATCAAGGTATGTACTCATCGAAAGTCTTATCAAGTGTCTTGATCTATCTCTATAGATCTTGATGCCCAATATGTAAGCAGCTTCACCAAGGTCTTTCTTTGATAAACTCCTTTCAAACACTCCTTTATGCTTTCCAGAAAATTCTACATCATTTCTGATCGACAATATGTCATTCACATATACTTATCAGAAAGGTTGTAGTGCTCCCACTCACTTCTTGTAAATACAGGCTTCACCGCAAGTATGTATAAATCTATATGCTTTGATCAACTTATCAAAGCGTATATTCCAACTCCGAGATGCTTGCACCAGTCCATAGATGGATCGCTGGAGCTTGCACATTTTGTTAGCACCTTTAGGATTGACAAAACCTTCTGGTTGCATCATATACAAGTCTTCTTTAATAAATCCATTAAAAATGCAGTTTTGTTATCCATTTCCAGATTTCATTAAATGCGGCAATTGCTAACATGATTCGGACATACTTAAGCATCGCTAGGGTGAGAAAGTCTCATCGTAGTCAACTCCTTGAACTTGTTGAAAAACTTTCGCAATAAGTCGAGCTTTGTAAACAGTAACATTACTGTCAGCGTCAGTCTTCCTCTTGAAGATCCATTTATTTTCGATGGCTTGCCGATCATCGGGCAAGTCAACCAAAGTCCACACTTTGTTCTCATACATGGATCCCATCTCAGATTTCATGGCCTCAAGCCATTTTGCGGAATCTGGGCTCATCATCGCTTCCTCATAGTTCGTAGGTTCATCATGGTCCAATAACATGACTTCCAGAACCGGGTTGTCGTACCACTCTGATGCGGAACGAACTCTGGTTGATCTACGAAGTTCAGCAGAAACTTGATCTGAAGTTTCATGATCATCATCATTAGCTTCCTCACAAATTGGTGTAGGAATCACTGGAACCAGTTTCTGTGATGTTCCACTTTCCAATTCGGGAGAAGGTACAATTACCTCATCAAGTTCTACTTTCCTCCCACTCACTTCTTTCGAGAGAAACTCCTTCTCTAGAAAGGATCCATTCTTAGCAACGAATATCTTGCCTTCGGATCTGTGATAGAAGGTGTACCCAACAATCTCTTTTGGGTATCCTGTGAAGACACATTTCTACGACTTGGGTTCGAGCTTATCAGGTTGAAGCTTTTTCACATAAGCATCGCAGCCCCAAACTTTAAGAAACGACAACTTTGGTTTCTTGCCAAACCATAGTTCATAAGGTGTCGTATCAACGGATTTAGATGGTGCCCTATTTAACGTGAATGCAGCTGTCTCTAAAGCATAACCCCAAAACGATAGTGGTAAATCGATAAGAGACATCATAGATCACACCATATCCAATAAAGTACGGTTACGACGTTCGGACACACCATTACGCTGTGGTGTTCCGGGTGGCGTGAGTTGTGAAACTATTCCACATTGTTTCAAATGAAGACCAAACTCGTAACTCAAATATTCTCCTCCACGATCAGATCGTAGAAATTTTATTTTCTTGTTACGATGATTCTCTACTTCACTCTGAAATTCTTTGAACTTTTCAAATGTTTCAGACTTGTGCTTCATTAAGTAGATATACCCATATCTGCTCAAATCATCAGTGAAGGTCAGAAAATAACTATACCCGCCGCGAGCCTCAACACTCATTGGTCCACATACATCAGTATGTATGATTTCCAACAAATCTGTTGCTCGCTCCATAGTTCCGGAGAACGGAGTTTTAGTCATCTTGCCCATGAGGCATGGTTCGCAAGCACCAAGTGATTCATAATCAAGTGATTCCAAAAGTCCATCACTATGGAGTTTCTTCATGCGCTTTACACCAATATGACCTAAGCGGCAGTGCCACAAATAAGTTGCACTATCATTATTAACTTTGCATCTTTTGGTTTCAATATTATGAATATGTGTATCACTACAATCGATATCCAATAAGAATAGACCACTCTTCAAGGGTGCGTGACCATAAAAGATATTATTCATAAAAATAGAACAACCATTATTCTCTGATTTGAATGAATAACCGTCTCGCAACAAACAAGATCCAGATATAATGTTCATGCTCAACGCTGGCACCAAATAATAATTATTTAGGTCTAAAACTAATCCCGAAGGTAGATGTAGAGGTAGCGTGCCGACTGCGATCACATTGACTTTGGAACCATTTCCCACACGCATCGTCACCTCGTCCTTAGCCAATCTTCGTTTAATCCGTAGTCCCTGTTTCGAGTTACAAATATTAGCAACCGAACCGGTATCAAATACCCAGGTACTACTACGAGCATTAGTAAGGTACACATCAATAACATGTATATCACATATACCTTTGTTCACCTTGCCATCCTTCTTATCCGCCAAATACTTGGGGTAGTTCCGCTTCCAGTGTCCAGTCCCCTTGCAGTAGAAGCACTCAGTTTTAGGCTTGGCTCCAGACTTGGGTTTCTTCGTGGGAGTAGCAACTGTCTTGCTATTCTTCTTGAAGTTCCCCTTCTTTCCCTTGCCCTTTTTCTTGAAACTAGTGGTCTTGTTAACCATCAACAGTTGATGCTCCTTTTTGATTTCTACCTCCGCAGCCTTGAGCATAGAGAAGAGCTCGGGAATTGTCTTTTGCATCCCTTGCATATAATAGTTCATCACGAAGCCTTTATAGCTTGGTGGCAGTGATTGAAGAACTCTATCAATAACACTCTCTTCGTCAACTTTGCAACCAAGTTGAGTCATATGATTGTAGTACCCAAACATTCTGAGCAAGTGTTCACTGATAGAACTATTCTCCTCCATTTTGCAGCTATAGAACTTATTGGAAATCTCATATTTCTCAATCCGGGCATTTGCTTGAAATATTAACTTCAACTCCTGGAACATCTCATATGGTCCATGACGTTCAAAACGTCGTTGAAGTCCCGGTTCTAAGCCGTAAAGCATGGCACACTGAACTATCGTGTAGTCATCAGACCGCGACTGCCAGACGTTCAAAGCGTCTACATTAGCGGGAGGGAGCTTGTCACCTAGCGGTGCTTCAAGGACATAATTTTTCTGTGCAGCAATGAGGATAATCCTCAAGTTACGGACCCAGTCCGTGTAATTGCTACCATCATCTTTCAACTTAGCTTTCTCTAGGAATGCATTAAAATTCAAAGGAACGGTAGCACGGGCCATTGATCTACAACAACATAGATATGCAAAAACTATCAGGACTAAGTTCATGATAAATTAAAGTTCAATTTAATCATATTAATTAAAGAACTCCCACTTAGATAGACATCCCTCCGGTCATCTAAATGATCACGTGATCCAAATCAACTAAACCATGTCCGATCATCACGTGAGATGGAGTAGTTTTAATGGTGAACATCTTATGTTGATCATATCAACTATATGATTCACGCTCAACCTTTCGGTCTCCAGTGTTCCGAGGCCATATCTGCATATGCTAGGCTCGTCAAGTTTAACCCGAGTATTCTGCGTGTGCAAAAATGGCTTACACCCGTTGTATTTGAACGTAGAGCTTATCACACCCGATCATCACGTGGTGTCTCGGCACGATGAACTTTCGCAACGGTGCATACTCAGGGAGAACACTTATACCTTGAAATTTAGTAAGGGATCATCTTATAATGCTACCGTCGTTCTAAGCAAAATAAGAAGCATAATAAGATAAACATCACATGCAATCAAAATATGTGACATGATATGGCCATCATCATTTTGTGCTTTTGATCTCCATCTCCAAAGCACCGTCATGATCACCTTCGTCACCGACGCGAAACCTTGATCTCCATCGTAGTATCGTTGTCGTCTCGCCAACTATTGCTTCTATGACTATCGCTGCTGCTTAGTGATAAAGTAAAGCAATCACCTGGCGATTGCATTTCATACAATAAAGCGACAACCATATGGCTCCTGCCAGTTGCCGATAACATTACAAAACATGATCATCTCATACAAAACCGTATAACTCATCATGTCTTGACCATATCACATCACAACATGCCCTGCAAAAACAAGTTAGACGTCCTCTACTTTGTTGTTGCAAGTTTTACGTGGCTGCTACGGGCTTAGCAAGAACCGTTCTTACCTACGCATACAAAACCACAACGATGTTTCGTCAAGTATGTGCTGTTTTAACCTTCACAAGGACCGCGCGTAGCCACACTTGATTCAGCTAAAGTGAGAGAGACAGACACCCGCCAGTCACCTTTAAGCAACGAGTGCTCGTAACGGTGAAACCAGTCTCGCGTAAGCGTACGCGTAATGTCGGTCTGGGCCGCTTCATCTCACAATTCCGTCGAAGCAAAGTATGACATGCTTGTAAGCAGTATGACTAGTATCGCCCACAACTCATTGTGTTCTACTCGTGCATATCATCTACGCATAGACCTGGCTCATGATGCCACCGTTGGGGAACGTAGTATTTTAAAATTTTCCTACGATCACGCAAGATCTATCTACCAGATGCATAGCAACGAGAGGGAAGAGTGTGCCTACGTACCCTCGTAGACCGGAAGCGGAAGCGTCAAGTGACGCGGTTGATGTAGTCGAACTTCTTCGCGATTCAACCGATCAAGCACCGAACGTACGGCACCTCCGTGTTCAGCACACGTTCAGCTTGATGACGTCCCACGAGCTCTTGATCCAGTTGAGCTTCACGGGAGAGTTTCGTCAGCACGACGGCGTGGTGACGGATATGATGTATCTACCGGCGCAGGGCTTCGCCTAAGCACTACGACGGTATGACCGAGGTGTGTTTCTGTGAAGGGGGGCACCGCACACAGCTGGAACATTTCATCTTGTGTGTCTTTGGGTGCCCCCCTGCCCCCGTATATAAAGGAGCAAGGGGGGAGGCCGGCCGGCCCTCCTATGGTGCGGCTAGGGTGCAATCCTACTAGGAATAGGATTGCAATCCTATTCCTAGTAGGAACTACCAAAGAAGGAAGAAGGGGGAAGGAAAGAGAGGGAGAGGGAGAGGGAAAGAGGGGCCGCGCCCCCTCCCCTTGTCCTATTCGGACTCCTCCTAGGGAGGGGGCGCGCCACCTCCTGGCTGCTACCCTCTCTCTCCCCTATGGCCCACCAGGGCCCACCATTCCCCCGGGGGGTTCCGGTAACCCCCTCGGCACTTCGGTAAATTCCGAAACTTTCCAGAACACTTCCGGTGTCCGAATATAGTCGTCCAATATATCAATCTTTATGTCTCGGACATTCCGAGACTCCTCGTCATGTCCGTGATCTCATCCGGGACTCCGAACTACCTTCGGTACATCAAAACTCATAAACTCATAATACCGATCGTCATCAAACGTTAAGCGTGCGGACCCTACGGGTTCGAGAACTATGTAGACATGACCGAGACTCATCTCCGGTCAATAACCAATAAAGGAACCTGGATGCTCATATTGGCTCCTACATATTCTACGAAGATCTTTATCGGTCAAACCGCATAACAACATACGTTGTTCCTTTTGTCATCGGTATGTTACTTGTCCGAGATTCGATCGTTGGTATCTCTATACCTAGTTCAATCTCGTTACCGGCAAGTCTCTTTACTCGTTCCGTAATACATCATCTCGTGACTAACTCATTAGTCATTTGCTTGCGAGGCTTATTATGATGTGCATTACCGAGAGGGCCCAGAGATACTTCTCCGACACTCGGAGTGACAAATCCTAGTCTTGATCTATGCCAACACCACGAATACTTTCGGAGACACCTGTTGAGCATCTTTATGATCACCCAGTTACGTTGTGACGTTTGATAGCACACAAGGTGTTCTTACGGTATTCGGGAGTTGCATAATCTCATAGTCATAGGAACATGTATAAGTCATGAAGAAAGCAATAGCAGTAAAACTAAACGATCATAGTGCTATGCTAACGGATGGGTCTAGTCCATCACATCATTCTCCTAATGATGTGATATCGTTGATCAAATGATAACTCATGTCTATGGCTAGGAAACATAGCCATCTTTGATCAATGAGCTAGTCTAGTAGAGGCATACTAGGGACATACTATTTTGTCTATGTATTCACACATGTACTAAGTTTCCAGTTAATACAATTCTAGCATGAATAATAAACATTTATCATGATATAAGGAAATATAAATAACAACTTTATTATTGCCTCTAGGGCATATTTCCTTCAGCTGCATTAAACCATAGGCGGCAATAGAGCCAAGTGATTAGGCCCAACTTAGAATTCTCCTTCCCAGCTTAGCTTTTAGTGTTGGAAATATACCCTAGAGGCAATAATAAAAGTATTATTATTATATTTCCTTGTTCATGATAATTGTCTGTTATTCATGCTTGAATTGTATTGTACGGAAACAGCGATACATGTGTGAATATATAGACCACAATGTGTCCCTGGTAAGCCTCTAGTTACCAGCTCGTTGATCAACAGATGGTCACGGTTTCCTGACCATGGACATAGGATGTCAGTGATAACGGGATCACATCATTAGGAGAATGATGTGATGGACAAGACCCAATCCTGAGCATAGCACGGGATCGTATAGTTCGTAATGCATAAGCTTTTCCGGTGTCAAGTATTTATTCCTTAGACCATGAGGTTGTGCAACTCCCGGATGCCGTAGGAATACTTTGGGTGTGCCAAATGTCACAACGTAACTGGGTGGCTATAAAGGTACGCAACGGGTATCTCCAAAAGTGTCTGTTAAGTTGGTACGAACCGAGACTGGGATGTTGTCACTCCGTATGACGGAGAGGTACCTCTGGGCCCTCTCGGTAAGACATCATCATAATGAGCTCAAGGTAACTAAGGAGTTAGTCACGGGATGATGGATTACGGAACGAGTAAAGAGACTTGCCATGACGAGATTGAACAAGGTATCGGGCATACCGACGATCGAATCTCGGGCAAGTACCGTACCGATAGACAAAGGGAATAACATAGGGGATTGAGTGAATCCTTGACACAGTGGTTCATCCAATGAAGATCATCGAGGAACATGTGGGAACCAACATGGGTATCCAGATCCCGCTATTGGTTATTGACCGGAGAGTCATCTCGGTCATGTCTACGTGTCTCCCGAACCCGTAGGGTCTACACACTTAAGGTTCGGTGACGCTAGGGTTGTAGAGATACATGCACATGGAAACCCGAATGTTGTTTGGAGTCCCGGATGAGATCCCGGACGTCACGAGGAGTTCCGGAATGGTCCGGAGGTAAAGAATGATATATAGGAAGTCCAGTTTCGGCCATCGGGTGAACTCCGGGGGTCACCGGGAGTGTCCCGGGACCATCGGAGGGGTCCCGGGGGTCCACCAGGTGGGGCCACCCATCCCGGTGGGTCCCCTAGGCCGCAAGGGAAAGGGGGCCAGCCCCTGGTGGGCTGGCGCACCCATATGGGCCCCCTTCCATGCGCCTAGGGTTGAAACCCTAGGGGGAGGGGGCGCCCCCTATGCCTTGGGGGGCAAGTTTCCCCCCTTGGCCGCCGCCCCCCTGGAGATCAGATCTTCCAGGGCCGGCGCCCCCCTGGCCCCTATATATAGTGGGGGGAGAGGGCAGCCGCACCCCAAGCCTCTGGCACCTCTCCCCCCTCCCGTCACACTTCCTACTCCTTACGCAGGGCGCCGGCGAAGCCCTGCGGGATTTCCTGTTGCATCCACCACCACGCCGTCGTGCTGCTGGATCTCCGACAACCTCTCCTCCGCCCTTGCTGTATCAAGAAGGAGGAGACGTCGCTGTACCGTACTTGTGTTGAACGCGGAGGTGCCGTCCGTTCGGCGCTGATGGCTTGTCGCCCCTCGTTGGTTACCCCAAGTGAAAGGTTTGAGATGCAGTGTAGCGGAAGTTTTCCCTTGGCAAAGATACCAAGGATCGATTTCCCTGAGACTCCCAGTTTCAACAAGAAGGTGTCAACTGGTAACGGCGCCAGATATTAGCAATCAACGTGGACCTGCACACAGATACAAATAACTTTGCTCCCAACGAGTACAGAGAGGTTGTCAATCCCTCCTGCCTTGTCGTTTACAAAGGATCAAACGCAAGTGATAATAGTGATAGGTAATGCTGCAAATAGTAAGTAAAAGCGTAAAGTAAATAGCGGATGTGATCAGTGATGGTAATATGGACCGGGGTCCCATGATGTTCACTAGTGATGTCTCTCTCCCAAAAGACGATAAAACAGCCATGTGAGGTAAACGAATTACAGCTGGGCAATTGACAGAATTATGTGCGCAAACCAATGCTAACTATGTTGCAAGAAAGGTAGAGGTTCAAAGCATGGGCGGTACGCCAAGGCAAGTAGACCGAAATCCATCTGCATCTACTACTAATCATCCACCTTGAGATATCTATCCAGAACATCTCGCTGGTATTAAGTTGCGAGTCCCACCCATAGTGTAAACTCAAAGCAACAGACAACTGCATTAAAAGAACTTTGCGTAAAGTAAACAATCCTTCCACCCGCGGGCACAAGCACCGTTGTTTTCCCCCTTGTGGCAACAACACATCCCCTAGACTCATGTTTCTGTCACTCAAGCTAGTCATCGAGGGGCATGAACCCACAATCAAACATAACGTTCCCTCTTGGAGTCACTACCTACTACTTGGCCAAAGCAATAAATAACAACGGATAACATGCAAGAATTACTTACGAACATAAATATAAAAGAGGTGAATCAAATATATTACTCAAACACAATCTGAACATAATCTCACAATCCATCGGATCCCAGCAAACTCAACATAGCAACAGCATAAGGATTACATATGTGCCTCGATCATGTAGGGCAGCTCACGAGGACTAATTAGTGAAGCACAAGAACGGGAGGAGAACATCACATAGCTACTGGTCATGGACCCATGGTCCAAGGGAGACTACTCACGACTCATCCGGGAGGCGTCCATGGTGGTGGAGAAGCTCCCGGTGGTGATCCTCCCCTCCGGCAGGGTGCCGGGAAGAGTTCTCCTGGTGCTCCCGATCTTGGAAGCGGCGGCGGCGGCGGAACAGAGATGAGATCGCGAAAAAGGGTTCCCGTCTCGAGGGTTTCGGGACACGATATAAATATATGCCAAAGGGAGGCATCAGTGGAGGCCTGGGGGGCCCAGGCCCCCCCCCCCCCGGCGCGGCCAGGAGGGGGGCCGCGCCACCAGGGCGCCTGGAGCCCTGGTGGCCCCCCTCCGGCTGTACTTTGGCTACCGGGAAGCTTCTGGAACGCTGATTTTTTATATAATTTTTCCGGGATTTTTCTGGCAGTTTACGTGACGGGAAAACCTGAAATACAAAAACAGCAGAAAACAGAAACTGACACTGGGGTGCACTGAGTTAATAGGTTAGTCCAAATATGATCAAAAGTGTATGGAAGTGTACAAATAACATAGCAATATCACCCAAAAGAGGCATGGAGCAAGCAGAAATTATAGATACGTTTTGGACGTATCAACATCCCCAAGCTTAATTCCTGCTCGTCCTCGAGTAGGTAAATGATAACAAGAATAATTTCTGTGGTGACATGCTATTAACCATATAGGACTTTTCATAGTCATATGACAAAAGCTTACTAAGACAATGAATCTGTAGTAATTAAGTTGCCTCATGAGAAAATCACAAAGAACTGAAAGTTTTACAACATGATACTGAAACATCAAATAGATTTGTAATGATCATGGTGTGCAAATATGATAAAGTGATATCTCGCTTGCCCCCTTTAGTGAAGCAAAACATAAATGCAGGGGCACCTCCAAGGTTTAAGTGATGACTAGATACAATGATTTCAAAATAAACGATATCATAACCATGCAAAAGACAATGCTACTTTGGGACAATGCACATTACACTCAGAATGACAATCATGCTCTCAGTAGTTGGTGCTTTAAAAGAAGGTGGAGACTCTCGAACCGTGGCTTTTGTTGGCAAGGTTGAAAACCCGTAGTCGGAAACAAAGACAAAACATGTACCAGAGCTCTTGGTTTTAAAAACAGAGGTAATAATATATTTTTAGATTATGCATGTTTCGTCAACGAATGCTAGCAGATAACTCAATTACTTCTTGAGATGGACAAGTTTCGAGGAACGGCTCCCGAATGAGGACGATCACATCCTCTTAATCTCCTTTGTTTATCACTGCCAAAGTTTTCTGATTTCTCATGAACAAAGCGTGAAGGAGGATTTGTTTGTTATATTATTTTTTAGCCGGGCGCACTCAATGCCAGTTCCTTCTCATATTATGGGTTTGCACATTAGACATGCAATCCCGGGGTGAAGCTTGTCCAACTTAAAAAGATCATGAATTAACTACTACTTCCTCATGAACTTAAAACAGAGGCACAAAATAGAAATGCATTTTTTTAAATAATTTCGAGATGGTACATGCAAGTCTCCGTTAGGAATGGCAGGTAAATACCATGTAGGAAGGTATGGTGGACTCATATGGCATAACTGGTTTAAAAGAATTTGGATGCACAAGCAGTCAGTCCGCTTAGTACAGGTGGAGGTTAGCAAAAGACTGGGAGCGACCAACTAAAAGAGCAATGACGGTCATAATCATGCAGAGCGACAAAGCAACATTGAATCAGGCATGGTAGTTATATCGCTACTCAGAAACAAAAGATCATCAAGGCTTGACAGACTTTCTTTACAGTCTTAAATATGCGTGAGCATACGCCAAGTCAATCAAAATAAATTCTTGAAGGAAGATATTACTAAACCATACCACATCATAGGCAAACAAATCATGTTGGTACTCCAATAACATATTGGAAACCCCCCAGCTATTTGAGACTAACCATAAGAAAACATGAACTACTAAGCACCATTATGCACGTAGCATTTTTTATCATAGACATACCAACCAATGCAACGGAAGCAAACTCTCTTAATAAGATAAGCATGATAACTAAAGAGAGTTCAATCAACCAACTAAACAAAAGCTCTTTAAAAAGATAAGCATGAAAACTAAGAGCTGAGCATGATAGTAGCTATTGAAAGACAAAGAACACACACAACAAGGATAGACATGAAAATTCTATGTTATGTTCTAGGTAGAAGTGGAGCGTGTTTCTCTCCCACATAAAGAAAGCTGAGTTCTGACTCGTTATGAAAAGCTAAAGAAAACTAAAAAGGAAAACTAAAAGCAAGACGCTCCAAGCATAGCACATAACACATGAAGTGATAAAAATATAGTGGAACGAAAGACGAACTGATAATGTTGATGGAGAAGGGGATGCACGGGGGGCATCCCCAAGCTTAGACGCTTGAGTCTCCTTGAATATTTCTTGGGGGTGCATGGGGGCATCCCCAAGCTTGAGCGTTTGACACTCCTGAATCTTTTTATCATCTTCCCTCGCACACTTGAAAACTCCCTTCATACATAACTCATCATAATCTGATTAGCGAGGTTAGTACCCATAATAAAATAATTGTTCCTTGCTGGAAATAAGGATATTCTTGAAGGTCTACTGTTTCTCAAGATTGCAAAAAGGTTTTTGCAAAGAAAAAGCAAGCTCTAGGTTTGCAAAATGAGAGAAAGGCAAAACAGGACAGAATCTGTGAAAAACAGAACAGCAGGTAGTAAATGATTTTTTCGGGGCACTTCTGCAACTCTAATCAAAAAACTCAGAACAGACGCACGAAAGACAATTGTATATAGCACGCTGTCGAAGAAATTCAGACCAAAAAGATGATCTGGTGATTTTATACGAATTTTTCTATCCAAGGACAGAATCTGTTTCCTGGACAGCACGTCACAACTTTTGAACTTTCTTGCAATCAGAGGCTACACTTGGCACAAAGTTGAAAAGCAAAGATACAATGATGATGCTACTGTAGTAACAACATCAAGACACAACAAAAGCAAAATAAAATTTTATTCATGTGGGCTGCCTCCCAAAAGCGCTTTCTTTTATGCCTTTAAGCTAGGAATGCAAAGAGAAATCAATAACCATCATAATAGTCGGAGTTATAAATTGCTTCAAATGGTTCCTCAACAAGTTCACTCTTGTTCCTTCTAGGAAAGGGGTCCACACCTTTTGCCTTTCCGCGTAAGCGGATTTGTCCCTTACCTATATCAATGAAGCCTTTTACCGCTCGGAGGAAGTCCCTTCCAAGAACTATATTTCCTTGGTTTGGCTCCATGATGAAGAAATCAATCATTGCAATCCCTTTAAGGAATTTAACTGGCACGTCTTTTATTCTTCCCTGGATTTCAGAAATATCTCCATTAGTGTGTTCATGATAAGATGATAATCTATCCATGTTAAATTTTAAAGAATCATGAAAAACTTTTGGCATAGTAGAAACCATAGATCCAATATCACAATAAGCAAGGAAGTCTTGATTAGAGATGCTAATCCTAACAAAAGGCTCCCAATCATTGTCTATTTCCAAAATGTCTTTCTTATTGGGTTTGGGTTTCTCTACCTTCATCAAGTCTAGAGCATCCATTCTCTTCTCAATAGTAGCAAGTCTATCTATGACAGTATCAAAGTTATGATCATAAACAAAGTAACTAGATAGACCATGTATAATTTCAAGAGCTCTAGCTTCATCACACTCTAGGATATCTCCTTCAGCTATAATATCAAGAGAGTGTTTACACCATTTAAAAATACCATGGTAAAAATTTCTAAGCACAATTTTTATAGGTATCCAAGGCATAATTCTCCTATGTGCATCAAAAATTCTGTCCCATGCCTTCTTCATATTTTCTCCATCCCTTTGATGGAAATCTAGAACTTCTGATTCCCTCAAAGCACCAAATCCTAACATGCTTGACTAAACAGAAAGGACTACTAGCAGAAAAGCAAATAAATTTTTTTTGTAATTTTTGATAGAAGACACTAAAGCAAAACCGAAAGGTAAACTAACAAGACTAAAAGCAAAGGTAAAAGATAGCGTGCAACTCCCCTATCTTGAAGAGTGGAGTCGCCGGCAACGGCGCCAGAAAACTTTGCTTGATGGCTTCTCGCCCCTCGTTGGTTACCCCAAGTGGAAGGTTTGAGATGCAGTGTAGCGGAAGTTTTCCCTTGGCAAAGATACCAAGGATCGATTTCCCTGAGACTCCCAGTTTCAACAAGAAGGTGTCAACTACTAATGGCGCCAGATATTAGCAATCAACGTGGACCTGCACACAGATACAAATAACTTTGCTCCCAACGAGTACAGAGAGGTTGTCAATCCCTCTGGCCTTGTCGTTTACAAAGGATCAAACGCAAGTGATAATAGTGATAGGTAATGCTGCAAATAGTAAGTAAAAGCGTAAAGTAAATAGCGGATGTGATCAGTGATGGTAATATGGACCGGGGTCCCATGATGTTCACTAGTGATGTCTCTCTCCCAAAAGACGATAAAACAGCCAATGCTAACTATGTTGCAAGAAAGGTAGAGGTTCAAAGCATGGGCGTTACGCCAAGGCAAGTAGACCGAAATCCATCTGCATCTACTACTAATCATCCACCTTGAGATATCTATCCAGAACATCTCGCTGGTATTAAGTTGCGAGTCCCACCCATAGTGTAAACTCAAAGCAACAGACAACTGCATTAAAAGAAGTTTGCGTAAAGTAAACAATCCTTGCACCCGCGGGCACAAGCACCGTTGTTTTCCCCCTTGTGGCAATAGCACATCCCCTAGACTCATGTTTCTGTCACTCAAGCTAGTCATCGAGGGGCATGAACCCACAATCAAGCATAACGTTCCCTCTTGGAGTCACTACCTACTACTTGGCCAAAGCAATAAATAACAACGGAGGAAATGCAAGAATTACTTACGAACATAAATATAAAAGAGGTGAATCAAATATATTACTCAAACACAATCTGAACATAATCTCACAATCCATCGGATCCCAGCAAACTCAACATAGCAACAGCATAAGGATTACATATGTGCCTCGATCATTTAGGGCAGCTCACGAGGACTAATTAGTGAAGCACAATAACGGGAGGAGAACATCACATAGCTACTGGTCATGGACCCATGGTCCAAGGGAGACTACTCACAACTCATCCGGGAGGCGTCCATGGTGGTGGAGAAGCTCCCGGTGGTGATCCTCCCCTCCGGCAGGGTGCCGGGAAGAGTTCTCCTGGTGCTCCCGATCTTGGAAGCGGCGGCGGCGGCGGAACAGAGATGAGATCGCGAAAAAGGGTTCCCGTCTCGAGGGTTTCGGGACACGATATAAATATATGCCAAAGGGGGGCATCAGCGAAGGCCTGGGGGGCCCAGGCGCCCCCCCGGCGCGGCCAGGAGGGGGGCCGCGCCACCAGGGCGCCTGGAGCCCTGGTGGCCCCCCTCCGGCTTTGCTTTGGCTACCGGGAAGCTTCTGGAACGCTGATTTTTTATATAATTTTTCCGGGATTTTTCTGGCAGTTTACGTGACGGGAAAACCTGAAATACAAAAACAGCAGAAAACAGAAACTGGCACTGGGGTGCACTGAGTTAATAGGTTAGTCCAAATATGATCAAAAGTGTATGGAAGTGTATAAATAACATAGCAATATCACCCAAAAGAGACATGGAGCAAGCAGAAATTATAGATACGTTTTGGACGTATCAGGCGCTGGGATCATCGGTGACGAGGAACGCGAAGAGTACGACTACTTCATCCACGTTCCTTCGAACGCTTCCGCATGCGATCTACTAAGGGTATGTAGATGCACTCCATTATGCTCGTTGCTGGATGACTCCTTAGATTGATCTTGGTGAAGCGTAGGAAATTTTTTGAATTCTGCTACGTTCCCTAACAGTGGCATCTGAGCTAGGTCTTTGCGTAGCATCTTGCACGAGTAGAACACAAACAAGTTGTGGGCGTTGAGTTTGCTCAATTTTCTTGCCGTCACTAGTCCAATCTTGATTGGGCGGCATTGTGGGATGAAGCGGCCCGGACCGACCTTACGCGCACGCTTACGTGAGACTCGTTCCACCGACAGACATGCACTAGATGCATAAGGTGGCTGGCGGGTGTCTGTCTCTCCCACTTTAGTCGGATCGAATTCGATGAACAGGGTCCTTATGAAGGGTAAATAGAAATTGACAAATCACGTTGTGGTTTTGGCGTAGGTAAGAAACGTTCTTGCTAGAAAACCTATAGAAGCCACGTAAAAACTTGCAACAACAATTAGAGGTCGTCTAACTTGTTCTTGCAGCATGTGCTATGTGATATGGTATGGCCAAGAAGATGTGATGAATGATATATGTGATGTATGATATTGATCATGTTCTTGTAATAGGGAATCACGACTTGCATGTCGATGAATTTGACAACCGGCAGGAGCCATAGGAGTTGTCTTAATTATTGTATGATCTGCTGAAAGTGCAACTAATCCCCGGGTGGTTTTGGCAATTAATAACAACATATATATCATTGAACTAATAGTTACTTGAGAATCATTTCAGAGAAGTTCAGTGATATGGGTATGGCAATGTCTGAAGAAGTGGACCCCTCAAAATGCTAAGGCAAGCATTGGCAAAAGCTCAAGACTCCATTTTTGGTTTAGTGATCCAAGATCACATTGAGTCCATAGGAAAAGCCAATACTATTAAAAGGGGATGAGGTTGTGTTGATGATCTGGTTGCTCAAGTGCTTAGTGATATATCTCCTTCAACTATCAGCAACTTTCACTACTATACACACTCATAAGTAATCTCGGACAAACCGATTTTCCAAACTCAGTCCCACCGAGATGAACCACCTCAGCCATAAGCCAAACCCTAGAAAAATAAGTCAATCCGAGTTTGAGTTCGGTCTCACCGAAACACGGGCTGCCAACCTTCTGTAACCGTTTGACATCATTTCGGAATATCCGAGTTGATAATTTCGGTCTCACCGAAACTGGCAAGTTCCTATCTTTACTCAAATCGGACAAACCGAGATGGTATTTTCGGTCCCACCGAAAACCTCAACGTTCACTATATTTGAACTTTCGGTCTGACCGAGCTTCCACTTCGGTCTCACCGTGATTGCTCAATTATGTGTGTAACGGTTGGATTTTGTGTGGAGGCTATATATACCCCTCCACCCCCTCTTCATTCGTGGAGAGAGCCATCAGAAAGAACTACCACTCCTACCTTACACTTTCTGAGAAGAGAACTACTACCTACCATTGTGTTGAGATCAAGTTGCTCCATTCCTACCATATGAAACTTGATTTCTAACCTTCCCAAGTTGCTTTCCACTCAATCCTTTCTTCCACCACAGCCAAATCAGTGAGGAGAGTTGAGTGTTGGGGAGATTATCATTTGAAGCACAAGAGCAAGGAGTTCATCATCATCTACAACATCTATTACCTTTTGGAGGGTGGTGCCTCCTAGATTGGTTAGGTGTCGCTTGGGAGCCTCCGTCATCGAGATGTGGAGTTGAACCAAGAAGTTTGTAAGGGCAAGGAGATCGCCTACTTCGTGAAGATCTACCCCGAGTAAGGCTAGCCCTCCGTGGGCGTAGGCCATGATGGAATAGACAAGGTTGCTTCTTCGTGGACCCTTCGTGGGTGGAGCCCTCCGTGGACTCGCGCAGCCGTTACCCTCCGTGGGTTGAAGTCTCCATCAACGTGGATGTACGATAGCACTACCTATCGGAACCACGGGAAAAATCATTGCGTCTCCAAATTGCGTTTGATCTTCTCCACCTCTCCTTACTACATGTGCAATTTACTTTCCGCTGCTTATACTCTAGAATTGCATGTGTAGGGTGATGCTTGACTTGATCTTAATTGTGAAACTACCTAAAACTGTTCTTTGTCAAAGGCAGAATTTTTATATTTACAAGTAGTCTAATCACCCCCCTCTAGACATACTTTCGATCCTACAAGTGGTATCAGAGCTTTGGTCTCCATTATTTTGGTTTCCATTGCATTGGACTCCATAAGCTTGGTTTCACAACCTAGGAGAGTATGGCGTCTAGTGAGGGTAATTATCGTAGAGGTCCTTACTTTGATGGTACAAATTTTGCTAGTTGGAAGCATAAAATGAAAATGCATATTCTTGGTCATAACCCAGCCGCATGGGGCATTATTTGTGTTGGTATGCAAGGTGAATTCTTCGAGGAAGGAAAAGTTCCGGATCGCGAAGCTACACCGGAAGAGTTGCGGATGTTGCAAAACAATGCTCAAGCTTGTGACATTCTCTTCAATGCTTTGTGTCCCGAGGAGTTCAACAAAATCAGTCGTCTTGAGAATGCTAAAGAGATTTGGGATACTTTGGTTGAAATGCACGAAGGTACCGAGTCTGTGAAGGAATCAAAGCTAGATATTCTTCAAGGTCAACTTGACAAGTTCAAGATGAAGGATGGTGAAGGAGTCGCTGAAATGTACTCTAGGCTTGCTCTCATCACAAATGAGATTGCCGGCTTAGGAAGCGAAGAAATGACCGACCGATTCATCATTAAGAAGATTCTTAGAGCTTTGGATGGAAAATATGACACCGTGTGCACTTTGATCCAAATGATGCCAAACTACAAGACTCTCAAGCCAACTGAAGTCATTGGAAGAATTGTTGCTCATGAGATGACACTTAAGGATAAGGAAGAGCTTCACAACAAGTCAAGTGGTGCTTACGAAGCTACAAGTGATGCTCCCACAACCTCAAGTGACAAGTTAATTTCCAATGAAGAGATAAGCCTAATGGTTAAGAACTTCAACAAGTTCTACAAGAATAGAGGCAAAGAAAGAAGCTCAAAATCTAGATCATATGATGAAAAGAGATCTTCTAGCCGTGATCGAAACTGCTACAATTGTGGAAGACCCGGACACTTCTCAAATGAGTGTACGGCTCCCCACAAGAGAAGAGAAGAATCTCCAAGAAGAAGATCAAGAGATGAGTCACCTCGGAGAGAGAGAAGGAGTAGAGATGATCGTTATGAACGAAGACCCTCTCGGAGAAGCAAGGATTCGGAGAGGAAAGACAAGTCATCAAGGAGCTACACAAGAATAAGACATCAAGCTCATGTAGGTGAATGGGTCTCCGGCTCCGACTCCGACAATCAATCCGATGGAAGCTATCACTCCGACTCCGACTACAGTCAAGATGAAGGTGTTGCCGGTCTTGCTCTCGTATCCTCCAACTCCAACTCCTACGACTTATTTGATTCACCCAATGAGGGAATTGGAAGATGCTTCATGGCTAAAGGCCCCAAGGTAACACACCCTGAATTCATTGACTTTGATAGTGATGAGGATGACTTGCTTGGTGAAGATGAGCTCTTGCATGATAAATCTAGTGAGCTTAGTAACGATGAAAATGCTAGTAGTCTTTATAGTCGAGAAGAGTCGAATGACAATGCTATGAAGGAGATTGAGCGTCTAACTAAAGACCTAAACACTCTTAAGTTAGCTCATGAAACAACTCAAGAAGATCATAGAGAGCTCCTAAGATCTCATGAGAAGCTACGCTTCGAGAAGCTCACTCTAGAGCAAGAACATGAGTTTCTAAAAGCGATCAATGACGATCTTCGAAAGAAGAGTTCTTCATATCTTGCCAAACGACTTCTCTTGTCTAATTTCTTGCCACCTATTAAGACTAAGCATGACAAGCATAAGAAAAATTCTTCCTCTAGTAGTAACAATAACCATGTTAAATCTAATATTGTTGCTTCTAGTAGTTCTCTTGATTCCACTAACAATGTTTCAAGCCAAGTTACACTTGAGCAAGAAAATAGCTTATTGAAGGAAATCATAGAGAAATGTGTCTACAAGAGTCTTGCCGGAAGCAAGAACTTTGAGGAAATTGTTCGCAAACAAGGAAGGCACCGGAAGAATCAAGGGATTGGTTTTGAGCGAAAGTTCAACGCCGAAGGTGTTGAGTGGGAAGAAGGTCAATACCCTACTCCACAGTTTGTTTCTCAAAAGGAGAAGTATGATCCTACTTCTTCCAATGTGGAACAAGCTCAAGATGACCTTCCACCACAAGACCACAAGCTAAAAGCCAAGGACAAGCTTCAAGAGGAGATTGATGCATTCATTGAAGCACCTCAAGCCATGGTCAAGTGGGTTCCCAAGGACACATCAAGTTCTACTTCGTCAAGCTCAACTACAACCCCAAGGATTCCCATCAAGATGATGTGGATCCCGAAGAAGAAGAACTAGAAAGTTCTTGAGGGTGACTCCGCCAGCATACTTCACTCATATTCATTTTGGCAACTTGTGCAATCAACTTCCACATCATGCACTAGTTCATGGAGTCACAAACCCTCTTATTGGTAAGTCAAGGGACAAGGTAATCATTGCTTTCATAGGACATCATCTTTTGTGAACTTCAATCTATGTCTATGGATATCCTTGTTTGTTCCTTGTGGGACTAACCCATGTAGGTATTGAAAGTGCCCTAATCCAAAGGATAGCTCCCAACTCTTGATGATCTACATCAACATTGAGCATCCACATCTTCAACATCTACATGAAGTCTTCTACGACAACCCAAGGTTAGTTTGACCCTTTAAAAGGGGTTCTCACATCTAGGGGGAGCTTTGCTCTAAAAATTGAGCTAAAGCATCTTCAAATGATGTGAACACATCAATGCTTTATGTAAAAGTGGTAACCCCACTTGTGCTTAAACGATGAGTATGACCTATGATCAAATGTTCTCATTTGGCTCCTAAGTCAAAATACTCATATAAAGATGACCTAGTCATCGACAAATTGTGTGCTAGTAGCTAGAGTTTTGGTTGTGCATGTTTGACACATATTTCATTTGCTATCTTATTGTGTGAGCTTGTTGAATGCATGATTTTATCCATTCGAGGACATCCATTTGTTGTTTTGGTTGGTTTGATTTTTCTGGCCAAATGGATGGACAAGAATGCCTAAGTACCTTCCCTAGCTATCTGTGCTTTCTTGTCTCAAATTCTATTCATGCTCATATCACAAACATTGAACAAGTCATTTTCGGACCCTCCGAGTGAGGAGCACTCGGAGCCACCGATCCGTCTAAGGCTGACTTCCAAAACCTTCTAAGTCAATTTCGGTCAGACCAACTTCTCCCACTCGGTCCAACCGAAACGCTTAGACTGATCTAGGTTTCATCTCGGTGAAACCGAGTTCTGAATCTCGGCGTGACCGATATGCGTAACTGCACAGCAGTTATCCATTTCGGTGTCACCGAGTTTTTCTACTCGGTCCCACCGACAGCAAGGGGATATAAATACTGAGGGCAGCGTGCGATTCTTCCTTCAAACCGTTTCGCCCCCAAGTCCCCTGCTGCCGTCGCCCTGATCTCCGGATCGTCGCCGTCGTCGCCTGTGCGCCCTCGCCGCAGGACTCCGCCTCCGTCAACGGTTTTCTTCTCCGCGCCGTTGCCGCCGTAGAGGGACTCTACCAAGTTAGGGTGAGTCTCGATCCCTCTCGTGCTCCCCGTCTGACTCATTGCACGATTGGTTTGCCCTGCATCTAGCCACGATTGAAAAACTTCCGTTCCATCAGATCGTTCTAGTTTCGAGCAAAATTCTTAGGTTTAGGTTTCCACGGAATACATCTCGGTGAAACCAAATTTAAATTTTCGGTGTGACCGATTTGGCCTCTGGCCATTGCACTGCACTTTCGGTCTAACCGAGTTGTGCAAATCGGTGTGACCGAAGTTGAGTCTTAGTGAAACCCTAGTGTTTCGGCAGGACCGAAACCCACTTCGGTCTGACCGAAAGTGGTGTGGTAAGCCTCTGTATACACTTCGGATTCACCGAAACTGAAAATCGGTTTAACCGAAATGCATTCTGTGAAAACTCAAAACTAAGATTTGAACTCATTTTTTTTGCAAAAACCTCTGCAGTTTGTGATAACTCTTCTACTCTGCCTATACCTTATCTATTCACAGGTTGTCAGCCATGTCAGATGCCAGTGACAGCCAGAACAGGTCAGAATCACCTTTTGCAGAGATTCCAGAGGCAGATACTAGTCCTGAGGCTAGTAGCCCTATTGATGATGGTGAAAGGAGTACACCTAGTGGCTTGCCTCCTGCAGCCACCAGAACCAAGAAAGCAGAGAAATTCTGATGATGAGGACTCTGACTTCATTGCTGAGGAAGTAACCTCCAAGCCCAAGAGAAAAGTTGTTGCCAAAGAGCACCAAGGGCATCAGTCAAAGAAAGGCACCAGCAAGGTCAAGCAGTCAGCTGTTGCCAAGAAGCTGAACTTGGAAGAGCCAGCTCCAAGTAAAGTGAAGAAAACTTCCAAGAGGAAGAGGGTAGTGTATGCTGATCCTCATGCAGATGCAGCAGACGAGGAAGAAGAAGAAGAAGCACCCCAGCCAGCTCCTCAGAAGCAGAAACTCATGGGTGATGCAATTAGGGCTCAAGCCACTTCTAAGCCCAAGAAGCCTGCTCAAGCAAAGGCAGCTCCAGCAAAGCCTACTGCCAAGCCCAAGAGGACTACCAGGAACATCCCAGCTTCTGAGAAGAACAAAGGTGATGTGCCACCGTCTGAGTCTGAAGAAGAACATGTGTTGCTAAAGCTCCGTCCAAAACTGCCGCTCCGCAACGATGCTCATCCTCAAGCCGAGGATATGAAGGCAAGGAAGGATAGATGTCTCAGGCTATGGAGGCAGTCTGATCCATATGCCGTGAGGAGAAGGACTGCTGTGGACCCCAGATTCCACACCAGAGAGCAGCAGGACTTCTATGAGACTGTGCTGATGGACAAGAAGCCTATTGTTGCAGATACCAGGTACGTTGACTGGGAGTACATTGACAGTGAAGAGCACCGAGACTTCTTTCCCCATGTGCATGAAAGCTTCACTGCATGTGGAGTTGATGAGTTCGTGGGTCAGAAACTGACAGATTGGAACGATGAGATGATTATGCAGTTCTACGCCACAGCCCACTTTTATCCTGATGGGAAGATCACCTGGATGACTGAAGGTCAAAGGTTTTCTTCGTCTGTTGAAGAATGGGCAGAACTTCTGAATGCTCCAGTGTAGAGAGAGGACGACATTGATGTCTATGGGATTCCTAAGAAGAACCATGATTCCATGAAGAACATGTACAAGGAGATCCCCGCAACAGATTTGGAAGGATGGAAGCTTGGCTCAGTGTACTATCTCCAGGCAGGTCTACCTACCACAAACACTATTCTGAGGCATACCTTGATGCCCAAGTCTGGAGACCATCGCATGATCCGAGGCTATTCTATCAACATGCTGCACATACTTGATGAGAAGGCACCTTTCAAGGTGATGGACTTAATGGTAGAGACCATTAAGAGGACTGCAGCTGACCAGAAGAGGTCGTGTGGATTTGCCCCGCAGATTCAGATGCTTATCAATGCCAAGTTTGGCACGGGCAAATTCATGTTGGATAGGAAGCACTTGCCACTGCAGCCAGAGCATGAAGATAACGTTGTTGTGATGGATGAAGAGGATCCAACTTCAGTTGAAGGTCAAGCCAAGATTGAAGCTGCTAAGAAAGCCAAAGCTGATAAAGAGGCAGCAGCAGCAGCAGCTAAACCAAAGAGCTTCGGAGAGCAGATTCTTGAAGCTACCCAGAGGATTGAACAACGCCTGGCCAGCATTGAACAATCTCAGGAAAGCCTAGAGAGGATTATTGACGACAAGATCCACGCTCTGGACGTGAAGCTGACTGAACTTCAGGTGATCGTCAACAAGCTTGAGGCAGACATGGAGGAAGCTAGGCAGGACAGGGTAGAGCTCGTGCAGGATGACCTAGTCCAGGACTCTCATCGCCAGACTGCTCAGGTTCCCAGAGGATCCCGATCAGCAGCTATCCCAGTGACTGACTCCAGGGCTACCACTTTAGCACCTCCTACAGCTCCAGCAGTTACTCCAGCCACAGCTCCAGTATCCACTCCTCCAGTGCAGACATCAGCTGAAGTCTTCGCCGATGCCGTCCTATCTACTCCGACATCTACCCAGACGGGTGCCGCCAGCAGAGCCCACAGTGACGCTTAGCTCTATGCTTTTTCAAACTTTTTGGTAACTTGTTGCCAAAGGGGGAGAAATTGTATAGATCATAGGGCTTCGAGAGAGAGAGTGCTCTTTCGTTCTTTTGCCGGTTTTCTTTGAGATACATTTGGTTATTTTGGTTCTTGAAACTTTCAGTGTGCTTGATATTATGTTTGATGCTACTTTAATGAGTGCTTAGTCATACTATGCTTTAATGTGTGCTTAATGCTTATCATATGCTTTTCCTATCTTGTATGATCATTTACTCATGTCTTGGTTATTGGGTGCATGTTATTCATTCTTATCATTTTGTGCGCTCCACCAAGATGTATGTGACATGGAAGAGTGACCCATGATCCTAACCGATTGTCCATTTGCATTCAAACGCAAATTTTAAATAATGCACAAATTTAGGGGGAGCTCTTGCTTATCACATACTTCTCAAAGCGACGATATTATTCATTGATTATATCCCTTGTCGAAGCTTTGATCTATATGTTGTCATCAATTACCAAAAAGGGGGAGATTGAAAGTGCAACTAATCCCCGGGTGGTTTTGGCAATTAATGACAACATATATATCATTGAACTAATAGTTACTTGAGAATCATTTCAGAGAAGTTCAGTGATATGGGTATGGCAATGTCTGAAGAAGTGGACCCCTCAAAATGCTCAGGCAAGCATTGGCAAAAGCTCAAGACTCCATTTTTGGTTTAGTGATCCAAGATCACATTGAGTCCATAGGAAAAGCCAATACTATTAAAAGGGGATGAGGTTGTGTTGATGATCTGGTTGCTCAAGTGCTTAGTGATATATCTCCTTCAACTATCAGCAACTTTCACTACTATACACACTCATAAGTAATCTCGGACAAACCGATTTTCCAAACTCAGTCCCACCGAGATGAACCACCTCAGCCATAAGCCAAACCCTAGAAAAATCGGTCAATCCGAGTTTGAGTTCGGTCTCACCGAAACACGGGCTGCCAACCTTCTGTAACCGTTTGACATCATTTCGGAATATCCGAGTTGATAATTTCGGTCTCACTGAAACTGGCAAGTTCCTATCTTTACTCAAATCGGACAAACCGAGATGGTATTTTCGGTCCCACCGAAAACCCCAACGTTCACTATATTTGAACTTTCGGTCTGACCGAGTTTCCACTTCGGTCTCACCGAGATTGCTCAATTATGTGTGTAACGGTTGGATTTTGTGTGGAGGCTATATATACCCCTCCACCCCCTCTTCATTCGTGGAGAGAGCCATCAGAAAGAACTACCACTCCTACCTTACACTTTCTGAGAAGAGAACTACCTACCCTTGTGTTGAGATCAAGTTGCTCCATTCCTACCATATGAAACTTGATTACTAACCTTCCCAAGTTGCTTTCCACTCAATCCTTTCTTCCACCACAGCCAAATCAGTGAGGAGAGTTGAGTGTTGGGGAGATTATCATTTGAAGCACAAGAGCAAGGAGCTCATCATCATCTACAACATCTATTACCTTTTGGAGGGTGGTGCCTCCTAGATTGGTTAGGTGTCGCTTGGGAGCCTCCGTCATCGAGATGTGGAGTTGAACCAAGAAGTTTGTAAGGGCAAGGAGATCGCCTACTTCGTGAAGATCTACCCCGAGTAAGGCTAGCCCTCCGTGGGCGTAGGCCATGATGGAATAGACAAGGTTGCTTCTTCGTGGACCCTTCGTGGGTGGAGCCCTCCGTGGACTCGCGCAGCCGTTACCCTCCGTGGGTTGAAGTCTCCATCAACGTGGATGTACGATAGCACTACCTATCGGAACCATGGGAAAAATCATTGTGTCTCCAAATTGCGTTTGATCTTCTCCACCTCTCCTTAATACATGTGCAATTTACTTTCCGCTGCTTATACTCTAGAATTGCATGTGTAGGGTGATGCTTGACTTGATCTTAATTGTGAAACTACCTAAAACTGTTCTTTGTCAAAGGCAGAATTTTTATATTTACAAGTAGTCTAATCACCCCCCCTCTAGACATACTTTCAATCCTACACCTGCGTGTCACTGAATAACGCCATGTAATTACTTTACTTTATTGCTAAACGTTAGCCATAGTAGTAGAAGTAATAGTCGGCGTGACGACTTCATGAAGACACGATGATGGAGATCATGGTGTCGAGCCGGTGACAAAGATGATCATGGTGCCCCGAAGATGGAGATCGAAGGAGCAAGATGATATTGGCCATATCATGTCACTTTATTTGATTGCATGTGATGTTTATCATGTTTATGCATCTTGTTTACTTAGAACGACGGTAGTAAATAAGATGATCTCTCACTAAAATTTCAAGAATTGTGTTCCCCCTAACTGTGCACCGTTGCTAAGGATCGTTGTTCCGAAGCACCACGTGATGATTGGGTGTGATAGGCTCTAACGTTCGCATACAACGGGTGTAAGCCAGATTTACACACGCAATACACTTAGGGTTCACTTGACGAGCCTAGCATGTACAGACATGGCCTCGGAACACGGAAGACCGAAAGGTCGAACATGAGTCGTATAGAAGATACGATCAACATGAAGATGTTCACCGTTGATGACTAGTCCGTCTCACGTGATGATCGGAAACGGGCTAGTCGATTCGGATCATGTATCACTTAGATGACTAGAGAGATGTCAATCTGAGTGGGAGTTCATTAAAATTTGATTAAGATGAACTTAATTATCATGAACTTAGTCTAAATTCTTTACAATATGTCTTGTAGATCAAATAGCCCACGCTCATGTCACCCTCAACTTCAACGCGTTCCTAGAAAAATCCAAGCTGAAAGACGATGGTAGCAACTATACGGACTGGGTCTGTAACCTGAGGATCATCCTCATAGCTGCCAAGAAAACTTATGTCCTAGAAGCACCGCTAGGTGACGCTCCCGCCCCGGCAAACCAAGATGTTATGAACGCTTGGCAGTCGCGTTGTGATGATTACTCCCTGGTTCAGTGCGGCATGCTCTACAACTTAGAATCGGGGCTCCAAAAGCGTTTTGAGCAGCACGGGGCATATGAGATGTTCCAAGAGCTGAAAATGGTTTTCCAGGCTCATGCTCGAGTTGAGAGATATGATGTCTCCAACGCATTCTATAGCTGTAAGATGGAGGAAAACAGTTCTGTCAGTGAGCACATCCTCAAGATTTCTGGGTCGCACAACCGCTTGTCTCAGTTGGGAATGAATCTCCCAGACGAAGCGGTCATTGACAGAATCCTCCAGTCGCTCCCACCAAGCTACAAGAGCTTCGTGTTGAATTTCAATATGCAGGGGATGGAGAAGTCCATTCCCGAGGTGTATTCAATGCTGAAATCAGCAGAGGTGGAGATCAAGAAAGAGCATCAAGTGTTGATGGTCAATAAAACCACTAAGTTCAAGAAGGGCAAGGGTAAGAAGAACTTCAAGAAGGACGGCAAGGGAGTTGCCGCGCCCGGTAAACCAGTTGCCGGGAAGAAGCCAAAGTATGGACCCCAAGCCTGAGACTGAGTGCTTTTATTGCAAGGGAACGGGTCACTGGAAGCGGAACTGCCCCAAGTACTTAGCGGAGAAGAAGGCCGGCAACGTCAAAGGTATATGTGATATACATGTTATTGATGTGTACCTTACCAGCGCTCGTAGTAGCTCCTGGGTATTTGATACCGGTGCAGTTGCTCATATTTGTAACTCTATGCAGGAGTTGCGGAATAAGCGGAGACTGGCGAAGGACGAGGTGACGATGCGCGTCGGGAATGGTTCCAAGGTCGATGTGATCGCCGTCGGCACGCTGCCTCTACATCTACCCTCGGGATTAGTTTTAAACCTTAATAATTGTTATTTAGTACCAGCTTTGAGCATGAACATTGTATCTGGATCTCGTTTGATGCGAGATGGCTACTCATTTAAATCCGAGAATAATGGTTGTTCTATTTATTTGAGAGATATGTTTTATGGTCATGCCCCGCTGGTCAATGGTTTATTTTTGATGAATCTCGATCGTGATGATACACATGTTCATAGTGTGAATGCCAAAAGATGTAAAGTTGACAATGATAGTCCCACATACTTGTGGCATTGCCGCCTTGGTCATATTGGTGTCAAACGTATGAAGAAGCTTCATGCTGATGGACTTCTGGAGTCTCTTGATTATGAATCATTTGACACGTGCGAACCATGCCTCTTGGGCAAGATGACCAAGACTCCGTTCTCCGGAACAATGGATCGAGCAACCAACTTGTTGGAAATCATACATACCGATGTGTGCGGTCCAATGAGTGTTGAGGCTCGCGGAGGCTATCGTTATGTTCTCACCCTCACAGATGACTGAAGTAGATATGGGTATATCTACTTGATGAAACACAAGTCTGAGACCTTTGAAAAGTTCAAGGAATTTCAGAATGAGGTTGAGAATCAACGTGACAGAAAAATAAAGTTCTTGCGATCGGATCGTGGGGGTGAATATTTAAGTCATGAGTTTTGGCACGCACCTTAGGAACTGTGGAATTGTTTCACAATTGACACCGCCCGGAACACCTCAGCGTAACGGTGTGTCCGAACGTCGAAATCGTACTCTGTTGGACATGGTGCGATCTATGATGTCCCTCACCGATTTACCGCTATCCTTTTGGGGTTATGCTTTAGAGACTGCCGCATTGACTTTAAATAGGGCTCCGTCGAAATCCGTCGAGACGACACCGTATGAACTTTGGTTTGGCAAGAAACCGAAGCTGTCGTTTCTGAAAGTTTGGGGTTGCGATGCTTATGTCAAGAAACTTCAACCTGAGAAGCTCGAACCCAAATCGGAAAAATGCGTCTTCATAGGATGCGCAAAGGAAACGATTGGGTACACCTTCTACCACAGATCCGAAGGCAAAGTCTTTGTTGCCAAGAATGGATCCTTTCTGGAGAAAGAGTTTCTCTCGAAAGAAGTGAGTGGGAGGAAAGTAGAACTTGATGAGGTGACAGTCACCCCTCCCGAACCGGAAAGTAGCGCAGCGTAGGAAATTGTTCCTGAGGTGCCTGCACCGACAAGGGAGGAATTTAATGATGATGATCATGAAGATACAGATCAAGTTACTACTGAACTTCGAAGGTCCACAAGGGCACGTTCCCCACCAGAGTGCTACGGCAACCCTGTCATGGAAATCATGTTGTTAGACAACGGTGAACCTTCGAACTATGAAGAAGCAATGGCGGGCCCGGATTCCAATAAATGACTTGGAGCCATGAAATCCGAGATAGAATCCATGTATGAAAACAAAGTATGGACTTTGGTGGACTTGCCTGATGATAGGCACGCCATAGAAAATAAATGGATATTTAAGAAGAAGACAGACGCGGATGGTAATGTGACCATCTATAAGGCTCGGCTTGTCGCTAAGGGTTATCGACAAGTTCAAGGGATTGACTACGACGAGACTTTCTCTCCCGTAGCGATGCTAAAGTCCGTCCGAATCATGTTAGCAATTGCCGCATTCTATGATTATGAGATATGGCAAATGGACATCAAAACGGCATTCCTTAATGGCTTCCTCAAGGAAGAGTTGTATATGATGCAACCGGAAGGTTTTGTCGATCCAGAAAATGCTAACAAGGTATGCAAGCTCCAGCGCTCGATCTACGGGCTGGTGCAAGCATCTCGGAGTTGGAATATTCGCTTTAATGATGTGATCAAAGCGTTTGGTTTTATACAGACTTGGGGAGAAGCCTGTATCTACAAGAAAGTGAGTGGGAGCTCTGTAGCATTTCTCATATTATATGTGGATGACATATTGCTGATGGGAAATGATATAGAATTCTTGGAAAGTGTAAAGGCCTACTTGAATAAGAGTTTTTCAATGAAGGACCTTGGAGAAGCTGCTTATATATTAGGCATCAAAATCTATAGAGATAGATCAAGACGCCTCATTGGTCTTTCACAAAGTACATACCTTGACAAGATATTGAAGAAGTTCAATATGGATCAGTCCAAGAAGGGGTTCTTGCCTGTTTTGCAAGGTATGAGATTGAGCAAGGCTCAGTCCCCGACCACGGCAGAAGATAGAGAAAAGATGAGTGTCATTCCCTATGCCTCGGCCATAGGTTCTATCATGTATGCCATGCTGTGTACCAGACCTGATGTGAACCTTGCCATAAGTTTGGTAGGGAGGTACCAAAGTGATCCCGGTATGGAACACTGGACAGCGGTCAAGAACGTCCTAAAGTACCTGAAGAGGACTAAGGATATGTTTCTCGTTTATGGAGGTGACGAAGAGCTCGTCGTAAAGGGTTACGTCGATGCTAGCTTCGACACAGATCTGGATGACTCGAAGTCACAAACCGGATACGTGTATATTTTGAATGGTGGAGCAGTCAGCTGGTGCAGTTGCAAGCAGAGCGTCGTGGTGCATTCTACATGTGAAACAGAGTACATAGCTGCTTGTGAAGCAGCGCAAGAAGGAGTCTGGATGAAGGAGTTCATCACTGACCTAGGAGTCATTCCAAGCGCGTCAAGCCCGATGACTCTCTTCTGTGACAACACTGGAGCTATTGCCATTACCAAGGAGCCCAGGTTTCACAAGAAGACCAAGCACATCAAGCGCCGTTTCAACTCCATCCGGAATTATGTTCAAGATGGAGACATAGATATTTGTAAAGTGCATACGGATCTGAATGTTGCAGAACCGTTGACTAAACCTCTTCCACGGGCAAAACATGCTCAACACCAGAACTCTATGGGTGTTCGATTCATCACAATGTAACAAGATTATTGACTCTAGTGCAAGTGGGAGACTGTTGCAAATATGCCCTAGAGGCAATAATAAAAGTATTATTATAATATTTCCTTGTTCATGATAATTGTCTGTTATTCATGCTTGAATTGTATTGTACGGAAACAGCGATACATGTGTGAATATATAGACCACAATGTGTCCCTGGTAAGCCTCTAGTTACCAGCTCGTTGATCAACAGATGGTCACGGTTTCCTGACCATGGACATAGGATGTCAGTGATAACGGGATCACATCATTAGGAGAATGATGTGATGGACAAGACCCAATCCTGAGCCTAGCACGGGATCGTATAGTTCGTAATGCATAAGCTTTTCCGGTGTCAAGTATTTATTCCTTAGACCATGAGGTTGTGCAACTCCCGGATGCCGTAGGAATACTTTGGGTGTGCCAAACGTCACAACGTAACTGGGTGGCTATAAAGGTACGCAACGGGTATCTCTGAAAGTGTCTGTTGAGTTGGTACGAACCGAGACTGGGATGTTGTCACTCCGTATGACGGAGAGGTACCTCTGGGCCCTCTCGGTAAGACATCATCATAATGAGCTCAAGGTGACTACGGAGTTAGTCACGGGATGATGGATTATGGAACAAGTAAAGAGACTCGCCATGACGAGATTGAACAAGGTATCGGGCATACCGACGATCGAATCTCGGGCAAGTACCGTACCGATAGACAAAGGGAATAACATACGGGATTGAGTGAATCCTTGACACAGTGGTTCATCCGATGAAGATCATCGAGGAAAATGTGGGAACCAACATGGGTATCGAGATCCCGCTATTGGTTATTGACTGGAGAGTCGTCTCGGTCATGTCTACGTGTCTCCCGAACCCGTAGGGTCTACACACTTAAGGTTCAGTGACGCTAGGGTTGTAGAGATACATGCACATGGAAACCCGAATGTTGTTCGGAGTCCCGGATGAGATCCCGGATGTCACGAGGAGTTCCGGAATGGTCCGGAGGTAAAGAATGATATATAGGAAGTCCAGTTTCGGCCATCGGGTGAACTCCGAGGGTCACCGGGAGTGTCCCGGGACCACCGGAGGGGTCCCGGGGGTCCACCGGGTGGGGCCACCCATCCCGGTGGGTCCCCTAGGCCGCAAGGGAAAGGGGGCCAGCCTCTGGTGGGCTCGCACACCCATATGGGCCCCCCTCCATGCGCCTAGGATTGAAACCCTAGGGGGAGGGGGCGCCCCCTATGCCTTGGGGGGCAAGTTTCCCCCCTTGGCCGCCGCCCCCTAGAGATCTGATCTCCCAGGGCCGGCGCCCCCCTGGCCCCTATATATAGTGGGGGGGAGAGGGCAGCCGCACCCCAAGCCTCTGGCGCCTCTCCCCCCTCCCGTCACACTTCCTACTCCTTACGCAGGGCCCGGCGAAGCCCTGCAGGATTTCCTGTTGCATCCACCACCACGCCGTCGTGCTGCTGGATCTCCGACAACCTCTCCTCCGCTCTTGCTAGATCAAGAAGGAGGAGACGTCACTGTACCGTACGTGTGTTGAACACGGAGGTGCCGTCCGTTCGGCGCTGGGATCATCGATGACGAGGAACGCGAAGAGTACGACTACTTCATCCACGTTCCTTCGAACGCTTCCGCACGCGATCTACAAAGGGTATGTAGATGCACTCCATTATGCTCGTTGCTGGATGACTCCTTAGATTGATCTTGGTGAAGCGTAGGAAAAATTTTGAATTCTGCTATGTTCCCCAACATTTAGGATGCCTCGGTGTCGACAAACCATAAATTATAAAACCTTGGCTTTTAGGGTGCCTCGGTGTCGATAAAAACCTAAATGATGAAAGCTTAGGCTTTTAGGGTGCCTCGGCGTCGAAAAACCCTCAATGATAAAAGCTTAGCTTTTAGGATGCCTCAGTGTCGACAAACCCTAAATGATGAGACCATGATCTTGTTCCTTGACAATAACCAACTTTTTGACCAAACTTTTTTCCTATTTAGAGAGAAACATGGCCAACAACGAGGAGGCCGGGGGTTCGTGCGGCAATGCATTCTGGGAGCTGTCCCAGGAGATGGAGGAACAACCTCACTTGTATGAGGACGCCGCCTTCCCCACCGATCTTGACACTACCACTGATGGTGCTGCCGAGGATGACCCCACTGATGGTGCCGTCGGGGATGACACCACTGATGGTGCCGCCGAGGATGCTACCACTGATGATGGCGGCGCACGCACAGATGACAGCCAACCGAAGAGGCAACGGAAGGACCGGCGCCTGACCGTGCTCCGCACCATCAAGGAGGAATTTACTGAAGTGGACTCCGACGGGAATCCAACGGCGCCCGAACGAATAGTCAAGGGGTACTCGCTTCAGCTCGGGTGCATTCTCCGGAGCACCGTCTCGATCAACACCGAGAACCTGAGGCATCCTGACCGAGGGAATTTGTGCAACCTCTTCTTCACGAAGCTGCACGAACGATACAAGTTCCCCGCTGAATTTGAAAACACAAGCCTCAAAGGGAATAAAGTGAACAATACTGCCCTCACGAGGATGAGCACGGCCCTGTCTACTTGGAGAAGCATGGTGAAGAGAATGATCGAGAAAGGTGAGAGTTATGAGAAGATCAAGGAGAAAAATCCTTCGATCACCGAAGATGACTACAACGACTTCAAGATCAAGTGCTCGAGCACCGCAACCTCCGAATCAAGTCAGTGGGGGAAAGAAATGCGGGAGCTGAACTTAGGGGAACACACACTCGGTCCCGGCGGTTACAGAGTGGCGGAGCCTATATGGGACAAGGAGGAGGCGGACCTTGTCGAGCAAGGCCTACCGCCCCTCTTCAATAAATACGGTGACAAGCAGACCAGGAACTTTGTCAGGGCCCGGTACAAGAAGGACCCGAAAACAAAGGAGCTTACCACGGATCCGAAGACCAGGGCGCTTGAGCTTGTTCTGGTAAGAAATACACCCCCGCGTAATTAGCTCCATATGGTTGCATTCTAATTAATGAAGCCAAATTTCTAAATGGTTCACATTCCTTCCACAGGCGACTGAAAGCAGTAGCACGGGGTCGACTAAGAGCAACCCTTGGTACACCACTCTAAATAGGGCGTTGAATGTAATGAAGAAAAAGGATAAGCTCAGTAAGTCGTCGTCAGCTGGTCGTGTGGCCGGCAAAGGCTTGTCCACAAAATGGTCGTCATACTATAACGCTGGTGGGCGAAAGGAGAAAAAAACCAGCTCGGAAAGCCAGTCGCGCGAGGTTCAAGAACTCAAGGCACAGGTGGCGCGGATTCCGGAGATTGTCCAAGAGCAAGTGCAACAACAACTGGGAGCGACGATCACTGCCATTGTGCCTACCTTGATCGAGGGGTTGCACGCGTGGATTGCGGGCGGCCAACAGGGGCCGCCCCCGATTCCCAGCTTCACGGCCAGCAACTCGCAGAACGCGATGGCGGGGCCATTGGTGTCTCCGGCGGAGGGCCATTGGTGTCTCTGACGCCGGAACGGGAGCTTAATGCACCCGGGTGTATGCCGGCCGGCACCTCTGCAGCAAGCGGCCCCTCCGTCAACTGCACGCCCGCCGTTGGCGGTGCCTCGACATTAGCCGAGCTCGACGCCATCATCACGGTAACTAATTAAGCCTCTCTCGGCCGAGGACTTCATCTCCTTGCCTTTGACTGGGCATCCTTGACGCCCTACATGTTTTCGCAGGGCGCCGCCGATGTTCCATGCACTCTCCTGCACTTCGTGAACAACGAGTTGGTCGATGTCGCCAAGGGCAAAATCGTTCAACCGGGCAACCCCGTGTTCCACGGTACTAGGATGCCACCCAACTTGTATAGGGTTCAACTAGTTCGGGTGCTGCCAGGCTGTGACGAGTTGTTACCTCCGATTCGACTCGTCGGGGCCGACGAAGATGACGTGATGACCCTCAGCGCCTGCCTGAGCTGGCCCCTGCTTTGGCCGAAGAGCCAGATTCGTTTGGGGGCGGGGACACCACCCCAAAGACAACACCGCCAGTCGTGTCGGCGCCAAGTCGGACCCATGGCAAGACCGCCGCAATGGTGCCGGACATCCCTATGCCACTGGATCCAAACATGCATATGACACAGGATCCGAACGACGACGACGATACATTTGCCAACGTCGATCAGTACTTTGCCGATCATGGGTACGGTGGCGACTTCATGGGGCCTCTTTCTCAAGAACCCAACCCTACAAAAGACGTGCGCGATCTAGCTGGTACCGCGGAGAAACCAAGTTGCAATAGGCGTCGTCTGCCGTTTAGTTCTCAGGAGACGCCTCCAGCTGCCGACTTCACCGAGCCTCAAATAGGGGAGGTGCGAAATATTATCAGCCCCAACACACTCAAGAAGGCGGTATGTGAGCAGAACCCGGTCCCATTACAGGAGAAGAAGAAGGCATGCAAAAGAAAGACTAACAAGGGTGCGAGCCAGCCGACATCGAGTACGATCCGTGCTCAGGACGTGCCACCTTCACTTGAGGATGTAATGAGGAGGGTACATGTGGCGGGTAGGCCGATGCTACCGAGAAATATGCTCGATGCTACAACCGGTGCTATGCGGAGTCTGCATGACAGTGTTCTTTCTTTGGAGAATCGGCGTCTCAGAGAGAAGGATGTGGCATACCTGGTTTTTGCGGCCAAGGTGCTAGAGGGCAAGGGCTTTGTGGATAACTCCATCGGGGGTACGATCGTCCTGCGGTTTGATGACATCTACGCTATGTTGAACCTTCATCCGCTGCACTACACCTTCGTTCGGCTATTTTCGCTGAGTATGGAGATGCGGATCATTAGCGACAAGACCCCGGACATCGTGATAGTCGACCCCTTCTACATGCGTGCCAAGATCTTGGGCAGCACTGGCGACCGGTAAGTCGCGAGTTATTACCTCGAAGGCATCATTCTGGCAAACCGAGATAAGGATAACTTCCTCGTGCCTTACTTTCCCGAGTAAGTCCGCCCCTCAACCGCCCCGTAACATATGAATTCTTAGATTTCGATCGTTTTTCTTTTAACATTCCGTGTTTTCTGCAGTGACACACATTGCACGCTCATCCTCCTAAGCCCCAAATATTCCATGGCCACGTATTTCGACTCAGACCGTCAGTCGAATGTAGACTACATAAATGTCAAGCAGGTTCTTGATGATGTTCTCCCCGGCTACGCCAAATCTGGAGGCACCTTCACCAGGCCTATTCGTAAGTACGGCAAACACGTGTTCTCCCACAATACGACGTTCTGCTACGTCAAGCAGCCGCCTGGCGGTCAGAAGGGTGCCTACTACGCCATCCATCACATGCGGGCGATCGTACGGGACCATCATCAACTTCTGCTACTGAGTAAACTCAAAGATTGGGCCGCAAGCGTGTCGGCAATCCAGGACGCGGACATCAGACAAGAATGTTGGGGAACGTAGCAGAATTCAAAAAATTTCTACGCTTTCACCAAGATCCATCTAAGGAGACATCTAGCAACGAGCATATTAGAGTGCATCTACATACCCTTTTGTAGATCGCGAGAGGAAGCGTTCGAAGAAGCGTGGATGAAGTAGTCGTACTCTTCGCGTTCTTCGTCACCGATGATCTAGCGCCGAACGGACGGCACCTCCGCGTTCAACACACGTCCGGTATACCAACGTCACCTCCTTCTTGATCCAGCAAGGGGGGAGGAGAGGTCGTCGGAGATCCAGCAGCACGACGGCGTGGTGGTGGATGCAGCGGGAAATCCTGCAGGGCTTCGTCGGCGCCCTGCGGAGGAGTAGAAAGGTCTGACGGGAGGGGGAGAGGCGCCAGAGGATTGGGGTGCGGCTGCCCTCTCCCCCCCCCACTATATATAGGGGCCAGGGGGGGCGCCGGCCCAGGCAGATCCCATCTACAAGGGGGGGCGGCGGCCTAGGGGGGAAACTTGCCCCCCAAGGCATAGGGGGCGCCCCCCTCCCCTAGGGTTTCAACCCTAGGCGCATGGAGGGGGGGCCCAAGTGGTGCGCCAGCCCACCAGGGGCTGGCCCCTTCCCTCTTGCGGCCTAGGGGACCCACCGGGATGGGTGGCCCCACCCGGTGGACCCCCGGGACCCCTCCGGTGGTCCCGGGACACTCCCGGTGACCCCCGAAGTTCACCCGATGGCCGAAACTGGACTTCCTATGTATCATTCTTTACCTCCGGACCATTCCGGAACTCCTCGTCATGTCCGGGATCTCATCCGGGACTCCGGACAACTTTCGGGTTTCCACGTGCATGTATCTCTACGACCCTAGCGTCACCGAACTTTAAGTGTGTAGACCCTACGGGTTCGGGAGACACGTAGACATGAGCGAGACCACTCTCCGGTCAATAACCAACAGCGGGATCTGGATACCCATGTTGGTTCCCACGTGTTCCTCGATGATCTTCATCGGATGAACCACTGTGTCAAGGATTCACTCAATCCCGTATGTTATTCCCTTTGTCCATCGGTACGGTACTTGCCCGAGATTCGATCGTCGGTATTCCCGATACCTTGTTCAATCTCGTCATGGAAAGTCTCTTTACTCGATCCGTAATCCATCATCCTGTGACTAACTCCTTAGTCACCTTGAGCTCATTATGATGATGTCTTACCGAGTGGGCCCAGAGGTACCTCTCCGTCATACGGAGTGACAACATCCCAGTCTCGGTTCGTACCAACTCAACAGACACTTTCGGAGATACCCGTTGCGTACCTTTATAGCCACCCAGTTACGTTGTGACGTTTGGCACACCCAAAGTATTCCTACGGCATCCGGGAGTTGTACAACCTCATGGTCTAAGGAATAAATACTTGACACCGAAAAGCTTATGCATTACGAACTATACGATCTCGTGCTAGGCTCAGAATTGGGTCTTGTCCATCACATCATTCTCCTAATGATGTGATCCCGTTATCACCGACATCCTATGTCCATGGTCAGGAAACCGTGACCATCTATTGATCAACGAGCTAGTAACTAGAGGCTTACCATGGACTCATTGTGGTCTATATATTCACACATGTATCGCTGTTTCCGTACAATACAATTCAAGCATGAATAACAGACGATTATCATGAACAAGGAAATATAATAATACTTTTATTATTGCCTCTAGGGCATATTTCCAACAGTCTCCCACTTACACTAGAGTCAATAATCTAGTTACATTGTGATGAATCGAACACCCATAGAGTTCTGGTGTTGATCATGTTTTTCCCGTGGAAGAGGTTTAGTCAACGGGTCTGCAACATTCAGATCCGTATGCACTTTACAAATATCTATGTCTCCATCTTGAACATAATTCCGGATGGAGTTGAAACGGCGCTTGACGTGTTTGGTCTTCTTGTGAAACCTGGGCTCCTTGGTAATTGCAATAGCACCATTGTTGTCACAGAAGAGAGTCATCGAGCTTGACGCGCTTGGAATGACTCCTAGGTCGGTGATGAACTCCTTTATCCAGACTCCTTCCTGTGCTGCTTCACAAGCAGCTATGTACTCCGCTTCACATGTAGAATGCGCCACGACGCTCTGCTTGCAACTGCACCAGCTGACTGCTCCACCATTCAAAATATACACGTATCCGGTTTGTGACTTCGAGTCATCCAGATCTGTGTCGAAGCTAGCATCGACGTAACCCTTTACGATGAGCTCTTCGTCACCTACATAAACGAGAAACATATCCTTAGTCCTCTTCAGGTACTTTAGGATGTTCTTGACCGCTGTCCAGTGTTCCATACCGGGATCACTTTGGTATCTCCCTACCAAACTTATGGCAAGGTTCACATCAGGTCTGGTACACAGCATGGCATACATGATAGAACCTATGGCCGAGGCATAGGGTATGACACTCATCTTTTCTCTATCTTCTGCCGTGGTCGGCTACTGAGCCTTGCTCAATCTCATACCTTGCAAAACAGGCAAGAACCCCTTCTTGGATTGATCCATATTGAACTTCTTCAATATCTTGTCAAGGTATGTACTTTGTGAAAGACCAATGAGGCGTCTTGATCTATCTCTATAGATTTTGATGCCTAATATGTAAGCTGCTTCTCCAAGGTCCTTCATTGAAAAACTCTTATTCAAGTAGGCCTTTACATTTTCCAAGAATTCTATATCATTTCCCATCAGCAATATGTCATCCACATATAATATGAGAAATGCTACAGAGCTCCCACTCACTTTCTTGTAGATACAGGCTTCTCCATAAGTCTGTATAAAGCCAAACGCTTTGATCACATCAATAAAGCGAATATTCCAACTCCGAGATGCTTGCACCATCCCGTAAATCGAGCGCTGGAGCTTGCATACCTTGTTAGCATTCTCTGGATCGACAAAACCTTCCGGCTGCATCATATACAGCTCTTCCTTGAGGAAGCCATTAAGGAATGCCGTTTTGACGTCCATTTGCCATATCTCATAATCATAGAATGCGGCAATTGCTAACATGATTCTGACTGACTTCAGCATCGCTACGGGAGAGAAAGTCTCGTCGTAGTCAATCCCTTGAACTTGTCTATAACCCTTAGCGACAAGCCGAGCCTTATAGATGGTCACATTACCATCCGCGTCTGTCTTCTTCTTAAATATCCATTTATTTTCTATGGCGTGCCTATCATCAGGCAAGTCCACCAAAGTCCATACTTTGTTTTCATACATGGATTCTATCTCGGATTTCATGGCTCCAAGCCATTTATTGGAATCCGGGGCCGCCATCGCTTCTTCATAGTTCGAAGGTTCACCGTTGTCTAACAACATGATTTCCATGACAGGGTTGCCGTACCACTCTGGTGCGGAACGTGCCCTTGTGGACCTTCGAAGTTCAGTAGTAACTTGATCTGTTTCTTCATGATCATCATCATTAATTTCCTCCCTTGTCGGTGCAGGCACCTCAGGAACAATTTCCTGCGCTACGCTACTTTCTGGTCCAGGAGGGGTGACTGTCACCTCATCAAGTTCTACTTTCCTCCCACTCACTTCTTTCGAGAGAAACTCTTTCTCCAGAAAGGATCCATTCTTGGCAACAAAGACTTTGCCTTCGGATCTGTGGTAGAAGGTGTACCCAATCGTTTCCTTTGGGTATCCTATGAAGACGCATTTCTCCGATTTGGGTTCGAGCTTTTCAGGTTGAAGTTTCTTGACATAAGCATCGCAACCCCAAACTTTCAGAAACGACAGCTTCGGTTTCTTGCCAAACCAAAGTTCATACCGTGTCGTCTCAACGGATTTCGACGGAGCCCTATTTAAAGTGAATACGGCAGTCTCTAAAGCATAACCCCAAAAGGATAGCGGTAAATCGGTAAGGGACATCATAGATCGCACCATGTCCAACGGAGTACGATTTCGATGTTCGGACACACCGTTACGCTGAGGTGTTCCGGGCGGTGTCAATTGTGAAACAATTCCACATTTCCTAAGGTGCGTGCCAAATTCATGACTCAAATATTCACCCCCACGATCTGATCATAAGAACTTTATTTTCTTGTCTCGTTGATTCTCAACCTCATTCTGAAATCCCTTGAACTTTTCAAAAGTCTCAGACTTGTGCTTCATCAAGTAGATATACCCATATCTACTCAAGTCATCCGTGAGGGTGAGAACATAACGATAGCCTCCGCGAGCCTCAACACTCATTGGACCGCACACATCGGTATGTATGATTTCCAATAAGTTGGTTGCTCGCTCCATTGTTCCGGAGAACGGAGTCTTGGTCATCTTGCCCAAGAGGCATGGTTCGCACGTGTCAAATGATTCATAATCAAGAGACTCCAGAAGTCCATCAGCATGAAGCTTCTTCATACGTTTGACGCCAATATGACCAAGGCGGCAATGCCACAAGTATGTGGGACTATCATTATCAACTTTACATCTTTTGGCATTCACACTATGAATGTGTGTATCATCACGATCGAGATTCATCAAAAATAAACCATTGACCAGCGGGGCATGACCATAAAACATATCTCTCAAATAAATAGAACAACCATTATTCTCGGATTTAAATGAGTTGCCATCTCGCACGAGATCCAGATACAATGTTCATGCTCAAAGCTGGCACTAAATAACAATTATTAAGGTTTAAAACTAATCCCGAGGGTAGATGTAGAGGCAGCGTGCCGACGGCGATCACATCGACCTTGGAACCATTCCCGACGTGCATCGTCACCTCGTCCTTCACCAGTCTCCGCTTATTCCGCAACTCCTGCTTAGAGTTACAAATATGAGCAACTGCACCGGTATCGAATACCCAGGAGCTACTATGAGCGCTGGTAAGGTACACATCAATAACATTTATATCACATATACCTTTGACGTTGCCGGCCTTCTTGTCCGCTAAGTATTTGGGGCAGTTCCGCTTCCAGTGACCCGTTCCCTTGCAATAAAAGCACTCTGTCTCAGGCTTGGGTCCATACTTTGGCTTCTTCCCGGCAACAGGCTTACCGGGCGCGGCAACTCCCTTGCCGTCCTTCTTGAAGTTCTTCTTACCCTTGCCCTTCTTGAACTTAGTGGTTTTATTGACCATCAACACTTGATGTTCTTTCTTGATATCCACCTCCGCTGATTTCAGCATCGAATACACCTCGGGAATGGACTTCTCCATCGCCTGCATATTGAAGTTCAACATGAAGCTCTTGTAGCTTGGTGGGAGCGACTGGAGGATTCTGTCAACGACAGCTTCGTCTGGGAGATTCATTCCCAACTGAGACAAGCGGTTGTGCAACCCAGAAATCTTGAGGATGTGCTCACTGACAGAACTGTTTTCCTCCATCTTACAGCTGTAGAATGCGTCGGAGACGTCATATCTCTCGACTCGGGCATGAGCTTGGAAAACCATTTTCAGCTCTTGGAACATCTCATATGCCCCGTGGTGCTCAAAACGCTTTTGGAGCCCCGATTCTAAGCTGTAAAGCATGCCGCACTGAACCAGGGAGTAATCATCACAACGCGACTTCCAAGCGTTCATAACATCTTGGTTTGCCGGGGCGGGAGCGTCACCTAGCGATGCATCTAGGACATAAGTTTTCTTGGCACCTATGAGGATGATCCTCAGGTTACGGACCCAGTCCGTGTAGTTGCTACCATCGTCTTTCAGCTTGGATTTCTCTAGGAACGCGTTGAAGTTGAGGGTGACATGAGCGTGGGCCATTTGATCTACAAGACATATTGTAAAGATTTTAGGCTAAGTTCATGATAATTAAGTTCATCTTAATCAAATTTTAATGAACTCCCACTCAGATTGACATCTCTCTAGTCATCTAAGCGATACATGATCCGAATCGACTAGCCCGTGTCCGATCATCACGTGAGACGGACTAGTCATCAACGGTGAACATCTTCATGTTGATCGTATCTTCTATATGACTCATGTTCGACCATTCGGTCTTCCGTGTTCCGAGGCCATGTCTGTACATGCTAGGCTCGTCAAGTGAAACCTAAGTGTATTGCTTGTGTAAATCTGGCTTACACCCGTTGTATGCGAACGTTAGAACCTATCACACCCGATCATCACGTGGTGCTTCAGAACAACGATCCTTAGCAACAGTGCACAGTTAGGGGGAACACAATTCTTGAAATTTTAGTGATAGATCATCTTATTTACTACCGTCGTTCTAAGTAAACAAGATGCATAAATATGATAAACATCACATGCAATCAATTAAAGTGACATGATATGGCCAATATCATCTTGCTCCTTGGATCTCCATCTTCGGGGCACCATGATCATCTTTGTCACCGGCTCGACACCATGATCTCCATCATCATGATCTCCATCATCGTGTCTTGAAGAAGTCGTCACGCCAACTATTACTTCTACTACTATGGCTAACGTTTAGCAATAAAGTAAAGTAATTACATGGCGTTAGTCGTGATTCCCTATTACAAGAACATGATCAATCTCATACATCACATATATCATTCATCACATCTTCTTGGCCATACCATATCACATAGCACATGCTGCAAGAACAAGTTAGACGGCCTCTAATTGTTGTTGCAAGTTTTACGTGGTTTCTATAGGTTTTCTAGCAAGAACGTTTCTTACCTACGCCAAAACCACAACGTGATTTGTCAATTTCTATTTACCCTTCATAAGGACCCTGTTCATCGAATCCGATCCGACTAAACTGGGAGAGACAGACACCCGCCAGCCACCTTATGCATCTAGTGCATGTCTGTCGGTGGAACCAGTCTCACGTAAGCGTATGTGTAAAGTCGGTCCGGGCCGCTTCATCCCACAATACCGCCGAATCAAGATTAGACTAGTAACGGCAAGAAAGTTGAGCAAACTCAACGCCCACAACTGCTTTGTGTTCTACTCGTGCAAGATGCTACGCAAAAGACCTAGCCCTGATACCACTGTTGGGGAACGTAGCAGAATTCAAAAAAATTCTACGCTTTCACCAAGATCCATCTAAGGAGACATCTAGCAACGAGCATATTAGAGTGCATCTACATACCCTTTTGTAGATCGCGAGCGGAAGCGTTCGAAGAAGCGTGGATGAAGTAGTCGTACTCTTCGCGTTCTTCGTCACCAATGATCTAGCGCCGAACGGACGGCACCTCCGCGTTCAACACACATCCGGTACAGCAACGTCACCTCCTTCTTGATCCAGCAAGGGGAGAGGAGAGGTCGTCGGAGATCCAGCAGCACGACGGTGTGGTGGTGGATGCAGCGGGAAATCCTGCAGGGCTTCGTCGGCGCCCTGCGGAGGAGTAGAAAGGTGTGACGGGAGGGGGAGAGGCACCAGAGGATTGGGGTGTGGCTGCCCTCTCCCCCCCCCCCACTATATATAGGGGCCAAGGGGGCGCCGGCCTGGCAGATCCCATCTGCAAGGGGGGCGGCGGCCTAGGGGGGAAACTTGCCCCCCAAGGCATAGGGGCGCCCCCCTCCCCTAGGGTTTCAACCCTAGGCGCATGGAGGGGGGGCCAAGTGGTGCGCCATCCCACCAGGGGCTGGCCCCTTCCCTCTTGCGGCCTAGGGGACCCACCGGGATGGGTGGACTCTCGGGACCCCTCCGGTGGTCCCGGGACCCCTCCGGTGGTCCCGGGACACTCCCGGTGACCCCCGGAGTTCACCCGATGGCCGAAACTGGACTTCCTATATATCATTCTTTACCTCCGGACCATTCCGGAACTCCTCGTCACGTCCGGGGTCTCATCCGGGACTCCGAAAAACTTTCGGGTTTCCACGTGCATGTATCTCTACGACCCTAGCGTCACCGAACCTTAAGTGTGTAGACCCTACGGCTTCGGGAGACACGTAGACATGACCGAGACCACTCTCCGGTCAATAACCAACAGCGGGATCTGGATACCCATGTTGGTTCCCACGTGTTCCTCGATGATCTTCATCGGATGAACCACTGTGTCAAGGATTCACTCAATCCCGTATGTTATTCCCTTTGTCCATCGGTACGGTACTTGCCCGAGATTCGATCGTCGGTATTCCCGATACCTTGTTCAATCTCGTCATGGCAAGTCTCTTTACTCGATCCTTAATCCATCGTCTCGTGACTAACTCCTTAGTCACCTTGAGCTCATTATGATGATGTCTTACCGAGTGGGCCCAGAGGTACCTCTCTGTCATACGGAGTGACAACATCCCAGTCTCGGTTCGTACCAACTCAACAGACACTTTCGGAGATACCCGTTGCGTACCTTTATAGCCACCCAGTTACGTTGTGACGTTTGGCACACCCAAAGTATTCCTACGGCATCCGGGAGTTGTACAACCTCATGGTCTAAGGAATAAATACTTGACACCGAAAAGCTTATGCATTACGAACTATACGATCTCGTGCTAGGCTCAGAATTGGGTCTTGTCCATCACATCATTCTCCTAATTATGTGATCCCGTTATCACCGACATCCTATGTCCATGGTCAGGAAACCGTGACCATTTGTTGAGCTAGTAACTAGAGGCTTACCATGGACTCATTGTGGTCTATATATTCACACATGTATCGATGTTTTCGTACAATACAATCCAAGCATGAATAACAGACGATTATCATGAACAAGGAAATATAATAATACTTTTATTATTGCCTCTAGGGCATATTTCCAACAAAGAATTCTTTCGCATCCAGTCAGAGTTTGCGGAAATCATCAAGATGTCCTTCGTACCTCGGGGCAGTTCTACCTCGGAAATCAACCGTCCAACAGTGACATCGACACAATGCTACAAATGCAAGCTGACAACGCCCGCGATTTCATGACTCCCACGATAGACGGCGGCTTCATCCACTCTCCGGTCCCTTGAGTCGAGTCGAAAGTAGTGATGCTGTGTCTAGTTCTGAAACATCGATTGGCTCATGTTGTAATTAAACTTTAATGAACTTGTAGTATGTCTCTTTGGTTTCGACTGTCGTTCAACTTAGATGTAATCGATGATATTAATGTCTTGCTTTTCTCTTCCGATCGTTCTGTTGCATACTTATATATTGCTTATGTATTGTCTGTGAATTGGTACTAATGTTTCGTTTGGCTAGTGCATAGCGATGCCGTCGTATGTCGTGTACAAGGGTAAGGTTACCGGAGTCTACGACGACTGGGAGGAGTGTCGGAGACAGGTTCACCGATTCAGCGGTAACAGTTACAAAGGGTACACCACTAGGGCCGAGGCGGAATCTAGATACGCCCGCTATCTAGCGGGAGAGGGGAGGGAGTGTTGGAGGAACCGGATGAAGACGAGTTTCATCGTGATGATGCTCATTGTGATGACCGCAGCTCTCTTCTATGTGATGGTAGTTTAGATGATCGATATCGACTTGTAATGTGAAGACAAACTCGCTACTCGCGGTCTCGAGACTTGTAATATAATGTTCTATCTTTGTTCGGTCTTTTCAATTCGGGGACTAATATGATGAATTGTATTCGGAGACTAATATGATGAATTGTATTCAGAGACTAATCTTCTATTGTATTCGATGAATCTGTTGTTGCTGTGTGCTGGTGCTGTCTATATTCTGTCCAATAATACATTTTGTAACCTGTGCAAAAAACAGAAAATTAAAAAATAAATAAATAACCTAATATTCATACTAATGGCGCATCACATCACAGTGAGCCATTAGTATGCCAAAGGATACTAATGGCGCATTATCCAATAGTGCGCCATTAGTATGCCAAAGTTACTAATGGCGCATCTTGCAGTAGTGCGCCATTAGTATGCCAACGCACCTGGGTATATATGGCCCCCTGGGAGGCATACCAATGGCGCACCGTGGTATATACTAATGACGCATCTGCGGTGCGCCATTAGTATACCATATACTAATGGCGCACCAGAGGTGCGCCATTAGTAAAATATACTAATGACGTGGCACTAATGGCGCACCACTAATGCGCCATTAATGGCCAAAATAGGTGCGCCATTAGTAGGCCTTTTCCTAGTAGTGATAATTGACCTTGCCAAGGAACTTTTGCATATCTTTCTTGCACGTTGGCGCTTCCACTTTCTGTATAGCTTCCATCTTTTTGGGATCAATCTCTATGCC
>LR738712.1:861010437-861046547 GCA_902687465.1 Secale cereale
CTAATGGCGCATTATCCAATAGTGCGCCATTAGTATGCCAAAGTTACTAATGGCGCATCTTGCAGTAGTGCGCCATTAGTATGCCAACGCACCTGGGTATATATGGCCCCCTGGGAGGCATACCAATGGCGCACCGTGGTATATACTAATGACGCATCTGCGGTGCGCCATTAGTATACCATATACTAATGACGTGGCACTAATGGCGCACCACTAATGCGCCATTAATGGCCAAAATAGGTGCGCCATTAGTAGGCCTTTTCCTAGTAGTGATAATTGACCTTGCCAAGGAACTTTTGCATATCTTTCTTGCACGTTGGCGCTTCCACTTTCTGTATAGCTTCCATCTTTTTGGGATCAATCTCTATGCCATCTTCATGAATAATGAAACCCAAAAACTTACCAGCTGACACGCCGAATGCACACTTCAAAGGATTCATCTTCAGTCCATACTTTTTCATTCTTTCAAAAGCTAAACGCAAATAGGCCAAGTGAGATTCAAAAGCATCCGATTTGACAACAATATCATCAATATAAACTTCAAGTATGACACCAAGTAAATCATGAAAAATCAAATTCATGGCCCTTTGATATGTGGCGCCAGCATTTTTTAATCCAAATGTCATCACTGTCCATTCGAATAAACCAAGGAAACCAGGGCATCGGAAAGCCGTTTTGGACATGTCCTCTTCGGCCATAAAAAACTGGTTATACCCCGCATTACCATCAAGGAAGCTAATGATTTTATGTCCAGAAGCATCATTAATAAGCATATCGGCTATTGGCATGGGATACTCATCTTTGGGTGTAGCCCTATTCAAATCTGTGAAATCAATGCATACCCTTAATTTGCCGGATCCTTTTTTCTCCACTGGGACAATGTTAGAAATCCACTCGGCATACCTGCAAGGTCGAATGAAATTAGCTATAAGAAGTCGACCGATCTCTTCCTTGATCCGGTCATATCTTTTTGGATTAAACTTTCTGGCCGATTGTTTATATGGTCTAACCAGCCTTTATAGGTAACCGATGATCCACTAGCTCTCGGCTTAAACATGTCATCTCATGATATTCCCATGGAAAGCAACAAACATATTCTTTCAATAGCTCGATTAACTTAGCTTTACAATCGGCCTTCAAATTTTTATTTACAAACGTCGGTCGAGTGACTGAACCATCTCCATATCTATCTCTTCTAATGGATCGGCCGATGTAAAACCTTGTCCAAGTTTATACATGTCATCTAATTCCTCCATAGATTCATACATATCGTTCTCACTGGACCGATATTTTACAAGACGTTTTTGTAACCACTCGGAACTAGAATCCATTCAAACATATCATACCTTGGAGCCGACTACATTCAGTCGGCTTTAAAGAAACAGGGACGAAACCATTCTTGGTCGCGCTGAGAAAATCAAACTCTGACAAGTCACGTCCCGTCAAGCAAGTAGCATTGGGATGTTGTCAATCCACCGATGCATCGGCCAAAGCAACACAGGCTGAGTTATCCGCATGAATGACTTCCACTTCATCATCCAACCACTGGATCAAAAACTTGTGCATAGTGGATGGCACGCACTGGTTTGCATGAACCCAATCACGGCCTAGTATGACGTTGTAGTTACCTTGCACCTCTGGGACAGAGAATGCAGTAGCCAAAGTTTTGCTTCCGACTGTAAGTTCCACATACATCACACCTTTGGCTTCAGTTTTCTCTTTGCCTTCAAAACCATTGAGCACCATATTCATCTTTATCAACTCTTCATCGGGCAAACCCAATTTCTTGAAAACCGAATAGGGCATCAGATTTACCACAGCACCACCATCAACAAGCATCCGAGTGAGCGGTGATCCGTTGATATGACCTCTGAGATACAATGGTTTCAGATGCGTTACTGGGTCTTTTGGCTTCTCAAATATTGCATTTTTAGGGCCAAAATCCACCTGAGCCACCTCCCCTTCTTCATCTACAGCACGAAACTCAGCAGGCAAGTAATAAACCATATTGATATTCATACCTTCATGAACCGGCGTCGACTCATAATCTAACATATCATCCTCTTCCTCAAGTGCATCCACCGATTCTGAAATCTGTCCGAGTGAAGGAGAAGTAAGAAGTGTCGCGGACGATGTGATAGCTTTTGCATCGTCCTTCTTTGGTGATGTAGGTACTGTTGTGATAGATGTAGAAGATGTCTTATCTTGTATTTGTTTAGGCCTCCACACTTGTTTTGCTGGAACCATGGGTCGAGTGTCATTGAACAACTTATCCCTTTGCTTCTCGGCCTCCTGTTCTGCCATCTCTTGACTCCTTAACCTCTGTAGTTTCCTCTTTTGTGTCTTTGTTAGCCCTGAAGGACACCACTTTGGCTGAGTATATTTAGGATCTCTCGCCTTTACTTGGCTGGTGCTTGCTTCATGATCATTAGTCGAGTGCTTTGGCGCTATAGAAAGTATTGGCTCAGTCGAGTGGTTATGCACAGTCGGCCGTTGTACGGGGAATGTTTTGGTGCCCAAGATAAGTGAGTCAACACGCATTTTCTCCTTGCCTTTTCCCGACTCAACTGCTGCAACACTTGGTGACTTAACACGTCATTCTTTTTTATTTCCCAGATACATGAAATTTTCACTCAGGCGCACCTTTTTACTCGGATGGAATCCACTCGGATGGATGTCACTCGGATGGAATCCACTCGGATGGATGTCACTCGGATGGAATCCACTTGGATGGAATTCACTCGGATGGAATCTATCTGGCCACATTTTTTCACTTGGATAGCTTCCACCTGGGTGCATTCTTACACTTGGATAGTTTCCGTTCGGCCACATATTTTGACCAGCCGACAGATGACCACCGATGTTCAGTCGGCCATTGTATGAGTAGTCGAGTCGATCCCAAACAGGTTGCCTTTGTTCCTCTTGAAACGGTGCCCTTGGTCCAGCCGGCTTCACATACCGACTAAACATATCAGCTGGTGGTGACCTTGGTCGCTTCAGGTCTGTGGCCGGTTAGAGCTTGAACCGGCCGACTGACTGGCATACTTGGACAGCAACATATCAAAAGTTGGCTTGATCCTCTTATGCTGCACTTTAGCCTCGTTCCTCTTCCACTTGCCAACTTCTGGACTCTTGGGCTTAACAAATTTAACACGAGCATTTTCTTGCACTTGTGGTTGCCCCCCGAGTGTAGGATTCTCGATGGTGATCTTGATTACTTCCTTGCCATCGGGTTGCTTGTCAATCACAATCTGCCTCCCCAAGATCTTGCTGTCCTCCTTGTCTTTCCTGGGCTCACCAACAATGACATTAGCTTTATTAGCAGATTCGGCTACCTCTAGCCGAATGAGTAAATTCTTCCCCTCCAAATCCATGGTATTCATTGGAAAGGGTTGTTTATCAACTTGCATCTCAGAAAAATTCAATCGTCCGTCATTAATGGCCGATTGTATCTGTCGCCGAAAAACATTGCAATCGTCAATCGTCCGTCATTAATGGCCGATTGTATCTGTCGCCCAAAAACATTGCAATCGTTAGTAGCATGAGAAAAAGAATTATGATACTTGCAATAAGCATGTCGTTTCAGCTCTTCAAACGGCGGTAAAGTGTGAGATATTCTAATAATTTTAGCTTGCAGCAAAGCATCAAATATTTTATCGCACTTGGCAATGTTAAAAGTAAACTTCATCTCTTCATCACGATTCTTATGAATCGGTTTCAGATTATTGCAAGTGAATGGTTTGGCCTTAGATGGCCAAACAAATTCAGTAGCATAAATATCACCCTCATCGTCCGAGTGGTCACTATCATATTCAACCATGTTCATCTTTGGACGATTGGCTTTATACCTATGCACTTCTTTGAGATCTTTGCTTCGGCTTTCCTGAGCCAAAGCCCTTTGTAAGACTTGGTTAATACTTAATAACTCATAGCCTTCTAGCTTTTCTCTAACGGGAGTCCTTAAACCACTCATCACTAGGTTTGCCAAGTCTCTCTCGGTTATCACCAAACTATGACAACGGTTTTTTGTTTCTCTGAATCTCTTGACATAATCGGAGACCGATTCATCATGCTTTTGTTTAACCAATGTCAGATGTGACAACTTGAGTTCATTATCGCCGCTATAAAAGTGATCATGAAATTTCTGCTCTAGCTGCGACCAAACTCGAATGGAACCATGTGGTAAAGAAGAAAACCATGAAAATGCAGTACCAGTTAATGATAAAGGAAAAAAACGCACTTTCAATTCATTCAATGAACCTGCCACACCCAATTGTGCTAAATATTGACTAACATGCTCCCATGTGGTTTTTGTGCCTTCTCCATTAAACTTAACAAAGTAGAGAATTTTATATCCTGGAGGGCACTTGATGGCATCGAAGTACTCGGGGTACGGCTTTTGGTAAATCCGATTCCGAGGTAACTCAACTCCAAAATTCTCTCGAAGCATCTTAGCCATCTCCTCTCTAAGATTAGCTAGACCATCATCCATAGTGGACGATGAAGCTTGTGGCAGTGGCATAGGAGGAGTAGGGTTACTAGCGGTAGGTAGGAATTGTGGCATGTATGTCGACCCATAATTTGGTAGTGGTCGAGTGGTTGTAGCTGTAGGTAGGGTTTGGTTCGGTGTTGCCACCGAACCTGGCATGCTCATGATAGGACTAATTGGTGCAGCCACAATCTGATTTGTTTGTGTAGGATAATAAGTCATCGGCATGGGAGGTGCCGATGAAATAAGTAAAGTCAGATTAGGGTTTTGCACACTAGCAGCTATACCTCCATTACCACTAGACGATTGAGATATATTCTTCTGAGCATTAGTATTTTCTATGAAAGTTTGATAGACTAGATTGTTACCATCAGCAATATGACTCTCAATCTCAACCCACTGCTCAGGAGAAAAGGTAGTACTCACAGAGGGTTTAACCTGCTCGGCTTGAAGAGGAGAGAACTTGATTTCTTCAATCGGAGTGATGTTGCCTTGGCGATCCTTCTTGAACTTCGCAAGGAACTCCTACAACTCCTTCACTTCGCGCGCCTTAATGTACTCCTCATAGATTTGGCGATGATCGGCCGATATCTCATGAAGACTGGGCTTAATGATGTTATCGACGTCTACCTCAGATGGCTTGGGAAGATCGGACATGGTGGATGATGATGATTGACCTTCAGTCCCCAGCGGAGTCGCCAAAAAGTGTGTTGACACACGAATACGTCACGTGTACCCTCGACGCCGGGGGTGATGCACCGCAGCTCATGTCGAAGGAGACCCGACCGACAGCGCGATACGCAAGACAGTCGACGGGCGCTTTTGCGGACCCGAAACCCCACACCCCCGGGAGGGACCCCGCCAGGGAGTGTGGCGGCTATGGGCTGCCCTAGGTCGATTCGCTCGCCCCTAGAGCCTCGAGATTCGCAGCTCTCAAACACGAAGAACAGCGAAGAACGAGAGAGAAAAACGATGGAGGGATAAAACGTAGACCGGAAAAAGTAGTATATTGATTTGATCGATTGTGTGTTGTCTAATCGGCCATCACCCCCAACATATATAAGAGGCGGCTGGACTTCCCGTACAAGCAAAGGATTCGTCTAGGCTTTCCCTACAAAAAATTACCTCAATTCACGTCCTAGAGTCCTTGTTCTACTCCAACTCGAATTCAGTCTGAATCTGGCCCATCTTCTGTCTTCCTCCTTGCGCGGGCCGCCGAGCTTGCATACGATATCCGATCAAGACGTCCCAAATAGAAAACTCATGCGCCTCGACGAGACGAACAATTCTCATGTTGATTACTTTTTCAAATAAGGCCATCTTGAATACCTTTTGAGGTCATCTTTACCTTCTAGTCGGATTCGTTATTAGAGCAGACTGAATTATCCGAGTCTCGTAGTGAATTTGCATGCCATATACTATCTCTGATGATGATGACTCCAAAACCAAATTTCACCGTTTTTACGATACGCACAACTTTTGTATTGAACACTTCTCCATACGAGATCATCTTGATAAACTTTTGGGCACATGTTCAGTTTCACTCGGATATTAGAGTCTTTCACTCGGATGGTCCGACTGGACTTTTTCACTCGGATGTTTAGAATTTTTCACTCGGATGACTATATTTTCACTCGGAAGACAATCTTTCACTCGGATGATGACCACATTTTCAGTCGGAAGCCAATCTTTTACTCGATCGATAAGTTTTCACTCGATCTTTTACTCGATCGGTAGGTTTTCAGTCGACCTTTTACTCGATCGGTAGGTTTTCACTCGACCTTTTACTTGATCGGTAGGTTTCCATTCGATCTTTTACTCGATCGGTAGGATTTCACTCGACCTTTTACTCGATCGGTAGGTTTTCACTCGAATGGTAAAAAAAAAATCACTCGGATTTCCCGATTGAAAAGACTGCCTGATCTTGATTTGCCTCTCCAGGTTGCATACGACCTCGGATTGAGACAAGTTTTATATGAAAATCGATCGGCTCGACGAGACGAAACTTTTTCATGTTGAAGGTTTTTCGATTAAAGGCCGTCCTGATTGCCGAATTACTCGCGCAACCTATCAGACTAGTGTCTGGTACCTCGCGTCATATTTCCGTATAGTTTCGGTCTGCAGTGTATTGCCTCTAACTTTTGCATACGAACTCGGGTTGAGATGATTTATATATCAAAATCGATTGACTCGATGAGACGAAGACAATTCCTTTATAGTGCTCCTTCATCCGAGGTCGTCTTGAATGCATGATTGGCCAAAAACCACTCGAAACATTGAATTATGCCACTCGGAATATAGTTTCGGTCCCTAAAATAAGGTCGAATGATGATAACCGAAACATTGAAGTCATTCCACTCGGCGACGTGAATCTTTTCATGCTGAAAACCCTTTTATTCGAGACCATCTTCATTGCTTTCCGTATCTTGCCAAAATCAGGTGTCAACAGATCTCCCTTCTCTGCCGAGAGACTATTGAATGTGTGTCTATCATTGTTTGTTGCTTCCTCGATATAGATTGGATTGATAATGATTTATCATGTATATGTTCTCCTTGTTTGTTATCCTTCCTTGTTCACCATGGTTGACCATGAATGAGAGTTTTTATTTAACTTTTTTATCCCCATGCTTGTGCATTGATCCATCTCTTCATCCAGGAGGTCAAGAGAGATGAGTGAATTTTTGTTTTAACTTTTTGTCCCAGCGTTTGTGCATTGAAATCCATCTTTCATCCAGGAGATGAATAGTCACCAGAAACTTGTGCCTGTGCAAACGGGTAGTTGGTGGCAACGAATGTTTTTGAGTTATAGCATATATTTCTCTTATCTTGTGTTCATAGAGAAACCTGACTCAGTTCTTGTTCGTTAAGAAACCAAAACTATTGGGTCTTGACTAAAAAATGCTAGGGTCTTTTCGCTGCAACATTATGTTATTTGTGGGGATGGACAGAGAAAAATATGTTTTTTTTTTATGTTTGAGCTTTGACGTGTCATCATCAGCATCATCGTTGTCGCTGCCTCGGTCAAATCCTCCCCTCCAGATGAGGCATCAACAAAAGATGTTCATCTAGTCGTCAACTCACTTTGCTCCATCTCGATTAATGTGTTATGCATGCACTCTATAGTTCTAGACAAAACCCTTGTGAAATTCAGAACTCTCTAGCTTGTTAAGTGGTTTGTGCCAGGTGAACATGAATAATCCAGATGATTTTTGTTGTGTAGATAGAATGGAATGGATTGGTGTTTGTTATTGTTTTCTTGCCTCGTTATAGATTGGATTGATCATGAGTCGTGACTTATCATGTATATGCTTTTCTCCTTGTTTATCATCCATGATACTTTTTTCCCCATGTTTGTGCATTGACATCTCTTTGTCCTGGAGATGAAGAGAGATGAGTTTTTGTTTTAACTTTTGTCCCTGTGCTTATGCATTGCCATCCATCTCTTCATCCAGGGAATGAATAGTCACCAGAAACTCATGCCTTTTTCTCTCATTACTGCCTTCTATGCTACAACTAGTTAGGCGAGTCCCTACTTTGTTTGCTCTGGGAGCTTGTAGAAAACAAGTGCATCATAAATAGTCCCGTTGCCTCTCGACTAGACAGAGAATTGTTGTTGGTGATATGTATTGCTCCCTTGAATGCATGATTGTCAAATGTTGATTGTTTGTCCAGAGGAGATGAAAATGAATCTGTGATTAGATAATCCATGGCAGAACAAGGGTGCATTATGTACTGACGTTCTTTTGCGCAAACCAATGTAGTTGCAGTTGATTTTTTTGGTGGTGTGCAATCAATGTGGTGAATATGTAGGCTTATTGGCTGCTGTGATTTTTCCTGGTATAAAATGTGTAGCGAAATTTAGGCTGTTGTGGATTTTAGGTAATTTTGCCCTTGTTCGTAAGGAAACCCCAAATTTTTTGGTATTAAACTAATGTCCATGACAAGCTGAGTTTGCTCTGAAAATGTCCCGTGTGACTGTTTCCACCTCAGGGTTACAAACGATGGGGTGCAGACGCGGGCCCATCTTGAGAGCCAGCTAGCAGCTTCCCTGGCGTTGAAGTCTTCACAGGAATACCGCCAATGCCTCCTATCCTACATTAGGTTTTTGGCAAGGTTAGCCCATTATCTTATACACTGCATTTGTACATCTTCTGCTCTCTTAAATTTTAGCATTTTTCTGTAAGAATGAACTTCATCTGTTCAAATTGATTGAGATGTCTTCTCGGAGTAGTGTCATCCTTCGGCATTCGCTGAAATGCTTGTTGTGCCTGCAGAGAGGTAGATGAATCTCGCGTATGTGAAGCCTGGGACAACTTTCTTGGCCCTCCCATGGACATGGTTGGTGCTGCATCTACTGATGCAAATAATCCATCTCACGATCCTGATGTTCTTGTAAGGCTCTTTTTCTGTTACATTCCATGTCATACTTATCTATAGTTATTCCCCAGACTGGTAGTTTCTATTGGTTATTATAGTCCGACCAGTTACAGGCACTAGCTTCATAGAAACATATTATATGAACCTTGCGATTATACCCATTTCCTGGTTAAACTGAAGGGCTTAGAAACCTTGAATGTATGGCACAAATAGCAGTTGTATTTGATTTCAACACGGTGTCAGTTGCACTCTTCAATCTGTAAACTTACAGGTGACAACTTTTGTAGGGAATGAAGAAACACAAACTTCTCAGGGAAGACATACTTCCTTCGATGGCGACAAACTGCAAAGTCCAGCGGCTGCTCAAGGAGTTCATGGACCTTCCTTTTGGAGTACGAAGGTGCCGCCCGAGGAAAACGTCGACAAAATGGGCGTGACACCTCCAGCAACAGAATCCAAGGTCGATAAATGGATGTGGCACCTCCTGTGACACAGAAGCCAAGGACAACCCTTCCGGTCCAGTTTGCTATGGAAAATGAAGAGAAGTGCATACACCAATTGTCTATAACATGTGGTTGTTTGAGACATTTCCCTTGGTTGTTTGATTCTGCTTCTTGTTCCTAGTGTCCCCCCTGTTCATCATGGTGTGGCGTTGACAGAACGGCCATAACCTGTTTGCTATAACATGGGTGTACAAAATTTTCATGATTGAATACATTTTGGAATGAACAACATGGCATCATTCTTGTTGATTACCAACGCGATATGCTGCCAAAATTTCTAGCAAAAATCCGCACTGGACTTGTCAAAAACTGGGCCCTTTTTTGTGATGTTTTCAAACTCTAGGGGGCGCTGTAAATAAAGTCGCCGAGGATTTGCACCCGACACGGTAGTTTGTATACCCCTCGATGACGACAAACAACAAAGTCCGGTTGGTGCAGTTCCAAGCAGAGCGTCATGGCGTGATCTACGTGTGGCGGGATCACGCACGCATGCCCACCACACACGCCACAACACATCTCGCGCTCCATGCAGAAAAAAAGTGAACAACCCAAATCAGAAATTCAGTCGATTGACTGACTGGTAGTCAGCCCATTATGTAGAACATTCAGGAGGACAATTGTTCTCTTTTTCACAACTCCCAAGGATTAGTTACATCAGTCTACATTAGTTGAAGAACCAATCAAACTCCTTGAGAATACCATCGATCGCCTTAGGCCTGTCAATGTTGAGGTCCATTGGTAAGTTGATTTGTGACGTCACACATTAATGATATATCAACTATGGCTCTTTGTCGTAGTGTGTGTTGGATGAACCATTTTTTAAATTTCAAGCCAGGCAAAGCTTATTTCTATTGTATTTGTTTATCACATTATGCTATGGTTTATATAGACACTTTAGCTACATGTAAGTCGCCTTAATTTTCAATGTGGGCTAGTCAATTTCTTGCCCGTTGATTCTTGCTCTGAGATTCATGTTATATTTTTGTGTGCCGTTCTATGAGCTGGTTTGGCGAAAATACTAATGTGAGCCCGAGCTCACAGGATCCCGAAATCTATGCCCTCGATAGATCTCGTGATGAGTGCGCCAGTGGGTATAGCAGCAGGTATATCCTCTCGATATTATTTTCCGGAACAGGCCCGTGGCCCACGGACCATGTAACACCGTCAGTTACCTTTGGGGCGGATCAGGCGGACATTCACGGTTTGGGCCGTTTTCTCATCGATTCTGGTCCAACAGAGCCATTTAGCTCATTTATGGCAGCATGGTTGGCAGGTACGTACCAGGTAGTAATCTTCTCGGGTACTACCCTTCTTCCTCCTTGTAGGTGGGGATTCAATCCGCCCGACGGCTGTTCGGCCGGTGAACCAACGCGAGCCAGCTCCACCCTCACAATTCATTTCATGGACTGTCGCAAGTTATGTCCCTCATTCAGCAAGCAAACTGGTAGCTAGCTGTATGCGTGGGCACCCCAACTAGTGCCAATCATGACAGCCAACACGAGCACTTTTCATTAAAATTCAGTATTCAGGGTAACAACAAGGCATCAACATGCACGTTCAGTATGGACGTAACCAGTTTTAGTCAGAATATTCAGTAAATCACAGACAGCAGCATCACAACACATATGAAAAAGAGCAATGCTACACCCACAAACACTTACGTTGAGTTTTATGTAAATTAACAGTTGTCAAATTATGATTGGGAGCAGGAGGAGAAGGGGCCCACACCCCTATAAATCAGGGGGGCGGGAGAATGTGGAGAAGGAAATTTACGTAAGCCTTCGTACATCGTTTAGTAGGTGTAGTATTATTGTATGAAAAAACACTTAGTTTTTTACACAGGTATCAACGAACTACTTATTAGTACCCTAGTTTAAAGAGATTACAAAAAGTCCGACAGACTAAAAACATGATTGTTGCTGTTTTTCAAAATGCTCTAGATTTTTATTTCAGTCTCATTGTTGGTGCCTTGTGGCAGTTGTTCCGCCGGTGGCCTTCATCGCCGGTTTGCGAGGCTGATTTGGCACATCACCACGTTCGGGGCATGTTGTCCGTTGTGGCCTTGCTGCCTGCATATGCCGCAGAATCTTGTTCTCTTACTTAAACCTTCGTATGGCGCTTTCTCCCTGCTTGTTGTCGGTCTCCCCAAGTGCTTCCATTTAGCCGGCGGTAATAACTTTGCTAGCATATTCCCAGACTCATTAGCTGAATTGCTGTCATCATCGCCCATGTTAAAACATGTACCATCTCTCCCAGCGAAAACATCGCCTTCTGATTGAACCTTCTTCAGACCATTACCATTGTCTGCCAACCGGTCTTCAAGACCTGAACCATCACGTACGTCCGTGAATTGCTTCATCTCGGCTGCGCAATGCTGGAAGCGCGAAATTAAATGTTCATATGCTGCCACACTAGAGTCACCCATCCGCACGAGCTCCATAGCCTGCATATACATATTGAAATGCCGGGAACTAAATGGATTTTCTTGAGCATTGTCCTTCTTATAATGCGGAAGGTGTGCTGGGTGGATATCTCGTGCATCTCTAGTCCATCCTTTTACTATATGCCTCTTTGGGATTTCAGTCACCCGGATGAAGTCCAGTACCTGCATCATATTAAAACAAGAATATCTTGTTACATTGGATCACATCTATATGTGCAATATTCCAGTAGAATACATCAGCAGATACCCATACTACTGTAACCACCTTCAGGACATGGCTGCACAACAGTCCCATGTGTGCAAATTGACCACACTCGCAATCAAATTCATCCCCTCCTTCCATCATTGTCACTTTGTCTGAAGTTCTGCACCACTTCTCCCTCCGGGCTGCAATTTTATGTATTGCAACATATTGCTTGCCTTTCTCGAGCTCCTCCACCTCATACGCACCACACTCGTAAAGTATATGCCCGAACTGTTCAAACATGGCTCTTGTGTATATCTTCCCAGCGTGTCTTTCAGTTGCCATGTTTGCTCGCATAAGTGGCCTCCCCTGCAAATGAAAAAAGGTCTTTACTTACCCTGAAATCATGGATACTACAGCTAGTAAAGTACACTAGCTGATAAGGTAGGGTTGGTCCTTACGATTGTTGTTCGCTTCTCATAATTCTCTTTGGACTCCCTGTCAAATAATAAATTCATGTACTTCCTCACAAAGACATCCATGGGACATCCGGGGGGCACATAATTCTTTAGCATGTGATTTGCACTTTCACTCCGTTGTGTGCTAGTGATCTTTGCACAGAATACGCCCTTGAAGTAGGGCTTTGCCCACTTGTGCCATAGCTCATACAAAAGTCATGTAATCCTGACTCTTCAAGTTGTACTTATCTACAAGGTACTTCCAACCTTCTTCAAATTCATCTATGGTTAACATGTGATTGACAATCTTGTGGAACTCAGGTCGGGAATCACTTTTTTTAGTACAACGGACCAAGTGACTCTTTCGCCTTCTTTAGCACATGCCACTTGCACCAGCGATGAGCTGTGTCAGGCATAACATTCCTTGTTGCGACCTCCATCGCCCTGTTTTGATCTGCAAACTTGTGCACAAGACAATTCTTATTTTCAAGCTGTGTGCATCAATATAGTCTACCAAAATTTAGATCGCAAAACACTTCAATTGGCTTCACCTGCCAGTATTGTTTGTGGGGCTGCACCTCCCATTATCCTAACAAACTCTGAGAAAACCCACTCAAATGTCTCAACCGTCTCATTGCGAACCAGTATGCCACAAACAAAAAAACGGCATGTCATAGAGATTAGTCCAGTAGGTTGTATCAAATGTGATAACATCACCAAAGAAGTTGTACTGCAGCCTGCTGTTACCAGTTGCCCACATCAGAGTGTTGATTCTACCCTTTTTGTCAGCCTGAACTCGATACGTGAATTGTGGATCCTTTGAACGAAGATCTTCAAAGACTTGCGTTGTTTTCCTCGGATCATCCTCCTCCTGCTCACGGCTGATCTTACCATAGAGATTCTGTAATGCTCTCTTTGTGAATGGTACATTCTCCATCTTCCTAAAGAAGCTACTGATAATGTTGTACACTTTGGCCAGGTTTACATAGTTTTGCTGAAGCTGCTTCACAAGATCCCTGCTGTACACATCAATATGTTTGTGTGATGGCCAGTGCAGTGTTTGACCATATGTATGTGATTGTGCATGGTTGTGCACTTCTCGATGCTCAGCTATATACCAACCATTGTCCTTTGACCGCAACAACCGTATGAGGGCAGGGCATTCACAGCGGCAAGAACAAGTACTTTCAACTATTGGCTTCCCCTGTCAATATTAACAATAAGGCATATTCAGATCAATTCATAGAAATTATCGCTCATAGTTATCTACTAATCGTTGCTCTTCAAAAGCTATAGCTCTAGTCGTACCGCGCAACCACAGACTATCTCCTGCATGCATTTCATTTCATCCGGTTGACATTTAGCCTGCTTTTCCCATATCTAATGCCAAATCCTTTCTCCCACGAGTATAAATTGTCAAAGCCATATGCCTCTCCATGTGTGTCGAAACTTGTTCTTATCTTGGCACAATGACAATATCTCATGGTTCCTCTGCAAATTGCTGGACAGTCTTCTCCGGGGCTGTAACCCTGTCCGCGCAAGGAGCCCTTCCTACAGCAGCAACACCGACACACACTCTGCAAGCCATTGGAGATTATATGCAAAGAATCGTTCAACCATCCTCTTGATTTAATCGACACTCAAAAAATGGATTATCACTGCATTAGAGATTAGGTAAATCAAATTTACTGTATGCACTGTACTGCTATTTTTCTTTAACAAAATTCAGTTCGACCATAGGCTCATAATGCATCATTTTTGCATTGCCCATTTCAGAAATCTGTCTTTTCTCTCCCGTTTGCTGTCGCTTTCCCTAACACAATTAACTTATACCGCAGCCTCGGATGTGTTCTTATTTTAATTCAATTAAAACTAGCTTCATCTGCACCAATTTGATTATGTATGCTCTATTTCATACAGATGACACCCGTTATTTTTCTTCAGAATTATCATGATTAAATTATTCTTAGATGCAATATTTCGTACCTTTGCGTCCAGCCCGGTGTTTTTGGGTCCAGCTGCTTCATGGAGTGCTCTGAATTCAGCCCTATCTGCACCTGCACCCTCTGCACCGGCCGCTTCAAGACAGATTTGCCCGTCGGCGCTGGAAGCCACCGGTGCTGGCAGAGAGACCTCCACGTCCGTGACGACCAGTACACGCACAGGCTCCATCATGCTATTGTTATCATTGACCTCTTCTAGCAGTGTCCTAGTAATTCCCCACAAATTTTTGTGGCTACAATATCAGTCAGTTGCGAAAACTTGATCCCAAGCATGGAAACGAGGAGTTCATCGAGGAGATTCAAACCTTTTTATTGGCTACATCAAGAACTCCATGGCCGCCGGAGCACCTTCGAGCTCGCTGGACCGCCCTGTCGCCTTCACCGTAGATTTCCCCACCGCTTCACTGCGTGGGGAAGAATGCTAGATCCAAATCCAGTGCCCTATTCCCCGAGCGGCCCACCTACCGCATTTACTGTGTCGACTGCCGACGCTACAAGATCTGATCCACGGATCAGGACGCCGGCGACGTCTCGAGCCATGGCTCGGCCTCTTTCCGCCGACGCCGTCCGCACGGCCGTGCAGGCAGGGCCCGGTCGTCAGGTGTATATCCAGTCGTGTATTGCAATTTTCTTGTCCCACGTGGACCCACTTTCTGTCAGATTCATTCCATTCACCGAATCACAACGCTATCCTGGACAGGTGTGATACCGAGAGCCTGTGAGCCCGTGATCACATACTCCACGTCCCTGGTTTGGGCTATTTGTTTGATTGACCACATATTTGGGATAGTCAAATTGCTATTGGGTTAAAAGCCCATTACCTGTACCTCCCAGCCACCATTTTCCTTTGTTTTGTTTTTAGGTATTTTTTACATGTTGGGTGAGTATAAATGTATACACATAAATACTATGCAATATGTGAAAAGTTAAACTATTATATGATTGGTTTTTGCGTACTATAAAACTATAATTTTTGCAAAGTTGTGTGCAAGTTTTTTTAAAATATTCATTATCTTTATTCTTATAGAGTAATACCTATGGCACAAATTCAATGTTTCTTATACAATTTTATTATTTTGATTTTGATTTAGTTATTATTTGGCCTTAATTTCTTATTTAAGGGTAATACCCATGCCACTAATCCATTCCTTCCTAGAAAACTTTATTTTTGTCAAATTTCACTATCATATGCTTATTCTTGCAAAAACAAATAGAAAACACATTTTACCATTGTTTGTTTTAGTTTTCTTTTCATCTCCTTTCTTCGTAAAGGGCAGTACCAATGTCATCCACTCATTCTCCCTTGGAGAACCTCATTATTTTGATTTTCCTTTTGCTTTTTCTTTTGCTTTTGCTTTAGTTTCTTTCTTCTTAAAGGATAATACCAATGCCAATAACTCATTTTTCCTTATCAAACTTTATTATATTGATTTTGTTTTAGTTATTATTTTATTTCATTTCTTCTTTAATAGTAATATCTATGCCACTAATTTATTTCTTCTTGTGAAATACATTTTTTTTCTAAAATTTCACTGTCATAAGGTTATTCTTCCACATTACAGAATACCACATTTTTTTGTTATATTGTGTGCAGTTTTTTTCATTGTTTGATTTGTTTTTTTCATTTCATTATTCTTAAAGGGTAATACCAATGTCACTGATTCAATATTCTTATAAAACTTCATTATTTTGATTTGGATTTTGTTTTTATTTCATTTTCTTTCTACTTAAAGGGTATTATCAATGCCATTAATTCTTTCTTTCATTTTCTTTCTTCTTTAAGCATACTACCAATGTCATTAACTTATTCCTTCTTAGTAAACTTCTTTAGGAAAAAAGGCGCTGCTAAAGAACATTAAGATTAATTAGTTTTCTAAGCATATTGCTTCAAATTCTCGACATACTGATGGTTAATGAGGCTCAATCTTGTTCTCTATAATTATGTTTTGCACTGGATTGTTTACCCTACTTGGCTTGCCCCCCCCCCCCCATCCAAATCCTGGCTCCGCCCTTGGGTAGCCAGTCCCTTATATAGAACATTCATGAGGACAATTGTTCTCTTCTTCATAGAGAAACCTGACTTGGTTCTTGTTTGTTAGGAAACCAAAACTGTTGGGTTTTGACTGCCCTTAGCACCGTGGTTTGCGCCCATCGTCTTCGCCTCGCCGCGTAGGTCCTGCTAGATGCCTCCGCCGCTCCGTTAGGCTTTGATTAGGCTTCGCCGCAGCTCGTCGCCGCCGTTCTGTTTGCTGCTCGCCGGCGTCGCTGTAGTGCTCGTTAGGTGCAGCTAGCGCATGTCGCGGGTGCGGGATTCCTCAGTGAATCCATCGAGTGCATCCGCCGCTCCATTTGGTCGCCGGAGCCGTCCCAACGCCCTCGCCGTCGCCTCTGTCTCGCCGACGTCAAGTGGCCCTGTTAGCTGATGTTCTCTGTATTTCAGTATATGCACCTCCCCTCTGTCAGTCACACGCACCGTAGCCCAGTGGCTTGGGCATCTCGCTTGTTACTTGCAGACGCGGGGTCGAATCCCCGCCGGGCAGTGGAATAAGCCCCTTTTTGCTTATTTCTGTCTCGCTGACAGCCTGGCCCCACCTGGCAGCCTCTCAGCGCGCTCGCACCCACCCGCTCACCCACGCTGCCACATCAGCCCCCCTGGACACACAAGTCAGTGGTTGTGGCTAGTCCAGGCCAGGTCTGTTTAGTTTTCTCTCTTTTCTGTTTTTGTTTTAGATTTTAGTTTTGCATTTCTTTTGCATATTTTCATATCTTTTCAAATATGCATCTATTCAAAATACTTTATACATGAAAACTATCTAGTTTTTAGTGTAGATTATTTATATGCAGTTTGTTGCCATGTTAAAAAACATTTAAATTGCTATTGCAGAAGATTATTTATAGGTAAAGTCAGATTAGGGTTTTGCACACTAGCAGCTATACCACCATTACCACTAGACGATTGAGATATATTCTTCTGAGCATTAGTATTTTCTATGAAAGTTTGATAGACTAGATTGTTACCATCAGGAATACGACTCTCAATCTCAGCCCACTGCTCAGGAGAAAAGGTAGTACTCATAGAGGGTTTAACCTGCTCGGCTTGAAGAGGAGGGAACTTGATTTCTTCAATCAGAGTGATGTTGCCTTGGCGATCCTTCTTGAACTTCGCAAGGAACTCCTGTAACTCCTTCTCTTCACGCGCCTTCTTGTACTCCTCATAGATTTGGTGATGATCGGCCGATATCTCATCAAGACTGGGCTTAATGATGTTATCGGCGTCTACCTGATGAGGACATCACTAACAAGGTTACACCCACAGCTCCAACTGACACATATACAGGACCAATTACTAGAGCTCGCGCACGCCAATTAAATTACCAGGTACTTTCGTTTCTTGGTAATGAATCTAATGTTCATGAGAATATGATGCTGCCTAAATTGGATACATTTGTCTTGCTTACAAATGAAGGGCCTAGCTTGGACAAGAAGGATGAACATTGGAGCAAGATCAAGCATGGAGATGATGGCATGCGCAAGGGGGACAAGAATGGAGTTACAATGGATGATTTCAGGACTTTGAAGCCACCATAATGAGTGCGAGAAGCCTTGGACGAAATATACAAGATGCCACTTCATAAATTCCGTCCATAGGCTATTTTAGGTGCTGCGTCACCTTATTATTGGGCCAGGCCCATGTAATTTCGAAATACTTGAGTATAGGCTGTTTTTAGAGTCTGTATGTGTGGGGAAACAAGAGTTAGGGTTGGTTTCGGACCCCTCCACCAAGGGCCACGAAATTCCCCCCTCTTTCCCTCATATATACAGCCCTTAGGGCGTCGTTTAGACTTTGGGTTTTGTTTAGATTAAAAGTTCGCCATAGCTGCAACTTCGTGTACTTCGTTTGTGTTCAACGACCAGACCAAGGCGTCACAGAACCCCACCTTGATCAATAAAGCTTCCCTCTTATATTCGCAATATCCAGATTGCAATCTTAGTTTCTTGCTTGTTCTTCGTTTGCCTGCAGGAAACAGACCTTCGTGGTCAGGTTGATCGTGCTCCGGCGTGGTCAACAACCTCTCGGAGTTGGTTTAGCGATTGCTAAGGCGCGACGTCCTCGCACGTTCGTAGTCGGATCGTCAAAGTCGATTTCCTCCAAAACGATAGCCACCATCTCATCGAAAGACAGGACACCTTTGCCTCTATCAAGTGGTATCAGATTTCCAGGTTGCTCGGTGAGATTTTACAGTTTTTCATAGTTTAGATCGAGTCTGTTCTTCATACCTATAGTCCACGAAAAAGCCAAAAAAAATTTAGGGTTAGTTCATCCCATCCAAACCAATCTGAGCCTTTGCATAATCTTTTCTGTATTTGCTTTGTTGAATTTGCGGTTGCATCGTCGTGTCCAGTTGCTGATCTTAGCGTCTAGTCTTTTAGAGTTTCGAGTTCTGGTCATAAGTTGTCACGCCGCCGCCGCAACATCTTCATCACTACTGCCACATACCACCACCGATCCGTATCCATATACCACCACCAATCCGAATCCATATACCACCACCGCTGCCATAACCTACCACCGCTGCCATATCCTACCACCATATATCCACCACCAATCCGAGTTCTTTTCATATTAGGTTTGTTCTCGAAATCCATCTAGGTTTCGGATTTGTGTTTCCTTGCCTGCGTAGGTCTCGAAAAAAAAGAGTCTGGAGACCCCCGGGCAGTTTTTAGGCCAAAATTTCGACAGGTGAAAATATTTTTTCCCTATCCTACTTTTGGGCTTTTCTGAGTCTTTTGAGACACGTGCCACCATACTGATTTTTTCCCGCACTTTTTCGTCGTCGCTGCCCTGATTCCGAAAAAAAAATTCGTCAAAAAAATTTCGTGCCTATCATCTTAGTTTGACTTGGGAAGTGTTTTGAGACACTCGCCATTATAGTGATTTTCGGGGATAAAAAAAGCAGCGCAAAAAAAAAGAGGCGAAAAAAAAATTCAGAGTGTGCTTTCCCCTTGATTACGTGCAGCGCCGTGATTTCGTTAGTGTTCTAGGCTCGCGTCTCTAGTACGGTCTAGCCTAGGACCAGCACAGTACCGTCGTTGAGCGTTTATTCACCTTTGCATCTCTGAATTGATTATTGTTGACCCTTTTTGCTACCATATTATAAGCCTTCCCAGCTCCACATACATCTACATCGTGCGTTTGACTCTCCCTGGTAATCGCTCTATCCAAGCTTTGAGAGTTTTGACTACATCGGTTGCCGATCACCGCCTGCTGTTGGGTAAGAACTGGTAAGAATTTGAGATTTGCTTGTCGGATTTGTGACACCCGCCACCCCCACCACTTCTTAGTAGTCTGTAGGATCATATTCTTGTGTGTTTCTATTGTTGCTAACCATGCCAGGATCACAAGTCGACGAGACTGACTGGGAGAACTTGACGAACAAGGAGCTTCATGATAAGTTTCAGCAAATGATGAGTGAACAGGTGCAAGATGTGCTAAACAGATTTGACGAGGCCATGGAGAAGATAGATGGCATGGCGAAGACGTTTGACACAAAGCTCGATAACAAGTTTGCTGAATTGCTTGCGCGTTTTCCACCACCACCGGCTGCTGCAGCTGTCCCACCTCTTCAACAACAACAACAACAACAACGGCGCCTTCCGAATCAAGTGGGACGAGCACAGCGCGTTCCCCTTGAGACTGGTCAAGCTTCTGGTGCTGCTGTTCATGTTTCTGTAGCTCCTGCTGCTACTGCAGAGGTGGAGGACCATTACGAGGATGAGGTTGACCAAAATCAGAATTACGTGCAACAACCAGCACCACCACCACCAGGTCGTCCTCATGCATATCATCGCAACGGTAGGGCTGCACCACCACCTGAGGTACATGACCATCTTCCTAAACTGAAATTGAATATTCCACCATTTGAGGGTAGATATGTTCCTGATATATATCTTACTTGGGAGTTACAAACTGAACAACGTTTTACATGTTTAAACTATCCCGAGGAGAGACGTGTTCCTGCTGCTGTTTGTGCTTTCACTAGTTTTGCATGTGTTTGGTGGTCTGAACATTGTAGATTATATCCTACTCCAGCTACTTGGACAGCTTTGAAAACTGCTATGCGTACTCGTTGGGTTCCACCATATTATCAACGTGAATTACTTCAAAAACTGCAGCGCTTAAGACAAGGAAAAAATTCTGTAGAAGAATATTATCAGCAATTACAAACTGGCCTGATTAGATGTGGTATTGTTGAGGAGAATGAAGCTATGCTTGCACGTTTTATGGGTGGATTAAATAGAGAGATTCAGACCATTCTAGAGTATAAGGATTATACTAATATCACTCGTTTATTTCATCTTGCTTGTAAAGCTGAACGTGAAGTGCAGGATCGACAGGCATTGGCGCGGGCTAACTTTTCTGCAGGTCGACCTTCATCATGGACACCGCGTGCATCCTCTACTTCCACACATTCTACTACACCGACACCTCCATCAGCTGTTACCTCCAGCCGTGATACAAGGAAGCAGGCACAACCACCATTATCTGCCAAGAGCACACCTATTGGGCCTGCACAGAGTTCTTCTTCTTCCATGGCATCAACAGGGCACACCAGTGATATTATTTGTCGTCGTTGTAAGGGAAGAGGACATTTTGCGAGAGATTGCAAATCTCAGCGTGTGATGATTGCTACTGAGGATGGTGGATATGAATCCGCTAGTGACTATGATGAGGAGACTTTGGCTCTTATTACACGTGAAGAACAAGGTGGAGACGATTCTGATCATGAGACGCAATACATGGCTCCTGAAGATGCTGACAGGTATGAATGTTTAGTTGCTCAACGTGTTTTGAGTGTGCAGGTTACACAAGCTGAGCAAAATCAGAGGCATAATTTGTTCCATACAAAGGGAGTTGTGAAGGAACGTTCTGTTCGCGTGATCATAGATGGAGGGAGTTGCAACAACTTGGCTAGCATGGAGATGGTGGAGAAGCTATCTCTCACCACAAGACCACATCCACATCCTTACTACATCCAATGTTTCAACAACAGCGGCAAGGTTAAGGTAACACGTACTGTTCGTGTGCATTTTAGTATCTCTACATATGTTGATTATGTTGATTGTGATGTGGTACCTATGCAAGCATGTTCCTCATTACTTGGTAGACCATGGCAATTTGATGAAAAATTCTGTACACCATGGTAGAAACAATCAGTATACTCTTGTTCATAAGGATAAAAATATTACTTTGCTTCCTATGACTCCTGATTCCATTTTGAAAGATGATATTAATAGAGCTAACAAAGCAAAACAGGAGAAAAATAAGAGTGAAAATCAGATTGTGGCAAAACAATTTGAGCAACAAATGAAGCCTAATAATAAACCATCTACTGTTGCTTCTGAAATTAAATTGAAAACTGCATGTTTATTTGCCACCAAATCTGATATTGATGAGCTAGATTTTAGCAAATCTGTTTGCTATGGTTTTGTGTGCAAAGAGGCATTATTTTCATTCGAGAACGTGTCTTCCTCTTTGCCTCCTGCTGTCACTAACATTTTGCAGGAGTTCGCCGACGTCTTTCCACAAGACGTGCCACCGGGATTACCACCTATTCGAGGGATTGAGCATCAGATTGACTTAATTCCCGGTGCATCGCTACCCAACCGCGCACCATACCGTACCAATCCAGAAGAGACGAAGGAGATTATGCGTCAAGTACATGAGCTACTCGACAAAGGTTATATACGCGAATCCCTTAGTCCTTGTGCTGTTCCTATTATTCTAGTGCCGAAAAAGGATGGTACATCGCGTATGTGTGTTGATTGTAGAGCCATTAATAATATTACTATTCGTTATCGTCATCCTATTCCTAGGCTAGATGATATGCTTGATGAATTGAGTGGCTCTATAATATTCTCCAAAGTTGATTTGCGTAGTGGATACCATCAAATTCGTATGAAATTGGGAGATGAATGGAAAACAGCATTTAAAACTAAGTTTGGATTATATGAGTGGTTAGTCATGCCTTTTGGGTTAACTAATGCACCTAGTACTTTCATGAGATTAATGAATGAAGTTTTACGTGCTTTCATTGGACGATTTTGAAGGAAATATGCCCTAGAGGCAATAATAAAGATGTTATTTGTATTTCCTTATATCATGATAAATGTCTTTTATTCATGCTAGAATTGTATTAACCGGAAACTTAGTACATGTGTGGATACATAGACAAAACAGTATGTCCCTAGTATGCCTCTACTAGACTAGCTCATTGATCAAAGATGGTTATGTTTCCTAGCCATAGACATGAGTTGTCATTTGATCAACGGGATCACATCATTAGGAGAATGATGTGATGGACAAGACCCATCCGTTAGCATAGCACTATGATCGTTTAGTTTAACTGCTATTGCTTTCTTCATGACTTATACATGTTCCTATGACTATGAGATTATGCAACTCCCGAATACCGTAGGAACACCTTGTGTGCTATCAAACGTCACAACGTAACTGGGTGATCATAAAGATGCTCTACAGGTGTCTCCGAAGGTATTCGTGGTGTTGGCATAGATCAAGATTAGGATTTGTCACTCCGAGTGTCGGAGAGGTATCTCTGGGCCCTCTCGGTAACACACATCATAATAAGCCTTGCAAGCAAAAGACTAATGAGTTAGTCACGAGATGATGTGTTACGGAACGAGTAAAGAGACTTGCCGGCAACGAGATTGAACTAGGTATAAAGATACCGACGATCGAATCTCGGGCAAGTAACATACCGTTTGACAAAAGGAACAACGTATGTTGTTATGCGGTTCTGACCGATAAAAGATCTTCGTAGAATATGTAGGAGCCAATATGAACATCCAGGTTCCGCTATTGGTTATTGACCAGAGATGAGTCTCGGTCATGTCTACATAGTTCTCGAACCCGTAGGGTCCGCACGCTTAACGTTTGATGACGATCGGTATTATGAGTTTTTGAGTATTGATGTACCGAAGGTAGTTCGGAGTCCCGGATGAGATCACGGACATGACGAGGAGTCTCGGAATGTCCGAGACATAAAGATTGATATATTGGACGGCTATATTCGGACACCGGAAGTATACCGGAAAAGTTTCGGATTTATCGGGAATGCCGGAGGGGGTTACCAGAACCCCCTACGAGAGGGGATGGTCCATAGTGGGCCTAAAGGGTGAGAGAGAGGCAGCCCATAGGGCTGGCCGGCGCCCCACCTAGGAATCCTAGTTGGACTAGGATTGGGGGGGCGCCACCTCTCCTATTCCTTTCCCCCTTCTTCCTTTCGGTGAATCCTACTAGGAATAGGATTGCAATCCTATTCCTAGTAGGAGTCCCCTCCCTAGCCGCACCATAGAGGTTGGCCGGCCCCTCCTCCCTTGCTCCTTTATATACGGGGGCAGGGGGGCACCCAAAGACACACAAGTTGAATTGTTTTAGCCGTGTGCGGTGCCCCCCTCCACAGAATCACACCTCGGTCATACCGTCGCGGAGCTTAGGCGAAGCCCTGCGCCGGTGAACACATCATATCCGTCACCACGCCGTCGTGCTGAGGAAACTCTCCCGTGAAGCTCAACTGGATCAAGAGCTCGTGGGACGTCATCAAGCTGAACGTGTGCTGAACGCGGAGGTGCCGTACGTTCGGTGCTTGATCGGTTGGATCGCGAAGAAGTTCGACAACATCAACCGCGTCACTTGACGCTTCCGCTCCCGGTCTACGAGGGTACGTAGACACACTCTCCCCTCTCGTTGCTATGCATCTGGTAGATAGATCTTGCGTGATCGTAGGAAAATTTTAAAATACTACGTTCCCCAACAGATTTGTGGTAGTATACTTTGATGATATATTGATTTTTTAGTAGATCTTTGGAGGAACATTTGGAACATTTACGTGCTGTTTTTATTGCTCTACGTGATGCACGTTTATTTGGTAACCTTGGAAAGTGCACCTTTTGCACCGACCGAGTCTCTTTTCTTGGCTATGTTGTTACTCCACAGGGAATTGAGGTTGATAAAGCAAAGATTGAAGCTATTGAGAGTTGGCCGCAGCCCAAAACGGTCACACACGTGAGGAGTTTCCTTGGCCTCGCTGGATTCTATCGGCGTTTTGTGAGAGATTTCAGCACCATTGCTGCACCTCTCAATGAGCTTAAAAAGAAGGATGTGCCTTTTGTTTGGGGTACTGCACAGGAAGAAGCATTCACGGTATTGAAAGATAAGTTGACACATGCTCCTTTACTCCAACTTCCTGATTTTAATAAAACTTTTGAGCTTGAATGTGATGCTAGTGGAATTGGGTTAGGAGGTGTGTTATTACAAGATGGTAAACCTGTTGCATATTTTTCTGAAAAATTGAGTGGGCCTAGTCTGAATTATTCTACTTATGATAAGGAATTATATGCTCTTGTTCGGACTTTGGAGACATGGCAACATTATTTATGGCCCAAAGAATTTGTTATACATTCTGATCATGAATCTTTAAAGCACATTAAAAGTCAAGCAAAACTGAACTGTAGACATGCTAAATGGGTTGAATTCATAGAGACTTTCCCTTATGTTATTAAACACAAGAAGGGAAAAGAAAATGTTATTGTTGATGCATTGTCTCGTCGTTATACTATGCTTTCACAACTTGACTTTAAAATATTTGGTTTGGAGACCATCAAAGATCAATATGTGCATGATGCTGAATTTAAAGATGTATTGCAGAATTGTAAAGAAGGGAGAACATGGAACAAGTTCGTCGTTAGTGATGGATTTGTGTTTCGAGCTAACAAGCTATGCATTCCAGCTAGCTCTGTTCGTCTTTTGTTGTTGCAGGAGGCCCATGGAGGAGGATTAATGGGACACTTTGGCGTGAAGAAGACGGAGACGTACTTGCTACACATTTCTTTTGGCCAAAGATGCGACGGGATGTTGAGCGTTTTGTTGCTCGCTGCACTACATGTCAAAAAGCTAAGTCACGACTCAATCCTCATGGTTTATATATGCATTTGCCTGTCCCTAGTGTTCCTTGGGAAGATATATCTATGGACTTTGTTTTGGGTTTACCTCGAACAAAGAAGGGGAGGGATAGCATATTTGTTGTCGTGGATAGGTTCTCGAAGATGGCACACTTTATACCATGTCATAAAAGCGATGATGCTGCTAATGTTGCTGATTTGTTCTTTCGTGAAATTATTCGCTTGCATGGTGTGCCAAATACTATTGTTTCAGATCGTGATACTAAATTTCTTAGCCACTTTTGAAGATGTTTATGGGCTAAGTTGGGGACTAAACTGCTTTTTAGTACTACTTGTCACCCCCAAACTGATGGACAAACTGAAGTAGTCAACAGAACTTTGTCTACTATGCTTAGGGCTGTTTTGAAGAATAATAAGAAAATGTGGGAAGAATGCTTGCCTCATATTGAATTTGCTTATAATCGTTCGTTGCATTCTACTACTAAAATGTGCCCTTTTGAAATTGTCTATGGTTTCCTACCTCGTGCACCTATTGATTTGTTGCCTCTTCCATCTTCGGAGAAGGTTACTATTGATGCTAAACAACGTGCTGAATTGATCTTAAAAATGCATGAGTTAACTAAGGAAAATATTGAGCGCATGAATGCTAAATATAAACTTGTTGGAGATAAGGGTAGAAAACGTGTTGTCTTTGCACCTGGAGATCTTGTTTGGTTACATTTGCGTAAGGATAGGTTTCCTAATTTGCGCAAGTCAAAGCTAATGCCACGTGCTGATGGTCCTTTCAAGGTGTTAGAGAAAATAAATGATAATGCATATAAACTTGAGCTGCCTGCAGATTTTGGGGTTAGTCCCACATTTAACATTGCAGATTTGAAGCCTTACTTGGGTGAGGAAGATGAGCTTCCGTCGAGGACGACTTCAATTCAAGAAGGGGAGGATGATGAGGACATCACTAACAAGGTTACACCCACAGCTCCAACTGACACATATACAGGACCAATTACTAGAGCTCGCGCACGCCAATTAAATTACCAGGTACTTTTGTTTCTTGGTAATGATTCTAATGTTCATGAGAATATGATGCTGCCTAAATTGGATACATTTGTCTTGCTTACAAATGAAGGGCCTAGCTTGGACAAGAAGGATGAACATTGGAGCAAGATCAAGCATGGAGATGATGGCATGCGCAAGGGGGACAAGAATGGAGTTACAATGGATGATTTCAGGACTTTGAAGCCACCATAATGAGTGCGAGAAGCCTTGGACGAAATATACAAGATGCCACTTCATAAATTTCGTCCAGAGGCTATTTTAGGTGCTGCGTCACCTTATTATTGGGCCAGGCCCATGTAATTTCGAAATACTTGAGTATAGGCTGTTTTTAGAGTCCGTATGTGTGGGGAAACAAGAGTTAGGGTTGGTTTCGGACCCCTCCACCAAGGGCCACGAAATTCCCCCCTCTTTCCCTCATATATACAGCCCTTAGGGCGTCGTTTAGACTTTGGGTTTTGTTTAGATTAAAAGTTCGCCATAGCTGCAACTTCGTGTACTTCGTTTATGTTCAACGACCAGACCAAGGCGTCACAGAACCCCACCTTGATCAATAAAGCTTCCCTCTTATATTCGCAATATCCAGATTGCAATCTTAGTTTCTTGCTTGTTCTTCGTTTGCCTGCAGGAAACAGACCTTCGTGGTCAGGTTGATCGTGCTCCGGCGTGGTCAACAACCTCTCGGAGTTGGTTTAGCGATTGCTAAGGCGCGACGTCCTCGCACGTTCGTAGTCGGATCGTCAAAGTCGACTTCCTCCAAAACGATAGCCACCATCTCATCGAAAGACGAGACACCTTTGCCTCTATCACTACCTCAGATGGCTTGGGAAGATCGGACATGGTGGATGATGATGATTGACCTTCAGTCCCCAGCGGAGTCTCCAATAAGTGTGTTGACACACGAACACGTCACGTGTACCCTCGACGCCAGGGGTGATGCACAGCAGCTCGCGTCGAAAGAGACCCGACCGACAGCGCGATACGCAAGACAGTCGACGGGCGCTTTTGCGGACCCGAAACCCCACACCCCCGGGAGGGACCCCGTCAGGGAGTGCGGCGGCTATGGGCTGCCCTAGGTCGATTCGCTCGCCCCTATAGCCTCGAGATTCGCAGCTCTCAAACACGAAGAACAGCGAAGAATGAGAGAGAAAAACGATGGAGGGATAAAACGTAGACTGGAAAAAGTAGTATATTGATTTGATCGATTGTGTGTTGTCTAATCGGCCATCACCCCCAACATATATAAGAGACGGCTGGACTTCCCGTACAAGCAAACGATTCGTCTAGGTTTTCCTTACAAAAATTTACATCAATTCACGTCCTAGAGTCCTAGTTCTACTCCAACTCGAATTCAGTCTGACTCTGGCCCATCTTCTGTCTTCCTCCTTGCGCGGGCCGCCGAGCTTGCATACGATCTCCGATCAAGACGGCCCAAATATCAAACTCGTGCGCCTCGACGAGACGAACAATTCTCATATTGATCATTTTTCAAATAAGTCCATCTTGAATACCGTTTGAGGTCATCTTTACCTTCCAGTCGGATTCGTTCTTGCAGCAGACTGGATTATCCGAATCTCGTAGTGAATTTGCATGCCATATACTCTCTCTGATGATGATGACTCCAAAACCAAATTTCACCATTTTTACGATATGCACAACTTCCGTATTGAACACTTCTCCATCCGAGATCATCTTGATAAACTTTTGGGCACATGTTCAGTTTCACTAGGATTCGAGCTCATCCACTCGGATATTAGAGTCTTTCACTCGGATGGTCCGACAGGACTTTTTCACTCGGATGTTTAGAATTTTTCACTCGGATGACTATATTCTCACTCGGAAGACAATCTTTCACTTGGACCACATTTTCAGTCGGAAGCCAATCTTTTACTCGATCGATAAGTTTTCACTCGACCTTTTACTCGATCGGAAGGTTTTCACTCGACCTTTTACTCGATCGGTAGGTTTCCACTCGACCTTTTACTCGATCGGCAGGTTTTCACTCGACCTTTTACTTGATCGACAGGTTTTCACTCGGATGGTAAAACTTTTCACTCGGATTTCCCGACTGAAAAGACAACCTGATCTTGATTTGCCTCTCCAGGTTGCATACGACCTTGGATTGAGATAAATTTTATATGAAAATCGATCCGCTCGACGAGACGAAACTTTTTCATGTTGAAGGTTTTTCGATTCAAGGCCGTCTTGATTGCCTAATTACTCACGTAACCTATCAGACCAGTCTCTGGTACCTCGCGCCATATTTCCGTATAGTTTCGGTGTTCAGTGTATTGCCTATGACTTTTGCATACGAACTCGGATTGAGATAATTTATATATCAAAATCGATTGCCTCGACGAGACGAAGACAAGTCCTTTAGAGTGCTCCTTCATCCGAGGTCGTTTTGAATGCATGATTGGCCAAAAACCACTCGGAACATTGAATTATGCCACTCGGAATATAGTTTCGGTCCCTAAAATAAGGTCGAATGATGATAACCGAAACATAGAAGTCGTTCCACTCGGCGACGTGAATCTTTCATGCTGAAAACCCTTTCATTCGAGACCATCTTCATTGCTTTCCGTATCTTGCCAAAGTCAGGTGTCAACAGATCTCCCTTCTCTGCCGCTGACGATCTGATTTATGTGGCGAGTCAGCGACGCAACCAGCACCTACTTCAATGCTTCAGGCAGCGAAATAGCAGGTTAACATATCATTCTATACTAATCTCTCCTATTCTCATCTCATTAAGTGTTGAAACTATAATCAGAGTTTTTTTTTGTGATTTGAGATGCTATCAACAATTCATATCTTGTACGTGTCCTAGAAATTATCACGATGCAAATTATCTTCTACGAGTTCCTATTTTTGATCCAAAAAGAAATTTAATTTTTTTTTTGACGAGCTTATACATTATAGCTAATTCTGAAATTGAAATTCCTCCACTATGAAGAGAAAAAGGCGCTGCTAAAGATCATTAAGATTAATTAGTTTTCTAAGCAGATTGCTTCAAATTCTCGACATACTGATGGTTAATGAGGCTCAATCTTGTTCTCTATAATTATGTTTTGCACTGGATTGTTTTCCCTACTTGGCTTGGCCCCCTCTATACCCAAATCCTGGCTCCGCCCCTGGGTAGTCAGTCCCTTATATATAGAACATTCAGGAGGACAATTGTTCTCTTCTTCACAACTCACAAGGATTAGTTACATCAGTCTACATTAGTTGAAGAACCAATCAAACTCCTTGAGAATACAAATTAGTGAATGCAACAATTACACACATACATACATATATACCACCATGCATCCAATCCATCTTACATGTAGTCACGGTACAAGGGCTAGAACACTGTACTACTAGCTAACCTTTGAGCTATCATGGGTATCATTCATCCATTAATCGATCAATGGATCATGAACATATTCATCAACTCTACAAGCAATAAAATGACATAACGTGTACGCATGCAAATAAAGAAGAAGAAGAAGAAGAAGAAGAAGAAGAAAATGGTATGGACGGATCATATGCATGTGGCTACGCCTGCGGCATGGGTAAGGTCGCGAGGAACTGCTCCACCTCGAAGTTGGTGTCGGCGTCGAAGACCCTCATGCACATGGGCGGTTCCACGTTGCCTAGCGATAGCAACGACGACGGCAGCGACCATATCCCGTCGCCACAGATGAGCCCCGACGCCACCGCCGGTGCGAACATCTGTGCGTGCAGCCTGTCGGACTTGGACCACATGTAGAGTATCAAGCTCCCCACGCACATGTCGATGGTGAAGAAGGAGCCGAGGAAGAAGGGCACCGCCATGCCGAGCGCGCTGGGTATGTAGTCCCTGATCCACCATGTTTTGTTGTTGGCCACCTCCTTGAGCGCGCAGATGGCGATGGCCAGGATGAAGAAGGCGGCGCAGAACCTGAGGCAATACTTGGGCAGCTGGTCCCAGCCGTTGGTGCCAAGAAGCGCGATGCCCCGGTAGATCTTGGCATAGGGCGCCGGGTAGCCCTCGTCGTTGCCGATGTCATATGCCTGGTAGAAGATCCAGAAGACGGTGGGGGAGATGATGCAGCCGAGCCCTGTGCCGATGACCTGGCTCACGAACATGGCGCGCGGGGAGGTGAGGGTGAGGTACCCCGTCTTGAAGTCCTGGATGAGATCGGAGGCGGTGGAGACGATCCCCATCATGAGGCCGCAGGCGGCGAGGCCGGCGATGACCCCGCCGTCCTTGGCGCCGATGTTGGCGCCGAAGATGAAGATGGCGAGCTTGCCGTAGCTGCTGGAGAGGGACCAGTCGGTGAGGCCTGTGCCGTAGGCGTTGCAGAAGGCGAAGATGGGCGCAACGACGTAGGCCCAGACGACGTGCTTGGGCTTGAGCTGGCGGAAGATGTGCGGGATGGCGAGGACGGAGATGCCGGCGAGGGCAACATAGGCGCCCACGGCGACGGCGGTGGGGATCTGGTCCTTGAGGAAGATCTGCGTGCGGCGGCGGTCGTCGAAGCTGAGCGCCTGCCTCTCGTTGGCGCCGGCGAGGCCGGCCCCAGCGAATGGGACACCCGCGGCGTTGGCCTTGGCGCGGCCCGTTCGCTTGAGGTACATGTCGTAGGAGGTCCGGAAGAGGATGGAGAAGAAGTTGAAGAGGCCGTCGCCCATGATCATGGCGATGGAGATGAAGACCTGGTAGCCATTGAGGCCGTGGAGGCTGCTGTTGGGGAGGTTGGCATCGTACCAGTCCCCCCTCTTGCTCTCGATGAAGGGCCACATGATCCCCCAGGAGATGATGCTCCCGATGAGCAGCGAGAAGTTGATGATGTAGGGGCAGATCATCCCCACCCCGACGTACGTTGCCGAGAAGTCGAAGTAGAAGCGCCGGTTGTAGGCCTCCATCCCGAACGTCGGGAAGGACCCGAAGCCGCACGAGTCCCCCGCCGTGTAGAACCACTGGAACATGGACCACAGGAAGCTCCCTAGAAACGACTTGAACAGGATGGACACCTGCTGCCTGCCATTGCCAACATCAAACAAACATTTCCACATTCGGCATTACCGTGGCCGGAGAAGAAGAAGACACGGAAGGAACTTGGGACATGACTTGCAACACCCGGGTGTCCCTACACCCTCTATGAACAGTAAATTCAAAAATAATTTGAAAACAAAATAAAAAAATCTGAAACTTTGGGACATCAAACATGATCAAACTTTCGATGATCTTGCAAAGTTTCAGCCACAGATAACATTTGTGGAGCCCTCACAGAAAAAACAAAATCACTGCTCAAAAGTGCACATAAACTTCGAACATTGGCTTTGTTTTTGCAAGAACATCAAATCTTTGATCATCCTTCATCCGTGAAAGTTTTAGATTTTTTTTTTTTACGAATTTACTGTTCAAGAAGGTGTAGGGGCACCCGGGAGCTGTTACACGTTTCTGGAAGGGGAGAAGTTAGTTACGTACTTGGCCTGGATGGCGCCCTGGGGTGTGTGGAAGCTGTTGATAAGGTGGGCAGTGGCGGAGCCGGAGGGGTAGGTGAGGCGGTAGCTAATGATCATGATCTTCCTCAGCGGCACGATGGAGAAGAGGCCCACGAAGCTGACGAGGAAGAGGTAGGCCATGACGCGCCAGAGCGACGGCTCCTCGACGTTCATGGTGTTGTTGGCCTCGTCGAAGCCCTTGGCGATCTTGCGGCTCATGCCGAGGATGTAGGTGCCGAAGCCGCCGGAGAAGGCGATGCTGGAGCAGGAGATGACGCAGGTCTGCACCACCGTGTTCTCCTGCCGGGTGAAGGGCCGCGGGAAGACGCCGCAGCGCTCCAGCGCCGACGTCCACGTCTTCATGAGGAAGAAGGCGAGCAGCCCCGCGGAGACGTTGAGCGACGGCACGATGCCGGAGGTGATGTTGAGCTTCATCACGATGAAGCTGAGGAAGGTGCCCAGCCCGGCGCTCACCACCATGGCGCGGAGGGTGATCTGCTCGTTCCACGTCGGCAGGGTCTTGCCTTCGAACGCCTTCTCCATCGAGATCGCCTCCCGCGGTGGCACCGGGGCCGCCGGCGCGGGCGCGGGCGCGGGGGCCGGTGCCGGGGCAGCGTCCTCCGCTGGCTCCATCGTAGATCACCTCCGGCCCTTCTCCCACGACGCCGGCCGCCCACCTGCCTGATTGTTGCTGCAATCGATGGATGTATTTGGACGCGCAGATTCTTGGTGTCTTCTCGATGCAAATTGCAATGCGATCGATGTGAGGGATGCAGTAATCCGGCCGGCCTCCTCGAGATCGACCGGTCTTGTCGACGGATCAATGGTTTCCCCTCTCTCTACCTGCCACGGAGGGGCGCCGGAGATGGAGGGGATCGACGGAGATCGAAAGTGTGATTAGTCTTTTTTGCTGCTAATTATGATTGTCGGTCGCTAAGAGAAGAGAAATTAGGTGTGATGGATTTTCGTGTGGTCATGCTGTGAGGTGCAGCAGCGGGTGGTCGACAAGCCATCTCGTGCGCGCGCCAACGCCTAATTTTGGCAAAAATACACGAGCATATATTAAACAGGTGCCTGGAAAAAAGGGTGTGAGTAAAAAATTTAGAGCCTCGGATCATCAACCAACAGCCATCCGATGTGCCTAGAGTATCTCCAACAGTCCCATAAAAATTTCACGCCCTAAAATAGTTTAGGTCTGTCTATATCACATCTAACTCACTCACCCCACATCTTGATGTGAAATAGCAAATCCGAAATAGTTTTAGTGTGCCACAGTAACACTTTTAGTGCGTCGAACACAATATTGATTTAGCAGATACCCAAAAACGCGTGCCCGAAAAACCACACAGTTTGAACTGTGAAGCTCGCGCAATCCGGCGCCTTAAATTTGCAGCTTTTGATAGCTTTTCCTGCGCGCGTCCAACCCTTTTTTTTGCGCCCGCATTATTTTAAACTTTGGAGATGTCCGGCGCCCAAAAAAACCCAAATTTTACCGCGCAAATCAGTTTTTGTGCGCCCGTTGGAGATACTCTTATGTTCTTCTTCGTCCCGCACGACTGTTCACCGGACCTACCCAACCCTAAACGACAGCTCCCATCCCCCGTGGCCGGCGGTGCCGCCGAGCCTGCCATACCACATCCTTGGCCTCCGCCCATAGTCGTGTTGCCGCCGCTCCCACCTTCCCTTGGCCTCCACCCTGGCCATCCCTCTAAACTTTCATTTCGTTCTTTGGTGCCGGCAACAACCCTCCACCCTCCCCCACCCCCTCCCCCCACCAGTCAACCCTCTTCCTCGCTTTTACCTAGGAAGTCGCGGAGCAATGCTACATCAACATATTGATTTACGTACGTTTACGGGCTGATCTGACGTGTGAATGTTTGACTGGATTAAGGGGAGGCGGGGGTGAGGCCCACCCCGCCTCAGCGGGGATGTTTATATTAGTTGGGAATTTTTGTAATAGGTACCTAGGCTTTCATAGGTTTAGGATTTTTGGAAGTCGTAGCTTGTTGCGGCTCACATCATCATTCTCGTCTTTGGCGAGGTACTGACTCGGTCTCGTCGGGGTCGACGCTCTTTGCTGGTGTTCGGCATGTTGCCCCATTTTTTGACCTCATTCGACAAACGACTGACCCAAATGAAATTTTTATGCACAAAAGTTTTAGAAAAATCACAAGAATGTGATACTTCGACATACTACCCTTGTTTATTAGTTGATAAAATGTATATATAACAGTACAAAATATTTAATATATTTTAGCAAAATTAACAGCGTGGGAGTGGTGGAGCCAGGATTGGAGCAAGCCCCGGGCCAAAAATAAATCGCTACAAGGGAAAAACTTAACGTCCATAAGGCTTTTAACTACCTCAAAAGATACCCCATACTCCGGCGGTGGAAGAAGAACTAACACCTTCGGGACATCAAAATATGGCTCAATTGCGTAAATCAATATTTAAACTATGGCTCAATTGCACAAAAACTTTACATTCTAAACTTAATGCTTAATGATACAACAAAATAGATGAAAACATGACAAAAACTATATATAATAGTACATGATATAGAAAAGTACAAGATCAATGATTTGCTTCATCAGTGCCTCACATAACCTCATCAACGGTGGAAGAAGAACTAACACCTTCGGGACATCAAAAGCGAAACTTCATAAGAGATGGCATACACATCAAGTGAAACAATAATCATTGATCCAACACATGTGTTTCGTCCTTTTTTTTGACCAACAGCTATGCCGCTACGTCTCCCGTGCATCGTGTGCTAGATCGAGGGTTTGCGTTTGCTCTAGCGTGCGTGCAAACCGCTAAAGTAGCCCATCCAGGCTTCGGGCCTTCTTCTTTTCACTGGACTGCGCCCTGGGCCTGCAAAAAAAATCTATATAGCTACATGTTGTTAAATTTTACACGCCCCTAGGCCTACAAAAAAATCTATATAGACAAAATTATATCTAACATGCTAATTAAGCACTAATAAACTACTTTGAATATTCAACAAATTAAAAGTTTCTTGCTAGTTATTTTTCTCAGCCGAGATGGTGGAAAACAAAGGAACAACCAAACTTTTTTGGGGATAGAGGTTGAAACCCCGGGTTCTGCATGATATTAAATTACTAATGCATACAACTATTACTATAACTAAGCATGACCGATAAAGTCTAAGACAATAGTTTCACTCGCTCTAAGCTTGAAGCGTCCCAATCATCATCTTGAAGACAGATCTTCTGATAGCCAGGCTAGCAAATTCTCCATACTAAGACGGAGTGGCGCAATCAGATGTGTGGGCCGTATTCCTAGCTTATCCCATCACCATAATGTGGGTGGTGATGGGATAAGCTAGGCGTCGATCGGCCGGCCCAAATTTTGGCATGTCGCCGCACGTGTGTTGGATCAAACCATTCCCGATACCTTGTCATCTTCCATGCCTAATCACTTTGAAAATGATTGCCAGTCAAACTTTGTTCAGTCACTTGTTCTTGTTCTTGATGTTCGTCAAGTTCTATGGCAAAGAACTCACAGGACCGGAATTAGGTTTCCTTAACTTCCCAAAAATCAATCATGGTTCTTTTGTGCTTGTCATGCCTTTTCTTAATGATGCTTGCCTCTTTGAATTTGATGGATCTCAAGCATATACTATTTGATTCGGCTTTTTCAACCGAATCACTTTTACTCTTTGAATCATCCTTCTTTTGGTCAATTGTACTAATTGGCAAGATTTCTTTTTCTATAGTATATTCAGTACATATACTTTTTTATTCAGATTTTCAACAATCAAATTATCTTTATTATCCGAATTACCATTTTTTTCTCTGTTAATTCGCAAGGCATCTCGTTCTTGTCTAAATTCAATAAACATTATAGCTTGGTGATCTTTTAACCTTTTCAGCCCAATTTCATACCACTCTGAATCGAATTGCTCCCCAATGCTCTTAGGACCTTTTGAAAACGAGTTATCAAAACTTTGCAATTGTTAAAGGGGTGTACTAGATTATACAGTACTGGTGAAGGCATCCTCTGCAAAACTCTCGCTTTCATAGCGGCAAAATCATGAGGCTACCCGGCTTCTATTACTTCTTGGCGAATAATAATTCTCAAGAAAATGTAAGTTGTTTCTCAATAACCTAGTGCATAGCCCCCCC
>LR738712.1:861046629-861096014 GCA_902687465.1 Secale cereale
CCCCCCCACACACACACAACTTTTCAACACTTTTGACAGTGATATGTTGCCGAAATTCAGAAATTGTATAGGGGCAACATTATATGCTACGGTATTAGGTGAAGGCACATGTGATCTAGTAGTGTTTTCACTTATTGGGCTATGACTATTGTGTGGGTGACCGAATTATGAATATCCACAGCTGCATGTGGTGCTAAAAATTACTAACGTGTGGCGTAGAAAATAATGGTTGAGGGTAATTGGCCGAATAACTAGTAGTAGCATGACCAATTTCCCTATCCGTCGGCAAGTTCGACTACATATTGCAAGTTAGTTGTTGATGAATAAAAAGGTCAAACACTTTTTTGCATCCTATTGAAAATTTAAATATTGGGTGTTTCAAAATAATTAACCAAACTCATCATGGTGTTCATCAACATACGGATTTCAGGGGTTGTTGGTGCAGGAGAGTTTGAGTACACATGTTGCTAAATCCATAAGACATTGAAGCATGTAAATTATTTAGCACCAACTTTTGCACATAATTGTAGCATTCCAAAATTCTAAATTTTGGTCTGTTAAATATTTAAACATGATTAAATAAAACTTGCTTGTTGTGCATATTTTCCCTAGGATTTCAAACTATTGGAGTCTATGGAATATTCTAAGGAGATAGAATAAAATTATTTTGCCGATTATTTTGTTATTAAAATTTAGAAAAAATCTAACTCAAAAATAAAATCAAATGAAACGAGGTAATGTGAGGCCTTCAACGTAAAAAAAATGGGAAATTATTTAGATATTAATTGGATTTTAATATAAAGTTCAGAAATATTTTTGGAAATTATTCGGAATCCTAAATTGTTTTAGGTAATATTTTAAAACCCAGCATAAAGTTGGCAGAAAATATTATATTTATTTTATTTCATGTACATCTGAAAATTTTGTTCATAAGCTCTAAATATTAATTCAGATTTATCTGAAATTTCCTAGAAAATTCAAAATTGAGATTCTTTTGTTTTAAAGTCAAAATCTTTTTGAAAAGTAGGAAACAAAAAGAAATTAGAAATCTATTATATTCCTAAACCTATCCAGTCCTGCAACTCCCTCTTTACTTCTCGTAGTGAGAAGGAAATATGGACTGAGCTGGGCTTGTTGGTTGTTATTTGCCACGCTGTGTTGGAGCACAGATCGGGTTCTATTGCAATGGAGATCTTATCAAAGCTACATCTGGGCTCATGAGAATTACCAGTACCTGAATTAACAATTGTGGCAGCCTGGTATATTTGGTGGCACCGTCGGCAAATTGTTAAGAGGGAGGGAGTCCAAATGCCTGAGAGAACAACACTTTCTATAAAGGTTATGGTGACAAATTTTATTCGAGCTTTAACACCTAAAGTTTATGGTCGTAAGAGTGATCTTATGTGGAAAAGATCAGTACAAGGTACTGTAAAAATAGATGTGGATGCCTCATTCTTTTCAGAGAGACTTGATGGTACCACCGGTGAAATTGCTCGCTGCGCCCGGGGGAGGTTCATGGCAGTGGTGACATGGTTCTTACCTTATTTGAGTAGTCATGATTCAGCTGAGATGATTGCTATTAAAAACGGTATGATTTTGGCAGCTCAGATTGAAAATGTATATTTTGATGTTTCATATATATTATACATTTTTTGTATATATTTACTACTTTTGTTCAATGCATGTTTAAGATTTTAAAAATAAAATATTATCATTTTTCAAAAACATAGACAACATTTTTCAATGTACGGTGGACATTTTTCTGATAGAAATTAACTTTTTTTAACACATAATTTACATTTTTTGTGTACAGCAGGAACATTTTTTATATACTTGTTCAACATTTTTTAACACATAATTTGTATTTTTTTTATACATGATGAAATTTTTTTATATACCTGTTCACAAATTTTTAACACATAATTTACATTTATTTATACATCAGGAACAATATTTAAATACAATATGCATTTTTTAAAGTACATTTTTATGTCTTCTTTTATTTAATATATGATGTATATTTTTTGTATACACTAGGAATATATTAATACATGATCAACATTTTTTTACACACATTAAGTTTTTTGAATATATTTTGGGTATATATGACAAACGTTTTTTCTATACAGACTTAACATTTTTCATATGCTTGATTAAATTTTCTAATACTTGATTGTGATTTTTCTCAATGCGCGACTTATATTTTTTAAATACAAGATCAACATTTTCAATCCTTTTTCATACAGAAGAGAAACATTTTCTCTATATACATTTAACATTTTTCAAATAGTTAGTTAAGATTTTTTAAATGTTTTATGTGAGGTGTTTTTTGTAACATACTCCCTCCGTTCCCAAATATTTGTTTTTCTATACATTTCAAATGGACTACACATACGGATGTATGTAGACATTTTATAGTGTAGATTCATTCATTTTGCTTTGCACGTAGTCACTTGTTGAAATCTCTAAAAAGATAAATATTTAGGAACGGAAGGAGTATATATTTAGAATATCTGGAAGTATAAAATAGTTAAAAAAAGAATGCAAAATACAAAAAAAAACATGGAAGGAAATAGAGAAAAATAGATGTGGCATATGGCCTCCTGCACGCCTAGGCTGGCCCCTCTCGGCTGCGATGCTTCCCTACGTCTCGCTCTAAGCAAGACATAGGGTTGCCCTCCGGGCAATGCTATGTTTCGCTCGACTTGAGTTGGAAGAGGCGGCTCCTATTCCGCACCTTCAGCGAGTTTGCTTGCTCCCCCTCCCCCCTCCCCCGCCGCTTGCTCCTGTTGTACATGAACCCTTTTTTCATTGCATACTGATTGAGAACGGATACTGGTTGATCGACATCCACTGCTCGGTCGCTCATGCCTCGCCCTCCAGTGCATATGTAAAGTGGGACTTGCTAGTTTTTGTCATTCTTTTCCTCATATTTTGGAAACGTTTTAAATACATATATTTTAAATAATATATTACATTATTACTAAAAAATTAAAAGTAGAAAATTTAAAATCTAGAGCGCAGTTTATGAAAATGTTGATAGATTTAAAACGAAAATTGTTAGTGACATTGAAAAAATTTCCTGCGTTTTTTTTCAAAAAATGGTTATACAATGTAAAAAATGTTTGCATAACATAAACAAATGTTACATACGATTACAAACAAATGTGCATGACATTTTAAAAAAATTCTCGCATATCAGAGAAAATTGTGACATTTTTAAAAAAGGTTTATACAATTAAAAAAATCATGTAGGTTAAATATTTTTATTGACATTCATAAGATATACTTTACATTTTAAATAAATATTCATGTGTTTCAAAAAACTGTCCATGATATTTTTGAAAAATCTTTATACAAGGTCAAAAAAATGTCTGTGTTGTTTAAAAGCCTGATTATTGTTACTAAAAATGTTCAACGTGTATTTGAAATCTTTTGGACATCTGATGGTAAAAAGCGTTCAAAACATGTATCTAAGGAAAATGTATATCGTGTATTTGACAAGTCTCCGTGCCCTTCAAAAAATGTTAAACATGTTATTTTTTAATGTTTGACATGTATAAATTTGTGTTAGGTGTATATGAAAAATGTATAATTTTCATGAAAACAAAGAGATTCATAATGTTTTTTGTTTGGTGTGGGAAGATGTTAACGTTGGAAATACTATTTATTTTCTGGGTTGCAAGTTGCAACAAGATGTAACTGTTTAGCATGCTCGTAAAAAGCACACCTTTCGCGAACCAAAATTTGTGGTTGGATGGTTAGGTGGATAATGTTATACTCAGCCCACCAGGGGTATAAGTCCCGATACTCGCATTTATCCTGAATTTATTTTAAGAAGATATGCCGGCTCAGGCTCTCAGAGATGCTCATAGGGATAGGGTGTGTGCGTGCGCGTTGAATGAATGCGCGTGTATATAAACATTTACGTTTGTAACGTGTTTAAAAAAAAGCACACCTTTCCCTTGGTTGGACGTAAATTTTGGGTGGTCGTTGCAATCCAGTGCCAGTCCACTCAGCCAATCGTGCTATCAAGTCTACCAGGAGCAGTTTTAGCATGGTCCCTCTTACCCCCTCTTTTCACATGAGAGGTAAGAGTATGTAGTAGATCTGAGCCGTTGATCACATTAATTAGTGGTCGGATTAACTCTTACCTTCTTACCTCATATGTAAAAATAAGGGGTAAGAGGAAGCATGTTAAAATTTGCCGTCTACCAGACTCTAGCAAGTAACAGCCCATGAAACACGTGAACTCAGATCGACACAAAATCCAAACAGAAGGAGCCATCCTCTCTCTCTCGTGAACAGTCTCCCAAAAAAGAAAAACGAGGCACCGTGCTGAAAGAGGAAAGAGACATTGATTTACAAACTTTTTGGCATTCACTCTGCAGCCTGCACACATGGAGCTCCCCGGCAGCCAGCCCAAGAGATACGTTGAGGTTGATCTTCACGCGTTGAGCATCGCGTGCGTTCGCGGACCAAATATGTACGACCTTTCGCGAACCAACATCTGTGGTTGGATTGTTAGGTGGATAATGTTATACTCGGCCCATCAGGGGTATTAGTCCTGGTGCTCGCATTTATTCTGAATTTATTTCAGGATTTCCGGCAATGCGCGTTTAGTCGGAGGAGATGTTCCCGTTGACTACGAGGTGCCTATAATGACTTTGTAAAAGTTTAAAAAGATATGCCGGCTCAGTCTCTCAGAGGTGCTCATAGGGATAGGGTGTGTGTGCGCGTTCATAGGAGTGAGTGTATAACGTGTGTATGAGCGCTTACGTCTATAATTGATCTTGTTGCCCCTTTACTTGGAGATGGCACTAATGAAAAGCTATGCAGTGAGTTCACTGAAAAGGAAATTTCCGACGCGTTATTTCAGATTGGTCCTCTTAAGGCACCTGGACCCGACGGGTTCCCTGCGCGATTTTTTCAGAGAAATTGGGCGACTCTCAAGGAAAGTGTCATATTTGTTGTTAAGGAGTTTTTTCACACTGGAGTAATGCCACCTGAGGTAAATGATACTGTGATTGTCATGATTCCAAAAATCAAAAACCCCGTGAAAGTTACTGATTTCCGTCCCATAAGCTTATGTAATGTTATTTACAAAGTTGTCTCTAAGTGCCTTGTCAATAGGCTCAGACCTATACTGGATGATATTATTTCTCCATATCAGAGTGCTTTCATTCCAGGGCGTATGATTACTGATAATGCATTGATAGCTTTTGAATGTATCCATCATATCAAACAAGAGAAAGATCCTACTAGGAGCTATTGTGCATACAAACTAGATCTCTCCAAGGCTTATGATCGGGTTGATTGGTCCTACCTTAAGCAAATGATGCAAAAGCTTGGCTTCTCTCACCAATGGGTTAGCTGGATAATGACTTGTGTGACCTCGGTGAGATACTCCGTAAAATTTAACAGAGCCATCTTGGATTCTTTTGCACCGACGCGTGGGCTTCGGCAAGGTGACCCTTTATCCCCATACTTGTTTCTGTTTGTTGCTGATGGTCTCTCTGCTCTGATAAATCAAGGTATTGAATTGGGAAATATTTCCCCGCTGAAAATCACAAGAAGAGCTCCTGGTATATCTCATTTTCTATTCGCGGATGACACTTTGTTGTTCTTTAAAGCTTGTGACCAAGAGGCTACACATGTCCAAAATATTCTGGATGCTTATGGACATGCTACGGGCCAGCTTATTAACCCTGCCAAGTGCTTTGTTTTATTTGGCAACTCTTGTCCTATGAACACCATTGATTCGGTGAAGGGTGTTCTCCAAGTTTTAACCACTGGCTTTGAGGATAAGTACCTTGGACTTCCAACCCCTGATGGGAGAATGACAAAGGGTAAATTTCAGATCTCCAAGTTAAGCTCACAAAGCGTTTGTTCTCTTTTGATGGTCACCCAACTCAAGCTGGGAAAGAGGTGTTGATAAAGTCGGTTGCACAGGCAATTCCAAATTATTTAATGAGTGTTTTCAAGCTCCCACTTGAGGTTTGTGATGATCTAAACCGTATGGTGAGAAACTATTTTTGGGATGCAGAAAAGGGAAAAAGGAAAACACATTGGCATGCTTGGGACAAAATGACAAGACCTAAATGTCAAGGTGGTTTGGGTTTTAGAGATTTCAGATTATTCAACCAAGCTTTGTTAGCAAGGCAGGCATGGCGCCTTCTAACCTACCCGGATAGTTTATGCGCAAGGTTGCTGAAGTCTAAGTATTATCCAAATGGGAGACTGGAAGATACATTATTTACTGGGAATCCTTCTTCTACTTGGCAAGCTGTGTGTCATGGTCTGGAGTTATTTAAAAAATGAATTGTTTGGAGGATTGCAAATGGCAAAAATGTAAGAATCTAGAGAGATAGATGGATCGCTAGGGATCCTACTGGTGGAATCATCTGTCAAAAAGGACGATGCAGATTAAAATGGGTTTCTGAGCTTATGGACCATAATGGAAATTGGGATAACACAAAACTGCAGCAATATTTTCTTCCAATTGACATTTGTGAGATCCAGAAAATATGCCCGTCTCATCGCTTTGGAGAGGATTTTATAGCTTGGGCCCTAGAGAAATCGGGTGTTTTCAGTGTGAGAAGTGCATATAGGTTGGCTTTAGATGATCTACACAATGGGCGCGTGACTACTTCTAGTCACCACTCGGATGGACGGCGTGAGGGCTGGAAGGCCCTCTGGTCTTGCCCAGCACCCCCTAAGGTGTTGAGTTTTGCATGGCGTTTGGCAAACAACTCTCTTGCTACTTGGTGTAATAAAAAGAAACGAAGGCTGGAAGTCAATTCATTGTGCCCGATCTGCGGCTCGGCTGATGAAGACTCCTTCCATACGTTTTATACGTGCACAAATGCAATAACTCTATGGCGGGCCATGACTGCTGTATGGACGTTACCTGATCAGTAATGCTAGACTTACGGACAGATTTCTATCGGATTTTGTTACGGACTCACATGTGGAGTTGTGGTTGGAGAAGATTAGGGAAGAGAGGTCCCACCAGCTGAAATCATGGGTATTGCTTGGTCAGAGAGGAGTCCGTAGAACCATCCCGTATCAGATTTCCGTAAGTGTAGGATTTTCGTTACCTGATGCATCCACTATCAAACCGACTGGTCGAGATTGGTTCATCCAATTTATTTGCGAAATTGATGAGTCTACAAGGGTGCGGCTGTTGATGCTCTTCTGGAGGATATGGCACGTTAGAAATGAACTTGTTCACTCCAAGCCTATGGCCCCCGTGGATGTCTCGGTCAGATTCTTGTCAAGCTACCTATCTTCACTGCAATCTATAGAATTTCGCCCAGAAGATGACCATGTAAAAGGAAAAGCTCCAGTCCAGTTTTGCTTCCCTCTCACATCACATACGTGCAGTAACACCCGCATTGACTCAGTACTATGGACTCCTCCGGCGATTGGACGTGTCAAACTGAACACGGATGGCTCCATTCTGGATGGTGTGGGCGGTACTGGTATGCTCCTCCGAGATCACCTCGGCGCCATAATTTTTAGCTCTTGTAGGCATCTGTTCTCATGCAATGACGTGCTAGAATCTGAGATTTTAGCAATCAGGGAGGGAGTAATGCGTGCACTACAATGGAGCAGTCTACCAATTGATATTGAATGTGATAATTTGAAGGCAGTGAACATGGTCAGAAGTGCAGACACAAAGTATGATTTTCTTATAAGAGAGATCAAAGATAGCATGTCTGAACGTAGTTCTTGTATTACTCATATACGCCGCAGTTGTAATTCTTCTAGTCATATTATAGCAAACTTTGATAGGACCCAATGCCGTACTGCCGTGTGGCTTGGATCAGGACCTGAGATCGTTTTAGACGCGGTTATCCATAATTGTACCCCTTGATTGAGGAATACAAGAATTATTTTCACAAAAAAAAGGCACACCTTTCCCTTGTTTGGACATATATTTTGGGTGGTCGTTGCTATCCAATGCCAGTCCACTCGGCCAATGGTGCTATCAAGTCTACCAAACCTTACCTAGCAAGTAACTGCCCATGAAACACGCGAACTCAAATTGACACAAAATCCAAACAGAATGAGCCATCCTCTCTCTCTCTCTCTCTCTGGTGAACAGTCTCCGAAAGAAGAAAAACGAGGCACCACGCGTGCTGAAAGAGGAAAGAGACATTGATTTACAAACTTTTTGGCATGCACACATGGAGCTCCCCGGCAAGCCAGCCCGAGAGATACGTTGAGGTTGATCTTCACGCGTTGAGCATCGCGTGCGTCCGCGGACCAAATGTGTACGACCTTTTTTACAAGACCCGGCCTTCTACACTGTGGATCCGGAGTGAGCTGCGACAGCTACACGAATACACGATCAACACATACTGCATGGGTACGTACTCCCTCCGGTTCCTTTTACTCCGCATTTAAACTTTTGTCTGAAGTCAAAGTTCATAAAATTTGACCAATTTTATAGATAAATATATCAATATTCACAATGCAAAATCAATATCATCAAATACGTCATGGATTTAATTTTCATCTTATATAACTTTAATACTGCAGATGTTGATATGTTTTTCATATAAAATTGGTCAAACATTATGAAGTTTGACATCAAACAAATCTTATATGCATAGTAAAAATGACCGAAGTACATGCATGGATATAGAAGCGGGACATGTTAGGTCGGCAGAACATATGTGCCAAAAAAAAAAACATAGCCCTCTTCCCTACCCAGACCAAACCCTTGCCCTCATCACTCTCAACCGTTCCGCTCCACTCGCACTCCAGTCCCATCCACTCCCCTCCAGACGTCTCCCCTCTCCTCCACTCCACTATGGCCGGCTCCAGCAGCAGCAACGGGTCCAACAGCGCACGTGACCTAATCGGCCGAGATGCATCAACTGTTGAGGATTCGACCTCTGCGACATCTGACGAGGAGTTGTGCCGCCCTCCGTCACTCATGGGTTGACAAAGGCAGATCTTCGAGCTCCGCCGTCCTTGGCGGCTGGCCAGGGTGAATGCTGCCGCGGGTTGAGGCACTCTGCACCGTTGTCGGTGGACCGGTGTCGCGCGTGCAGCTCCATGCAACCCCTGATGTCACCACCTGCACAGACTACCGGGCGTTGTTGGCTGTATGTGTGATGTCCTCCAAGTTCGTGACGGCCCTCGGAGTCCGAGGCGCGAGCGGCTCGCTGCACTAGTCCGAGGGCCAAATCTAACCGGTGCAGCGTCGTTCCGATCACCCGCCTCCTGGACTCCAAGGACGACCAGGTTGTACGGTTAGTTGACCGCCACAGACATGGATGCTAGTTGCCGCTTGATATCTCGTACGCAACTTTTATTTTTGTAGGCTATGTTGGGCCTCCAAGCGCAGAGTTTTGTAGGAAAACAATAAATTTTCTTCAAGTGGATGACCAAAGGTTTGTCAATCCTTGGAAGGTGTGGTATGAAGATGGTCTCTCTCAAACAACCGTGCAAGCAATTACAAGAAATCTCTTGTGCCCCCAACACACCCAATACAATGGCAAATTGTATAGGTTCTCTAGTTCGGCGAAGTGATGATGATAAAACTGTAGTATGGGTAGTACAAATAGGTTTTTGTAATCTAAAATAATAAAAATAGCAAGGTAGCAAGTGATAAAAGTGAGCACAAATGGTATTTCAATGCTTAGAAATAAGGCCTAGGGTTCGTACTTTCACTAGTGCAATCTCTCAACAGTGCTAACATGACTAAATCATATAACAATCCTTCAATATGCAACGGAGAATCACTCCAAAGTTCTTATCAATAGTGGAGAACATAAGATGAAATTGTTCTAGGTAGCAAACCACCTCAAAGTTATCTTTCCAATCAATCTAAATCAATCTATTGTGTCATCCCTGTAAGTGTCACAAACAACCCTAGAGACCGTACTACAATAGCACCATATGATACGCATCAATCGGCTCTAATGTCACCACAAATATCCGTGAGTTAATTATTCGATATGCATCAAACAATTTTAGATTCGTAATATTCAATCCAACACAAAGAACTTCAAAGGTTACCCCAAAGTTTTTATTGGAGAAAGTAGGTCGAAAACATGTATCAATCTATGTAACTAGATTACCCTAATGTCACTTCGAGAATCCGCAAGTTGATTACCAAAATATACATCAAGTGACTCAATAGAATATCTCATTGTCACCACGGGTATCCACATGTAAGACATACATCAAGTGATCTCAAATCCAAAATATTCAATCCAATAATAATGAAATGACCTCAAAGGGCAAGACTCAATTCATCACAACAAAGATAGAGAGGGAAGGACACTATATGATCCGACTATATTAACAAAGTTCATGGTACATCAAGATCGTGATCTACAAGAGAGAGAGAGAGAGAGAGAGAGAGAGAGAGAGAGAGAGAGAGGGTCAAACACATAGCTACTGGTACATACGCTCAGCTCTAAGGGTGAACTACTCCCTTCTCACCATGGAGGCTGACAAGATGATGAAGATGGCCTCTGCTGATGGCTTCCCCCCTCTGGCTGGGTACCGAAACGGAGCTCTGGATGAGATCTCTTCAGGATAAAGGCTCGCGGCGGCGAAAAAACTCATCTATGTCAACTTCTGAGGGTTTCTGGATTTATAGGATTTTTCAGCATTTGATTCACGCCAGGGGGTGCCCGAGGGTCCTACAATCTTAGGTGGCACACACTGGGGGGGGGGGTGCCACCTAGACACCTGTGCACCCCCCCCCCCCACCCGGGAAGCTTCCCGGGTGTCTTATTGTTCATAAAAATCGCCATAAATTTCCATGGCATTTAGACTTTGTTTGGTATGGATTTTCTGAAAAACCAAAAACATGCAGACAACAACAACTGACACTGGGTATTAAGTTAATAGGTTTGTTCATAAACATCATATGAAGGTGCACCAAAACCATATAGAATTGTTGTAAACATGGCATGGATACTTAATAAATTATAGATATACATTGGAGACGTTTCACCGTTGCCACAAGAATGTGAAGGTGTTGCTGGAGGGCATCGAGGCATCCAAGCAAGACACGAGTGAGAAATTGATGGTGGTCACCAAAGCATCACTACTAGGGAAAACCCTAGCAGCAGTGCGTGTTATTGGCCCCGCGCTACTGCTAGGGCGCTACAACTAAATTTTAGCAGTAGCATGGGTGTGACCCCCACTACTACTAACTCAGGTAGCAGTGCGTTTGTTCCAGCCCGCCCTACTAATAATTACTAGCAGCGCGCCCCAGCCCCGCGCTACTAATATTTGTCTATATTCCTTTTATCTTTTATTTTATAGTGTATTTATACATCGTTATATAAATTTTGATACAGTAGCAATTTAGAGATAGTTATATCATCATGATCATGATGAGTTATTATATCAGTGGGTGAAAGAAACGTGGATTAGATTCAAGTGGAGGCAACATGGTGCAGATCCAAAGTACCACAAATCAAAACTTGGTAGTAGTACTTTGGATCCGCACCACGTTGCCTCTACTTGAATCTAATCCACGTACCATTCACCCACAAATATAAGAACTCATCATGCTCATAATAATATAACAACTTAGCATCATCATCATCATAATAATAACTCATCATCGTTATCATAATAACAAGTCATATTCATCACCATCATAGTGTCTAAAAACTCATCGTTCTAAAACATCACACATCATCATCATCATAATAACAACTCCTCCTCATCATCATAGTCATACCCAACACTAGTTAATTGTTCTTAGACATGATGAGTACTAGCTACGACCTGCTACCCTCTCTAAGGTAAAATAGCATAAAACAGGATAGCTCCCGACCCTCCATTATGGACAATGGAGATCATCATGTCTCCAATTTGTGGGCTTCGCACCATGTCGCCTCCAAGTAGCTCCCTGAGATCATTCATAACTTTTTCCATCCTTTGATTGTGAGGTCTTCATCTCTTCGAGGAATCATGTATTCATAGTGGAAAATCGTAGGCAGACTTGGCCATAAGCTAATAATAGCAATGTCACCCTTCGTAAGCATCAGATGAGGCACACAATCTTTCGGGATTTTCTATTGAAGAACATAATAATAACGTAGTTAGCAATGTTGTTTAGCTTTAGAAGAATGTATGCAAAAGATGCACTGGTGTCATAATAGTTAAAAAAATCTTACCATGCCATTTTCATGGATGTTACCGTAGTTCAACACGTGGAATAGTGGCACGTACTGACCATAATGTGGAGGAATTTCATAATTGTTATTGGAAGTCTCAACATCAACAATAAATGAGACAGGATGGTTTTTCTTCTCGTAAGTTAGTTCAGAGCCATCGATGTAGTAGGTTCTATCTACTACCTTCCGTACATTTCTTGAAGAATGGAAATAAGCTGTCAGCAATTTGATTCCAAATAAAAATTTCTACTATCTAGTAAATAGTGAGCTATGCTTGATATGCCATTTCTTGAAGAATGTATGCAAAATATGAACTAGAGAGCTACGCTTGATATGCTATCCAAATTTTAAAATGGCTAGTAAATAGCAACCCATCAAAATATCCAATTTGATTCCAAATAAAAATTTCTACTGTCTGCAATTTGTTTCCTAAACCCTAGAAAAATCCTGATTTTTTACCTACTGTCTACTTCTTGAACCATAGAAAAATGCCCTAATTTCACAGTATAACTTAGAGTTTGATTGCCGATATATATTTGAATATATACTAATTATAATAAACTACAAACTAAGTGCCCTGATATGTTTCCTAAACCCTAAAAAATGTAGTAAACTAAATATAGTAAACTACAAACTATAATTTTTAAAATTCTAAATATAGTAAACTAGAAACTATATTATAGTAAACTACAAACTATAATATAGTAATACATTATTCAAAAGTTTACCTAGTAAATATAGTAAACTACAAACTACAATATACAAACTATAAACTACAAACTACAAATTATAAACTACTTCAATAAAAACTATAAAGCACAAACTATAAACTACATGACATGTTTAGAGAGAAAGGTGGGAGTGAGGAGGGAGGAGGGCCGACGACGGCTGAAGGAGGAGGGAGGAGGGCCAACGACGGCTGGAGAATGGAGGCGGGAGAGAGGAGAGAGGAGGAGGAGAAGGAGGAAGAGGAGGGAGGAGGGCCGGTGGCTGGGGAGGAGGGAGGAGGGATGGTGGTGGCTGGAGAATGGAGGTGGGAGGGAGGAGAGAGGAGAAGGGAGGAGGGCCGGTGGCAGCTAGAGGAGGAGGGAGAAGAAGGCGGCGACGACTACTGGGCGTGCTCACCTAGGACGTCGGCGAAGGCGTGGAGGAGAACCGTTCGGCGGTGCCGGGGCTTGGAGGACGGCGACAGAGGGAGGAGCACGACAACAATGCGGCGAAGGTGAGAGAAGGAGAGTGAGTGAGTGAGTGAGTGAGTGTGGAGAGGGAGAGTCAGGAAGAGGATAACGTAGCAGTAGTAGTAGCACGGGTCGGGACCCCGCTACTGCTATACTCTTAGCAGTAGCATGTCTTCTGGAAAGTGCGCTGCTACTATACCTGGTCTGGTGGGTACGATGGCCACCATTTAACAGCAGCGCGGTTTGGCACACCCGTTCTACTGCTAAATGATAGCAGTAGAGTATTCTAAAAGTAATCGCTACTGTAAAATAGCAGTAGCGTGTGCCTATAAACCACGCTACTAATAAGCCTCCATCTATAAAGTTTGTCCTAATAGTAGCATGGTGCCATAGTGCGGAGCAGGCCCCCGCTACCAGATGCCTCATCAGGCTCCCCTACTGTTGTGGTTTTTTCACGGCAGATGTCCTCATGAAAAGACTTAGTCGTGAGTCCATCGCTGCACAACAGTAACTTGAACGGGTTAGTTGGAATCAAAGACAAGGGTTTACCTAGGTTCGGCCCCTCTCGATCGAGGTAAAAACCTACGTCATGCTTTGTGTGTATTGATGATGATGATCTCGATTACAAGGGTGCGACTTGCCTAACCTAATACTCAAGAGCTTGTAGCTTGGTCTTTCTGCCTCAGGGGCTCCCCTTTATATACAGGTGGAGGCCCTAGACTTACAATAGAGTCCATGTCGGACCATGACCTGTGACCTAGTATGTTTCCTATTTTTCTTGCTTCTTAAGTAAGGAAACTCCAGGCGGCGACTTATGCCTCTGGGCTATGAGCTGTCGTCTTCAAGTACTGGGCCCTTAGCCGGCCCACTCTGTGAGCCGCCCTACAAGTCTTGTAACCTTAAACGTCATGGCCCATCTTGAGTCTTGGTCGTAAGTCGCCACTTGGATGACCTAGTCCAATATGGCGGGTTATATCGTGGGGTCATATCCCCAACACCTACTTCTCGTCCTCCTCCTATGACTTAGTCGCCCACTCAGACAACAACCCCTACATTGTCTTCGCCATGTATTACCGCCGTCCCCGAGAAGATAGAGGAAGGGCAAAGCCAAGGGGTGAATCCTCAGCTTTCCATGTTAAGTTTGTAGTATAGTTTAGTAGGATCTGATTATGTACTTTGGGATGAACTGATGTCCCTTTTGGTTGTCAGGTGCAATATGTTGAACTTTATATGTATGCTTTGTATGGATTTGATTATACATGAATGATTTGTATAGATTTGTGAGTAGAAAATGAGGGGGCAGCTGTGGACAGGACCGGTGAGCCGATGTTGTCGGCGCATGCATTCCTGAACCGCGTCCTGCCAGCGTAGAAAGAAGTCGGCTTCACGGAGATCGACGAAACGGTGGCCAGCACGTCCGCCCCGACCACCATCATCGATGAGAAGTACAACATGGGAGGTTGCCGCCGCTAGGGTCCCATGAAGGCCACCGTTGTCCCCTCCCCCCGGCTGAAGCACATCCGGGCGGTTCCACTCCAATAAGCGGCGTTGTTAGAGATGAGAAGGCAAGCCACCATTTGCGCTGAAGCATATACCTCCAGGGCTCACGGCAGTCAGATGAGCGAGTTGTCGTGCATGGGGAAGACAATGAAGATCCGACATGGTTGGTCATGAACTAGTCAAGGGTGTCCATGCCATGGTAATGGATATCCGCCGGTGCTAAACTAGTCCGGTATTGTTTTTAGTTCAAAAAATGTTTGAATGTAATGAATTTCGTCCAATTTATATGAAATTTTCTGTATTTGCATGAATTTTGTTCGATTAGTTTAAAATGTGATTGAAATGTATGTATGTAGAGTTGGGTGGCGGCCTCTGACATCAATGTCCGTGGACTAGTTCTCTTTTCCCATGTACGCGAGTCGATGTTGGAGATGCCCTTTTACCCAAAGCTAGCATACGCCTTGCCGTTCAAGTTTCCGCGCTGGTTTCCCGTTCGAAGCACGCGGGCGAGTATACGTCGTTCCACCCGTCTGGATCCATCGAGCGTGCGCGGACGTCGTCGTCGTGGTGGTCCGCCCTCCGGCGTCGCTCTCGACGAGGGCGACGTGTGTGCGTCCGAGTGGTGGTGGTGCATCCATCTATATAGTCTTTGCGGCGGTGCCGCCCCACCAGATCGGCGGCTTGGCTATGCATAGTGTATTCGTGAGCCGCTGCGTCACGGCCCGCCGCCCGGCCGTCTCTTTCCCGGCAAGGAATAAAGATCAGGTCTGCATCTGGATGCGCGGCTAAAAGCGTTCAACCTTCAACGGGCAGGCCAAAGGGACGGCCGGATGCATGCACCGGCCGGCCACAGGCTATGGCCACCGGTCGTCTACTACTACCACCTAGTTAGTGGTAATAACTAGGAGTCATTTTTACTACGAAATTAATTAAGTATGCTCGTTAACCATGTGCCAATCTGCTACCAGTCCACTAGTCTAGTATACTAGCCAGATAGTAGTAGGAGCTAAGCATATGCTTCACCAACAACAAGTCTTATTTTCTCTCCAACAAGATTTATAATTAGAGTTTTCGATGGCATCACATGATCTGTGGTAACCTTTGACGCAGTCACGAGTTTGTGAAATCTCAAAACAAAATTATTTGAATTACGAGTTTGTGAAATCTTCACTTAATAAGATTGACATGGAGCGGGAGTCAGACAATATAATCGAAACTCTACACAGGATCCATTCGCCAGACAATATAGTGCCCTAGATTACAGAGACAACGTTGTGCAGTATATAGTACTCACTCCATTTTTATTTTGCTACGCGTATTTGCTTTGACTGAAGTCAAATTTTAGTTACAAAGTTTGACCAAATTTGTAGAAACAATATAAAAATTTACAATAACAAATCTGTACGATATCAAAATATATTCAATGCTGAATCTTATACGTATTTATTTGATATTGTGTTTGTTAATTTGTTTTCTACAAAACTGATTGAAGTGGACGAAAAAAATCCATTGTACCAAGAATATCTCGCTATCAGACGGAAATATGTTGCAAATAAAAAAAATGCAGAAAAATGTTGTGGGCGAAATTGTTACCTGTAAGGTCAGAGAATGATATTTGGTACTCATATGCATAGCAAAATAAAGTGGAGGGAGTGGACGTGCATGTTGTATAAAATGATATTTGCATAAATTAATGGGCCGAAGTGGGCGTGCTTAATTACCTACTACTACTCTCTAGAGGTTTTGACTGAGCAAGTTAGTGCACATCACTTTGTTGTGTCGGCCGTACGTGATGATAACAAAATCCTTGTGTTGCAGCTAAAAGGCCCCATAGTGCGCACTAGAGAGATGAAATGTGCAGACCGAGAAAAGTGCAGGGAAAAGATGACAGAAAGTAGGATCGTAGTGGGGCTTGGGAATGTGCTGATGGTTACACGCATGATGTGATGGGGAGATCGACCATGACATGCGCTTTTGTTGTCTTGCTCTTGATTCGATCGCATGCTTACGTCGTGCAAACGAAAAAAAGGGCTCATGCTCATGCTTGCTCAAACACTCTAGCTGGCCCTGTGATATTGTGCTGTGGATGCATTTCATCTTGCAAATTTACAGTTGTCATATTAAGAATAAGAAAATAGCTTTCATGGTAAATCTAATAATGTTAGTTTGCATGAGGAAAGTATAAGTTGAATTCCACAACATGAGGCAAAGTTTGGAATAAACATACTTTTGTGCGAACAAAATTCTTATTTTTGCTTGTGTGCATGTAAAAGTCATGTTACGAGAAAATAATAATAATTTTGAAGTCACTTTACCAGATTTTGTTGTTGCTGTTGAGGTTTATACACACAAAATTAAGTTGACAGACAAACATACTATATCCGCCAAATGTGGGCTATATTTTTTCCAACTAATGGCACTGAATATATAGCTTAATTTTCTGATAATTATAATCGACTTAAGATGTTGGGCCCCACATCCATGCTAATGTTTCCTAGCCTCATACTTACATGCACATATGGTAGGTTGTTGCTGTTGCTGACTTCAGTTCCCTTCCAGCAAGCAATTAACCCCCATTTGTCCCACAAATATTATGTTCTTAATAAATTGTTCTGTAGGATTTTGTGAAAGTTTGGTGTTAACAGTCAATAGTCGATGTTTGATGATGATACCAAGAAATCAAGCTGAGTTCCTATGATTGTTTGTGTATATCACCAATACATATGTGCTTTCCTAATCGATATTAAATTTAGACTGATAAAATTAACTAAAACATGTGAAAAGGGTTCCCTTATTGTCAGCAATTCCCCATCATTTCCAGTGTGCAATTGCTCTACCTATCCATGAAGTGAGGGGGGCTGTGAGATAAGATGTGAATATCTTGCGTAGCTGCGCCATCGCCAGATGGAAGGAGTGTGCCCACCATCACAGGAGCGAGATGTCGTAAGCGAGGAGGGGAGTCGTAAGCTGACACCGGGAGAAGACCTCATGCCATACTTGTCGCAAGAAGGGGCAACTGTAGAGCAGGTGCTTCATCCACTCAAGTTCCTGCTCGCAGAGAACGCAGGGGACCTCATGCTCATGGGCAAGCCGTCCTGGCCGAGCTGATAGGCAATCCAGCAACAGTGGCATTCCAGCACTGATCTTCTGGTCACATCGATGTCCTTGATTCCTTCTTCTTTAGAAAGAAATCAATTTTTTTCATAATTACTCCCTCTGTTCCAAAATAGTTATAATTTTACGTTTGTCCTACTCTATGGAAAAATATGATAACATCTATAACGTCAAATACACATAGCACAATAATAAGTTTCATAAAGAATCTCAAGAGACTAATTTGGTGTTAATACACTTTTCTACAGACTTGGTCAAACTTAAATACGTCTGACATGAGACAAATCCAGAACTTTGATTATTTAGGAACGGTGGTAGAGCTTAGTTTAGTGTTTGTTTATCGAGGAAAAAATATACAAAAAATGATGCAAATTCAATCACCTAACCAGTATAGGGTCCCAAGGAGGCAACTTCACTTCACTTAGGTAGGCCAAGATCCGAGGTTGCTTTCACAAGGAAATGAAAAAAAAAAAGAATTTGTCACAATGATGAAAGTAAATAGGGCAGTGGCATTAGTGAAATAAGCTTTCAAATATTTGGACATTCTCTACCCTCAATCCTTTAAATAGACCACTCCACTGGTCCGTCCGTCCAACCCCCCACTTACACAGACACACTACGGCACAACGAGCACTCGCGAATTGTGATCTTTCCACTGCGCGTGCTTCCCTCGCAGTCGTAGCTCACCACAAAATCTTCTCACAGCTCAGCTCATCGCCGGCCATGGGGAACTGCCTGGTGATCCAGGACCGAAGGGAGATCAAGGTGATGAGCGTCGTCGATGGCGACATCCTCAAGCCGCTCCCGGCGCCACCGCTCTCCAAGGGCGCCCTAGCACCCGTCTCCAGCTCCGATGCCGACGACGGGCTCAGGCTGTTCCCCTCCGATGCCAAGGCGCCTTCTGCCGCGGCGGCTGACCCGGGCGCCGTCGTGAGGGTGAAGCTGGTCATCAGCAAGCAGGAGCTGAGGAGGATGCTTGGCAAGGTGGACGACGACGAGGCCGTCTCCATGGACGACATGGTGGTGGCTCTGATGCGAAGAGGATCGGAGGACCAGAAGCAGGAGGACGTCGGTTGCTACAGAGGGTGGCGGCCTGCCTTGCATAGCATACCAGAAGGCAGCGGCGATCTATATTCTACTGTAGTATATTAGTATAAGAAATTAGCTGGAAGAAAATACATATATGGAATGGATATATACTAAGCATAAGAAAAATATGCATGAGTATATGTATGTATTTATATTCACACAGCGAAATAGAGATCATAGTTGGGTAGATTTTCTGCTAGTAGTTTTGAGATAGGGGTTAATTATATTCAGGTTGTCTTGTTTGGTGGGTGCATATATACCATGTATGTAAGACAAGTTAAAGATAGTCCTGGAAATCAAACGGGACAGTATAAACTTAATTATTGATGGCTTACCTTTTTTTTCTCATTATTTCACAAGCTCTCAAGTCTCAACTACACCACAGTACCACTACCACAACAGGATTAATTGGATCAAATGACTCCGCTGCTCAAGGTACTATTAGCACTGCCATGCTGCCACTTTTTTTGGTTGGATTTAGTGAAGTAATTTGTTTCTGTTGGCCACCTCTTTTGTTGTCTTAACAGGTTTTTGTCGATTCAGTACGCGCACAATGAAATAGACTCTGACACACAGGCGAACAAAAACAGAGGACAAAACATGGCAATATGACTCGGCTGTGCTCCAGGCAACAAATGCACTCCTATTTTTTCCACTCAAGACTGAACCAGCAACACACGCTGACTGTTTATACTACAACAAACTAGGTTTACTCTTAACAGTTTTGGCTCTGTAAACCTGCTAGTCCTTAGCATTCAGAATTGCAGAGAGAGTGAAACAAAAGCACTTGAGAGAGTCTATACAAGTCATCAACATGTAAGCAAAATTTTACCTAAACATCAAACGAGTAGGGTGTAAATGGAGCAGAACCGGTTAGAAATGACACAACAAGTAGGCATGGACTATGTCCAGCCGATCGACATAGATGTACCTGAACCCAAGACCCCTGCGATGCACCTCTCAAGTTCGAGCAAGCAGAAGATCATCCAACTAGTTCATTTGAGACTTTCTTGTTGAAAACTTTTTTTAACACAGAAATCGGAGATTCTGAATGTCTGAATTTTCTGGACATCTGGAATCTGGCAACTTTTGATTCTTGATTCTTCCACGGGAGCAGGCAGAGTGCAACAATGAATTAAATCCACTAGGCAATTGCTCTAACGCCATAAACTTAGCTTCTTATTATCTAGTATTATATTAGAAAAAACTGATCAATTCTGTTTAATGCCAGCATACGAGTGTTCATCGAGTCGCACATGCCACACATTTTTCAACTGCAGGATTAAATAATGTATGGATGGTTTTGCCAGAGATTCAAGCAAATTTCCTGCCAAAAACTCCACGTCACGATTCTCATCACTCGTCTCCAATCAGAAACAAAACCATTGACAACGCTCAAGATTTTCCGGAGAGGCCCGATGGATACCACTGCGGTGGAACACATGGATACAGAAACAGAGAGCATAAGTGGAACTTATGGTTAATCAGACGCATGTCGAACAAGAATGCAAGCAAATGGGGATGCAGATGTCGAATTCCATTAATTTTAAATTAGCAACTCAAAGATACATACGGTAGCTGATATCCTAAAACTCCACAACAGTGCACCTATCATCTTGGGATTTTATATCAACAGCACCCATTCTCCTGTCTCGTGGACTGTCTGGAATGAAAGAAATGCACGGGTGTTCCGCCACAAGTGTGCTCCACCGACCATCCTACTAGCCGCCATCATCGAAGAGACCAAGCTTTGGATAGCTGCAGGAGCAAAGAAACTACTCCCTCTGTTCACTTTTATAAGTCCTTGAAGACATTTCAGACAATGTGTAAAACAGTCCATTTTCTTATGTCTGAAACGACTTACAAAAGTGAACGGAGGGAGTAGCGAATATTTTTCAGGGCGAGTAGTCGTCATGTCGAAATTGTGTGGACATGTTGTAAATCTCTAAACTCTATTCTCCTCTTAATTAATAGATGAGGCAAATCTTATGCCTCCGTTTCAAAAAAAAAAAGAAAAATGTTCAGGATGGTGCATCTTTGGAAATGGAATCACATTTTTCTAAATTCGACAGCACGGTGTACGCTAGAGCTGAGCTTCATATCTACTACTCCCTCCGTCCCATAATGTAAGACATTTTTTGACGCTAAAACGTCTTACATTATGGGACGGAGGGAGTACATCCAAGTAAGATCATGCAAATAGAAAAACTGTGGCAGCAACTAAAACAGCATTTCCCTTTGTATATGTAATACTGATTAACCTGTATGGAAAAAAGAATACATGGGGCAAATAAAGCAACGCCAAGGAAAGCTGTTATCAGATCGCAAGCAGCAGCAATCTGACAACCAAAGCACAGGATCACCAATACGAAGAAGCACTTACAAAGAATCCGTAAACAAGATGACAAGCAGAAAACAGAACATAAAACAGAGACAAAATGTAACCATGACAATACAAGTTTTCGACATTATTTCCAGTAATTTGCAAACTATTGGATCAAACTCTCTGCAATTCTGCAGCAATGAACAGCTAACAGCAAGGCGTGAAATTAACTAATGGCATGAAGCAATTAATGAGATAAAGTGAAGCAAGTGCATAATTTCACTAACGAAATCAACCAATGACCAGAAGAAGCAAATCTAAATCACACGAAAAATACACGGATTTTACTAAGAAAATAATAAATCCACAAGGCAGAAAGAGGAGCAGCTCTAAAAAAAATACTCCTATATTAAAAGAGTAAGCCGAGATGAGGCTATATGCCTTTTTTTAGTTGAAGGAGAGCATGAGCTCGCTGTGCTGGGCTATCACTGAACACTTGTAGATGTGGATACCCCCTTTTATTTTGCAAGCCGTGGATACTTATTAAATCGTTGTAGCTGCAAGTTAGAAACTATATATGTGCACCAACACAATGCCGGTTTCTGAAATGGTTCACCTCACAGAAAAGGAAAACCAAAAGATGAGAACTCATGGGCATCTGAACAGTAAGCCCGACTAAGCTTGTTTTCTCCATAACGGTGGTAAGATGGGATAGCGTCGATTCTTTTAGTCTTCAACCACAGACATCTTAGTCTGCCAAGAACTTAATGTCGCTACTACTTATTGGATAGTACTCCTATCTTACAGTAAAAGAAGATGCTAAGTTTTAAATCAAATCAGTGGATTTTGATAATCACCCTAAAAGACATCAACAGCTGTTGTGACCTTGCCAAGGGAAACCAATCATGCAGGCCTAGTATATAAATTCAGTTTTGTGTTTCTAAGAACAGTGTTCATTGCAATGTAAACCTAAGAAACATACAACTCACCTCAATCACATATACAACAGTTCTTGTCTATTTTGATCATGAAGTTCGGGAAAAGAAAGTTACGGTGTCTCCTTTAATTATGCCTCTTGTCCACACACGTGCACCCAGAATTCATAAAAGATGTTTCAAGGCTGCATGCTATCGGAAACGTTGGTACGTAGTAATACTGGAGAGGACATGAACGTTGCAGATCACCAGACTGCAGCTTCGATGCTGGATGGATCCCCATGAACCTTGTCAACAAGAGCTAGCGATTCATGGATCGGCTCAGCATATTACTGTAGCATAGAAATCAGAAATGCAATGCCAAAATAGCAGAATAGCAACAGTTTCAGTCGCTTCCAGGACTATTATTAGCAGTGGGGCATGCACTTTTTTAGGTCGCACAAGCTGCCAGAGCTCCAATCAAGTTTCCTTCCCAAAAGCACACCAGGGTTACCATTTCCAATTTGAAAATTCTCAACTAAAGTAAGGTCAGCTATGGTATTTAGCAACAAAGACAATATATCCTTAGGAAAAATGGTGAAGAAATCAAAAGGCAAAAAACAGACACCCATTAGAAGTTTATTTATAAGTATAATCTAAATATTAAACAAAGTATCATAGGAGTATGATGGAATCTAAAAGACAATCAATTGAAAATGGAACATGCATGAATAAACTTTGGCATGAAAGCAGACCATGGTACTGATACATTTCTTTTGTTTTCTGGTTTCCATGATCTTCCAATGATGTCAGAAACACAAATATATCCATGGACTTCTCATTTTCAGAGATCTTCTCTAAGAAAAGACAACAACATCAGCACACCAGGGTTCAGGAATCAAATTATCAATTTCAGAATGGGTTAGCAATGACCAAAGTAGTATGTAACGGGCATACTTAAGACAGAAATGTCCATTTAGCCAAAGTACACCAAAGCAGGAATTACCAGCTTACTCTGCCAAGTGGAAACTTTGTTGCGACATACGGAGTAACAAATTTTCATAGCCTGTTCCTGGTTCATCTAAATATGATACTACTTGTCGGCACCTCCCCTTTGCAAGCAGTTGCATAGTTTTGGGCGAGTTGTGGTGCAGCTTCCTTGTGAGGGCATATGAACTTCTCCATGAATACCTTCTCGGTCACCATGACGGCACTATAGATGCTCCGGTCGAGGTCTAGCAGTCCACTTTGCTTGAGAAACTTTACAACATAGTAACGGGGCCTAACCCGCCCCTCCAGGCTAAGACAGAGAATTATCGATCGATGAGCAATGTACATGGGTTCCAACCCCACCACAGAGAAGAGGAACTCGGACCTGCGCTTCAGAGATTCCTTTGACTTCCTCAGCACCATCGGCGCCTTACAGACAGCAATGCTCACTTGGGCATCAGACCACCTGAACGTGTTCTTCAAGTAGTCCACTTTGGCGGCAATCTTCTCCTTGTTGAGAAACGCGACAGCCTGTAGCGCTTGCCTGAACATCCCAGCGCCGCGAGGTACACCTAATCTTTCAGCACATGCCACCATTGCGCGGACGCGCTCAGGGTTGGTGGTGAGCATCCTCGGCACAGCGATGCACAGCTTGGCAATATCACAATCACCTAGCCCGCACTCCCTCAGGAAGGCAACATTGGGCTTGACCAACTTATCGAGGTCCGGCGACAGAAGGTGGGGTGAGCGCTTGAGCGTCCGGAGGAAGGTCTGGAAGGAGCCGAACAGGGTCAGGTAGTATTGCATCTTGGAGACTATGGATCTGCTGCGGAAGCGGTCGGGGGTGAGGGAGATGAGGCGAGCGATGCCAGGCCGTGAGAGACCTAGGCCAGTGAGCTCGACGACCTTAGGGGCCAGTGTTCTCTCCACTTTGGCGCAGAGGAGCTGCGGATCTTTGGCGACGACGGCGGCGACATCAGCGCCGGAGAGGCCGAGGCCGGAGAGGAAGGCGAGGACGGCGTTGAGTTTGGCGGGGGACTTGAGGTGGGAGAGCTTGGTGGAGGCCTTGACGGCTTGGGGACGGGTGAGGCCGCAGGTGGCGACGAGGTACTCCTCGACGGCGAATCCACCGGGGTTGGGGGAAATGGGGGCCGCGGAGAGGAGGCGAAGCAGCGGGGAGATGGCAGGAGAGAGGAGCCGGGAAACGACGCACTCTCGGAGCCGGAGCATGGCGCAGGGCGTGGCGGCGGCGGCGGCGGCGGCCGGCGCCGGCGGCGATGGAGATATTTCCGATGGATTGGAATTGCTACCGCGGTTGCTCCGTGACTCCTAGTTTTTTTTTTTGACAATCCCGCGAAGCTTTTATTAAGTCGTCACAATGTTTACAGGGACGAAAGAAAGATTTCCTGGATGGCCTAACCAAACATGGCGACCAACCGAGAGAGAAAGAGCATGCTTCGCTAAATTGTGAGCCTCAAAATTTGAGCTCCTAAATTCATGACTGAACTTACAAAAATCAAAAGACGACAAATGATCTAATATTTCATGTAATATTGCACCATACCGAGAGGCATTTTCCCTTGTGATATCTTCAACCACCACTTTGCAATCCGAAGCCACGTTGATCCTCCGAAGATATAGGTCCTCTGCAAGCGCAAGCGCTTCTCGAATCGCCATTGCTTCAAGTGTTTCTGCATCTGTAACATGTTTGAAAACCAAAGCTGAAGCTCCCAAGAATACTCCATCCGCACTCCTGCTTATAGCACCTACTGCACCGTATCTTCTATGATTTGGTAAAGCAGCATCAACATTTACTTTGGCATTGTTTTCACTGGGCGGCTGCCACACGGAAGCCCTTGGTGCCTTCACCACCGCCGGCTTCAGTGGAGCTGTGTTCAAAATTTGGAGCTCGCCTAGGTACCGTGTGATGAGACCCTGTGTAGAGATAGGTGACTGGAAGATTTCTTCATGAATCGCCTTCCTGCGCGCCCCCCAGATCGCCCATATGGTGACAACCAACCGCACAAAATCATCCCTGCTCAATATTTCATGTATCGCAAAAAGCCAATCCTTCGGGCTCTCCTCTTGCCGATCAGCTAACTGTTCCACCAGATGATCAGGTGCTAACGCCCACACACTGCTGGCCATAGGACAGGTAAGTAGCGCATGTCTCCACGTGTCCCTCGCCCCACAGAGATTACAAGTGTCCTCTGTAGACATATGTCGATGCATAACCAGTTCGCCAGTAGGCATGGACTGCCTTGCAAGCCTCCAAACAAACATTCTGAGTTTTGATGGTACTTGGATATGCCATATGCTCGTCCACTGCTTGCTTTCATGCTGTAATCCAGATGATCCCTCGGCCTCATGCAGCCATGCTTCTCTATTTATCTTCGTCCGCAGGATCATTCGGTATGCTGACCTCACACTAAAAACCCCTCGCGGTTCCTCGTGCCATGCCCAAAAATCTGGGACTATGCGCGTGCAGAGAGGGATCTTGAGAATTGCCTCAGAGTCGAAGGGAGTAAAGATAGACCGCACCAATCCTTCATCCCACGAGGCAGTGGAGGTGTTGATGAGTTCGGCAACTCTAGTCGGCGGGTGATGAATCAGAGCTGATATGGGCCGCTTAAAGCTTTCCCTGGGTATCCAATTGTGCTCCCAAATGTGTGTAGTTTCTCCATCTCCAATCCTCCTAATTAGACCTTGCGCAAGAATGTCCCGGCCATCCAAGATGGCCCTCCATATCTGAGATGGATGGGATCCCAGCTCAGCATCCAGCAAAGAGCAGTTGGGGAAATAAACTGATTTGAGGATCCTTGAGCTCAAAGAAGTTTCTGAAATCATTGTACGCCATGCCTGACGTGCCAAGAGTGCCAAGTTGAAAATCTCCATGTCGCGGAAACCGAGGCCACCCATATGTTTCGGCCTAGTCATCACGTCCCATGCTACCCAGCTGGGTTTCCTTCTCCCTTGCTTACTCCCCCACCAGAACTGTCTTATGATTGATGTGATGTTCTCGCAAAGCCCTCTCGACAACCGGAAGCACGCCATGGAAAACACTGGAATTGCTTGAGCCACAGATTTAATCAGTACCTCCTTACCTGCTGAAGATAACAGTTTCTCCATCCATCCTTTAATCTTTTCCCAAACCCTATCTCTCAGGTATTTAAAAGTCCCATTCTTCGAGTGCCCTACATCAGTAGGCATTCCCAAGTATCTATCAGAAAGTGACTCATTTTGTACCTGGAGGGAGTCCTTCACTGCTGTTCTGGTAGAACCTGGACACCCTTTGCTGAAGAATATAGATGATTTTTCGTGGTTTATCCTTTGCCCTGAAGCGTCACAATATGCCTCTAGCAGGTTTGACACTGCAACTGCTCCCTCTACACTCGCCTTGAAAAGCAACAGGCTGTCATCTGCAAATAGAAGGTGGTTAATGGTTGGAGCCGTGGAGGCCACCTTGATACCTGCTAGTGATGACTGAGAACTGGATTTCAGGAGGCACGAAAGGCCCTCTGCTGCAATCAAGAATAGGTAGGGGGAGATTGGGTCTCCCTGCCGGATACCTCTAGTGGGTTTGAAAGGGTCGAGCTACAAGCAGTCAATATGGGCTACGTGGGCCAGAGTTTTGAATGGATCTGCACCCAGATTACTTTGTTTGCCATCCTTTTTTTCCCTATATTCAGAAGTACAGTTACATAGTTGCCTAAAAACAAGTACTGTAACATTTTATTAATTTGAGGGGAAATAGGTTACATGGAATTATTTTCCCATTCATATGGAATATTTTTTATCGGGTGAGATAATTTTTACAAGCGCAGTGAACATTTTAAGAAAATTTCATGCACAATTAAATACTACTATAACATATGACACAGCAATCTTGCCCTAGCCAGCCGCCGCCTCCAAAACACTAAGATTCTCTGCCTCCCACCGGCGCCGGTGCCGGTCCGTTCCGTCTCCGGTGGTCTTAGGGCCATGGAGGCGGAGTGGATCTCGGGCCTTGCCAGTGGGAGGGCTCTGTTTTTAGAAGAAAAAAAATCGAGTTTTGTTAGGGTTTGTGTCGTGCTCAGGAAGGCGAGACGGCGGCGGCTTCTTGAAGATGGAATAAAGGTCTTCCCGCCTAGCCCCCATTCCGGTGATGCGTCTAGCATCATCGGTGGGCGTGTGGAGGTATGTCTCCGGCGGATCTGTCTTTGGTGGATTTGCTCGGATCTGTTCGTGTGTCTTCAGGTTGGATACTTTTGATCTACACTCTTCATCTACGGCGGTTGCTGTTCTGGTGCGTTGGTTCTATGGGGCCTTAGCACGACGACTCTCGACTATCTACTACAACAACGTTTGCCCGGCTCCAGCGAGGGAGGGGCGATGACAGCGGCGCGCCTTCGGCTCGCTTCAGTGCTTGTAGTCGTTGCTAAGTGGTCAACGGATCTGGATGTAATTTTTATTATTTCTAGTGTTCGTTGTACTACCATGATTGAAGATGAATAGATTGGAAGTTTTTCCCGTATTTTTTTTTAATACTACTATATATTAACACAAACATTATGCATGCCTTTGGCACTACTTAATAAATGCAGAAATTTTTCGCTGATAGATACTTCATATTAATTTTAGACAAATAAAAGGTTTATATGGAAAAGATATGTCTGGTGGAATAATACTTATAATATAGTGATTTTTATGTACATAGTCGTCGGCGGCCCTGGCGGCGACATAGATATTTCCGGTGGATTGCAATTGCTCTTTTTTTTAGGGTGATTTCAATTGCTCTGGTCCGTCGTAGTTTTTTTTTTTTTGAGGGTATGGTCAATAGTGAGTGACCTTTTACATCCCTTTGTTCTCAATAGCAGTTTTTTTATTAGTTTGTGACAAATAAATGTATATATAGAATGTTTTTGTGTGATGAAATAATTATTGTAATTATAGTGAATCTTTTATTTCATATACATAAATAAATTGCATACAATGTAATAGTATAAATCTTAAGAAAAAATAATACATATTGGATATTTCTATTAATCTAAAAAATAGAACTTTGAGCAGCCTCTGCAGGGTGATGACAAAGATCATGGGTTAGCTGCAAGGCGTAAAACGTAACTAATGACATGAAGCAATGAGAGTTGGGCCATGTCCACGTATGTGAAGATGGAACAAGTGCAATACTGTCTCCGTTGGCCCATCACTCAACACTTCCCAAATCACTCTTAAAATCTCAACATTGGAAAAAAATGGAACTAAAAACACATAATTCGTTCAACCATGATTTAGATAAATGTAATCAGATAAATCATAAAACCATTCAGCCATGTTGTGGTTTGCTCGTTAGCATCAACATGAAACCTGCAATCTTGGGAAGAAGGAATGGAATGAAATATAAACGACAACGACAAACCACCGCTATGGTCTAGAGGAAATATAATTAAGGAGCACCAAATCATTGAAATGATCATGGGAAGCATCACCATCAACCAAGGCCACACTACTCTGTGTATCAGTGTTCCATCCAATGGAGAATGAAATACCGCTATGCAACAGATGGTGTTACTAACAACATTTCACAATATGACAGACAAAAAGGGGACGATTGCCAAAACATGTCACCTGAACAGACTGTATCATATCCCGTCCACACAGTCCATAATTAACCAGGATTCAGTACTAAAATAATCTGGATAAGATAAACTTTGGCATACCAAAATCAGCACTACAGTTGCACGATGCTGGAGGCCAGAGCAATGGATCATATTCCAGCTAAAAAGGAGTGATGTGTTGTAATTGTAAGGTGATGTGTTCCCATGAAATGAGGACTGTTGAAACTGGAAGTGAAAACCAGCGTTAGTTGAATCTTTGATGACCGTAAGAAAAATATCGGTATCTAGCTTAAGTATGTATACATGTGGCATAGCAAAATTATGAAGTTTTGCCTTCGCTGATCGTGGTTGTAGCATTGCACCACATATTATATTTACATACAGATTCAAGTGAACGCCAATGGAGTAGTATCCCATTTAATTGACTGCCTGACACAGGTTCCGACTTGCCTGCATTTTTCAAGGTATTCCCTCCAGATGTTCAGGGAGGAGCCGTCTTAGTACACACCATATGAGGCCAGCAGTGTTTTCAACTTATTCACCAAAACCACACATCTACCGGCATCCTCCTAGGCTACTAGCACATCAATTTCAAGGTAGGCGGACCATGGTTCTATTTAACCAAGTGAGCTTCGATGCACAAATAGTCCTGATTTGCTTAACTTCCTTTTCTTCTTGCAAGGAGTCGAAAATTTGGCATTTGTGGTTGTGACGGTTAAATGCAATGGATATACTCCTCACTAACAGACCACATGAATAAGTTCTGTGCACAAGTACATCAGAAAATTTACATCAGACTAATTACATTTATTTTTCTTTTGTTTGAGAGAGAGTTAAAACTTAAAAGGACTTTCCAAATAAAACATACGTGCAATCCCAGTGAAAAGATCAAGCTATCTTAACCTCCAATTTTGACCAAGTAAACTCAATATTTCTGAGATAGTTAGAGTATCCAACGATCATATTTGAACCTAATACCAATTCATTCATCTCCATACAAAATAAAAATACACATCAACACAAGCATTGATCCTATTAATCTCCATACATTAATCCTATTTGGCCCTTAAGTTCTTCTCTATTTCGAGCATGAAGTTCAGGGAAAGCAAGTTAACTTACCTCAGTTTAAGTCACGTAGCAGGAAAAAAATAGCAACAGCAGCCCAGATCTGATGAGCACTGCAGACAGAACAGAACAGAGGCACCCTGCATCCGACGGCTGAGAAAGAAAGTTAGAAACACCGCACTGGTGGGCTCTTCATCACCCAGGTATAACTTTTACTAATTCATGAATTAATATATATTTTTCACTGAATATATACTATTTCTCATTTTTCTCTTCTTTTAAGGTCGACATTGTCATGATCTTTCATGTCTTTAACAGGGGAAATTGTTGTATATGATAGACATCGAACCGGAAACTTAGTACTAACTGAGTTCCCTAAAAAAAGAACCTCAGTACTAGCTGAAATATGATGGAATAGAAAATATGATGAAATCTAAACAGAACATGCTAGATAAACATTGCCGTGAAAGCAGATGACACTGATACTTTTAGTGGAAAAAAAGGGACACTTCTGTTATTTTTAGTGAAAAGTTGGTTCACTGACCACTGGCACATCCAATTTCCATGATCCTCAACGGAAGTCAGTAACACAAGTATACCCATGGACTTATCATTGTTCAAGATCTTCTCTATGGAATGACCACAACAGCATATCGGGGTCCAGGAATCAAAATATCAGTTACAACAAGAGTTAGGAATGGCCAAACTGGCATGTAACAAAGACACTATAAAAGATAGCCAACATCCAGTTAGGCATAGAACACCGAGACAGGAGTTGTCAGCTTACTATGCAGAGCGGAAACTTTGTTGCGCCAAACACATTACCAATTTTCTTAGGCTATTCTTGGTTCATGTAAATCTGAAATTAGACGACATTTCCCCTTTGCAAGCGGTTGCATAGTCTTCAGCGAGGTGAGGTGCAGCTTCCTTGTGAGGGCATATGAACTTCTCCACAAATACCTTCTCGCTCAGCATGACTATGCTATAGTAGTCCCGGTACTGACCTAGCAGTCCATTTGCCTTAAGAAACTTGATAACATAGTATCGGGGTCTGAGTCGGCCCTCCATGCTATAACCGAGTATTACCGGTCGATGAGCAATGTACGCCGGTTCCACCCGCACCTCCGAGAGGAGGAATTGAGATCTTTGCTGCAGCGCACCACTTGACGTCCTTAGCAGACTCGGATACTTACGCACAGCGATGCTCACTTGGGCATCAGACCATCTGAACGTCTTCTTTAGGTAATCCAATTTGGTGGCGATCTTCTCCTCGCTCAGAAACGCGACAGCCTGTAGCGTTTGCCTGAACATCCCAGAGGCAGGCGTCACACCTAATCTTTCAGCGCACGCCATCATTGCCCGGACGTGTTCCAGTTTGGCGGTGAGCATCCTGGGCACATGGATACAGAGCTTGGCAATATCACGAGCACCTAGCCCGCACTCGTGCAGGAACACGACATTGGGCTTGACCACCTTGTCAAGGTTGGTCGAGAGAAGGCCGGAGTCTGTCTTGAGCATCCGGAGCAAGTTGTCCGATGAGCCGATGAGTGGCAGGTAGTATTGCAGCTTGGAGACCATGGCTCTGCTGCGGAAGCGGTCGGGGGTGAGGGAGATGAGGCGGGCGATGTCAGGCCGTGAGAGACCTAGGCCAGTGAGCCCGGCGACCTTAGGGGCCAGTGTTCTCTCCACTTTGGCGCAGAGGAGCTGCGGATCTTTGGCGACGGCGGCGGCGACATCAGCGCCGGAGAGGCCGAGGCCGGAGAGGAAAGCGAGGACGGCGTTGGGTTTGGCGGGGGAATTGAGATGGGAGAGCTTGGTGGAGGCCTTGACGGCTTGGGGACGGGTGAGGCCGCAGGTGGCGACGAGGTACTCCTCCACGGCGAATCCACCGGGGTTGCGGGAAATGGGGGCCGCGGAGAGGAGGCGAAGCAGCGGGGAGATGGTAGAGGTGGAGGAAGGAGACAGGAGCCGGGAAACGACGCACTCTCGGAGCCGGAGCATGGCGCAGGGCGTGGCGGCGGCGGCGGCGGCGGCCGGCGCCGGCGGCGATGGAGATATTTCCGATGGATTGGAATTGCTCTTTTTTTTTTTTTGAGGGTGATTGCAATTGCTCTGTTCCGTCGTAGTGAGTGACCTAGTCAGTCAATATGGGCTGCGTGGGCCGGAGGAGTTTTGATCTGCTCCGTCGTCGTAGTGAGTGACCTTTTACATCCCTTTGTTCTCAATAGCAGATTTTTATTGGTTTGTGACAAATAAATGTATATATAATGTTTTTGTGTGATGAAATAATTATTGTAAATGTAGTGAATATACATAAATATATTGTATACAATGCAATAGTATAAATCTTAAGAAAAAAATACATATTGGATATTTCTATTAATCTAAAAAATAGAAATAGATAACACTTTTTATTTGACACGCATGATCAGTTTTGTGAACTATGAGATGTATCTCAGGAGAAAACCAATCTTTTTCTTTTGAGAACATGAAGACTGTGTGCCTCAGCTTTTTTGAAGGCATAGGGTAAAATACTTGAATACAAGCAAGCTCCCGCATAGATTGATGGCCAGCGAACACCACTGCAACTCGAACACACCCAAAGCAACCAGGCTACAAAGCTACTAGGGTTCAAGGAAATGGGGGCCCCGGTGGTGGAGAGGAGGCTACGAGTGTGGAGATAGAAGATGTGGAGGAAGAAGGGAGTATATAGGAATAAAAAAAGGTATTATGAAATAATCATTCAAATGAAATATATTTTTATCAGACGAGATACTTTTTGCAAGCACAGTGAACATTGGAAGCAAATTTCATGGACAGTTCAATATAAACTCCCTCTGATCCATATTACTTGTCGCAGCTTTAGTACACAGTTGTACTAATACCTTTGAGACAAGTAATATGGATCGGAGGGGGTATTAAAATTTTATCTATGTCTTTGGCACTACTTAAAAATTCTGATTTTTTTTTCACTAGTGGATACTTCGTTATCAATTAGCAGATTTTTATTCCTTTGAGACGAATAAAAGGTTTACAGGAATGTGTTTTGTATGATGGCATCATTCTTATAATACAGCTAATATTTTATTTGATATACATAAATAAATTGAATACAATGAAGTAGTATAAACCTTAAGAAAAATATACATATAGGATATTTCAGTCAATCTAAAAATAGAAATAGATGACACTTCTACTGCAGTTGACATGCATGAGCATTTTTGTGAACCGTGGGAGACCCAGATACTCATTGATGAAAAAAATCTCATACGTAATAGTTTTGACAGGTATAGGTGGTGAACAAAACAAAATCGGTTTCGTGGTGTAGTTGGTTATCACGTCAGTCTAACACACTGAAGGTCTCTGGTTCAAACCCGGGCGAAGCCATTTAACATTCTTTTTCCTGTTAGATTTACACATACATATAGATTATAAAATATAGCACACATCCTTTTATCCTGATGCCAACAACTGCTCTGATGGATTATATGCAACTCCGGCCACTCTCCGGTTGCTTTAATCAAATCCCAAGCCTGACAGCCCACATGTGTTATATATATGATTGAATCGCAATCAGTCGGTGCATATGATTGACTAATTAACCACCATAGGTTATATATACAGTACGTATGATTGAATAACGATCAGATCGACAAGGACAAGGCAGGAAATTTTAGGAGCATATATATATATATTTCATGAGATTGAATAACCGCGCGCCATAGGTTCACCAAGAGCTGGATTACATATTTCATTACAGACAGTTGCTCTAATTAAACATAATATGCAACTACACTGTCCAGTTGCTTTTATTCAATTCCAAGACCGAGAGTCCTCCTTGGTGTGCTACCTAAGATGCCAAAATGAACACGGCAGGAAACTTGATGAGCTTGCATACCATTGAATAACCACCGTAGGTGACACCAAGAGTTGGATTTAAGACATATCATGCATACCATGGGGCATCCTACACCAAAACAACACATACTCATGGCAAAATCACCCATGGACATGCTTCAGCTCTCCTACATCCAGATAGCCATAGCCATTGCCTTTCTCTTGTTCGCTCAAGCCAAGAGCACCACCACAGAGGACACATCTGCCCTGCATCCAAACGATCCAATCCCCATATGTGTTCCCGGTGAGAAATCTGCCCTTGTTGCCTTCAGGGCAGGTCTATCAGACCCTGGAAACCTCCTTTCATCCTGGAAGGGTGACGACTGCTGCCGGTGGAAGGGCGTCTACTGCAGCAAGAGAACTGGCCATGTTGTCGAGCTGGATCTCCAAGGCACTTACTGCAGAACTGAAGATTGGAGTATGCCGGTGCTAGCAGGCAACATAAGCTCCTCGTTGCTTGGTTTAAAACATCTACGGTAGCTGCAATAGATTCGACAAGATACAGATACCAGACTTCATCGGTTCTCTCCATAAGTTGAGATATCTTGACCTATCAACGTCAATGTTCATTGGAAGGATACCACCGCAGCTCGGTAATCTCTTCAACTTACAATACTTAGATATTCGGTCCTCATACCTGGACCATGATATCCATGATGGCACATACTCCACGGATATCATGTGGTTGTCACGGTTAACTTCCCTTGAGCACCTGGATATGGCCTACGTGGTGGACCTCAGTGCAATTGTTCACTGGCTTCCAGTGGTGAACATGCTTCCAACTCTGAAAGTTCATGATCTTTCCGGTTGCGGGCTTAGAAGTAACCCTCATTCTCTTCAGCTCTCAAACCTTACATATCTTGAAGCACTCTTGCTTGTGGGCAACCAGTTCAATCAGCGTAGCACACCCAACTGGTTTTGGGATTTAACTAGACTCAAGTATCTAGATATCTCGTACAATGGTTTCTATGGCCCGTTTCCGGACGAGATAGGTAATATGACCTCCATGGTGGAACTTCGTTTATCAGAAAATAGTCTTGTGGGCATGATACCATCCAGTATGAAGAACCTATGTGATCTGGAGGTATTATATTCTAATGTAAGCAATATCAATGGGAGTATAACAGAATTACTCAATCGATTACCCAATTGTTCAAGGAATAAATTACAGAAGTTGGATCTATCGGGCAGCAATCTGACTGGCAGCCTGCCAACTGCACCAGTACAAGCATTAAGCAACCTGAGCTGGCTGTCTCTCTATGATAACAAACTCACTGGTCATCTGCCACTGTGGATAGGAGAGCTCACGAAGCTAACAGTTTTGGACCTTCACTCCAATAACCTTGATGGGGTCATACATGAAGGACATTTATCGCGTCTAGATATGTTAGACAGTTTGATCTTGTCACACAACTCCATAACCATCACAGTGAGTCCAACATGGGTTCCTCCTTTTAGTCTAAGAATGCTTCACCTTCGGTCCTGCCAGCTAGGGCCTAAATTTCCAATGTGGCTTAGATGGCAAACACACTTATGGAATCTTGATATATCAAACACAAGCATAAATGACATGGTACCAAGTTGGTTTTGGATCGCAGCTTCCTCGGCAGAGTTTCTCAATATCCGAAATAATCAGATTTCAGGGGCCCTCCCATCAACAATGGAATTTATGAGAGGAGTCAAAATGGATTTCAGTTCTAACCAGCTTGATGGTCCAATACCGAAGCTTCCCATCAATCTAACTAGCTTTGATCTCAGTGGGAACAGGATAATTGGGCCACTTCCATTAGACTTTGGAGCGCCGGGGCTTAGGACACTTCTTCTATATAACAACATGATCTCTGGCGCCATTCCATCTTCTTTGTGCAGTTTGCGAGCATTGAGGTTGTTAGATATATCAAGAAATGGTCTCAATGGGTCAATTACCGATTGCCTAGTCAATGAGTCCAGCACAAACATGACAGGCCTGGGTATTGTCAATCTAAGCTTAAGAAACAACAACCTCTCGGGTGAATTTCCTTCACTTCTCCAGAAATGCCCAAGACTCGTTTTTCTTGATCTCGGACATAATCAGCTCTCTAGGACTTTACCAGCATGGATTGGCAAGAAGCTATTGTCTCTATCGTTCTTACGACTGAGATCCAATATGTTTTATGGTCACATTCCAGTTGAGCTTACAAAGCTTGTCAATCTTCAATATTTGGACCTTGCCTGCAACAATATATCAGGGAGCATACCGAGATCTATTGTTAGTTGCACAGGCATGACACAAACAAGAGACAAAACTGATTATCTTCAGTATGCCTAGTTCTGAATTTGGCTATGGTGGTAATTTTCTAGTTAACTATACAGTGAATTTCACGGTACTCACAAAAGGTCAAGAGAGATTATATACAGAGAAATCATCTACATGGTGAATCTTGATTTATCCTGTAATAGTATTACCGGAGAGATCCCTGCAGAGATCAGCACTCTTGTACAACTGAAGAACCTGAACCTATCATCGAACAACTTCAACGGCAAAATTCCTGAGAGTATTGGGGCTTTAATGCAAGTGGAGTCACTTGACCTATCACACAATGAGTTGTCTGGTGAGATCCCTTCAAGCTTGTCGGCTCTCACATCATTGAGTCGCCTGAACCTGTCCTTCAACAATCTGGGAGGAAAGATACCGACTGGAAATCAACTGCAAACACTTGAAGACCAGGCATCTATTTATATTGGCAACGCGGGCCTTTGTGGCCCCCCTCTCTCATGGAAATGTTCACAGCCGGAGCCAATTCCAGGAGAAAGCCATCGAGATGCAAGTGATGGTGACGTGGTTTCGTTTTTCGTCGCCACTGGTTCTGGATATGTGATGGGTCTGTGGGTGGTCTTCTGCACCTTCTTGTTCAAGAGAAGATGGAGAGTCTCATGGTACTCGCTCTGCGACAACCTGTACAATCGGGTCTATGTGCAAGTGGTTGTTACCTGGGCTTCCTTGCGAGGTAAATTTAATGGGTAGAAGCTGAGAAGAGATCAGAAGCCCTGGTTCTTCCTTTGCTCTCATGTAATTTGATAAATACTCTGGGGGAGATTTATCATGTATTAATTGATGCTCAAGTGTATCAATCGATGCTCAAGTGTATTAATTGTGCTAGAACTAGACAGGATATGTATGCATTCAAGGTGCATGCCATCATCCGAGATTGGTATGTTGTTTTTTTTTACTGTATTTGAACCAGCATATGTTGGTTCTTGGTTTGCTGTGAACATGTAATTTAGTACCCTGAAGATTTATCATGAATGTTCAATTGTGTTGTACCGGAACTAGCCACAGATATGTATGTATTCATGGTGACGCCATCGACTGAGGTTGGTATATATGATACTCCCTCCGTTCACTTTTATAAGTCGTTTCAGACAACTGAAAATAGGCTGCTTTACATGCTGTCTGAAATGTCTTCAAGGCCTTATAAAAGTGAACAGAGGGAGTATGATGTGTTTTGTATGTTTAACTTGTTGCGAAGGTGTTGCTGGTATGGTGTCTATTGTCTCTACACTTGCCCGCGACAAGCATATTATATTACAGAGATTGGTATATATGATGTTTTCCATATTGTGCTAGAACCAGCACTGGTGGTTCTTGGTTGCTCTGGACATATAATTTGATATGCTCTGGACATAGAAAGTACTAATTGATATAATCCAAATCATGATCTGAATTATTATTTTTCGAAACAGAATGATCTGAAATTAGAAGACTGTTCAGAATCTACCGTGGGTATCTCATAGTACAAATTGGCCATCAGCCACTATCTCACATGAAGAATAAACTGATTGCGTGATCGCTAACCCCACTAGGAATCTCCGGTTCGAACCCGGGCGAAGCCATTTAATCATTTTTTAGCTCCTTGAGTAGTTTTTTTACCTGAAGTTTAATTCTATCAGTTTGTCACCGTTGTATTGTATCATCTCCTTAAGAGCAACTCAACGCGGTATGGAACAGGATAGATAGCTGCAGATAAACTGTATGTCATGGTGTTCTGTTTTCCTGTCAGGTGAGCATGGAAGAGCTGGGAAGGAACCATCATTCAGACAAGAGAGGTGCGCGCACAGAGTAGATCTCCGTCTCCACCAGTAGCACACACGCAGGCGATTCACCGCGCTGATTGCCATGGTTCGGTCACTCCAAATGCCAAAAAAGGCGTTGATACCGTCTCAGGAAGCAAGGTATCTGCCGATACATCTCTTGTAGATTCGCACACACTTTTAAGACCTAACCAAGGTTTACGAGTCGATGAGTCGACGAGTCGTTCCGAGGTTGAGACTCATAGACTAATCGAGACTAGTCTAGACTAGTGCTGGACTAGTCGACATGGTACTGTAGTACTCAACTATTGTTAATAACTAGTAGTACAGTATGCAATAAAACTAAAAGTATTAGGCAACGCTCGCCAGGCCCAGCCTAGCACCACACAACACCCCCCAGCTGGCCCAGTTGGGCCCAAGTGGCCATCCTACTTAGCTCCCGTCACTGGAACCCTAGCTCCTGAGCGATCCCATTGCCACCACCAGCACCATCGCACACGGGAGCACGCGTGCGCGACCCGCGCCTCCAGCCGCCTTCCGCCGGCCCCGGCCGCTGCCGCCGACCACCTCCATGCCTTCTCCTCTCCTCTCCTCTATCTCTCTTCCTTCTCTCTCGTCTCAGGGCCGCGCGCGCCTACATGGCACGGCCAAGGCTGCCGCCCGAGCACGAGCTCCGGCCAGGCTGGGTGACTTATCCCCTCAAAATTTTGAGTCGCTCGACTCAAATAGCTCGACTAGTCCAGACTAGTCGTGTCGACTGCTCGACTAGACCAAGTAGTCTACACGAGATTTGTAGTCGACACTCAAGTTGCGACTCATAGACTAGTCTGTCGACTAGTCTCGACTAGTCCCTCGACTCATAATCAGTGGACCTAACTGGAGCGAATTGTTCTCTGAACTCACAAGAACTCTCGCATAGGCGAGATATATTCGCTCAACACCTTGTGATGGACAAATTCAAACATCAGAACACACAAGAACACTCTGTAGTGCAAGCAATAGTTAACATGTACGTACATGAATCTGCAGGTGTTTTCCATCTATTGTGGATCTCCAGCACTGGCGAAACAACTCAAGGATCTTTCAAAAGAATTCAGCCAGACAAACACAACTAGGTTCCATTTCCACAAGGAGAAGTTGCAAGACTGTACCAGAGGAAATTTTAAACAGCTTGCAGATGCACTTGCACAGGAAAAGAAATTAACCACAACTAGGTTCCATTTCCACAAGGAGAACTCCTAAAGACTGTACCAGAAGAATTTTAAACAGCATGCAGATATACTTGTCTAGGAGAAGTATTTGATATGACAGCAGTAGCATGGTAAATATAGATTCAAAAGTACGCTGGGTTGGGTTGTACAACGTACATTGAAAGCTAGTGTCGCAAGCATACATAGACTGGAATATTTAGAGATATCTACTAGATATTGGAACAGTGATATTGATTATTAGAATGACTGGCTTCCAGGTGGTGCCCCGCGCAGAAGCATGCTTTCTCTCTTCAGTTTTTCTGCCCTGACAGTATCTAACTTGCTCCTATCAATACTCTTCTCTCCAGGTTCTTTTGGAGGCCTGCCTCTTTTTTTAGGTTGAATATCACCTGATGTACTTCCTTGTTTTGAAAGCTCACCTGATGTACTTATTATATCCTTTCGAGGCCTGCCCCTTTTCTTAGGTTGAATATCACCTGAGGTACTTATATCCTTTCGAGGCCTGCCCCTTTTCTTAGGTTGATCACTAGGTTTCAGACACACTAGAGCATTTTCTCCTGCTGATGCTGACGCCTGAAGCCACCCTGGTAGTGGTAGGTTGTTTGACTGTTGGCCACTTACCGCTCTTACCACCATCTGATTGGTAGCAACATTAGTTCTGTAGTCGGGAGCAACATTAGTTCTGTATTCGGGAGCAACAATAGTTCTGTAGTCGGGAGCAACATTCTGATGTTTGAATTTGTCCATCACAAGTGTGTTGAGTGGGATGGCTACGTCCAATGGTAGCAGGATCTCCTCCAGTTCGTGCCACTCAAGATCTTCCTGGTCTCCATCTTCATAGACAACGGTGTACCAATTGTTAACATTGTCATACCTGACAACTATCCCTGCATAGTACTTGTCTTCAAACCACTTTCTCACTTTCCGCTCTACTAGCCATTCACCAAAGCGATAATCAACTCGAGATCGCGAAGCATCTCTTACTGCAAGTTGTGAACCAGATGCGAAATCAGGAGGGAAGTCTGGCACACCATTGATAACGATGGCAGGCTCTCTGGGTACTTGAACAACAGGTGCAGTGTATGACTCTTGCATGTCCTTCCTCCCCTCCATCACCTGATATTGCATCGGTTCCTTGGATCTAGCTAGAAACATCCTGGAGGAGAAAGAGAATAGTTTCGTCCACAAAATGGGTCATCGTAAGCAAGAAAACTCAAATAACAAGCAAGCATAAATCAAACACTTTCACAGCTACAACGCAGTATTTTGATGAGTCAGGCATGTCGAAAAATAAGAGACACTCCCTCTAAAGAAATATAAGAGCGTTTAGGTCATTACTTTTTAGTGATCTAAACGCTCTTATATTTCTTTACGGAGGGAGTAGCAACCAACACTTGTACTCCCTTGTGTCAAAAAACGTCTTATATTTTAAGACAGAGGGGGTATTTAGGAAGCACTGCACATCACATTCGCATCAGTACTGATACTTGCATCTCTACTTTCATTTAGGGAACACCTGGGATATTAACCAGCTACAGATGCATTTCTGTTTTTGCATCTTTTACTTCACCTATGCGCCGGACTGCTGTATCAGCGCGATGTGTACAATGTACTAGTGTATCAGACCACAAAAATTCCAGTAAGCACTATCTACAGACAACAGAGCAATGCATACTATCTCCGCAATTATCAGTTGCCATGTAAAATGCCCGCTGTCTATTCGGGGAAAATAAATGCCCACTGTGTACACATGCTTCAATTGAAAAATTGACAATTTTTTTAGAACAGCAGCCACTAGCATCATCCATGGCACAACAGTACGGCAGCGCAACACCAGTACCTCAAGCGGCAGCAGCCAGCGCACGCACGAGAGTAGAAGAGGAGCTCACCGTCCGGCGACGAGGCAGATGCAGATCCGCGCGGCCGGCGTTGGAGAAGAGGCCGATTCGGGTCGTTGGCGGTCTAGGAGGGCGGTGGCGAGGACATGAGCGTTGAGGAAGAGGGAGGGCGTCGGCGTCCCGCCTGGAGGCTCTGCGCCACGGGGGAGGTGGGGCGGCGTCGGGCGGAGGATGCGTGCACTACGGAGGAAGCGAGAGGGCGGCGACGGCGGGATCCGGGGGGGCGGCGACGGCGGGATCCGGGGGGGCGGCGACGGCGGGATCCGGGGGAGCGGCGACCGGCGGCTTGTGGCGGCGCTGGTGGGATTTGGGAACAGCTAGCACGCGGAAGCAAGAGTGAAATGAGTTTTTTTTTTCTTTGAAGAAGAAGAAGAAAGGAGTCGCGTGGGGATGCGTTTTTTTTCTCAGGAATACGGGAAGCTTGCGTAGGTTGATACTTCTTCCTAGACCTGGCCAAACCTCGGGCCGGGCCGACCCAAGCCCGGTGCTAAAAACCCAGGCCCGAGCCCGGCCCGGTCCGGCCGTCGGGCCTAAAAATCGGGCCCGAGCCCGGTCTGAACATGCAAAAGCCCGACGGGCCTCGGGCCTCGGGCCGGGCTCCTTCGCTAATGTGCAAAAATGACGGGCCCGGGCCCAGCCACCGGGCCTGAAATCTAGGCCCAAGTCCGGCCCGTGGACAAGGTCGGGCTGGGCCGGGTCGGGCTTTTTCGGGCCGGGCCGGGTCGGGCCGACCGGGCCGGGCTGCCCATGGCCAGGTCTACTTCCTCCGTTCCTAAATACTCCCTCCGTCCCAAAATTCTTGTCTTACATTTGTCCAAATACGGATGTATCTAGTTACACTTTAGTGTTAGATACATCCGTATCTAGAAAAATTTAAGACAAGAATTTTGGGACGGAGGGAGTATAAGTCTTTTAAGACATTCCAAAGAGACTACAATATACGGATGTATGTAGACATATTTTAGAGTGTAGATTCACTCATTTTACTCCGTATGTAGTCATTTATTGGAATCTCTATAAAGACTTATATTTAGAAACGGAGGGAGTACAACACATGACACGGATGTAAGGGCGCGAACATGGTGCTCGAAGTAGAGAGACATAACATAAGATGCTCGACCCAAACAACGAAAAATAAGGTTAAACTCGCCAACCAAGAAAGCAATCCAATCAACAATTAGACGATCAAAACTCCAAAGCCAGCGTCGAGAACGCCGCGAGCAACCAAGACAATGCCTTCATGCAGAGGCGAAGCCAGGATTGCTTAAAGCTTGGGTAAGTTGATACAACACATGACATGGATGCAAGGGGCGTGAGCATGGTACTCGAAGCGGAGAGACTGAGAGACATAAGATGCTCGACCCAAACAACGAAAAACACGGTTAAACTCGTCGACCAAAGAAGCAATCCAATAACAGTTAGACGATCAAAACACCAAAGCCAACATCAAGAACGCCGCGAGCAACCAAGACAATGCCTTCATGAAGGAGAATAATGGCACATAGGCATCGTCGTCATCTGATCCATAAAACCGAACCTAGTGTTTCCCATGATGCTCGAAGAGGGGCACCGAAAACCTTACCCGAAAACCCGGACCCAGGGTTTCCGTCGTTGGCATAAGATGCAGGGTTTAGCCATGGCCAATTCCAAGTCGTTGGAACACTGTCGAAGGGGAGGTCGTCGAGCATAGGCCAGAGCTGCGATTGCGGGAAGGGGAGCCGCTCGAGACGCTGAAGGAGGCACCAGGCATCGTCGAACGTGCAAACTCCGAAGGAAGATGAGGATGCGTGGCTGCACAGAATAGGAGGCGGCGAGGATGGGATGGTGACCATAGCCTCGGACAAACGAAGATCTGGAAGGAAACGCAGATCCGAGCCACATGGACCAAGGCAGCAGGGGCACCGACGAGCTCAAGGAGCTGGAAGGGGACGCAACTTCTGAAGCGTGCCGGAGACGACGTATATGCACCAGGATGGACGGCCAACCAAGGCACCCGTAGGGTGCTGGTAGTGCGGAGACGCCAAGGAGCCAACGAGCCAAAGGAGGCGAAAAGAGCGCAACTCCCGAGGCTCGTTGGGTCCGAAGTCGCACCGGCCGATCATGAAAGCAGGAAATAGATGCAGGTCCATGGCCGTCGGGCCGAAGCCGCCCCTGGAGGGAGGCGGTTGTGGTGCCATCGAAGTGGTCTCGCACATAGCCAAACTCCCAACCAGTGCAAGAGGCAGCCACCGACGGGAACAACCGCATCCAACTGCCTCCATGGCCGCCTCTTGAAAAGGCGGACCTAAAGCTCAAGTAGATGGGTGCGTGGGGGTCGAGAGGGGATGGAGTCAGAGCAAGCAGGGCTCAACCGGCCGCCATGGTTGGCCGGCCGGAGCACTGCAATCAGCCAGAGAGGGCGTCCAAATCGCGCTCGGGGCAGACAAGGAGCCACCGCGGGGGAAATTCGCTCGAGGCAGGCCACCCACGCCACCAGCGAGAAGGGGAGGCCGTCGCCGTTGCCTAAATCCAGCATGGGGGGTTGGAAAGACAGCTCCGCCACCGCCATCCCAGGGCCCGACGTGGCTTTGTCGGGCAGCCCTCCGGCGGCGGCGATGCGGGGGTAGGTGGGGGTGGGTGTCGGGCCGCCGCCGTCTAGGGTTTCCCCCGAGTCGCCCGACTCTAACGACACGGGGTCCGGGACGGGCATGGTATTTATTTTTCCATTTTCATTAATAATCAAAAAATAAACGAGAATTATCAAGTTACTTAGCAGAAAATCAGGCTAAATTCGATACAATTCAACCCACGCACAATGTGCACCATCGATCAACCTGGTCACTTGACGTGCAAAGTAGCAAAAAAAAAAAGCAACCATCAAAGAGGATGCAAACACATCATCATCATCGTTTGCCCCCGAACAAACGACCCATACTTTATAGTAGATCCCCACCAACAAACCCTACCGGCAAATAGTTGTACACATGCCATGATGGCCCATGCCAACAATTGGCCACACGCGTTGGGGACCGACAATTTCGACTTTGTCTACAACCATCGCAAGGGAAATATGTATGGCTTACACCAACCGGACCCACCGCAAGCGACTATCAAGTGCCCACTATCATCACTAGCTGCACTCATTCAACCGCAGCTCTGACTCCACAACAACCCAGCGAACCATAGAAGAACTCATCGTATACGTACCCACCAGAAATAGTTGACTACCAGAACTCGAGCCGTAGCCTAAATTCATCTTGGCGCCATCATTGTTGCCAAAAAAGATGCCGATGCCCATAGTACAACCGCGCCAACAAACCATACGGATAAGCCACCCCTAACCACCGGGTTACCAGTCGATGCCCCCAAAGAGGGAGAAAGACACGAAGACGCCTCCATCACCCAATTCAAGAATTTGAGATTTTCCTCCGGAACCAAGGTCGTAGGGAGAACCAAGGTCATAGGGAGAAGGATGAGCACACCTCCACAACGACACTTTCAAGAAATAGGGCGACACCTATGGTCATCAGCCACTGTCTGACCTGAGGAATACTGATCAAGTGCTTGATTTACTTGTGGTAGGGAAGCTCCAGCCTGAATGATCCGAACAAATGGTATCTAAATCGAAACTGAAGCAGGCGGTTTCGTGGTGTAGTTGGTTATCACGTCAGTCTAACACACTGAAGGTCTCCGGTTCAAACCCCGGCGAAGCCAATTTGAAACTCTTTTTTTCCTTGTTTTCTTAGAGCAACGATTTGCCTGTAGAGATGCTAGTGTATCGTATCATTTTCTTAGAGCCAACTCAACGCGAAAACTGTATGCCATGGTGTTCTGTTTTACTTGTCAGTTAAACCCGGGCGAAGCCAAATTGTAACTCTTTTTCCCCCTATTTTCTTTTGTGTGTTCTTCTCTGAACTCTTTCATCATATCAGCCGAGCTCCCCCTCATTCCGCTTCTTCTGGTGCCGCTAGAAAACATGTGTCCCTCTTTAATTTCCACTGGATTGTCTAGGTACATGCAAAGCCAGATCTTGCTAACACACATAAAAAGCAGCAGCTCGCGCTCAATGTTGAACTGGCCAAATAGAAGCGTGGATCCAATGTTGAATTCCCAAAATTACAACCCAAATAAACACGGGTAGAAATTTTGTTCCCAAATACAAGACGGCTTCGTCTGAGATATGTTCGTCAAACACGTTGATGGCGGCTAGACCACAAAATGCTAGATGCCGATCATGGCCATTGGTGAGCGGTGGCACGCCTTACGGGATCTTCATTTCTTGCTTTGCGTTGGCATACTGATGTCTCCTATTCTGAAGTTTTCTGCATTTCTAAATGTGCATACCTATGCATGAACGTTGCTACTTGCTAGCTAGCCGGCGCTACCTTTCGTCCGTTTCTGTAGCTTGTTTTCTGCTAACAAGGCACAAGTTTTTATATGAGACAAGACTAGTGAAACACTTGAAACAAAGAGCGAGCTTTCTCCATCAATGGCAAAGATCAAAAAGGTTATTGGCATGTACTATACATTGTGGTTGGTTGAAAAGTTTATGAACATTGAAACCGTTCTATGAAATTGAAACCTTTATCTACATTGTGGTTGGTTGAGATCCTTCAAACACTGAAGGTCTCCGGTTCGAACCCGGCATGAAGCCATTTCATTTTGTATTCTTTTTTCTATTTTCTTCTGTGTGTTCCTTGAGTAGTGTTTTCCTGTAGTTCAAGGCCCCGTTTGGTTTGAAGGAAAAAATGAAGGAATAAGTAACTGCACAGGAATAGAGTCGGGTGTCATGAGCGAACCTATAAAGCCTTTTGTCCTGTTCGGTTTGCAGGAAATAGAGCCCTTAGAGTATGATGGAGAGATGGGCGTTCTCACAGGTGATTATAGTTTTTTATTGTATCTAGAAGTGATGACCTCCCATGCAGTCATTGTTTATTCGGCTGGATCGGACTATAGCAAGAGCTTAGCCTCGGGCTCCGGCAAGAACATGAGGTTCCGGTGGATTTTGCATTTCCTGTGAAAAGTACAGGTTCGCGTGACTTTCCAATGGAAGAGGCTACCAAGATTCCTCCAAAATGAACGCACCGCGGGTAGAAATTCCTAAGGAAACCGATCCTCCAAATGTTCTGGGAAATTCCTATGTACATATCGGAGCCTAATTCTCTGAACTCGTACGCGGTTGCAAAGGAATCATTTAGGTAACTGTAGAATCCGACATGTATGTCATGGTGCTCTGTTTTCCTTGTCAGGTAACTGTAGAATCCGACATGTATGTCATGGTGCTCTGTATTTGTGATCATCGTAGAAGACATAACTGCTTCTAAGAGCACCACACAATGGCTTACATTACATGTGCTATCTAGCTTCTCATTCTGTTTCTTCAGGTGTCGCTAGAAAACATGTTCCCCTATTTTAATTCCACTGGACATGAAAGCAAAATCTTGCTAACTCAAAATGCAGCTCGTCTTCAAAGTTGAACTGGCCAAATAGAAGCGCAGATCCAGTGTTGAATTTTGAAAATTACAGCCTGAGTAAACACGGTTAGAAATTTTGTTCCCAAATACAAGACACCTTCGCGGATCTGTAGATCCGTTCGTCAAACAAGTTGAGGGTGGCTAGACCACAAAATGCTAGATGCCGATAATGGCCATTGGTGACTGATGGCATGCCAGAGCAGCACACCGTGCCTTACTAAGTCCTCAGTTTCTGCTACGCATTGGCATCCGGATGTCTCCTATTCTGAAATTCACTACATTTCTAAATGTGCATACATATGTATGTACGTTGCTACTTGATAGCTAGCTTGCAGTACCTTCGTCTATTTCTCTAGCTTGTTCCTGCTAACAAGTCACAAATTTTTATAGGAGTCAAGACTAGTGAAACACTTGAGAGCGAGCTTTCTCCATCAATGGCAAAGATCCAAAAGTTGATTGGCATGTCCTATCCATTGTGGTTGGTCGAGAACCTTTATCTACATTGAAACCGTTGTCGGACATATTATTTTCTAGTAAAGATGCTCATAAATAAATGATTGTCCACATGGAGGCCTTCTCATTCATATGCGATGCTTTTGCGTAGTGCTTAATTTAGTGGTCATTTTAAAATTTGGTGAGCCAGCGCAACTCATTATTTTCCATGCCCATATACTATAATAAATTAAGCAACTAGCACTATTCCCAAAGAAGAACTAAGGGCGTGGCCAATGCATAGCCTCAAACTGATGCAGACCATGTAGGCTTGGATGTGACAAAAATTTGGTTCGTATGGTACTATTGAATTTTCAGCACGAGGCAGGTGCTTGGGAGGAAAAGAGAGTGGTACTAAGATAAAAGGTAGAAAAAGTAGAGTGGATGCATGTGTACCCTAATTTTTTTTCATTTGCTTGATGAGATTTTTTTTTTCATTTGCTTGATGAGGCCCACTAGCTCATGCTTCATTGTAGAGGGAAAACAAATGAAGGTGCTTGAACCTACTTTTCTCATGGGACAACTATGTGGTGATTCTTCCCTAGTTCATGCGCTAACTAGCACTCGAATGGAAAGCAATGTATGGTACATGTATATGTCATCATGGGTAGATAGGTGATCAAATAAAGGATCATATGTTTGTCTCCTTGCTAAAAAAGACTAATACGAATTTATTCAAACATTAGTTGGGTACGTTCTAACTTTTGGGACATTAGACAGTAAAAAATAGCTAATCATTGTATGCATAAAATTCTCGTCTACTTGTCTTATCAAGAACTTTTGGCATATTGGACCTCATGCGCGACCGTATTGACAAAAAAAAAAAAAAACCACCTTTGAACATAATTGACAAAACTACCAAGGCATTAGGCCCGACAGCCAACACAGCTGGAGGTGGCAGGGCCTTCCGCCGTAGCCCGTGGCAGCATGTTGAGAAGAACGGCTCCCAAGTCTGATGGGGAACAGAAAATGGAAGAGATGGGCCCTACCACCACAAGCTGTGGTGGCACCTTATGACGTGAATCCTGCCGCCATGCACCATGGCGGCAATACTATTGCTGCTGCTCAGGACTGGACAGCGCGCTGCAGTCCTGAAGATTGTTGGCATGGTTGGCGTCGCCTTTTGTGCCGAATGTGCTCCAGCCAACGACAGGGATTGGCTCCAAGGCGACGCTGATTCCCATGCACATCGAATCTCTCTTCATCATGCCCGCTTATTTTTTCCGCCATCACACTCATTATCCGAGCCATCGAACCTCTCTTCATCCTCCATCGAGCAACCTTCCTTAGCCATTTCTCTGTTCATGTGTGGTGACCCTTCCTATCATTTTACTCCAATATATGATGTCTCATTTGCTTTTGCCAGGTGCGGCAAGAATGCAGCATGCTACTAGGGAAAGTGTGCGTTCTTGGAGAACTGGATAACACCTCGCGTGTTGCTAAATAAAATTAGAATAGACGAAAGTATTACCATACCACATTCAGCCTAGAGGTAAATGAAGGGCGGATACAAGCATTCAAATTCAATTACTACCTCCGTCTAGGTGAATAAGTCATTCGCGTAGTTCTAGGTCGACGATTTAACTATCTAAATATGTATTATATGTGACAAAAAATATATATTTAGAAACTACATCCGTGTAGAAATCTAGTGATATACTTTTCATGACATATAACACATATTTAATTTCTCAAATCGATGACCTAGAACTACGCGAATGACTTATTCACCTAGACGGAGGTAGTATTTATTATAGAGAAACACAAAATATAAATCAATAATGTGGTGCATTTTCATGTGCTTGATGATGTGGAAGGTTTGCATGTGGTGGAAAGTGAAAAATGGAAACTTGAATGGTTGCATGGTGCTTGCTGATGTGAATATTTAGGCATCTTATTATGGTACGTGGTGTTAAATATTATGTTGTTTCTGGCATCTCCAACATGCACTAAGTTGCAACTTTTTATGATTGCTGGCCAATATTTTGTTTTATATGCCGTGAATTTGCTATCTTATATCGATGCTAGACTTATCATCATTCTGATTGGAATAATTTTTTAGTGCTTTCTTATGTCGTGTTGTACTTATCTAGTTGGAATGATAGTCGTAGATTATATATTTTTTATCGTTTCATTTAGCTCAAAACTAGCTCGAGATCATTACAAGTTAAGCACGAGTCATGTTCTACAGCTCGAATGTTAATATGAGTTGAGCTAAGCCAAGTCCAAGTCGCTCGAACTCGACTCGTTCACGGCCCTATTTTAGCATGTGATGTCAAATCCTGCAACGAACAACAGAACGAACAGTTCAGTATATGGGACTCTGGATCATACCAAAAAAAAAAAACCCCACTCTGTAACAGAATGTGCAAGAAAGAAACTACAGAATACAGTTCAGTAGCGACACTGGCTCACAGGCAAAAAAGGACTAT
>LR738712.1:861096082-861353212 GCA_902687465.1 Secale cereale
AAAAAAAAAAAAAACACTTGTAAAATGCACAAGAAACAAAAGAATCAACAGCAATAAATTTGTATGTACAGTGCACTGTGAGTTGGAAAGATTGAATTTTGCACAACATGCATTTTAATATTCACATTCAGAATTCAAATGTCCCATGAGAGACAATTAGCCGCTCATGGAAAGACATAAATCTGCTTGATCATGCATTACAGAATTGTACAATGAAATTCAGCTACTTAATTTTGATTCTGGGCAAATTTTAACATGCTCCCTCTTACCCCTTATTTTTACATATGAGGTAAGAAGGTAAGAGTTAATCCGACCACTAATTAATGTGATCAACGGCTCAGATCTACTACATACTCTTACCTCTCATGTGAAAAGAGGGGGTAAGAGGGACCATGCTAATCACAAGGTTGGATTTGAAGATACAAATGGTACTCCCTTCGTAAACTAATATAAGAGCGTTTAGAATACTAAAATAGTGATCTAAACGCTCTTATATTAGTTTACAGAGGTAGTAGGAGACAAACCTGCGGAGCTTCATTTGTCAGGGTCCCAACGGCTCCAAGTCAGCAAGGAACTCATGATCTGGGAAATTCGCCGGCGAAGTCACCATCTGGCCAGTGAGTTCCATGCTGTGGCGGAATGGATATGCATCTCATCTCCACTTGGGGATTATCCTGCCCATACAGGAAACCTGCATCCTGTGTCCATAGATTCTACGTAGGTGCAGTTCTCTGATATAAGTTCATTTAATCAAACTTTGCCGTGAGATAAACTGCACCCACAAATGCAAATTCTGAACAACTCAAGAATATTGCATTTCTTTCATATAACTACATCTGGTAATAAGGTGAACTGAAGAAATACTTGCAATAACTGAGTGGTTTGTTTGTATTTCTCAGGAGCTGCAACCATGCATCAGTCGCTGGCGCAAGACTAACTTTGTGGGTTGGATGTGAAATTTTACAATAGAGACGATGCCATGAGTTTATACTCTCATTTTCTTTCATCAAATTAACTGCTGCCTAGCTGTCGGGACTGCAAATTCAAGTAAATCCAAGAATGAGGAAAACTGACGCGATTACTATGCATAGAAACTAGACAGAAAGGCTGTTACAAAAAGTTTTACCTGTTTCTCAATCCCGGCTATCTGCTGCCTCAGCTGTGACGGTGGAGCAGAAGTATTAACATTGTTTTTCTTTGCATAATCTGAAAGAATGAGATCCTTGAGCGCACATTCCACCTTCAGCCACTGCTCATCAGTCAAAGATTGATGGCCAGATATGATGCGGCTCCCTAACCATTGTCTTGTCGGGCTTCAGCAACATCTTGGCCTTCTCATTATTGACATGTAATGCTTGCAGTGTAAGCACAAGACGATAGAATGCAGTGTAGGATGGGATACTTCTCAACCAGTCATCGTATATGTTATAAAGAACCATCTGCGGTTCTGTAGCGTTGAGACCAAACTTGTCAATCTTCAAGCAAGCTTGGAATGGCAGATGGACTTCCAACATACACTTCCTTGTGAAAATTAATTTGCTTTGGCTGCTCTTCAACCGGAAGCGATCGAACTAGTGCAGCAACCTCCTTGGCTGTCTTCCACTTGGCCAGCTGCCCTAGACGCTTTTGTCCTGCCCATACACTTCTGTGGATGACCTGCAGATTATAAGCCATTTTCATTCAAGTCTTCAAAGTTGTGATGCTGCGCTGTTATGCCATAATTGCAAGAAAACTAGAACTAAAAGCAAAATAAAGGGAAAATTATGTTAAGACAGATATGGCTCGGTGGGTTAAGATGAATACAATTGACAACCCATAAACAAGCATGTCATTTATTAAATAAGACATTTTTTTACTACAACAGAGATATTGACATAGAGCTAGATTTGTTACAGTTAGCATGGTTATTACCTTCATGATCTTGTTCATTGCTTGCTAGAGGGGCTTTGACCAGGGAAGCAGTTACCAAAAGCAGAGTGCAAATTATAAGCTAGATCAGTCCAATCATCCCCCCTGAAAGAAATATTAATCAACATTAAGCACACAAGACTCAAACAAGGCAAGAAATTGGTAGTTCATGGATACTCAAAATCATACCAGTCGGAGAAGGGTAGATGGACATATTGTTTGCCGTGTAGTTCATAAATTTTGTTCTTGTGTAACGTTCTATGCCGTGTGAATCGTAATCTCCCCATCTTAGTTGCACATCAATCCAATACTTGTACCGGCTTTCTGATCGAAGACATCCTTTGACTCAGAAACTAAGCTTGGCTTAGACATGTGCTTTCTGGTCGAAGACGTGCTCTGCTTCGCGACGGCGCAATTGGTGGCAAGGTGCTCTGGGAAAATCCCTGCATGGCTGAGAACAATGATGGCGTTTGTGGACGCCGTCTCCTCCCTAGAGGCCTTGACCATCCCCTAGGTCCGCTTCGCCGGACCCGGTGGCGCGACATCCTCCCTTCCTTGGAATTGCTGCCTGAGTGCTCATGGTGTCTACTGGACTAGAAGCTGGTGTTGGTTGCCTTGGCGGTCACGCGAGGCTTGGGGTGGCGTGGTGTTGGGCGATGGTTGCTGTTGTGGGGATGGCCTTCGGGTGGTATGTACATCGTCGCCGGTGTCTCTTAGACGACATCTTCCACAAGTCCAGTTGTTTCCTGTTGTCCATCGGCCGATCTCTAAAGATCTGCTTACCCACCAATAGAGTAATCATAATGCTCACTTACTAGACCTAAAATTTCATAATCCACCAAACTTTTTTGACTATCTCCTCAAGATCATAATCACCTAACTAAATCCACCTACAATTTTGGTTCAAGATCATAATCACCTAACTAAATCCATATTGTTGCAAGATTGATTGAAGATATGTTTATCCACTAATATAATAGTAGCCGTGCTCATATTAAACCTAAAATCTCATAATCCACCAAACATTTTTGGCTATCTCCTCGAGGTCACAATCACCTAACTAAATCCACCTAAAATTTTATCATACACCGTGAATTTGTGGTTCAAGATCATAATCACCTAACTAAATCCAAATTGTCGCAAGATTAATTGAAGATCTATTTATTCACCAATATAATAGTAGCTATGCTCATAGTAGACCTAAAATCTCATAAACCACTGAACATCTTTGAGTATATCCTCAACATCAATCATCTAACTCCATCCACCTATAATATCATAGTCCATAGACATATTTGCTTCAAGTCACCATCACCTAACTAAATCAAAAGTGTTCCAAGATTTAATTGAAGATTAGTTTATCCACCAATATAATAACCAGTATGCTCACGTGCTTAGATCTAAAATCTCATAATTCATTTTACATTTTTACTATCTCCTCAAGATCATAATCATCTAAGTAAATCCACATAAAAACTCATAATCCATCATCAAATTTGCTTCAAGATTACAATTACCTAACTACATCCAAATTGTTCCATTAATTAAAGATATATTTATCCACAAATACATCGTAGCCATGCTCATATTAGAGCTCAAACCTCATAATCCACCAAAAACTCATAATTGATTGTCAAATTTGCTTTAACATCACAATCACCTAACTAAATCCAATTTATTCCTAGATTAATTGAAGATATGTTTATCCACCAATATAATAGTAGCCATGCATATACTAGACCTACAATCTCATAATTCACAGAACATCCACCATAAAATTTGGTTCAAGATAACAATCACTAAACTAAATTCAAATTAAGGCAAAATTAGTTAAAGATCTATCGTGCTCACTAACTATTTTCTCAAGAGCACAATCACTTAACTAAATCCACCAAAAATCTTATAATCCACCGTAAAATTTAGTTGAAGATCACAATCACTTAACTAAATCCACTAAACAATCATAATCCATCGTCAAAATTTGCTTCAAGATAACAATCATCACCTAACAAAATCTTTGTTCCAAGAATAATTAAAGATGTCTCACAATCCACCAAACATCTTTGACTATTCCCTCGAGATCACAATCATCTGACTATATTCACCAAAAACTCATGGTCCATAATCAAATTTGCTTCAACATAATAATCACCTAACTAAATCCAAATTGTTGTAAGATTAATTCAAAATATATTTATCCACCAATATAAAGTAGACATGCTCATACTAGACCTAAAATCTATATCCACCTATCTCCTCAAGATCGCGATCACCTAACAAAATCCACCTATTCATAATCCCCGGGATATTTGGTTCAAGATAACAATCACATAACTAAATCCAAATATTTCCAAGATTAATTAAAGATCTATTTATCTACCAATATAATAATCATCTTGCTCACTTACTAGCCCTAAAATCTGATAATTTACCGAACACCTTTGACTATCTCCTCAAGATCATAATCACCTAACTAAATCCACCTAAAGTCTCAAAATCCACCGTAAAATTTGATTCACAATTGTACCTAACTAAATACAAATAGTTTCAAGATTAGGATATGTTTATCACCAATATAACAATCACCATACTCGCCCAATAGACATAAATCCCTTAAAACATATTTGACCAACTTCTAAAATACAAATAGTTTCAATATCAATTAAAAGTTTGATATATCCACCATATAATAATCATCATGCTCATACTAGACCTACAATCTCATAATCAAAAACCAAACATATTTGACTATCTCCTCGAGATCACAAATCACCTAACTAAATCTATTCCATTCCACTAAGAACTCCTTTGGCCTTGGTATAACTTGATACTCCCTAGGTGGATGGAATAAAGGGTGCCACGAGCTGCTTGTAGATTCCACTTCTTCAAACCTTCTTGGTTAGGTATGCAGATGCGACCTCCAAACCAAAGAACACATTGCTCGTCTTCTGAGAATGCAGGGCTTTCCCATGCACAATCATTTCATTGATTTCTTCTATTCTTCTTGATTCAACCTAGGAGTGGGCCTAATATCGAAGTTAGCGAGATAGCCACTACTGACTAACTCTACGCCAAACTTATCGAGGCCTTCAGATAGCACCAATTGCTCTGCTTGGTCAAGGCAGAAACGGGACACGACTTCCTGCTGAGATTATCCATTGCGACACTTATCTGAGTGGTAATGGATATTAAAGTCATAGTGGTGGATTAAATCTACCCATCTTCTTTTTCTCATGTTTAAGTTCATCTAGAAGAAGACATACTTAAAGATGCACTACTGCTACTAGATCCAAATCATGGGTCAGGTAGTTCTCTTCATGAGGACGTAGTTGCCTTGATAGATATGCTACGAGTCTTCCTTCTTACATCAAGACAAAACAAAGTCTATGGTTAGATGCATCACAATAATTATAAAACTCGTATAAATGTCCAAGTTGGCTAAGGACGGACTAGTGGTTAACCTTTTCTTAAACACTCGGAAGCTCTCTTCACACTTGGGCGTTCATTCAAACTTCTTATCTTTGTTAAGGAGTTAAGTCATCGGTGGTGCTCGAAAGTCTTCCACAAATTTGCGGTAATAACCCGTAAGTCTAAGGAAACTTCTGACTTCACATTCGTTTAGCCTTCCACTTGGTTACAGATTCTATCCTTGATGGGTCTATTAACAAACCTTTCTATGGACAAACATGTCCTCATAACCCAACTTCTTTTAGCCAAATTTTATACTTCTTGAACTTGGCACATAATTAGGGTTCTTGAAGTTTGTCCAAAACCATTCTCAACTGTTGCGTATGATCTTCCTCGGAGGGAGAATAGACTAAGAGATCATCAATGATGATAACCACAAGCTTGTCCAAGAACTCGTGAACAGGTTGCTCATGATGTTCATCAAATAGGTGGAGTATACATGTTAGTCCAAGGGCCACATCCTTACGCTTAATATTCAGCTCCGTTGTCGTAGCTCGACCAAGTCATGGCTTGGTGAGACCTTAACAGTTGATAGGATTTGGGTGTGAGGGTGAAAGTTCACCACAACATACTTAAACACCGTTCCTCCAACTGTTATGAGGCTCACATGGCCAAACTTTCATAAGGTTATCACATACCATGAAAATTGCCATCTTTTAAAATTAATCCAAAATGATGATCTTGTACACATACCATTCTTGGGGAGGGACACCAAAATCACCTACGTCTAAAAACTCTGATCCACATGTATCATATTCATGATTATCCATATGGGGCTACAAGCTACTAAGCTTTGATCAAAACATCACAAATCCGAGTGCCAAAGTTATCTTCATCATAGAATCCAAGTAGTTGTATCATTTAACGTAAAGGAAACACAAGTTGTGCTACTCCAAGAACCTTGTTTCCTTACTATTAATCCAATCCTAGATGTTCCAATAATCCACCATTTTCATAATCATGATTGATGTTGCTAAGTCTCATCTAGCCTAAAAGAAACACAAGTTGTGTTATTTCGAAATCCTTGTTTCCTTACTACTAATTCAATCGCAGATGCTCCAATAATCCACCAAATATCCTAATCATGATTGGTGCTGCAAAGTCCCATCTAACCTATATAAATCTGATATCTCCAAGGTTGATCATACTACACCCTAAAGTTCTTCAACTTCAATCCCCAAAAGTGTGAATTTAACACAAAGAAATCCACCAACATCATAACCATGATTTAAATAAACACCAAATCCATGGTTATCTAAATCCAATATAAACCATAAGTTCTATTGACGAACTATGGATCTTTATATGTACAATTAAAGTTATTTATCCATCGTCAAATTTGGTTCAAGATCACAATCACCTAACTAAATCCAAATTGTTCCAAGATATTAGATATGTTAATCCACCAATACAATAATCACCCATGCTCTACTAGACCTAGAATCTCATAATTCACCAAAAATCGTTGACTATCTCGATATCACTTCTACATCACCATCATACTCCAATCATAACTCAAAACAATTTATGTATGGCACCACCCAACTTGGCGCATTGGGGATTAAGGATGTAAAATAATTAACTAACATAATCACAATCTCGTGTTAGGCTTTATTCCAGGCAAAAGTTGTTGGTGTTTAGCCGGTACTCTTACAATTCCATCAATATTAGTCCATGCTATCAAAACTTTTACAGCTAAACAGTTTCTTGTGCTAGATTTGGTTCAGAGAAAGGCTTGAGCTTGAGAGAGCAGAAACTCTAAATAAGTTGCACTTGGTACAGTTGAAGGCCTAGACTAGAGTGCAACACGACTTCTATCTCTCCAAACTCACCCACACAACACAATAGTTGTGGCACCTCACTCCACAACAACCATGACATGCCATCTCGAGTAGTAGATCCACGTGCAGACATCAGATTTCCCCACAACCGTTCACCATCACGGCTGACGCACATGCATAGGGTGGATGATGCCTTTCTGCCTTTCTCCTCCAAGTGCCCTCTTACTGCCTTCATCGCTTCCCCTATCATCATCCCCTCACCGCTCGACTCCAGGTTCAAAATCTAACGGTAGTGGCAGTCCGCTCCCGACGACATTTTCACCCCTTACCCCACACCACTCGTGCACTATCCGCTCCACGCCAGTCTAGTTGGGCATCCTTTGCTTGGCTACGGGTTGCTTTGTGTGCTGCCTCGATCCCACAACCCGTGTTTCCCTGCTGGGTGCCGCCATAGCCAAATGCTCGAGCACCACCTGTCGGCAAAGCAAGAGCAGGGGCAGTCGGCACCGCAATGTCTAACCCACGGGATGTGTGCACGATGCTACCTGTCGCCGAGGCCAAGGGGCCCCAACAAGGGAACGTGGGATGCGGCATCAAGTCCGTTACACATAACCCGCATACAAGGGAAGGACACCAAGCCAAATCAACGAGGAACAAAAATTGCACGACTTCGACATCCACTTCTTCTAGTTTCACCGCCTAGTGCTTCGTCCGATTCTTCCAGTTTCAACCTGTAGATTCTCATGTTTATGTTCTTAGAAACTTCCCTCCCAGTCGATAATCGAGGCACTCTTAGCACTTCATCTTTTCATGTTCCTAGTTTTGCTCATGTAACTCGACCCATGCAACTCATTTCAGGTGGTTAGATCGTTGACTTTGGTTGTAGGGTCATTCTTGACTTTTAATTCTTGTTTTGATTACGATCCTCACACGAATGCTCTACTTGTTGCTGGCCCTCGACGCTATAACTCCCAGGCCCTCTTGGAGCTTGACTGGCTTCAGCTTCCCTCCAATGACACCGCCGCCAGTCTCTCCGCCTCTCTCCGTCTACTCACTATTCGTGGCATCGTCTTGGTCACTCGTGTAGAATAATCATCATCCTCACTAACTATTTTCTCAAGAGCACAATGACCTAACTAAATCCACCTAAATCCTATAATCCACAATAAAATTTAGTTGAAGATCACAATCACCTAGGTAAATCCACCAAAAAATCATAATCCATCGTCAAATTTGCTTCAAGATAACAATCACCTAAATTAATCCAATTTGTCCCAAGATTTTAAAGATATGTCTCATAATCCACCAAACATCTTTGACTATTCCCTCAAGATCCCAATCACCTGACGAAATCCACCAAGAACTCATGATCCATTGTCAAATTCACTTCAAGATAACAATCACCTAACTAAATCAAAATTGTTGTAAGATTAGTTGAAAGTATATTTATCCACCAATATAAAGCAGACATGCTCATACTAGACCAAAAATCTCATATCCACCGAACATCTTTAGCTATCTCCTGAAGATCACAATCACTTAACCAAATCCACCTAAACATAATCCCCTATGATATTTGGTTCGAGATAACAATCACGTACCTAAATCCAAATATTTCCAAGATTAATTAAAGATCTATTTATTTAACAATATAATAATCATCATGCCCACTTACTAGTCGTAAAATTTGATAATCCACTGAACACCTCTGACTATCTCGTCAAGATCATAATCACCTAACTAAATCCACCTAAAGTCTCACAATCCTTCATCAAATTTGGTTCAAGATCACAATTATACCTAACTAAATACAAATAGTTTCGAGATTAAATAAGGATATGTTTATTCATCGATATAATAATCACCATACTCGCCTAATAGACATAAATCCCTTAATCCACCGAACATATTTGACCATCTTCTAAAGATCAAAATCACCTAACTAAAATCCAAATTGTTCCAATATTAATTATAATTATGATTTATCCACCAATATAGTAATCATCATGCTCATACAAAACGTAAAATCTGATAATCAACCGAACATATTTGACTATCTCCTCAAGATCACAATCACCCAACTAAATCCATTCCATTCCACTAAGAACTCCTTTGATGTTGGTATAACTTGGTACGCCCTAGGTGGATGGAATAAAGGGGTGCCACGAGTTGCTCATAGATTCCACTTCTACAAACCTTCTTGGTTAGGTATGCAAATGTGACCCACAAACCAAAGAACACATTGGTCGTCTTCTGAGAATGTAGGGCTTCCCCATGCTTGATCATTTCATTGATTTCTTCTATTCATTATTCAACCTAGGAGTGGGCCTAATATCAAAGTTAGCGAGATAGCCACTACTGACTAGCTCTACGCCAAACATATCCAAGCCTTCAGGTAGCACTAATTGCTCTGCTTAGTCAAGGCAGGACATGGACACAACTTCCTGCTGAGAGTATCCACTGCGACACTTATCTAGGTGGTAATGGATATCAAAGTCAAAGTGGTTGTTTAAATCTACCCGTCTTTTATCATTTTTATGTTCATCTAGAAGAAGACATACGTAAAGCATGCACTACTGTTGCTAGATCCAAATCATGGGTAGGGTATTTCTCTTCGTGAGGACGTAGTTGCCTTGATAGATAGGCTACAAGTATTCCTTCTTACATGAAGACAGAATGAAGTCCATACTTAGATGCATCACAATAATTTTAAAACTCTTACAAATGTCTGGGCTGGCTAAGGACGGATCAGTGGTTAACCTTTTCTTAAACTCTCAAAAGCTCTCTTCACACTTGGTCATTCATTCAAACTTCTTATCTTTCTTCGGGAGTTAAGTGATCGATGGCGCTCGAAAGTCTTCCACAAATTTGCGGTAATAACCCGAAATCCGAGAAACTTCTGACTTAACATTCGTTTGGCCTTCCACTTGGTTACGTATTCTATCCTTGACGGGTCTATTAACAGACCTTCTATGGAAAAAACATGTCCTCATAACCCAACTTTTTTTAGCCAAATTTTATACTCCTTGAACTTGGCATATAATTGGGGTTCTTGAAGTTTGTCCACAACGATTCGTAAGTGTTGCTTATGATCTCAATATTGATAACCACGAACTTGTACAAGAACATGTTGTTCATGATGTTCATGAAATAGGTGGAGTATAAGGGTTAGTCCATGGGCTACATCCTTAGGCTTAATATCCAACTTCGTTTTCGCGGCTCAACCAAGTCATGGCTTGGTGATACTTAAGAGTTGATAGGATTTGGGTGTGAGGGTGAAAGTTCACCATAACATACTTAAACATTGTCTCCCTAATGCCAACTGGTATGAGGTTCACATGGCCAAACTCCCACAAGGTTATCATATACCATGAAAATTGCCATCTTTTTAAATTAATCCAGAAATGATGATCTTGTACTCATCACATTCTTGCGGAGGGACACCAAAATCACCTACGTCTAACAACTCTGATCCACATGTATCATATTCATGATTATCCATATGGGGCACATACAACTTAGATAAAACATCACAAATCCGAGTGCGAAAGTTATCTTCATCCTAAAATCCAAGTAGATATATAATTTAACCTAAACGAAACACAAGTTGTGCTACTCCAAGATCCTTGTTTCCTTACTATTAATCCAATCCCAGATGCTCCAATAATCCACCATTTTTCATAATCATGATTGGTGTTGCTAAGGCCCATCTAGCCTAAAGGAAACACAAGTTGTGTTACTTCAAAATCCTGGTTTCCTTTCTACAATCCCATATGCTCCAATAATCCACAATTATCATAATCATGATTGGTGTTGCAAACTATCATCTAACCTATATAAATATGATATATCCAAGGTTGATCATACTACACCCTGAAGTTCTCAAACTTCAATCCCCAAAAGTGTGAATTTAACACGAAGTAATCCACCAACATCATAACCATGATTTAAATAAACTCCAAATTCATGGTTATCTAAATACAATATAAACCACAAGTTCTATTGACGAACAATGGATCTTTATATGTATAATTAAAGTTATTTATCCGTCATGAAATTTGGTTAAGATCACAATCACCTAACTAAATCCAAATTGTTCCAAGATTAGTAGATCTGTTTATCCACCAATATAATAATCACCATGCTCAACTAGACCTCAAATCTCATAACCACCAAAAATCATTGACTTCTCATGAATACCACTTCTACATCACCATCAGATTGGGCTTTATTCCAGGTAAAAATTATTGGTGCTTAACCGGTGCTCTTACAATTCCATAAGTTAAGCAAATCAATGTAAGTCCATGCTATCATAACTTTTATAGCTTGGTGGTTTCTTGGGCTAGATTTGGTTACAGAGAAAGGCTTCAACTTGAGAGAGCATAAACTCTAAATAAGTTGCACTTGGTACAGCTGAAGGTCTAGACTAGAGTGCAACACGATTTATGTCTCTCCAAACTCACCCACACAACACAATAGTTGTGGCACCTCACTCCACAACAACCATGACATGCCATCCCGTGTAGTAGATCCACGTGCAGACATCAGATCTGCCCACAACCGCCCACCATCACGGCTGACTCACAGGTATAGGGTGATGCCTTTCTCCTCCACACAAGTGCCCTCATCCTGCCTTCCTTGCTTAATTCCCTCACCGCTCGACCCCAGCTTCAAAATCTAAAGGTGGCGGCAGTCCGCTCCCGACGACATTTTCACCTCTTCCTCCACACCCCTTGTGCACTATCCGCTCCACACCAGTCTAGTTGGGCATCCTTTGCTTGGCTACGGGTTGCTTTGTGTGCTGCCTCGATCCCACAACCCGTGTTCCCCTGCTAGGCGCCGCCATAACCGAACGCTCGAGCACCACCTATCGGCAAAGCAGGAGCAGGGGCAGTCGGCACCGCAATGTCTAACCCATGGGATGTGTGCACGACGCTACCTGTCGCCTAGGCCAGGGGCCCCCAACAAGGGAACATAGGATGCGACATTAAGTTCGTGACACATAACCCGCATACAAGGGAAGGACACCAAGCCAGATCGACGAGGAACAAAAATTGTGCGACTTCTACACCCACTTCTTCTAGTTTCATCGCCTAGTGCTTCTTCGTCTGATTCTTCCAGTTTTGTCTACCATTCGACCTCTAGATTCTCATGTTCATGTTCTTAGGAACTTCCCACCCAGTCGATAGTCAAGGCACTCTTAGCACTTCATCTTTTCATGTTCCTAGTTTTGCTCATGTAACTCGACTCATGCAGCTCATTTCAGGTGGTTAGATTGTTGACTCTGGTTGTAGGGTCATTCTTGACTTTAACTCTTGTTCTGATTACGATCCTCACACGGATGCTCTACTTGTTGCTGGCCCTCGGCATTATAACTCCCAAGCGCTTGATTGGCTTCACCTTTTCTCTGATGACACCGCCGCCGGTCTCTCCGCCTGTCCTCGTGCATCGACTCTTTGTGGCATCATCATCTTGGTCACTCATGTAGAATAATCATCATGCTCACTAACTATTTTCTCAAGAGCACAATCACGTAACTAAATCCACCTAGAATCTTATAATCCACCGTAAAATTTAGTTGAAGATCAAATTCACCTAACTAAATCCACCAAAAAATCATAATCCATCATCAAATTTGCTTCAAGATAACAATCACCTAACTAAATCCAATTTGTTCCAAGATTAATTAAAGATATGTCTCATAATCCACCAAACATCTTTGACTATTCCCTCGAGATCACAATCACCTGACTAAATCCACCAAAAACTCATGATACATCATCAAATTTGTTTCAGGACAACAATCACCTAACTAAATCCAAACTGGTGTAAGGTTAATTGAAAATATATTTATCCACCAATATAAAGTAGACATGCGCATATTAGATCTAAAATCTCATATCCTCAGAACATCTTTAATTATCTTCTGAAGATCACAATAACCTAACAAAATCCACCTAATCATAATCCCCCGTAATATTTGGTTCAAGATAACAATCAAGTAACTAAATCCAAATATTCTCAAGATTAATCAAAGATCTATTTATCGACCAATATAATAATCATGATGCTCACTTACTAGACCTAAAATCGGATAATCCATGAAACACCTTTGACTATCTCCTCAAGATCATAATCACCTAACTAAAATCCACCTAAAGTCTCATAGTCCACCGTAAAATTTGTTTCAAGATCACGATTATACCTAACTAAATACAAAAAGTTTCGAGATTAATTAAGGATCTGTTTATTCATCAATATAATAATCACCATATACTCGCCCAATGGACTTAAATCCCTTAATCCACCAAACATATTTAACCATCTTTTGAAGATCAAAACCATATAACTAAAATCCTAATTATTCCAATAGTACTTAAAATTTTGATTTATCCACCACCATAATAATCATCATGCTCATACTAGACCTAAAATCTAATAATCAACCGAACATATTTGACTATCTCCTCAAAATCGCAATCACCTAACTAAATCCATATAAAATCTCATGATCCACCATAAAATTTGGTTCAAGATTACAATCACCTAACTAAATCCAAATTGTTTCAAGATTAATTAAAGACATATTATCCATCAATATAATAATCGTCATGCTCACCTAGTAGCTCTAAAATTAACATTCTCATGTTGGGCTTTATTCCAATCAAAAGTTATTGCTTCTTAAGCGGTGCTCTGGCCATTACGTAAGTTATGCACATCGATATAAGTACATGTTATCACAACCTTGACAGCTAGGCTAGGTTTCTTGTGCTAGGTTTGGTTTAGAGAGAGGAGAAACTCTGACTAAGTTGCACTCTGTACGGTTGAAGATTCATGCCTTTGCATCTTAAAGGTCTCTTGATGCTAGGTCAATGCGATTTGAACAATCGAACAATTTTAATCTCAAGAACGATGCTAGTATAGATTCCATCAGATGGTACATTGTCCCCCAGTGATTGATATTGTCCACTCTTGTCACGTGTCTGGGGTATCCACCTAGTGAGGGCTCTACACTAGACTGACCAAGGTACTAAGTCTAGCCCCATCTCATATTGTGGTAATGTGCTTGCACATGTAAGGTTGGTGACTTGCACAATATGTCTATTTGAAAACATCTCCACTTCATCTCCATTTTGTAAGACCTTATTTTTTCAGATTCATTCCATGGGCATTAGTGGCACCCTTGGGTTTTTGTAATACACTTATGAGTAACAAGATTCTTCCCAAGTCCTAGGATTTATGTAACTTGCATGGCTAAGCAATATAATTAAACTTGCACCTATGACCCACATTTATTTGTGACTAGTGGGTATGGTATGTACTCCTACGTTTAGAAATGAGGGATATTAAGAATGTCAAATGGGTGTCAATATCAAGCACATAGGGCATAGCTAAACCCTAGCTAATTGACTTAGCATAGCAATACCAGTAAACAATACTTTATCCATGCAAAATAATTCTAAGTGTGTAATGCAAATATGAGTTCAACATGATCAAAGTAGGTTGCTTGCCTCGCACAACAAAGTCTTTAATATTCTTCGAAGGGATAGTGTTCATGATGATTATTTCTTGAAACAAACCAATTTATCATCTCTTGATGGCTGGTGGGCTGAAAAGAGGATGTGAAACATACTTGTAAGAAATAAGCGCTAAACATGTTACCATGGAATAACACAATAAAACATATGACTCAAATTCAAGTTCAATGATTGCATCTCATCTTTTTCTAATGAACACAAATTGCAACAAGACAACATAATTATTCCAAGCTTTATTGAAGGCTTGCCCTTTGGGTTCAGATTTCCATGACACGAATCTAACGCCACATATAAGTTTAAACCAAATTTTGCATAGCATCAAATATTTGGTAATTGTTACCACTAGATTCTTTTGGTATACATCCAGATTTGTAGTTTAGATCTGACATACAATGTTTGACTCTAACAGCACAGTGCGCACTTTCTGAATTGCTTGCACGAATTGGTGCAGACTCTTGGTTCCATCAAACTCTCAGCTCCATGGAACAAGTTTGTAACTATGTATTTAGTGCGGTGATGGGCCTTCCACATAGCAAAGCAAGTTTAGTATTTCATCTAGCATACTTCCTACTAGACAAATTATGAAATGGGCATAAAAAAACGTACCTAAAAACAGCATGTGTACAGCATGCATAGACTTCTCTTGCTCCTTGATGCAGCAGCAGCTCAGCTTCTTTAGCAATAGTTCCTAATTTAATTGTGATAAGTCTTATTAGGATATTCATATTTAGAAGCGAAGATTATCAAATGGTAGCTACTTTTGGTATGCAACAAGATGTTATAATTTACTTTCTCAGTTGTCAAACATGAATGTGGAACACTTCAGCATGTTTCCAACTTTAAACTATATTGCATTTTGCAAGTCATATGACTTGTATCCACACCTTATTAAATAAATTTAACTAACTATATAATATTTAATTTCTGCATTAAATCATGGAGCAACTGCCCCTCTGTGAGATTGTCAATCTTAGAATTATGTTTCCTACAACTTAAAAGGGATAACTTACCTGCTGTATCTATCATATCAGCCACTTATCCTCTAACATCTCCAATCAGATTCAATGCCTGCAATAAAAGCACATGACAAGTTATGCTTGTTTAATCTGATAGAACTGATCACATAAAAGCATGAAAAAATAAAACTAGCATGCACCATGTGAAACAGTGTTGGATTTGCCCAAGGATCAACACACACATATATAATGGAGAAGAAGAACACGCAGAGGTTTTCTGGCACCGCACACTTGTGCCCTTTTCTCTTGTTCAACTTAGCAACAAACTCAGGTGATTACAAGTCCTTAAGTACCCGGACTAACCACAACACGCACGCACGCACCCACTAAACACACTTTTGCATGCAGCCACGGTCAAGCCACACACATCGGCTGAACCATGACTAGCTCCACTAGCCGGTAGAAACGACATCTGATAACCACCTCTCTGGCCGCTCAGTTTCGGCCGATCTCCTCGCACTTGGAGATGCACAACACTGCTGATTATCAGGTCCACAACTAAGCCATTCTAATAACTAATTTTATCCATGCAGTACGTGCATGCTACTCACCTAACGGACACCCACACATGCATCCACTTTCTTCTAAGACTGACTCAAAATTACACATGATCTAATTAATCGTCTACACTTAGCAGTAATAACAAGATTAGTTCCAACAATCACCTCCCTAATCTTGTTATTACTTAGTCCTCTCTTGAAACCCATGGCGTCGATGTCATTGGTGCAACACGTAGACGGCCACCAATGCCATCTTGTCACGCTGATTACAGCCGCCGCCACTAGCTTCATTGAGAACCATACCCTCCTACGCCTTCACCGCGAGTGTGCTCCCGCGACAAGCTCGCTGCCTCATGTTCGCCACCGGTGCCGCAACTCCCCGATGACTCGCCTCCACATTGTCGCCGATGACGCGCCTTGTCGACAACTCCGACATGGACCTCCTCGTGGGAGTGGCCTCCCCCCCATGGCCATCACCGCCTTGCCGCCGGTGCCGCAACTTACCGGGCAGCATACCTTTCTCCACCGCTCGTGACGCAGCTCGACGACGATGAAGAACCGGACCTCGACACATGAGGCCCTCGCGGCAAGCGTGCCGCCTTGAACTCCGCCCTTGCCTTATGGGCAAGGTTGAGCCACTCCGGCGACCAGGCGAGCGCGGTAGAGTGAGCGAACCTTCTCCGACCATGGCTCTGAATACCAAGTGTCGGATTTGCCCAAGGATCAACACACACATATATAATGGAGAAGAAGAACACGCAGAGGTTTTCTGGCACCGCACACTTGTGCCCTTTTCTCTTGTTCAACTTAGCAACAAACTCAGGTGATTACAAGTCCTTAAGTACCCGGACTAACCACAACACGCACGCACGCACCCACTAAACACACTTTTGCATGCAGCCACGGTCAAGCCACACACATCGGCTGAACCATGACTAGCTCCACTAGCCGGTAGAAACGGCATCTGATAACCACCTCTCTGGCCGCTCAGTTTCGGCCGATCTCCTCGCACTTGGAGATGCACAACACTGCTGATTATCAGGTCCACAACTAAGCCATTCTAATAACTAATTTTATCCATGCAGTACGTGCATGCTACTCACCTAACGGACACCCACACATGCATCCACTTTCTTCTAAGACTGACTCAAAATTACACATGATCTAATTAATCGTCTACACTTAGCAGTAATAACAAGATTAGTTCCAACAATCACCTCCCTAATCTTGTTATTACTTAGTCCTCTCTTGAAACCCATGGCGTCGATGTCATTGGTGCAACACGTAGACGGCCACCAATGCCATCTTGTCACGCTGATTACAGCCGCCGCCACTAGCTTCATTGAGAACCATACCCTCCTACGCCTTCACCGCGAGTGTGCTCCCGCGACAAGCTCGCTGCCTCATGTTCGCCACCGGTGCCGCAACTCCCCGATGACTCGCCTCCAGATTGTCGCCGATGACGCGCCTTGTCGACAACTCCGACATGGACCTCCTCGTGGGAGTGGCCTCCCCCCCATGGCCATCACCGCCTTGCCGCCGGTGCCGCAACTTACCGGGCAGCATACCTTTCTCCACCGCTCGTGACGCAGCTCGACGACGATGAAGAACCGGACCTCGACACATGAGGCCCTCACGGCAAGCGTGCCGCCTTGAACTCCGCCCTTGCCTTATGGGCAAGGTTGAGCCACTCCGGCGACCAGGCGAGCGCGACAGAGTGAGCGAACCTTCTCCGACCATGGCTCTGAATACCAAGTGTTGGATTTGCCCAAGGATCAACACACACATATATAATGGAGAAGAAGAACACGCAGAGGTTTTCTGGCACCGCACACTTGTGCCCTTTTCTCTTGTTCAACTTAGCAACAAACTCAGGTGATTACAAGTCCTTAAGTACCCGGACTAACCACAACACGCACGCACGCACCCACTAAACACACTTTTGCATGCAGCCACGGTCAAGCCACACACATCGGCTGAACCATGACTAGCTCCACTAGCCGGTAGAAACGGCATCTGATAACCACCTCTCTGGCCGCTCAGTTTCGGCCGATCTCCTCGCACTTGGAGATGCACAACACTGCTGATTATCAGGTCCACAACTAAGCCATTCTAATAACTAATTTTATCCATGCAGTACGTGCATGCTACTCACCTAACGGACACCCACACATGCATCCACTTTCTTCTAAGACTGACTCAAAATTACACATGATCTAATTAATCGTCTACACTTAGCACTAATAACAAGATTAGTTCCAACAATCACCTCCCTAATCTTGTTATTACTTAGTCCTCTCTTGAAACCCATGGCGTCGATGTCATTGGTGCAGCACGTAGACGACCACCAATGCCATCTTATCACGCTGATTACAGCCGCCGCCACTAGCTTCATTGAGAACCATACCCTCCTACGCCTTCACCGCGAGTGTGCTCCCGCGACAAGCTCGCTGCCTCATGTTCGCCACCGGTGCCGCAACTCCCCGATGACTCGCCTCCACATTGTCGCCGATGACGCGCCTTGTCGACAACTCCGACATGGACCTCCTCGTGGGAGTGGCCTCCCCCCCATGGCCATCACCGCCTTGCCGCCGGTGCCGCAACTTACCGGGCAGCATACCTTTCTCCACCGCTCGTGACGCAGCTCGACGACGATGAAGAACCGGACCTCGACACATGAGGCCCTCGCGGCAAGCGTGCCGCCTTGAACTCCGCCCTTGCCTTATGGACAAGGTTGAGCCACTCCGGCGACCAGGCGAGCGCGACAGAGTGAGCGAACCTTCTCCGACCATGGCTCTGAATACCAAGTGTTGGATTTGCCCAAGGATCAACACACACATATATAATGGAGAAGAAGAACATGCAGAGGTTTTCTGGCACCGCACACTTGTGCCCTTTTCTCTTGTTCAACTTAGCAACAAACTCAGGTGATTACAAGTCCTTAAGTACCCGGACTAACCACAACACGCACGCACGCACCCACTAAACACACTTTTGCATGCAGCCACGGTCAAGCCACACACATCGGCTGAACCATGACTAGCTCCACTAGCCGGTAGAAACGGCATCTGATAACCACCTCTCTGGCCGCTCAGTTTCGGCCGATCTCCTCGCACTTGGAGATGCACAACACTGCTGATTATCAGGTCCACAACTAAGCCATTCTAATAACTAATTTTATCCATGCAGTACGTGCATGCTACTCACCTAACGGACACCCACACATGCATCCACTTTCTTCTAAGGCTGACTCAAAATTACACATGATCTAATTAATCGTCTACACTTAGCACTAATAACAAGATTAGTTCCAACAATCACCTCCCTAATCTTGTTATTACTTAGTCCTCTCTTGAAACCCATGGCGTCGATGTCATTGGTGCAGCACGTAGACGGCCACCAATGCCATCTTGTCACGCTGATTACAGCCGCCGCCACTAGCTTCATTGAGAACCATACCCTCCTACGCCTTCACCGCGAGTGTGCTCCCGCGACAAGCTCGCTGCCTCATGTTCGCCACCGGTGCCGCAACTCCCCGATGACTCGCCTCCACATTGTCGCCGATGACGCGCCTTGTCGACAACTCCGACATGGACCTCCTCGTGGGAGTGGCCTCCCCCCCATGGCCATCACCGCCTTGCCGCCGGTGCCGCAACTTACCGGGCAGCATACCTTTCTCCACCGCTCGTGACGCAGCTCGACGACGATGAAGAACCGGACCTCGACACATGAGGCCCTCGCGGCAAGCGTGCCGCCTTGAACTCCGCCCTTCCCTTATGGGCAAGGTTGAGCCACTCCGGCGACCAGGCGAGCGCGACAGAGTGAGCGAACCTTCTCCGACCATGGCTCTGAATACCAAGTGTTGGATTTGCCCAAGGATCAACACACACATATATAATGGAGAAGAAGAACACGCAGAGGTTTTCTGGCACCGCACACTTGTGCCCTTTTCTCTTGTTCAACTTAGCAACAAACTCAGGTGATTACAAGTCCTTAAGTACCCGGACTAACCACAACACGCACGCACGCACCCACTAAACACACTTTTGCATGCAGCCACGGTCAAGCCACACACATCGGCTGAACCATGACTAGCTCCACTAGCCGGTAGAAACGGCATCTGATAACCACCTCTCTGGCCGCTCAGTTTCGGCCGATCTCCTCGCACTTAAAGATGCACAACACTGCTGATTATCAGGTCCACAACTAAGCCATTCTAATAACTAATTTTATCCATGCAGTACGTGCATGCTACTCACCTAACGGACACCCACACATGCATCCACTTTCTTCTAAGACTGACTCAAAATTACACATGATCTAATTAATCGTCTACACTTAGCACTAATAACAAGATTAGTTCCAACAATCACCTCCCTAATCTTGTTATTACTTAGTCCTCTCTTGAAACCCATGGCGTCGATGTCATTGGTGCAGCACGTAGACGGCCACCAATGCCATCTTGTCACGCTGATTACAGCCGCCGCCACTAGCTTCATTGAGAACCATACCCTCCTACGCCTTCACCGCGAGTGTGCTCCCGCGACAAGCTCGCTGCCTCATGTTCGCCACCGGTGCCGCAACTCCCCGATGACTCGCCTCCACATTGTCGCCGATGACGCGCCTTGTCGACAACTCCGACATGGACCTCCTCGTGGGAGTGGCCTCCCCCCATGGCCATCACCGCCTTGCCGCCGGTGCCGCAACTTATCGGGCAGCATACCTTTCTCCACCGCTCGTGACGCAGCTCGACGACGATGAAGAACCGGACCTCGACACATGAGGCCCTCGCGACAAGCGTGCCGCCTTGAACTCCGCCCTTGCCTTATGGGCAAGGTTGAGCCACTCCGGCGACCAGGCGAGCGCGACAGAGTGAGCGAACCTTCTCCGACCATGGCTCTGAATACCAAGTGTTGGATTTGCCCAAGGATCAACACACACATATATAATGGAGAAGAAGAACACGCAGAGGTTTTCTGGCACCGCACACTTGTGCCCTTTTCTCTTGTTCAACTTAGCAACAAACTCAGGTGATTACAAGTCCTTAAGTACCCGGACTAACCACAACACGCACGCACGCACCCACTAAACACACTTTTGCATGCAGCCACGGTCAAGCCACACACATCGGCTGAACCATGACTAGCTCCACTAGCCGGTAGAAACGGCATCTGATAACCACCTCTCTGGCCGCTCAGTTTCGGCCGATCTCCTCGCACTTGGAGATGCACAACACTGCTGATTATCAGGTCCACAACTAAGCCATTCTAATAACTAATTTTATCCATGCAGTACGTGCATGCTACTCACCTAACGGACACCCACACATGCATCCACTTTCTTCTAAGACTGACTCAAAATTACACATGATCTAATTAATCGTCTACACTTAGCACTAATAACAAGATTAGTTCCAACAATCACCTCCCTAATCTTGTTATTACTTAGTCCTCTCTTGAAACCCATGGCGTCGATGTCATTGGTGCAGCACGTAGACGGCCACCAATGCCATCTTATCACGCTGATTACAGCCGCCGCCACTAGCTTCATTGAGAACCATACCCTCCTACGCCTTCACCGCGAGTGTGCTCCCGCGACAAGCTCGCTGCCTCATGTTCGCCACCGGTGCCGCAACTCCCCGATGACTCGCCTCCACATTGTCGCCGATGACGCGCCTTGTCGACAACTCCGACATGGACCTCCTCGTGGGAGTGGCCTCCCCCCCATGGCCATCACCGCCTTGCCGCCGGTGCCGCAACTTACCGGGCAGCATACCTTTCTCCACCGCTCGTGACGCAGCTCGACGACGATGAAGAACCGGACCTCGACACATGAGGCCCTCGCGGCAAGCGTGCCGCCTTGAACTCCGCCCTTGCCTTATGGGCAAGGTTGAGCCACTCCGGCGACCAGGCGAGCGCGGCAGAGTGAGCGAACCTTCTCCGACCATGGCTCTGAATACCAAGTGTTGGATTTGCCCAAGGATCAACACATACATATATAATGGAGAAGAAGAACACGCAGAGGTTTTCTGGCACCGCACACTTGTGCCCTTTTCTCTTGTTCAACTTAGCAACAAACTCAGGTGATTACAAGTCCTTAAGTACCCGGACTAACCACAACACGCACGCACGCACCCACTAAACACACTTTTGCATGCAGCCACGGTCAAGCCACACACATCGGCTGAACCATGACTAGCTCCACTAGCCGGTAGAAACGGCATCTGATAACCACCTCTCTGGCCGCTCAGTTTCGGCCGATCTCCTCGCACTTGGAGATGCACAACACTGCTGATTATCAGGTCCACAACTAAGCCATTCTAATGACTAATTTTATCCATGCAGTACGTGCATGCTACTCACCTAACGGACACCCACACATGCATCCACTTTCTTCTAAGGCTGACTCAAAATTACACATGATCTAATTAATCGTCTACACTTAGCACTAATAACAAGATTAGTTCCAACAATCACCTCCCTAATCTTGTTATTACTTAGTCCTCTCTTGAAACCCATGGCGTCGATGTCATTGGTGCAATACGTAGACGGCCACCAATGCCATCTTGTCACGCTGATTACAGCCGCCGCCACTAGCTTCATTGAGAACCATACCCTCCTACGCCTTCACCGCGAGTGTGCTCCCGCGACAAGCTCGCCGCCTCATGTTCGCCATCGGTGCCGCAACTCCCCGATGACTCGCCTCCACATTGTCGCCGATGACGCGCCTTGTCGACAACTCCGACATGGACCTCCTCGTGGGAGTGGCCTCCCCCCCATGGCCATCACCGCCTTGCCGCCGGTGCCGCAACTTACCGGGCAGCATACCTTTCTCCACCGCTCGTGACGCAGCTCGACGACGATGAAGAACCGGACCTCGACACATGAGGCCCTCGCGGCAAGCGTGCCGCCTTGAACTCCGCCCTTGCCTTATGGGCAAGGTTGAGCCACTCCGGCGACCAGGCGAGCGCGACAGAGTGAGCGAACCTTCTCCGACCATGGCTCTGAATACCAAGTGTTGGATTTGCCCAAGGATCAACACACACATATATAATGGAGAAGAAGAACACGCAGAGGTTTTCTGGCACCGCACACTTGTGCCCTTTTCTCTTGTTCAACTTAGCAACAAACTCAGGTGATTACAAGTCCTTAAGTACCCGGACTAACCACAACACGCACGCACGCACCCACTAAACACACTTTTGCATGCAGCCACGGTCAAGCCACACACATCGGCTGAACCATGACTAGCTCCACTAGCCGGTAGAAACGGCATCTGATAACCACCTCTCTGGCCGCTTAGTTTCGGCCGATCTCCTCGCACTTGGAGATGCACAACACTGCTGATTATCAGGTCCACAACTAAGCCATTCTAATAACTAATTTTATCCATGCAGTACGTGCATGCTACTCACCTAACGGACACCCACACATGCATCCACTTTCTTCTAAGACTGACTCAAAATTACACATGATCTAATTAATCGTCTACACTTAGCACTAATAACAAGATTAGTTCCAACAATCACCTCCCTAATCTTGTTATTACTTAGTCCTCTCTTGAAACCCATGGCGTCGATGTCATTGGTGCAACACGTAGACGGCCACCAATGCCATCTTGTCACGCTGATTACAGCCGCCGCCACTAGCTTCATTGAGAACCATACCCTCCTACGCCTTCACCGCGAGTGTGCTCCCGCGACAAGCTCGCTGCCTCATGTTCGCCACCGGTGCCGCAACTCCCCGATGACTCGCCTCCACATTGTCGCCGATGACGCGCCTTGTCGACAACTCCGACATGGACCTCCTCGTGGGAGTGGCCTCCCCCCCATGGCCATCACCGCCTTGCCGCCGGTGCCGCAACTTACCGGGCAGCATACCTTTCTCCACCGCTCGTGACGCAGCTCGACGACGATGAAGAACCGGACCTCGACACATGAGGCCCTCGCGGCAAGCGTGCCGCCTTGAACTCCGCCCTTGCCTTATGGACAAGGTTGAGCCACTCCGGCGACCAGGCGAGCGCGACAGAGTGAGCGAACCTTCTCCGACCATGGCTCTGAATACCAAGTGTTGGATTTGCCCAAGGATCAACACACACATATATAATGGAGAAGAAGAACACGCAGAGGTTTTCTGGCACCGCACACTTGTGCCCTTTTCTCTTGTTCAACTTAGCAACAAACTCAGGTGATTACAAGTCCTTAAGTACCCGGACTAACCACAACACGCACGCACGCACCCACTAAACACACTTTTGCATGCAGCCACGGTCAAGCCACACACATCGGCTGAACCATGACTAGCTCCACTAGCCGGTAGAAACGGCATCTGATAACCACCTCTCTGGCCGCTCAGTTTCGGCCGATCTCCTCGCACTTAAAGATGCACAACACTGCTGATTATCAGGTCCACAACTAAGCCATTCTAATAACTAATTTTATCCATGCAGTACGTGCATGCTACTCACCTAACGGACACCCACACATGCATCCACTTTCTTCTAAGACTGACTCAAAATTACACATGATCTAATTAATCGTCTACACTTAGCACTAATAACAAGATTAGTTCCAACAATCACCTCCCTAATCTTGTTATTACTTAGTCCTCTCTTGAAACCCATGGCGTCGATGTCATTGGTGCAGCACGTAGACGGCCACCAATGCCATCTTGTCACGCTGATTACAGCCGCCGCCACTAGCTTCATTGAGAACCATACCCTCCTACGCCTTCACCGCGAGTGTGCTCCCGCGACAAGCTCGCTGCCTCATGTTCGCCACCGGTGCCGCAACTCCCCGATGACTCGCCTCCACATTGTCGCCGATGACGCGCCTTGTCGACAACTCCGACATGGACCTCCTCGTGGGAGTGGCCTCCCCCCCATGGCCATCACCGCCTTGCCGCCGGTGCCGCAACTTACCGGGCAGCATACCTTTCTCCACCGCTCGTGACGCAGCTCGACGACGATGAAGAACCGGACCTCGACACATGAGGCCCTCGCGGCAAGCGTGCCGCCTTGAACTCCGCCCTTCCCTTATGGGCAAGGTTGAGCCACTCCGGCGACCAGGCGAGCGCGACAGAGTGAGCGAACCTTCTCCGACCATGGCTCTGAATACCAAGTGTTGGATTTGCCCAAGGATCAACACACACATATATAATGGAGAAGAAGAACACGCAGAGGTTTTCTGGCACCGCACACTTGTGCCCTTTTCTCTTGTTCAACTTAGCAACAAACTCAGGTGATTACAAGTCCTTAAGTACCCGGACTAACCACAACACGCACGCACGCACCCACTAAACACACTTTTGCATGCAGCCACGGTCAAGCCACACACATCGGCTGAACCATGACTAGCTCCACTAGCCGGTAGAAACGGCATCTGATAACCACCTCTCTGGCCGCTCAGTTTCGGCCGATCTCCTCGCACTTGGAGATGCACAACACTGCTGATTATCAGGTCCACAACTAAGCCATTCTAATAACTAATTTTATCCATGCAGTACGTGCATGCTACTCACCTAACGGACACCCACACATGCATCCACTTTCTTCTAAGGCTGACTCAAAATTACACATGATCTAATTAATCGTCTACACTTAGCAGTAATAACAAGATTAGTTCCAACAATCACCTCCCTAATCTTGTTATTACTTAGTCCTCTCTTGAAACCCATGGCGTCGATGTCATTGGTGCAGCACGTAGACGGCCACCAATGCCATCTTGTCACGCTGATTACAGCCGCCGCCACTAGCTTCATTGAGAACCATACCCTCCTACGCCTTCACCGCGAGTGTGCTCCCGCGACAAGCTCGCTGCCTCATGTTCGCCACCGGTGCCGCAACTCCCCGATGACTCGCCTCCACATTGTCGCCGATGACGCGCCTTGTCGACAACTCCGACATGGACCTCCTCGTGGGAGTGGCCTCCCCCCCATGGCCATCACCGCCTTGCCGCCGGTGCCGCAACTTACCGGGCAGCATACCTTTCTCCACCGCTCGTGACGCAGCTCGACGACGATGAAGAACCGGACCTCGACACATGAGGCCCTCGCGGCAAGCGTGCCGCCTTGAACTCCGCCCTTGCCTTATGGGCAAGGTTGAGCCACTCCGGCGACCAGGCGAGCGCGACAGAGTGAGCGAACCTTCTCCGACCATGGCTCTGAATACCAAGTGTTGGATTTGCCCAAGGATCAACACACACATATATAATCGAGAAGAAGAACACGCAGAGGTTTTCTGGCACCGCACACTTGTGCCCTTTTCTCTTGTTCAACTTAGCAACAAACTCAGGTGATTACAAGTCCTTAAGTACCCGGACTAACCACAACACGCACGCACGCACCCACTAAACACACTTTTGCATGCAGCCACGGTCAAGCCACACACATCGCCTGAACCATGACTAGCTCCACTAGCCGGTAGAAACGGCATCTGATAACCACCTCTCTGGCCGCTCAGTTTCGGCCGATCTCCTCGCACTTGGAGATGCACAACACTGCTGATTATCAGGTCCACAACTAAGCCATTCTAATAACTAATTTTATCCATGCAGTACGTGCATGCTACTCACCTAACGGACACCCACACATGCATCCACTTTCTTCTAAGACTGACTCAAAATTACACATGATCTAATTAATCGTCTACACTTAGCACTAATAACAAGATTAGTTCCAACAATCACCTCCCTAATCTTGTTATTACTTAGTCCTCTCTTGAAACCCATGGCGTCGATGTCATTGGTGCAACACGTAGACGGCCACCAATGCCATCTTGTCACGCTGATTACAGCCGCCGCCACTAGCTTCATTGAGAACCATACCCTCCTACGCCTTCACCGCGAGTGTGCTCCCGCGACAAGCTCGCTGCCTCATGTTCGCCACCGGTGCCGCAACTCCCCGATGACTCGCCTCCACATTGTCGCCGATGATGCGCCTTGTCGACAACTCCGACATGGACCTCCTCGTGGGAGTGGCCTCCCCCCCATGGCTATCACCGCCTTGCCGCCGGTGCCGCAACTTACCGGGCAGCATACCTTTCTCCACCGCTCGTGACGCAGCTCGACGACGATGAAGAACCGGACCTCGACACATGAGGCCCTCGCGGCAAGCGTGCCGCCTTGAACTCCGCCCTTGCCTTATGGGCAAGGTTGAGCCACTCCGGCGACCAGGCGAGCGCGACAGAGTGAGCGAACCTTCTCCGACCATGGCTCTGAATACCAAGTGTTGGATTTGCCCAAGGATCAACACACACATATATAATGGAGAAGAAGAACACGCAGAGGTTTTCTGGCACCGCACACTTGTGCCCTTTTCTCTTGTTCAACTTAGCAACAAACTCAGATGATTACAAGTCCTTAAGTACCCGGACTAACCACAACACGCACGCACGCACCCACTAAACACACTTTTGCATGCAGCCACGGTCAAGCCACACACATCGGCTGAACCATGACTAGCTCCACTAGCCGGTAGAAACGGCATCTGATAACCACCTCTCTGGCCGCTCAGTTTCGGCCGATCTCCTCGCACTTGGAGATGCACAACACTGCTGATTATCAGGTCCACAACTAAGCCATTCTAATAACTAATTTTATCCATGCAGTACGTGCATGCTACACACCTAACGGACACCCACACATGCATCCACTTTCTTCTAAGACTGACTCAAAATTACACATGATCTAATTAATCGTCTACACTTAGCACTAATAACAAGATTAGTTCAGTTCCAACAATCACCTCCCTAATCTTGTTATTACTTAGTCCTCTCTTGAAAGCCATGGCGTCGATGTCATTGGTGCAACACTTAGACGGCCACCAATGCCATCTTGTCACGCTGATTACAGCCGCCGCCACTAGCTTCATTGAGAACCATACCCTCCTACGCCTTCACCGCGAGTGTGCTCCCGCGACAAGCTCGCTGCCTCATGTTCGCCACCGGTGCCGCAACTCCCCGATGACTCTCCTCTACATTGTCGCCGATGACGCGCCTTGTCGACAACTCCGACATGGACCTCCTCGTGGGAGTGGCCTCCCCCCCATGGCCATCACCGCCTTGCCGCCGGTGCCGCAACTTACCGGGCAGCATACCTTTCTCCACCGCTCGAGACGCAGCTCGACGACGATGAAGAACCGGACCTCGACACATGAGGCCCTCGCGGCAAGCGTGCCGCCTTGAACTCCGCCCTTGCCTTATGGGCAAGGTTGAGCCACTCCGGCGACCAGGCGAGCGCGACAGAGTGAGCGAACCTTCTCCGACCATGGCTCTGAATACCAAGTGTTGGATTTGCCCAAGGATCAACACACACATATATAATGGAGAAGAAGAACACGCAGAGGTTTTCTGGCACCGCACACTTGTGCCCTTTTCTCTTGTTCAACTTAGCAACAAACTCAGGTGATTACAAGTCCTTAAGTACCCGGACTAACCATAACACGCACGCACGCACCCACTAAACACACTTTTGCATGCAGCCACGGTCAAGCCACACACATCGACTGAACCATGACTAGCTCCACTAGCCGGTAGAAACGGCATCTGATAACCACCTCTCTGGCCGCTCAGTTTCGGCCGATCTCCTCGCACTTGGAGATGCACAACACTGCTGATTATCAGGTCCACAACTAAGCCATTCTAATAACTAATTTTATCCATGCAGTACGTGCATGCTACTCACCTAACGGACACCCACACATGCATCCACTTTCTTCTAAGACTGACTCAAAATTACACATGATCTAATTAATCGTCTACACTTAGCACTAATAACAAGATTAGTTCAGTTCCAACAATCACCTCCCTAATCTTGTTATTACTTAGTCCTCTCTTGAAACCCATGGCGTCGATGTCATTGGTGCAACACGTAGACGGCCACCAATGCCATCTTGTCACGCTGATTACAGCCGCCGCCACTAGCTTCATTGAGAACCATACCCTCCTACGCCTTCACCGCGAGTGTGCTCCCGCGACAAGCTCGCTGCCTCATGTTCGCCACTGGTGCCGCAACTCCCCGATGACTCTCCTCCACATTGTCGCCGATGACGCGCCTTGTCGACAACTCCGACATGGACCTCCTCGTGGGAGTGGCCTCCCCTCCACGGCCATCACCGCCTTGCCGCCGGTGCCGCAACTTACCGGGCAGCATACCTTTCTCCACCGCTCGTGACGCAGCTCGACGACGATGAAGAACCGGACCTCGACACATGAGGCCCTCGCGGCAAGCGTGCCGCCTTGAACTCCGCCCTTGCCTTATGGGCAAGGTTGAGCCACTCCGGCGACCAGGCGAGCGCGACAGAGTGAGCGAACCTTCTCCGACCATGGCTCTGAATACCAAGTGTTGGATTTGCCCAAGGATCAACACACACATATATAATGGAGAAGAAGAACACGCAGAGGTTTTCTGGCACCGCACACTTGTGCCCTTTTCTCTTGTTCAACTTAGCAACAAACTCAGGTGATTACAAGTCCTTAAGTACCCGGACTAACCACAACACGCACGCACGCACCCACTAAACACACTTTTGCATGCAGCCACGGTCAAGCCACACACATCGGCTGAACCATGACTAGCTCCACTAGCCGGTAGAAACGGCATCTGATAACCACCTCTCTGGCCGCTCAGTTTCGGCCGATCTCCTCGCACTTGGAGATGCACAACACTGCTGATTATCAGGTCCACAACTAAGCCATTCTAATAACTAATTTTATCCATGCAGTACGTGCATGCTACTCACCTAACGGACACCCACACATGCATCCACTTTCTTCTAAGACTGACTCAAAATTACACATGATCTAATTAATCATCTACACTTAGCACTAATAACAAGATTAGTTCCAACAATCACCTCCCTAATCTTGTTATTACTTAGTCCTCTCTTGAAACCCATGGCGTCGATGTCATTGGTGCAGCACGTAGACGGCCACCAATGCCATCTTGTCACGCTGATTACAGCCGCCGCCACTAGCTTCATTGAGAACCATACCCTCCTACGCCTTCACCGCGAGTGTGCTCCCGCGACAAGCTCGCTGCCTCATGTTCGCCACCGGTGCCGCAACTCCCCGATGACTCGCCTCCACATTGTCGCCGATGACGCGCCTTGTCGACAACTCCGACATGGACCTCCTCGTGGGAGTGGCCTCCCCCCCATGGCCATCACCGCCTTGCCGCCGGTGCCGCAACTTACCGGGCAACATACCTTTCTCCACCGCTCGTGACGCAGCCCGACGACGATGAAGAACCGGACCTCGACACATGAGGCCCTCGCGGCAAGCGTGCCGCCTTGAACTCCGCCCTTGCCTTATGGGCAAGGTTGAGCCACTCCGGCGACCAGGCGAGCGCGACAGAGTGAGCGAACCTTCTCCGACCATGGCTCTGAATACCAAGTGTTGGATTTGCCCAAGGATCAACACACACATATATAATGGAGAAGAAGAACACGCAGAGGTTTTCTGGCACCGCACACTTGTGCCCTTTTCTCTTGTTCAACTTAGCAACAAACTCAGGTGATTACAAGTCCTTAAGTACCCGGACTAACCACAACACGCACGCACGCACCCACTAAACACACTTTTGCATGCAGCCACGGTCAAGCCACACACATCGGCTGAACCATGACTAGCTCCACTAGCCGGTAGAAACGGCATCTGATAACCACCTCTCTGGCCGCTCAGTTTCGGCCGATCTCCTCGCACTTGGAGATGCACAACACTGCTGATTATCAGGTCCACAACTAAGCCATTCTAATGACTAATTTTATCCATGCAGTACGTGCATGCTACTCACCTAACGGACACCCACACATGCATCCACTTTCTTCTAAGGCTGACTCAAAATTACACATGATCTAATTAATCGTCTACACTTAGCACTAATAACAAGATTAGTTCCAACAATCACCTCCCTAATCTTGTTATTACTTAGTCCTCTCTTGAAACCCATGGCGTCGATGTCATTGGTGCAATACGTAGACGGCCACCAATGCCATCTTGTCACGCTGATTACAGCCGCCGCCACTAGCTTCATTGAGAACCATACCCTCCTACGCCTTCACCGCGAGTGTGCTCCCGCGACAAGCTCGCTGCCTCATGTTCGCCACCGGTGCCGCAACTCCCCGATGACTCGCCTCCACATTGTCGCCGATGACGCGCCTTGTCGACAACTCCGACATGGACCTCCTCGTGGGAGTGGCCTCCCCCCCATGGCCATCACCGCCTTGCCGCCGGTGCCGCAACTTACCGGGCAGCATACCTTTCTCCACCGCTCGTGACGCAGCTCGACGACGATGAAGAACCGGACCTCGACACATGAGGCCCTCGCGGCAAGCGTGCCGCCTTGAACTCCGCCCTTGCCTTATGGGCAAGGTTGAGCCACTCCGGCGACCAGGCGAGCGCGACAGAGTGAGCGAACCTTCTCCGACCATGGCTCTGAATACCAAGTGTTGGATTTGCCCAAGGATCAACACACACATATATAATGGAGAAGAAGAACACGCAGAGGTTTTCTGGCAACGCACACTTGTGCCCTTTTCTCTTGTTCAACTTAGCAACAAACTCAGGTGATTACAAGTCCTTAAGTACCCGGACTAACCACAACACGCACGCACGCACCCACTAAACACACTTTTGCATGCAGCCACGGTCAAGCCACACACATCGGCTGAACCATGACTAGCTCCACTAGCCGGTAGAAACGGCATCTGATAACCACCTCTCTGGCCGCTCAGTTTCGGCTGATCTCCTCGCACTTGGAGATGCATAACACTGCTGATTATCAGGTCCACAACTAAGCCATTCTAATAACTAATTTTATCCATGCAGTACGTGCATGCTACTCACCTAACGGACACCCACACATGCATCCACTTTCTTCTAAGACTGACTCAAAATTACACATGATCTAATTAATCGTCTACACTTAGCACTAATAACAAGATTAGTTCCAACAATCACCTCCCTAATCTTGTTATTACTTAGTCCTCTCTTGAAACCCATGGCGTCGATGTCATTGGTGCAGCACGTAGACGGCCACCAATGCCATCTTGTCACGCTGATTACAGCCGCCGCCACTAGCTTCATTGAGAACCATACCCTCCTACGCCTTCACCGCGAGTGTGCTCCCGCGACAAGCTCGCTGCCTCATGTTCGCCACCGGTGCCGCAACTCCCCGATGACTCGCCTCCACATTGTCGCCGATGACGCGCCTTGTCGACAACTCCGACATGGACCTCCTCGTGGGAGTGGCCTCCCCCCATGGCCATCACCGCCTTGCCGCCGGTGCCGCAACTTATCGGGCAGCATACCTTTCTCCACCGCTCGTGACGCAGCTCGACGACGATGAAGAACCGGACCTCGACACATGAGGCCCTCGCGACAAGCGTGCCGCCTTGAACTCCGCCCTTGCCTTATGGGCAAGGTTGAGCCACTCCGGCGACCAGGCGAGCGCGACAGAGTGAGCGAACCTTCTCCGACCATGGCTCTGAATACCAAGTGTTGGATTTGCCCAAGGATCAACACACACATATATAATGGAGAAGAAGAACACGCAGAGGTTTTCTGGCACCGCACACTTGTGCCCTTTTCTCTTGTTCAACTTAGCAACAAACTCAGGTGATTACAAGTCCTTAAGTACCCGGACTAACCACAACACGCACGCACGCACCCACTAAACACACTTTTGCATGCAGCCACGGTCAAGCCACACACATCGGCTGAACCATGACTAGCTCCACTAGCCGGTAGAAACGGCATCTGATAACCACCTCTCTGGCCGCTCAGTTTCGGCCGATCTCCTCGCACTTGGAGATGCACAACACTGCTGATTATCAGGTCCACAACTAAGCCATTCTAATAACTAATTTTATCCATGCAGTACGTGCATGCTACTCACCTAACGGACACCCACACATGCATCCACTTTCTTTTAAGACTGACTCAAAATTACACATGATCTAATTAATCGTCTACACTTAGCACTAATAACAAGATTAGTTCCAACAATCACCTCCCTAATCTTGTTATTACTTAGTCCTCTCTTGAAACCCATGGCGTCGATGTCATTGGTGCAACACGTAGACGGCCACCAATGCCATCTTGTCACGCTGATTACAGCCGCCGCCACTAGCTTCATTGAGAACCATACCCTCCTACGCCTTCACCGCGAGTGTGCTCCCGCGACAAGCTCGCTGCCTCATGTTCGCCACCGGTGCCGCAACTCCCCGATGACTCGCCTCCACATTGTCGCCGATGACGCGCCTTGTCGACAACTCCGACATGGACCTCCTCGTGGGAGTGGCCTCCCCCCCATGGCCATCACCGCCTTGCCGCCGGTGCCGCAACTTACCGGGCAGCATACCTTTCTCCACCGCTCGTGACGCAGCTCGACGACGATGAAGAACCGGACCTCGACACATGAGGCCCTCGCGGCAAGCGTGCCGCCTTGAACTCCGCCCTTGCCTTATGGGCAAGGTTGAGCCACTCCGGCGACCAGGCGAGCGCGACAGAGTGAGCGAACCTTCTCCGACCATGGCTTTGAATACCAAGTATTGGATTTGCCCAAGGATCAACACACACATATATAATGGAGAAGAAGAACACGCAGAGGTTTTCTGGCACCGCACACTTGTGCCCTTTTCTCTTGTTCAACTTAGCAACAAACTCAGGTGATTACAAGTCCTTAAGTACCCGGACTAACCACAACACGCACGCACGCACCCACTAAACACACTTTTGCATGCAGCCACGGTCAAGCCACACACATCGGCTGAACCATGACTAGCTCCACTAGCCGGTAGAAACGGCATCTGATAACCACCTCTCTGGCCGCTCAGTTTCGGCCGATCTCCTCACACTTGGAGATGCACAACACTGCTGATTATCAGGTCCACAACTAAGCCATTCTAATAACTAATTTTATCCATGCAGTACGTGCATGCTACTCACCTAACGGACACCCACACATGCATCCACTTTCTTCTAAGACTGACTCAAAATTACACATGATCTAATTAATCGTCTACACTTAGCACTAATAACAAGATTAGTTCCAACAATCACCTCCCTAATCTTGTTATTACTTAGTCCTCTCTTGAAACCCATGGCGTCGATGTCATTGGTGCAACACGTAGACGGCCACCAATGCCATCTTGTCATGCTGATTACAGCCGCCGCCACTAGCTTCATTGAGAACCATACCCTCCTACGCCTTCACCGTGAGTGTGCTCCCGCGACAAGCTCGCTGCCTCATGTTCGCCACCGGTGTCGCAACTCCCCGATGACTCGCCTCCACATTGTCGCCGATGACGCGCCTTGTCGACAACTCCGACATGGACCTCCTCGTGGGAGTGGCCTCCCCCCCATGGCCATCACCGCCTTGCCGCCGGTGCCGCAACTTACCGGGCAGCATACCTTTCTCCACCGCTCGTGACGCAGCTCGACGACGATGAAGAACCGGACCTCGACACATGAGGCCCTCACGGCAAGCGTGCCGCCTTGAACTCCGCCCTTGCCTTATGGGCAAGGTTGAGCCACTCCGGCGACCAGGCGAGCGCGACAGAGTGAGCGAACCTTCTCCGACCATGGCTCTGAATACCAAGTGTTGGATTTGCCCAAGGATCAACACACACATATATAATGGAGAAGAAGAACACGCAGAGGTTTTCTGGCACCGCACACTTGTGCCCTTTTCTCTTGTTCAACTTAGCAACAAACTCAGGTGATTACAAGTCCTTAAGTACCCGGACTAACCACAACACGCACGCACGCACCCACTAAACACACTTTTGCATGCAGCCACGGTCAAGCCACACACATCGGCTGAACCATGACTAGCTCCACTAGCCGGTAGAAACGGCATCTGATAACCACCTCTCTGGCCGCTCAGTTTCGGCCGATCTCCTCGCACTTGGAGATGCACAACACTGCTGATTATCAGGTCCACAACTAAGCCATTCTAATGACTAATTTTATCCATGCAGTACGTGCATGCTACTCACCTAACGGACACCCACACATGCATCCACTTTCTTCTAAGGCTGACTCAAAATTACACATGATCTAATTAATCGTCTACACTTAGCACTAATAACAAGATTAGTTCCAACAATCACCTCCCTAATCTTGTTATTACTTAGTCCTCTCTTGAAACCCATGGCGTCGATGTCATTGGTGCAGCACGTAGACGGCCACCAATGCCATCTTGTCACGCTGATTACAGCCGCCGCCACTAGCTTCATTGAGAACCATACCCTCCTACGCCTTCACCGCGAGTGTGCTCCCGCGACAAGCTCGCTGCCTCATGTTCGCCACCGGTGCCGCAACTCCCCGATGACTCGCCTCCACATTGTCGCCGATGACGCGCCTTGTCGACAACTCCGACATGGACCTCCTCGTGGGAGTGGCCTCCCCCCATGGCCATCACCGCCTTGCCGCCGGTGCCGCAACTTATCGGGCAGCATACCTTTCTCCACCGCTCGTGACGCAGCTCGACGACGATGAAGAACCGGACCTCGACACATGAGGCCCTCGCGACAAGCGTGCCGCCTTGAACTCCGCCCTTGCCTTATGGGCAAGGTTGAGCCACTCCGGCGACCAGGCGAGCGCGACAGAGTGAGCGAACCTTCTCCGACCATGGCTCTGAATACCAAGTGTTGGATTTGCCCAAGGATCAACACACACATATATAATGGAGAAGAAGAACACGCAGAGGTTTTCTGGCACCGCACACTTGTGCCCTTTTCTCTTGTTCAACTTAGCAACAAACTCAGGTGATTACAAGTCCTTAAGTACCCGGACTAACCACAACACGCACGCACGCACCCACTAAACACACTTTTGCATGCAGCCACGGTCAAGCCACACACATCGGCTGAACCATGACTAGCTCCACTAGCCGGTAGAAACGGCATCTGATAACCACCTCTCTGGCCGCTCAGTTTCGGCCGATCTCCTCGCACTTGGAGATGCACAACACTGCTGATTATCAGGTCCACAACTAAGCCATTCTAATAACTAATTTTATCCATGCAGTACGTGCATGCTACTCACCTAACGGACACCCACACATGCATCCACTTTCTTCTAAGACTGACTCAAAATTACACATGATCTAATTAATCGTCTACACTTAGCACTAATAATAAGATTAGTTCCAACAATCACCTCCCTAATCTTGTTATTACTTAGTCCTCTCTTGAAACCCATGGCGTCGATGTCATTGGTGCAACACGTAGACGGCCACCAATGCCATCTTGTCACGCTGATTACAGCCGCCGCCACTAGCTTCATTGAGAACCATACCCTCCTACGCCTTCACCGCGAGTGTGCTCCCGCGACAAGCTCGCTGCCTCATGTTCGCCACCGGTGCCGCAACTCCCCGATGACTCGCCTCCACATTGTCGCCGATGACGCGCCTTGTCGACAACTCCGACATGGACCTCCTCGTGGGAGTGGCCTCCCCCCCATGGCCATCACCGCCTTGCCGCCGGTGCCGCAACTTACCGGGCAGCATACCTTTCTCCACCGCTCGTGACGCAGCTCGACGACGATGAAGAACCGGACCTCGACACATGAGGCCCTCGCGGCAAGCGTGCCGCCTTGAACTCCGCCCTTGCCTTATGGGCAAGGTTGAGCCACTCCGGCGACCAGGCGAGCGCGAAAGAGTGAGCGAACCTTCTCCGACCATGGCTCTGAATACCAAGTGTTGGATTTGCCCAAGGATCAACACACACATATATAATGGAGAAGAAGAACACACAGAGGTTTTCTGGCACCGCACACTTGTGCCCTTTTCTCTTGTTCAACTTAGCAACAAACTCAGGTGATTACAAGTCCTTAAGTACCCGGACTAACCACAACACGCACGCACGCACCCACTAAACACACTTTTGCATGCAGCCACGGTCAAGCCACACACATCGGCTGAACCATGACTAGCTCCACTAGCCGGTAGAAACGGCATCTGATAACCACCTCTCTGGCCGCTCAGTTTCGGCCGATCTCCTCGCACTTGGAGATGCACAACACTGCTTATTATCAGGTCCACAACTAAGCCATTCAAATTACTAATTTTATCCATGCAGTACGTGCATGCTACTCACCTAACGGACACCCACACATGCATCCACTTTCTTCTAAGACTGACTCAAAATTACACATGATCTAATTAATCGTCTACACTTAGCACTAATAACAAGATTAGTTCCAACAAACAGCACATCTCCATATGCATTATATATTTTGATCAGATTGACAAGCAGTGGATAAACCATAACTAACTACAGAAGAGCTTCAATGAGTATTTTCTTACTTAGCATCCTAGTTAGCTGCTCATGTCATTGAGAGAATTCTTAACATAATCATCAGACTGATAAATCCTTCTGTAATATGTCAAAAGAAAGGAGAGCTTCATTTTGTGCCTGCAGCAACAGCAAGAACACTTTTCTAATCACTTCCAATGGCACATAACAATCACAGAAAGAAATAACGACCGATGGCCGACTCCGATGGGCACACCCCAAAGGAGTGAAAACAATGTTGGTAGGCTTGGCTAGGGAGCAATATCTCATCTTACCGAATACTCATGTAAGATTGCCCGACCTTGCGTATCCTTTGATCATTACAGTGTAAGAAATTGCATCATCCCCCAATGCATGAAATGCCCCTCTTTCTTCCATTAAAGTAAATGCTCACATTTAGCATACATGTCAATGAGAGAATTCTTCACATAATCATCAGACCCTGATAAATCCTTCTGCAATATGTTCATAGGAAGGAGAGTTTCATCTTAACGCCTGCAGCAACAACAAGAAAACGTTTATAATCACTTCCAGTGGCACATGCCAATCACAGAGTGAAATAACATGCTCATTCAAAGTTCAATAGCTGACCAAGATTCAAACTATGCAGTACAGTAGTACGACATCCAAAAGAATTTATGTTTGCAAGGCGGAGCTAGGATTTGAAAACAGGGTGGTCCAAAAAAATACTATTTTGACAACAAATATGACATGTGAACCATATAACTAATTGCCACATATAAATTGATCAAATGGCCTTACAAACGTAATAGAATTTTCAATGAAGTCTCTGTTTTGTGTAAAAGAAGGACGCAAAGTAACTGCACTTGAATGTGTTCGTCAGTTCATTCACATATGTACTGCACTGGAATGGATATCAATTAGCAAGCCCTCAATCAAATGGCCTTACAAACGTAATAGAATTCTCAACGAGGTCTCAGTTTTGCGTAAAAGAAGGACCCAAAGTATCTGCACTGGAATGTGTTCATCAGTTCATCTACATATGTACTGCACTGGAATGGATATCAATTAGCAAGCCCTCAATCAAAATTTGGGGGATGGGCAGTACCTCAGATCGAAAAATTGCAGAGTGCCGAAGTGCGGATTGGGCTGCCGGCGCTGGCTTGCAGGGGTACCAGCCACCGCCCGCCAGGCAGAGGGCATTACAGGTTACTGGCTTGCCGCACCTGGGCTGGGGCACGGGCACAGCCACGCAGGACGGCGGGAGCCGCGGACGCGGGGAGGCTCTGAGCGTCGGGCGGGGAAGACGGAGAAGAAATCATCTCCTCCGCTCCTAGGACGGTGAGGTAGGCGGGGACGACGTCCGACGAGGTCAGCGGCGGCGAGCCGGCAGAAGAATAGGAATCGGGGTGAGAGAGGCGGGGACGACGTCCGACGAGGTGAGCGGCGGCGAGACGGCAGAAGAATAGGAAAGGGAGCCAGCTAGGTCTGGACTCTGGACGAGCCCGAACAGCTGCGTCCTGCGTGCGTTTGTTTCTTCTTGGGCTAGCCAGATATGGGCCATATTGGGCCTTTAGTTTTCCCTGGCTCATCTCTAAGACGTAGAGGTACAGCCTGGTCCAGAATCTCAGGGTGGGTTGCGGCCCATCCTGTCCACCTGTAACTGCGCTTCTGTTTGCATGTCATGTACGCAATGCCAAGTTAGGGTTATCGAGTTTTTCTCTCGAGGCGACCTCGTCGCCGCCGTTGAGTCTCCTCCTTCCCCTGCCACTGGTTTCCCGTCCTTCTTCCCTGCTCGGAGCGACCAAGGGGCGACTTGGGTCGCCGCCCGCTCTTGGCCTGGATCAGGACGCAGCGAGGCTTTAGGGTTCCCCCTCATAAACCCGATCAGTTTTCTCATCGGGCTAGTGTGAAGGAAATATGCCCTAGAGGCAATAATAAAGTTGTTATTTATATTTCCTTATATCATGATAAATGTTTATTATTCATGCTAGAATTGTATTAACCGGAAACTTAGTACATGTGTGAATACATACACAAAACAGAGTGTCCCTAGTATGCCTCTACTAGACTAGCTCATTGATCAAAGATGGTTATGTTTCCTAACCATAGACATGAGTTGTCATTTGATCAACGGGATCACATCATTAGGAGAATGATGTGATGGACATGACCCATCCGTTAGCATAGCACTATGATCGTTTAGTTTTACTGCTATTCCTTTCTTCATGACTTATACATGTTCCTATGACTATGAGATTATGCAACTCCCGAATACCGTAGGATCACCTTGTGTGCTATCAAACGTCACAACGTAACTGTGTGATCATAAAGATGCTCTACAGGTGTCTCCGAAAGTATTCGTGGTGTTGGCATAGATCAAGATTAGGATTTGTCACTCTGAGTGTCGGAGAGGTATCTCTAGGCCCTCTCGGTAACACACATCATAATAAGCCTTGCAAGCAAAAGACTAATGAGTTAGTCACGAGATGATGTGTTATGGAACGAGTAAAGAGACTTGCCGGTAACGAGATTGAACTAGGTATAGAGATACCGACGATCGAATCTCGGGCAAGTAACATACCGATGACAAAAGGAACAACGTATGTTGTTATGCGGTTTGACCGATAAAGATCTTCGTAGAATATGTAGGAGCCAATATGAGCATCCAGGTTCCGCTATTGGTTATTGACCGGAGATGAGTCTCGGTCATGTCTACATAGTTCTCGAACCCGTAGGGTCCGCACGCTTAACGTTTGATGACGATCGGTATTATGAGTTTATGAGTTTTGATGTACCGAAGGTAGTTCGGAGTCCCGGATGAGATCACGAACATGACGAGGAGTCTCGGAATGTCCGAGACATAAAGATTGATATATTGGACGACTATATTCGGAAACCGGAAGTGTTCCGGAAAAGTTTCGGATTTAACTGGATTGCCGGAGGGGGTTACCGGAACCACCCACGAGGGGGGATGGTCCATAGTGGGCCTTGAGGAAAGAAGAGAGGCAGCCCATAGAGGCTGGCCGGCGCCCCACCAGGGAATCCTAGTTGGACTAGGATTGGGGGGCGCCACCTCTCCCTCTTTATCCTTTCCTTCTCTTCCTTCTTGGTGGACTCCTACTAGGAATAGGATTGCAATCCTATTCCTAGTAGGATTGCATCCCTAGCCGGACCATAGGAGGCCGGCCAGCCCTCCCCCCTTGCTCCTTTATATACGGGGGCAGGGGGGCACCCAAAGACACACAAGTTGAATTGTTCCAGCCGTGTGCGGTGCCCCCCTCCATAGAAACACACCTCGGTCATACCATCGCAGTACTTAGGAGAAGCCCTGCGCCGGTAGATACATCATATCCGTCACCACGCCGTCGTGCTGACGAAACTCTCCCGTGAAGCTCAACTGGATCAAGAGCTCATGGGACGTCATCAAGCTGAACGTGTGCTGAACGCGGAGGTGCCGTACGTTCGGTGCTTGATCGGTTGAATCGCGAAGAAGTTCGACTACATCAACCGCGTCACTTGACGCTTCCGCTTCCGGTCTACGAGGGTACGTAGACACACTCTTCCCTCTCGTTGCTATGTATCTGGTAGATAGATCTTGCGTGATCGTAGGAAAATTTTAAAATACTACGTTCCCTAACAGTGGCATCATGAGCCAGGTCTATACGTAGATGATATGCACGAGTAGAACACAATGAGTTGTGGGCGATACTAGTCATACTGCTTACCAGCATGTCATACTTTGCTTCGGCGGTATTGTGAGATGAAGCGGCCCGGACCGACATTACGCGTACGCTTACGCGAGACTGGTTTCACCGTTACGAGCACTCGTTGCTTAAAGGTGACTGGCGGGTGTCTGTCTCTCTCACTTTAGCTGAATCAAGTGTGGCTACGCCCGGTCCTTGTGAAGGTTAAAACAACACATACTTGACGAAACATCGTTGTGGTTTTGTATGCGTAGGTAAGAACGGTTCTTGTTAAGCCCGTAGCAGCCACGTAAAACTTGCAACAACAAAGTAGAGGACGTCTAACTTGTTTTTGCAGGGCATGTTGTGATGTGATATGGTCAAGACATGATGAGTTATACGGTTTTGTATGAGATGATCATGTTTTGTAATGTTATCGGCAACTGGCAGGAGCCATATGGTTGTCGCTTTATTGTATGAAATGCAACCGCCATGTAATTGCTTTACTTTATCACTAAGCGGTAGCGATAGTCATAGAAGCAATAGTTGGCGAGACGACAACGATGCTATGATGGAGATCAAGGTGTCGCGCCGGTGACGAAGGTGATCATGAAGGTGCTTTGGAGATGGAGATCAAAAGCACAAGATGATGATGGCCATATCATGTCACATATTTTGATTGCATGTGATGTTTATCTTATTATGCTTCTTATTTTGCTTAGAACGACGGTAGCATTATAAGATGATCCCTTACTAAATTTCAAGGTATAAGTGTTCTCCCTGAGTATGCACCGTTGCGAAAGTTCGTCGTGCCGAGACACCACGTGATGATCGGGTGTGATAAGCTCTACGTTCAAATACAACGGGTGTAAGCCAGTTTTGCACACGCAGAATACTCGGGTTAAACTTGACGAGCCTAGCATATGCAGATATGGCCTAGGAACACTGGAGACCGAAAGGTCGAGCGTGAATCATATAGTAGATATGATCAACATAAGATGTTCACCATTGAAACTACTCCATCTCACGTGATGATCGGACATGGTTTAGTTGATTTGGATCACGTGATCATTTAGATGACCGGAGGGATGTCTATCTAAGTGGGAGTTCTTAAGTAATATGATTAATTGAACTTTAATTTATCATGAACTTAGTCCTGGTAGTATTAGCATATCTATGTTGTAGATCAAAAGCACAAGATGATGATGGCCATATCATGTCACATATTTTGATTGCATGTGATGTTTATCTTATTATGCTTCTTATTTTGCTTAGAACGACGGTAGCATTATAAGATGATCCCTTACTAAATTTCAAGGTATAAGTGTTCTCCCTGAGTATGCACCGTTGCGAAAGTTCGTCGTGCCGAGACACCACGTGATGATCGGGTGTGATAAGCTCTACGTTCAAATACAACGGGTGTAAGCCAGTTTTGCACACGCAGAATACTCGGGTTAAACTTGACGAGCCTAGCATATGCAGATATGGCCTCGGAACACTGGAGACCGAAAGGTCGAGCGTGAATCATATAGTAGATATGATCAACATAAGATGTTCACCATTGAAACTACTCCATCTCACGTGATGATCGGACATGGTTTAGTTGATTTGGATCATGTGATCATTTAGATGACCGGAGGGATGTCTATCTAAGTGGGAGTTCTTAAGTAATATGATTAAATTGAACTTTAATTTATCATGAAGTTAGTCCTGGTAGTATTAGCATATCTATGTTGTAGATCAATAGCTCGCGATGTTGCTCCCCGTTTATTTTTCATATGTTCCTAGAGAAAACCAAGTTGACAGATGTTAGTAGCAATGATGCGGAATTGTTCCGTGATCTGAGGATTATCCTCATTGCTGCACAGAAGAATTATGTCCTTGATGCACCGCTAGGTGACAGACCTATTGCAGGAGCAGATGTAGACGTTATGAACGTTTTGACAAAAGCTCGATATGATGACTACTTGATAGTTTAGTGCACCATGCTTTACGACTTATAACCGGGACTTCAAAAACGTTTTGAAACGCCACAGAGCATATGAGATGTTCCAAGAGTTGAAATTAGTATTTCATACTCATGCCCGTGTCGAGAGGTATAAGACCTCTGACAGTACTTTGCCTACAAGATGGAGGAGAATAGCTCAACCAGTGAGCATGTGCTCAGATTGTCTGGGTAGTACAATTGCTTGAATCAAGTGGGAGTTAATCTTCCAGATAAGATAGTAATTGACAAAGTTCTCTAGACACTATCACCAAGTTAGTAGAACTTCGTGATGAACTATAATATGCAAGGGATGACGAAAGTAATTCCCGGGCTCTTCACGATGCTGAAATCGGCGAAGGTAGAAATCAAGAAAGAGCATCAAGTGTTGATGGTTAACCAGACCACTTGTTTCAAGTAAAGGGCAAAGGGATAGAAGGGGAACTTCAAGAAGAATGACAAGCAAGTTGTCACTCCCGTGAAGAAACCCAAAGCTAAACTCAAGCCTGAAACAAGTGCTTCTACTACAAAGGAAATGGTCACTAGAAGTGGAACTGCCCTAGATATTTGGCGGATAAGTAGGATGGCAAAGTGAACAAAGGTATATTTGATATACAGATTATTGATGTGTATTTTACTAGTGTTCATAGCAACCCCTCGGTATTTGATATTGGTTCAGTTGCTAAAGAGTAGTAACTCGAAATGGGAGTTGCATAATGAACAGAAACTAGTTAAAGGATGAAGTGACGATGTGTATTGGAAGTAGTTCCAAGATTGATATGATCATCATCGTACACTCCCTATACTTTCGGGATTAGTGTTGAACCTAAATAAGTGTTATTTGGTGTTGAGCATAAATATGGTTTGATCATGTTTATTGCAATACGGTTATTCATGTAAGTTAGAGAATAATTGTTGTTCTGTTTACATGAATAAAACCTTCTATGGTCATACACCCAATGAAAATGGTTTGTTGGATCTCGATCGTGGTGATACACATATTCATAATATTGAAGCCAAAAGATGCAAGGTTAATAATGATAGTGCAACTTATTTGTGGCACTGCCGTTTAGGTCATATTGGTGTAAAGCGCATGAAGAAACTCCATAGTGATGGACTTTTGGAATCACTTGATTATGAATCACTTGGTGCTTGCAAACCATGCCTCATGGGAAAGATGACTAAAACTCCGTTCTCCGGAACTGTGGAGCGAGCAACAGATTTGTTGGAGATCATACATACAGATGTATGTGCACCAATGAGTGTTGAAGCTCGCGGCGGGTATCGTTATTTTCTGACCTTCACTTATGATTTGAGCAGATATGGGTATATCTACTTAATGAAGCACAAGTCTGAAACATTTGAAAAGTTCAAAGAATTTTAGAGTGAAGTGGAGAATCATCGTAACAAGAAAATAAGAGTTTCTACGATATGATCGTAGAGGTAAAATATTTGAGTTAGCGAGTTTGGCCTTCAGTAAAAACAATGTGAAATAGTTTCACTACTCACACCATCTGGAACACCATAGTGTAATGGTGTGTCCGAACATCATAACCGTACTTTATTAGATATGGTGCGATCGATGATGTCTCTTACCGATCTACTACTATCGCTTTTGGGGTTATGCATTAGAGACAACTACATTCACGTTAAATAGGGCACCATCTAAATCCGTGGAGATGACACCGTATGAACTGTGGTTTGACGAGAAACCTAAGCTGTCATTTCTTTAAGTTTGGCACTGCGATGCTTATGTGAAAAAGTTTCAACATGATAAGCTCGAACCCAAATCGGAGAAGTAAATCTTCATAGGATACCCAAAAGGAAACTGTTGGGTACACCTTCTATCACAGATCCTAAGGCAAGGTCTTTGTTGCTAAGAGTGGATCCTTTCTAGAGAAGGAGTTTCTCTCGAAAGAAGTGAGTGGGAGGAAAGTAGAACTTGATGAGGTAATTGTACCTTCTCCCGAATTGGAAAGTGGAACATCACATAAACTAGTTCCAGTGATTCCTACACCAATTAGTGAGGAAGCTAATGATGATGATCATGAAACTTCAGATCAAGTTTCTACTGAACTTCGTAGATCAACCAGAGTTCGTTCCGCATCAGAGTGGTACGGCAACCCGGTTCTGGAAGTCATGTTACTGGACCATGATGAACCTACGAACTATGAGGAAGCGATGATGAGCCCAGATTCCGCAAAATGGCTTGAGGCCATGAAATCTGAGATGGGATCCATGTATGAGAACAAAGTGTGGACTTTGGTTGGCTTGCCCGATGATCGGCAAGCCATCGAAAATAAATGGATCTTCAAGAGGAAGACCGACGCAGACGGTAATGTTACTGTTTACAAAGCTCGACTTGTTGCGAAAGGGTTTCGACAAGTTCAAGGAGTTGACTACGATGAGACTTTCTCACCAGTAGCGATGCTTAAAGTCTGTCCGAATCATGTTAGCAATTGCCGCATTTTATGAAATCTGGCAAATGGATAACAAAACTGCATTCTTTAATGGATTTATTAAAGAAGACTTGTATATGATGCAACCAGAAGGTTTTGTCAATCCTAATGGTGCTAACAAAATGTGCAAGCTCCGGCGATCCATCTATGGACTGGTGCAAGCATCTCGGAGTTGGAATATACGCTTTGATAAGTTGATCAAAGCATATAGATTTATACAGACTTGCGGTGAAGCCTGTATTTACAAGAAGTGAGTGGGAGCACTACAACCTTTCTGATAAGTATATGTGAATGACATATTGTCGATAGGAAATGATGTAGAATTTTCTGGAAAGCATAAAAGAGTGTTTGAAAGGAGTTTTTCAAAGAAAGACCTTGGTGAAGCTGCTTACATATTAGGCATCAAGATCTATAGAGATAGATCAAGACGCTTGATAAGACTTTCGATGAGTACATACCTTGATAAGATTTTGAAGTAGTTCAAAATGGATCAGTCAAAGAAGGAGTTCTTGCCTGACTTGTAAGGTGTGAAGTTGAGTAAGACTCAAAGCCAGACCACGGCAGAAAAATATAGAGAGAATGAAAGTCATTCCCTATGCCTCAGCCATAGGTTCTATAAAGTATGCCATGCTGTGTACAAAACACGTTGTGTACCTTGCCATGAGTTTGACAGGGAGGTACAATAGTGATCCAGGAGTAGATCACTGTACAGCGGTCAAAATTATCCTTAGTAATTGGATGACTAAGGAAATGTTTCTTGATTATGGAGGAGATAAAGAGTTCGTCGTAAAGGGTTACGCCGATGCAAGCTTTGACACTAAATCCAGATGACTCTAAGTATCAATCTGGATGCGTATTGAAAGTGGGAGCAATTAGCTAGAGTAGCTCCATGCAGAGCATTGTAGACATAGAAATTTGCGAAATACATACGGATCTGAATGTGACAGACCCGTTGACTAAACTTCTCTCACAAGCAAAACATGATCACACCTTATTACTCTTGGGTATTAATCACATAGCGATGTGAACTAGATTATTGACTCTAGTAAACCCTTTGGGTGTTGGTCACATGGTGATGTGAACTATGGGTGTTATTCACATAACGATGTGAACTATCGGTATTAAATCACATGGCGATGTGAGCTAGATTATTGACTCTAGTGCAAGTGGGAGACTGAAGGAAATATGCCCTAGAGGCAATAATAAAGTTGTTATTTATATTTCCTTATATCATGATAAATGTTTATTATTCATACTAGAATTGTATTAACCGGAAACTTAGTACATGTGTGAATACATAGACAAAACAGAGTGTCCCTAGTATGCCTCTACTAGACTAGCTCATTGATCAAAGATGGTTATGTTTCCTAACCATAGACATGAGTTGTCATTTGATCAACGGGATCACATCATTAGGAGAATGATGTGATGGACAAGACCCATCCGTTAGCATAGCACTATGATCGTTTAGTTTTACTGATATTGCTTTCTTCATGACTTATACATGTTCCTATGACTATGAGATTATGCAACTCCCGAATACCGTAGGATCTCCTTGTGTGCTATCAAACGTCGCAACGTAACTAGGTGATCATAAAGATGCTCTACAGGTGTCTCTGAAATTATTCGTGGTGTTGGCATAGATCAAGATTAGGATTTGTCACTCCGAGTGTCGGAGAGGTATCTCTGGGCCCTCTCGGTAACACACATCATAATAAGCCTTGCAAGCAAAAGACTAATGAGTTAGTCACGAGATGATGTGTTATGGAACGAGTAAAGAGACTTGCCGGTAAGGAGATTGAACTAGGTATAGAGATACCGACGATCGAATCTCAGGCAAGTAACAAACCGATGACAAAAGGAACAATGTATGTTGTTATGCGGTTTGACCGATAAAGATCTTCGTAGAATATGTAGGAGCCAATATGAGCATCCAGGTTCCGCTATTGGTTATTGACCGGAGATGAGTCTCGGTCATGTCTACATAGTTCTCGAACCCGTAGGGTCCGCACGCTTAACGTTTGATGACGATCGGTATTATGAGTTTATGAGTTTTGATGTACCGAAGGTAGTTCGGAGTCCCGGATGAGATCACGGACATGACGAGGAGTCTCGGAATGTCCGAGACATAAAGATTGATATATTGGACGACTATATTCGGACACCGGAAGTGTTCCGGAAAAGTTTCGGATTTAACTGGATTGCCGGAGGGGGTTACCGGAACCCCCCACGAGGGGGGATGGTCCATAGTGGGCCTTGAGGAAAGAAGAGAGGCAGCCCATAGAGGCTGGCCGGCGCCCCACCAGGGAATCCTAGTTGGACTAGGATTGGGGGGCGCCACCTCTCCCTCTTTTTCCTTTCCCTCTATTCCTTCTTGGTGGACTCCTACAAGGAATAGGATTGCAATCCTATTCCTAGTAGGATTGCATCCCTAGCCGCACCATAGGAGGCCGGCCAGCCCTCCCCCCTTGCTCCTTTATATACGGTGGCAGGGGGGCACCCAAAGACACACAAGTTGAATTGTTCCAGCCGTGTGCGGTGCCCCCCTCCACAGAAACACACCTCGGTCATACCATCGCAATACTTAGGAGAAGCCCTGCGCCGGTAGATACATCATATCCGTCACCACGCCGTCGTGCTGACGAAACTCTCCCGTGAAGCTCAACTGGATCAAGAGCTCGTGGGACGTCATCAAGCTGAACGTGTGCTGAACGCGGAGGTGCCGTACGTTCGGTGCTTGATCGGTTGAATCGCGAAGAAGTTCGACTACATCAACCGCGTCACTTGACGCTTCCGCTTCCGGTCTACGAGGGTACGTAGACACACTCTTCCCTCTCGTTGCTATGCCTCTGGTAGATAGATCTTGCGTGATCGTAGGAAAATTTTAAAATACTACGTTCCCCAACATAGTGTTCTTGATGGCTGCGGATGGAGCTTCGAGTTCCTCTGAACTCAGCGATGTTGAGAAGATGATGAGAGAGCTAGGCCTCCGGGAGGAGGACATGGACGACGTCGTTTTTGACGAGAAGGATGTCCCGCCGGAATATCCAAGGTGGGTAGCGCTGATCAAGGTTAATACAAGCAAAACGTACAGTCAAACGTGGTTCTACAGGAATATGAGGGCAGCTTGGGACGTGGCATAGGAAGCGAAGTTCAAACCATTGGAGGACAATCTGTACACTGTCCAGTTTACATGTCTGGGGGATTGGGAACGAGTTACACAGGAAGGCCCGTGGAATTTCAGGGGAGATGCGGTGCTGCTAGCTCCTTATGATGGCGTCACGAAACCCTCGACTATCAAACTTGAGAGCATCGATATTTGGATCCAAATCCATGATGTGCCAGACCTTTATGCTCATCTAATCCAGCCTCTAGCTTCCAAGGTCGGTGAGGTTCTCTTTACTGAAACTCAGTCCCACGATTTCATCGGGAATTTTTACCGTGTTTGGGTACGGATCAATGTGCACAAACCTCTCAAGAATGCGGTATCCATGATTAGAGAAGGAAAAAGGCAGATTTACAAGGTAAAGTATGAGCGGCTCCCTGACTGGTGCGCTGTCTGTGGTATGCTGGGCCATCTTTACAAAGAGCACGGCAATGGTGTCCACCCACCGTCTGCATTAGTGTTTAAGGAACTCAGGGCTGATTGGTTTATGCGACCGGACAGGGGCCCTGGAGAGGGCCGTGGACGTCGAGGCGGCCGCCGCGGAGGCCGATCGGGTGGCAGCTCAAATGGGGGTCGATCAAGAGACAGGGAGGAGCCTGTTTACAAAGATGGTTCGGAACAGGGGGTGGCTACCAACCTGATGACCCGGCAAGTGTTGCTACTTTGATGGACACTGATGATTTCAACAGGAAGAGACAAGAGAGACATGAGAAAAATATGAGCTACCCAGTTTCAGATGCTATACCACGCGATGCCGCTAGTGACCTACAACTAGCGCTTGTTCCTGCTATGAACAGTCTGTCAAGCCCACCTCCGCAGCGGGACGCGAAGAGGTCTAAGGCAGATGATGAGGATTCAGATGGAAAGAACGCGACAGTGAAGAGTTTGGCGGGCTCCTTCGTGGAGCGCTGCCGAGCCCAATGAGTGCCCTATGTTGGAACTGCCGTGGCGCGGGCAAACCGGCGGCAGTTCGAGAACTTCGCGAGTTCGCGAGGAAGTTTGCCCCCAATGTGTTAGGCATTGTTGAAACACAGATAAGTAGTGTGCGGGTTGAAGCTTTTGCCAACACGTTGGGATACGATCAGGCTTATGCTATTGATAGCCAAGGAAGAAGTGGAGGTATAGGTATATTCTGGAATAACACCACAGATATTCAGATTTTAGGAGAATCAGTCTACCACATTGATGCTAAGATTCAGGAGGCTGGACAAGACCCGTGGAGATTGACCTTTGTTTACGGGGAAGCCCAAACTCAGTTGAGGAGCCAAACATGGGATCTGATGAAAGGTTTATCGTGTTTGAACGACCTACCATGGCTCTGTATGGGGGATTTCAATGAAGTTCTACGTCTGGAAGAACATCAAGGTGTTGCAAATCGTAGTAATGCACAAATTCAAGCTTTTCGAGACACAGTTGATATCTGCATGTTGATGGATTTGGGCTATCAGGGCAGATTTTGGACATTTGAGAAGAGGGTGAGGGGAGGCTCGTACACACGCGTTCGACTGGATCGTGCACTAGCAACGCCCAGCTGGATGGCAAGGTTCCCACTAGCACAAGTTACCCACTTTACATCAGCTTCTTCTGATCACGGGCCTATCTTGCTGGAGACGGACAGCTCACAACAACAACGACCAGGTGGCCAACAGTTCAGGTACGAGGTTATGTGGGAAGCACATGAGGAATGGCGAGATACGATCACCTCAAGATGGAATGCGGTGGCGCCTGGGTATGGAGTGGGTGATTTTAGGGACAAGATGCTGACAATCTCGAAGGACCTATCTGTTTGGGGCAGAGATACTTTTGGGAGTGTGCGAAAGCAAATTAAAGATGCCAAACACCAGCTAGAGCAACTCCGGAGCGTCCCTTCTCGGATGAGTCCGACTCACATTGAGATAAAGCTCAATGAGAAACTGGTTGAGCTATACCACCGTGAAGAATTGATGTGGCGACAGAGGTCCCGTTTGCAGTGGCTGTTAGAGGGAGATAGAAATACAAAGTTTTTCCATATGAGAGCTAGTATGAGACGGAAACGAAATATGATTAAGGCTTTGCAAAACACTCTGGGAGTGCTCACAGATGATCCGACCGAATTGAGAACTTTGGTGACAGATTTCTATAAAGCCTTATACACCAGTGAGGGCGTGACCGGGATGGAAGAGGTTCTTAAGCACGTTCCTGCGAGGGTAACGCCGGCCATGAATGAAGTGCTGTGTGCTCCGTATACTAGCAATGAGGTAAAGGCGGCTCTATTCCAAATGTTCCCAACAAAGGCTCCTGGACCGGATGGGTTTCCCGCACATTTTTATCAGCGACATTGGGAGATATGTGGGGAAGAGGTGACAGCAGTGGTTCTCAGGATCATAAAAGGAGAGGAGAGTGCGGAGGCTATTAATGACACTGTGTTGGTGCTGATCCCCAAGGTAACAAATCCGGTTCATCTCTCCCAATTCAGACCTATTAGCCTTTGCAATGTGCTTTATAAAATTGCCTCAAAAGTCATAGCTAATAGACTGAAGGTCATACTCCCTGACATTATCTCTGAAGAACAGTCAGCGTTCGTCCCTGGCAGACTAATATCAGATAACATTCTCAGTGCGTATGAGTGTCTGCATTTCATGAAGAGGAACCGATCAAGAACAAATAGTAGCTGTGCACTAAAGCTTGATATGATGAAAGCATATGATCGTTTGGAGTGGGATTATCTTCAGGCCATAATGCTCAAGCTAGGCTTCTCGTCTGGTTGGGTGGACATTGTCATGGGGATGGTGAAATCAGTATCCTTTTCTGTGTTGTTGAATGGTGAAAAGCTAGAACATTTTAAACCCTCAAGGGGTATTCGACAGGGAGATCCTATCTCCCCCTACCTTTTCTTACTTGCAGCAGAGGGCCTGTCGTGCCTTTTGAAGTCTAGTTCTCAGTCGTCTGCGTTTTGTGGCATCAAGGTGGCTCCAACAGCTCCAACTGTCAGCCATCTTTTGTTTGCGGACGATAGCCTGTTGCTTTTTAAGTCAAGTGTGGAGGGAGCAAATTTGGTGTCAAACCTGCTGGGTACTTATTGTGGAGCCTCGGGACAGAGAATAAATCATGAAAAATCTTCTATTTTCTTTAGCAGGGGCTGTCCAGATCCTCTCAAACATGGTGTCATGCAAAGTCTGAATGTCCACAATGAATCCCTGAGTGACAAATATTTAGGGTTGCCAACGGATGTCGGCCACTCTAAGATTGGCACATTCAAGTACCTTCGTGACAGAGTATGGGAGAAAGTAAGAGGATGGATGCAGAAAATGCTTTCAGTTGGTGGAAAGGAAGTACTAATCAAATCGGTTGCCCAGGCAATTCCAGTTTTTTCAATGTCTTGTTTCCGACTTCCTAGAGGAGTCTGTGAGAATGTAACCTCCATCATACATCAGTTTTGGTGGGGGAGTAAACAAGGACGAAGGAAACCATGTTGGGTATCGTGGGACGTCATGACGAGGCCGAAGGATCTAGGAGGGCTGGGTTTTCGTGATCTCGAGATCTTCAACGTTGCCCTACTGTCATGGCAGGCCTGGCGACTTTTACAAGAACCGGACTCCCTAAGTGCGCGTATTCTTAAGGCTGTCTATTACCCAACAACGAGCTTAATGGAGGCGGAGCTAGGCCCCCATCCTTCACAGGTCCGGCGAGCTATTGTTGATGGAAGGAATGTATTGAACCATGGGATCATCAGGCGCATTGGGGATGGATCAACGACCAGCATCTGGCACCATAACTGGCTCCCGAGATGTGGCATCATGAAGCCTTTTCCGCCTAGGGTTGCTGACCCTCCGAGGATGGTGAGTGAGCTCATTGAGACAACCATGGCCTGCTGGAAAGAGGAAGTAGTCCGTCAGGTATTTGTGCCAGCTGATGCGGAGGCTATATTGAAGATCCCCCTCTGCACACGACATGTTGATGATTTTTGGGCATGGTCGGGGGATCCGAAGGGGCGTTTCTCAGTGAAATCAGCTTATAAACTGATCCACAAGATGAAAATGGGAAGGGAAGACTGGCTGGACGAGGCTGAGGGGATGGCTGATGGTGAGTCCAAGGGGTGGTCTTCTATTTGGGGCTTGCAAGTTCCTTCAAAACTGAAAGTCTTCACATGGCGGTTGGCTCGTCACTCACTCCCCACTGGCGATGTTTTGCATCATCGAAACATGTCAACGTCGCATGTGTGTGCGTTATGCGGAGCAGAGGACAATTGGCGCCATTCCCTTATTGATTGCAATTATGCCAGGTGCGTGTGGGCTCTATCAAATGATAATATGGTGCAGCACATGTGTATGCATAGAGATGATCAGGCGAAGAGATGGCTCTTTTTGATGAGCGAATCACTTCCACAAGAGGAGTTTACTATCATGATTGTCACTCTATGGGCAATATGGGCAGCAAGGAGGAAAATTATCCATGAAGGAATTTACAAAACTCCATTCTCAACACATGGCTTTCTTTGTTACTAGCTACTTGGCGGATTTAAAGCAGATGCAGAAACCTGTTGATAAACCACCGACAGCTCCAAGAGTCCGCCATACTACGTGGCAGCCACCTCCTGATGATCATGTGAAAATAAATGTTGATGCGGCCATGCCGCACGCTGGTGGAAGCGGGGCTGTGGGAGCTGTTTGCCGCAACGCATCATGTGTGTTTTTGGGAGCATCGGCAGGTATCTTCAACAATATTGATGATCCAGAGGTACTCGAGGTTCTAGTGACCAGAGAAGCATTGGCCCTTGCCGAGGACTTATATGAGCAGAAAGTCTTCATCGCTTCGGATTGTATGGCCGCGGTGGAGGCGATCAAAGGAGGAACTGCAGCAGCATACGGAGCGGTGACACATGAAATAATAGATAGAGCTCGTTTTTTCTCTTCTTGTACCTTTAATCATGAGTTTCGGACCTTGAATTTTGAGGCCCACAACCTCGCGAAGCATGCGTTAACGTTGGGGACCGGCCGCCATGTTTGGTTAGGCCTCCCCGGCGATCTTTTGTTCGTCCCCGTAAACATTGTGACGGTTGAATAAAAGCTTGGCGAGTTTGTCTAAAAAAAACGTACGCAATGCCAAAAAATTCTTGCTCCAATTCAAGCATGGGAAAATTTGAAACTTAGAGCTTGTTTGGGACTGCTCTACTTCTTAAAATTCAGCTCCGCTCCAGAAAACACAAGCCAAACGGGATAGCTCCATGATATGCCGCTCCACAAAAAAACTAGAATCCGGAGTACAACTCTCAGTTTTTTATGAAGCTCGTGAGGGGGTGCTCCAAAAAACTCTAGAAGTCGGAGTTGGGAGAAAATTACCCACCACTGCCCCCAGTAAGTGGATACCCCTTTGTTTTTCCTCTCTCATCCAATCAAATAGATTCTTTCTACCAAATTTCTCATTCTTGAAGCTGGAGCTGCATGGAAGCCAAACATTCTCTTTGATAGTGCTACAACTTCTATATAAAACTGTTTCAAAGTGAATTTGATGAAGTGAAATTGATTTTCATGAAGCAGAGCAGTCCCAAACAAGCCAAACTGACCATAGGCAGCAGCGAGGTGCAGACGAGGGGGGCTTATTTCATCTTACGTCTCGGTGTGATGGAGGAGGCGAAGGTAGAGGAGCTTCTTCACCTCTGCAGACCGCGCCGCCACATTCTTTCTTGACCACCCGCGCTGCACGTGAATCAGTCCGAGTTTTCACGGTGCAAGAGGGCGGGAGGAATCGAAGCGAACCCGCGCTTGACGAGGCGGTGAGGAAGCGCTTGATCCCGTCGATCTTGTCGGCGCCGAGTTGAGGAGCGCCTGGGGTCGTCGTCGTCTAGGTGCGCCTGTGGTCGTCATCGTCGAGGTGCGCATCCGCCACACCACCCGATACCCCCACACGCCGATCGCGTGTTGCCCGAACATGCCCAGACTCTCTCCGGCAGCGACCTCACGGATCTCAGCGACCGCCGCGTTCCGCTTTGGATTGGACCGTTGGGGAAGAGGAGACGAGAGAGCATGGCACGATGCGGAGACATGGAAAACCCTATTCACCACATTATGTGGAAAATTCTCGACCTACTGCACATGTTCGATGGTACATGCGTCGGTCCAGTTAGCTCTTCCTTAGAGCATCTCCAACAGCGGCGCAAAAAGGCGCGCGCGCTAAACTTCCGTTTTACGCGCGCGGGGCAGAATGACGCGCTCCAGCGGCGACGGGAAAATCGCGCGCGCGGGAACCGCTTGCGCGCGCGAAATGGCGGCCTCTCGCGCGGCATTTTTGCGGCGCCGCCTCCCGCGCGCCTATAAAAAGCAGCGCGCGCCGCTCCCTCGCGCCACCGCTCCGCGCGCGCTCTCTCTCTCTGCCTCTCGCGCCGCCGCCCCTATAAAAAGCATACCTATCTATGTTTTCGAACTACCTATCTAGTTGCAATATATATGTAAAATAACTTTGTATCCTTTTTAATTTAATGCAATATATGTATTAAAAAATATTGTGCGCGCGCTGCATTTTTGGGCACTGCTGGAGCGGCGCGCGCGCGCTGCATTATAGCGCGGCTGTTGGAGCCAGCGCCTATCCCCGCGCTAAACCTGCCGAAGCGCGCGCGGCAAACGCTTTTTTTGGGCGCGGCGCGTAGCGCGGCTGTTGGAGATGCTCTTATGTAGGATCATTTTCCAGTTTTGGGAACCTTCTGGATGGTTCCTGGTCGGTTTTGGAAACCTTCCAGAAGGTTCTTGAACCGGTATTTCTGGTTTTCTTTTTTATACTTCTTTTAGTTTTTCGTTTTTTCCGATTCTTTTTTCTTTTCATTTTTATGTTTGTTTTCTTTCTTTGGTTTTTTATTTCCTTTTCTTTTGTTCTTTTTTTTACAAAATATTCAAAATTTGTTCGTGTTTTGAAAGAATGTTCTCAAAATTCAAAAAATCTTCTCGTTTCACAAAGAAAGTTCAAAACTTCGAACTTTCTCGATTTTATTGTTTGTTCACGTATTCAAACAATGTTCATGCTTCCAAATTTGTTCTAGATTTTTCAAAATTGTTCTCCATTTCAAAATTTGTTCTCAAGATTCAAAAAGTGCTAGTGCTTTAAAAAATTGTTCGCACTTCCAAATTTGTTCGGGTTTTTTCAAAATTGTCCTCCATTTCAAAAATTGTTCTCAAGATTCAAAAAATGTCCGTGCTTTAAAAAATTGTTCGCATAATCTAAAAATGTTCATGTTTTCAAACAATGGTTGGGAAATTCAAAATTTGTTTGGTTTCATAAAATTGTTTGTGTTTGTGAAAAAAATGTATGTCCAAAAAATATACTCAAAATTTGGAAAAAAAATCAGGATTTTGTCAAACTGTGTTAAGTCCGAAACTGTCCTTAGTTTCTTTTAGTGTACCGTTGTATTTCAGTCGCACGTCTGTTCTATCGCAGTGGCGCACCGAGCTCGCGCAAGTAGATAGTCATGTTTTCAATTCCTAGCCACGATGCGCTACCATGTTGCGATTATTCACACTCGTATTCGCAGTGCACTGAATGGGCCGGCCCAGTCGGCGCCCCCTATGCGATGGGGCGTGTATTTGCCTCAGAACGCGACAAATAGGAGCTCCCCGAAGACACACCCTCGGTTTTCTGCCTTCTGGTCTGCGTGATCTACAATCTGGGTCGGCATTCGAAAGGGCATGTTCGGCCGGTATCTCTTTGGGCCCACGTCTACATCTGTATATGAGACGCATCGTGGTACTCTGAGAGCAACTAATTAAGGAGCGCTTCTTCGAAACGGCGCCGCGCACGAAAACCAACCGATGCGGTTGCTTCCCGGTTTTTCCTTTCCGATTTCTGGTTTCGTACATTTTGAAGTTTTCCCCTCGTAGACGCACATGCGTGCGACCTCTAGAGGCACGGGAGTGAAGTCTCTACAGGCACGGTCCTGGAGCTTCTCAGGGCATGGGTGTGAATCCTCTACATGCATGGGCGAGAAGCATCTGGAGGCACGGGTGTCCAACACGAAGAGGCATCGGCGAAAAGCATCTGGAGGCATGATCGTGAGGAATCTCGAGCCATGCGTGTGAATCCTTTACATGCACGGGTGTGGAGCCTACCTATGGATCGAGTAAGATCCTTCAAGTAAGTTGTCATTGTTGCAAACTCTCTAAAATATGTATGATTTATTAGTATGGAGGAAATAAGCTTTATACAATCTTGTGATATGGAAATAATAAAAGCAACAGACTGCATAATAAAGGTCCTTATCACAAGTGGCAATATAAAGTGACGTTCTTTTGCGCTAAGACTTTGTGCATCCAACCATAAAAGCACATGACAACCTCTGCTTCCCTCTGCGAAGGGCCTATCTATTATTCTTGCCTTATAAGAGTCAAGGTGAAAATCACCTTTCCTTTTTCCATTTTATCCTCTGGCAATCACATTGTGTTGGAAAGATGTAATGCCCCGGATGTAATACTTTCCCTTTTGGGCATATAATATATCTCCGGCTTCATCTATTTCCATTCCGGGTTCTTTGACTTTCGGGTTTTCGTCGTTTTGTTGTGTGAGTGTGTGGCATTCATTCATATCATATAGACATGTGCATTGCATTGCAATTGTGTTGTCGGTTGCATCCGGTTCCACGCGTTCCTTCCCGTTGTCCGTTTCGCGTTCCGGAGCTCCCTCACGTGTCCGTGGTGTCCCGTAGGCCTACTTTGGTGTTTGGCCGTGTAACGTTGCCGGTGTGGCGCGAGACTTGTCGTGTGTTGTTGTTTTGTTGTGTGCAACCCGCCTGTCAAATCTCGTCGCGTTTGGACTCCGTTTGCTATCCCAACAGTTATTCGTGTGGGTCCAAAGTGCCTCCACTTGTGGCCTAGAAACAACCCCGCAGCAGCCCACTACCCTCTCCTAGGCCCATCTAAACTTCCCCCGCAATCAGATCCGTCGGATCACGATCGGAGGGTTCCTAACACCCCCAAATCCCCCAAACCCTAAAATCTGCTATATAATAGACCCCTATGTCTATTTTGGCATCTCTAGCTTCTTCCTCCTCCTTCCCCTATTTTTTTTCTCAGATCCACCTACCCCTCCTCTCCACTTGGCAGATCCCAACCGATCCAGCCAAATTCCCTTCGAAGCCTCGAGCCAAGAGCCGGTCAACGATTCGTCTTCGATTGATCCTACCGCTCCCAGATCGGGCCTCGATCGCCAGCGCCTCCGTCTCCCGCATCGCACCCGAGCCGCGCCAGCGTCAGTCCAGCCACCGCATCAGGCCCAGCGGCCAGGACCACTTCCCCGGCTTCTCCCCCCCCCCCGCGTGGGCCCCTCCGTCCACTCCCCGTCGGCCCGCTCCACCGCGCCACTTCCCGATCCGCGGCTGGGCCAGCCAGCCGCCCGATCGCACCGCGCCACCGGGCCGCGCGAACACCGGGCCGTCCGCCTCTCCACTCCCTCCGGCTGGGCCGCCGCCCTCCAGCCGCTCGCCAGGCCCACGCCACCGACCGCCACCTCCATCGCCTCTGCGGGCCGCCTCCACCAGCCCGCCGCCCTGGGCCGAGGCATCTCCACCGACCGAGGCCGCGAGGCCCAGTAACCACCGCCGCGTGGGCCGTCGCCAGCCAGCCGGCTGGGCTTCCTCTTCTCCAGCCTGGGCCAGATCCGCCGAAGCCCGTTGGTTGTTTTTTTTTGCAGATCTGAGGTTATTTCAAACCCTAGATCTAGGTGCTATTTTGATCTGTGATGCAATATTCAACTGCTGATATCTTTTAGTGTGTTTGTCCGTTTCGCGCAAATAGCATGTCCAGACGTTCGTGGTGAATAGCACTACGTTTTATCTTTTTGCGTCATGCATGTTGGAGATCATCTAGGTGCTTGTTTTTCTGTTGCAATAGGGCATCGTGATAAAAACTGCTGCTATGTGATGTTTTTATGCCATCTTTGCTATGTGGTATCTTTTAGCTCATTTATCCGATTGATGCAAATGACATGTCCACGTGTTCGTCTTGCCATGCTCTACATGTTGTTGGTGATAGGTTGCACGATAGATTTATTCTTGCCATGTTTATCATCGTTGCAAAGTGCCATGTGGCTGTGATGTTGTTTCACTTGTTATGAAATGCCATCTTGTTGAGCTCGTTGCTATCGTTGTGTTTATCTCCATGATGCATGCTTGTATGTTTCGGGATCACCATCATGTGTACTTTGATGTGGTGCTTACCACTTGTCATGTTTAGTTTCGAGGTGACTTAAACTTGCTCGTTTAGATGCCATGATGAAACTACTGTTTTAACACTTAGTGGATTTTCACTAAGTCTGAAATCTATAACGTTCCGATGCCATGTTTGCTTGCTGCTCTTGGACAAACCATGATAGTTTTGGGGTGGATCTTGATTGTTCCTTGTAGTATATATTGTTGGCTTTCCATTCATGTTCTCACATGCTTATTTAAGTGGCGGTAGCATGTTTAACTTTTGCTCCAAAGTTTCAATAAAATTCTGCTGCCAGAATTTTATTGTCAAGTTCAATATGTCCAAGCTTATTGCTATTGATCCGTGGCTCCTTTGGGGGTGCACCTTTGGACTTATTTGCTGTAGGATATGTCTAGTTTATGTTCATGCTCTTTGCCATGTTGTTTGAGTGCTGTAGCTTAATTATTTTGTGCTCCGAAGTTGCTATGTTGCTGCAATTTTCAGCTTTCGCTCATTTCTTGTTTCGGGCATAACTTTTAGCCCGTAGCTCCGATTTCAGCGAGTCTTATATGAAACTTGATTGATTTTCTGAGTAGATTCGTAATATCATATTGTTATCATGTTTTGAGGTGAATTGCTTGAGTGCTATTTTCCGTGCTCCGTGTGCTCCCTTAGTGCATCCATCATGCATCCATCATTTTGGTGTGCGCATTGCATCTTGTTGATTCGTGCCTTGTGTGATTGTTTTTTTAGAGCCGGAAGCTGAGACCGAGTACGAGTACGAGCACGAGGTTACCAACGAGGTTGAGCACGAGGACCCTTCTTACGATCCGAACGACTTCTCTTCAGGCAAGATGACCGAACCCCGATAACATTACTATCTTTGCCTATTGCTAGTAGTTCCGTTCTATAATTTTGCCTCGATGCCCATGTTCTTCCTGTCAGCCTCCTACTTGTAACCATTGCCATGTTTAACCACCCTACCTATGCAAACCGTTGCTTGGCTAAGTACGCTTCGCTCAGCCCTTCTTATAGCATTGCTAGTTGCAGGTGAAGATCGAAGATGCTTGCTTCATGTTGAAGTTTGTTGGGTTATATCACACTATATAATTGTTTAAATGAAATCATCTATATATTGGCAAGGGTGGAAGGCTAAGCCTTTTGCTTGGTGATTTGTTCCACTCATGCCGTTAGGAACCGTATAAACCGGTGTTATGTTCCTTGATTATGCGTTCCTAACACGGTTGGGGTGTATGGGACCCCCTCGATAAACCGCTAAGTGCTAAGTCTTTTCCAGCAAGTCCCAACATTGGTACTATTCGCCTAATAACAAACTAAACTTGCATAGGGAGTAATTAACCCTCTTTCTTAATCAACAACCCCGGGCCAGTGCTCCACATGAGTGTTGGTCCGAAACGAGCGGACTGCGGGGCCGCCTTGGGGCAACCTGAGGTATTTGGCATACACCTGTAGGACGTCTCATCCGGTCGTGGCCTGAGACGAGATACGCGCGGCTACTATCAGGGTGTCGGCACGCCGGGAGGATTTGCTGGATTAGTCTTACCTTAGTTCGGTATATCTTGAGCACGGGATTCCGAGAATACTCGGGTCTTCCCACTTTGGAGTCGCGACTCCGCGGATCGTGGGCTTGTAATGGGTCAAGTTGGAACACCCCTGCAGGGTTATGAACTTTCGAAAGCCGTGCCCGCGGTTATGTGGCAGATGGGAGCTTGTTAATATCCGGTTGTAGATAACTTGACACAATGTTTCTAATACACTACCAGCGTGTGTTCCGTGATTGTCAATTTCCGAATAGGGATTCGGGAGTTGAACACGGAGGGGTTATGTTTGTTGAGCTTAGTTAGGATCACTTAGTGATCATTTCTCGACCGAGGCTTTCTCTTCTCGCTCTCTTTCACGTAAGCTAGTTGCTAGTTGCTGCTGCAGACACTTACTCTTTTCTTCAGCCTTATCCTCTCCCAAGGCTTAAATAGTCTTGTTACCCGGGAACGGGATTGCTGAGTCCTCTGTGGCTCACAGTTACTTCACCACACCAGATGCAGGTCTAGCTTTGAGCTATCCAGGTGATGGCACCGAGCTGGACTGGGAGTACGACGAGGAGCGTAGTCGATACTATGTTCGTTATCCGGATGATCAGTAGTGGAGACTTCTACTAGGATTCGATCCGACCTGTGGTTTATTTATTTAAGTTTGGAATCTTGACATTTGGATTTTGCCCTTAGAGGGTTGTGATATTCTTAATGTATGATGTTTGAGACATGTACTGTATTTGTGTGACGTGGCGAGTGTAAGCCAACTATTTATGTTTACAATTCCCCTCTTTTACATGAGATGTGCAAAGATTACCAAACTTGAGGTCATTCTAGGATGGACTTATGCCTTTAAGTCGTGCCTCGACACGTAGGAGGTATAGTTCCATCCTGGGCATTACAAGTTCCTGACATATATACCAACTTGGATGTAAGTTATCATGGTCTATTACTGTTGACATTACCCTTGAGGTAAAAGGGTGGGAGGCAATACCATAAGCCACTATCTTTCTCTGTGTCCGATTAAAACTCCACACCCATAAGTATTGCTTGAGTGTGAGCAATTGTGAAAGACTATATGATAGTTGAGTATGTGGACTTGCTAAAAAGCTCTTATAATGACTATTTCCGATATTATGATAAATTGCAATTGCTTCAATGTCTGAGATCATAGTTTGTTGGTTTTCAATGAAGTTTATGATTCATACTTGACATTGTGAATGAATTGTTATTTTAGCATAAGAATCATATGACAATATATGTATGTTGTTGTTATAAGAATGATCATGATGCCCTCATGTCCGTAATTTATTTTTATCGACACCTCTATCTCTAAACATGTGGACATATTTTTCGATATCGGCTTTCGCTTGAGGACAAGCGAGGTCTAAGCTTGGGGGAGTTGATACGTCCATTTGGCATCATGCTTTTATGTTGATATTTATGCATTATGGACTGTTATTACACGTTATGTCACAATACTTATGCATTTTCTCTCTTATTTTACAAGGTTTACATGAAGAGGGAGAATGTCGGCAGCTGAAATTCTGGGCTGGAAAAAGAGCAAACATTGGAGACCTATTCTGCACAACTCAAAATGCTCCGAAACTCCACGAAACACCGTTTCAGAAAATATAAAAAATATCTGGCAAAAGAGATCTGCCAGGGGGGCCACCACATGTCCACAAGGGTGGGGGGGCGCCCCCTCCCCCTAGGCGTGGCCCCTGCCTCGTGGGCCAGCCGGTGACCCCCCGATGCCCATCTTCTCCTATATGAGGTATTTTGACCTGAAAAAAAAATCATAAGCAGGCTTTCGGGACCAGACACCACCGTCTCGAGGCGGAACCAATCTAGGGCTCCGGCGAAGCTGTTCTGCCGGGGATACTTCCCTCCGGGAGGGGGAAATTGTCACCGCCGTCATCACCAACAACTCTCCCATCTTGGGGAGGGTTATCTTCATCAACATCTTCACCAGCACCATCTCCTTGTTGGGGAACGTAGTATTTTAAAAAAATTCCTACGATCACGCAAGATCTATCTACCAGATGCATAGCAACGAGAGGGAGAGTGTGTCTACGTACCCTCGTAGACCGGGAGCGGAAGCGTCAAGTGACGCGGTTGATGTAGTCGAACTTCTTCGCGATCCAACCGATCAAGCACCGAACGTACGGCACCTCCGCGTTCAGCACACGTTCAGCTTGAAGATGTCCCACGAGCTCTTGATCCAGTTGAGCTTCACAGGAGAGTTTCGTCAGCACGAGGGGTGGTGACGGATATGATGAAGTTACCAGCGCAGGGCTTCGCCTAAGCAATGCGACAGTATGACCGAGGTGTGTTTCTGTGGAGGGGGCACCGCACACGGCTAAAACAATTCAACTTGTGTGTCTTTGGGTGCCCCCCCCCCCCCGTATATAAAGGAGCAAGGAGGGAGGCCGGCCGGCCCCTATTGGCGCGCCTAGGAGGAGCAATCCTACTACGAATAGGATTGCAATCCTATTCCTAGTAGGAAGTACCAAAAGGGAGAAGGGGGAAAGGAAGGAGAGGGAGAAGGAGAAGGAAAGGGGCGCCGCCCCCCCCATCCTTCCTTGTCCAATTTGTACCAAGGGGTGGGGCGCGTGCGGCCCAGCCTTGGCCCTCCTTCCCTCTTTCTCCTACGGCCCATTAAGGCCCATAGCTTCCCCACGGGTTCCGGTAAACCCCTCGGTACTCCGGTTAATTCCGAAACTTTACGGAACACTTCCGATGTCCGAATATAGTCGCCCATTATATCAATCTTTACATCTCGAACATTCCGAGACTCCTCGTCATGTCCGTTATCTCATCCGGGACTCCGAACTACCTTCGGTACATCAAAACTCATAAACTCATAATACCGATCGACATCAAACGTTAAGCGTGCGGACCCTACGGGTTCGAGAACTATGTAGACATGACCGAGACTCATCTCCGGTCAATAACCAATAGCGGAACCTGGATGCTCATATTGGCTCCTACATATTCTACGAAGATCTTTATCGGTCAAACCGCATAACAACATACGTTGTTCCTTTTGTCATCGGTATGTTACTTGTCCGAGATTCGATCGTCGGTATCTCTATACCTAGTTTAATCTCGTTACTGGCAAGTCTCTTTACTCGTTCCGTAATACATCATCTCGTGACTAACTCATTAGTCATTTGCTTGCAAGGCTTATTATGATGTGTATTACCGAGAGGGCCCAGAGATACCTCTCCGACACTCGGAGTGACAAATCCTAGTCTTGATCTATGCCAACACCACGAACACTTTCGGAGACACCTGTAGAGCATCTTTATGATCACCCAGTTACGTTGTGACGTTTGATAGCACACAAGGTGTTCCTACGGTATTCGGGAGTTGCATAATCTCATAGTCATAGGAACATGTATAAGTCATGAAGAAAGCAATAGCAGAAAAACTAAACGATCATTGTGCTAAGCTAACAGATGGGTCTAGTCCATCACATCATTCTCCTAATGATGTGATCCCGTTGATCAAATGACAACTCATGTCTATGGCTAGGAAACATAACCATCTTTGATCAATGAGCTAGTCTAGTAAAGGCATACTAAGGACACTCTGTTTTGTCTATGTATTCACACATGTACTAAGTTTCCGGTTAATACAATTCTAGCATGAATAATAAACATTTATCATGATATAAGGAAATAAATAATAACTTTATTATTGCCTCTAGGGCATATTTCCTTCAGTCTCCCACTTGCACTAGAGTCAATAATCTAGTTCACATCTCCATGTGATTTAATACCGATAGTTCAAATCGTTATGTGAATAACACCTATAGTTCACATCGCCATGTGACCAATACCCAAAGGGTTTACTAGAGTCAATAATCTAGTTCACATCGCTATGTGATTAACACCCAAGAGTAGTAAGGTGTGATCATGTTTTGCTTGTGAGAGAAGTTTAGTCGACGGGTCTGACACATTCAAATCCGTATGTATTTCGCAAATTTCTATGTCTACAATGCTCTGCATGGATCTACTCTAGCTAATTGCTCCCACTTCCAATATGCATCCAGATTGATACTTAGAGTCATCTGGATTAGTGTAAAGCTTGCATCGATGTAAATTTTTACGACGAACTCTTTATCACCTCCATAATCGAGAAAACATTTCCTTAGTTATCCAGTAACTAAGGATAATTTTGACCGCTGTCTAATGATCTACTCCTGGATCACTTTTGTACCTCCTTGCCAAACTCATGGTAAGGTACACAACAGGTTTGGTACACAGCATGGCATACTTTATAGAACCTATGGCTGAGGCATAGGGAATGACTTTCATTCTTTCTCTATCTTCTACCAAGGTCCAGCAAGTGTGAGTTATCGAGAAGCCCATACCAATCTAAAGCTTTATCTATAAGTGATACGACAAACAATTTTCTCATGACAAACTCCCTCGATACACCTGCAAGCTTAAATAATGAACATAGTTGTGACAAATATAGCAAGTGTTCACCGGGATGTCTGTCTCCTGCGTAACGATTAGCCAAAACATAATCGATAATACCAGCCGGTATTTTATAAGGCACAATTTCAGTAGGGGGAGGATCAACCACCACAGGTCTGGGGCGTCTTCCCGCAAGCAACGATCCAATAACAAGATTGTCCATAAGGACAAGGAGCAGCAATAGCAAAAATAAGAACATAATTATAAAAACTTCCTTACCAGTTTCACTTTACCAATAGCGCTACGCTCCCCGGCAACGGCGCCAGAAAACGGTACTTGATGACCCACAACCCTAAGGGATCTATTGCAGCGTTTTCGATAAGTAAGAGTGTCGAACCCAACGAGGAGCAGAAGGTATTGATAAGCGATTCTGAGCAAGAAATTACTGCAAGCACTGAAAGATGACTTTTAGGGGTTTTCTTGGTATAAGCAACAGGAAAGTAAAAACAAGTAATGTAAAAGGTACTGAGAGTAACAAGTGGCCCAATCCTTTCTTAGCGAAGGAGAGGCCTAGCAACTGAACTTATAAAGACTAAAGCGTTCTTGAGGACACACGGGAGAGTAGTCATGTGCTTTCACCATATCCCGTATCGATACTATGTTATGTGTTGATAAGTGTTGAGTGGGTGGATCTATGCTAGAGCACTCTCTAGACTAAGATGAATGCACTCTTATGATTAAACACCTTGCAAGCATCCGCAAATACAAGATAGAATTTAAGGAAAAAGCCTAACCATAGCAATACGATCGAGGATCCATTATTCCCTTATGCAAAAGCGTGCGAACTGGGGTTCAGGTTTCTGTCACTCCGGCAACCCACCATAAGCATTCTTTATACACAATGTATTCTCCTAGGTCCTTAATAAGGCGAAGTGTTGGGTGTTCGACTCACACAACACCACTAGTGGAATGACAACACAACTTAAATATCAAACAACACATATTACTTCAACAGCATATGACTACTAACAACAAGACTTTCCCCATGTCCTCAAGAACTAAGGTAACTACTCACGAGACATAAAAGAGATCATGATAAGTGGGGATAAATATGTGATAAACAATATGGACATAATAGTATTTCTCCAATAAAACTCAATAGCATTCACCACAAAGCAGTAATCAACACCGATGGAGTAGAGATGATAGGTAGTACGAGTTACAACACGAGTTGCGATGGTAAGATGAGATTTGGATGAAGATGGAGATGGTGCTGGTGTTGGAGATGATGTTGATGATGATCTCGATGATGCCCGTGACGATGATGACGATGATGGCGACGATCTCCCCTTCCGGGAGGTGATCTCCCCAGCGGAATCTGCCCGTCGGAGATGGCTTTTTCTTCTCTGTAGGTTTCCGCCTCGAAGCGGCGGCGGAACTCCGTAAAAAGTCCCGTCCTTAGGGTTTTTGGATAACGGAGAGCATATATGCAAAAGGGGGCGGCCAGAGGTGGGCCAGGGGCTCCAGGCGCCCCCCCGGCGCGGCCAGGGGGGGCGCGCCCCCAGGCCGCCTGGGCACCCTGTGGCCCCCCTCTGAATCCCCTTTTGCGTGTCTTCGTGATCCGTCTGCAAAATATCTCCCGTCAATTTTTAGGTAATTTGGAGGTATTCTTCTTCAGCAACTCAGCGTCCACTTTTTACTGCTGAATCCTGCGTCTGCTGCTTCGGCATCGGAAAGTTTGCAAACTGTGTAAAATAGACCAAAACAACATAAGAACATCACCGTAACGTGAAATATATCAATGAATAAGGATAAATTATGATACAAAATAGTGATGCATTTTGGACGTATCAACACCCCCAAGCTTAGACCTCGCTTGTCCCCAAGCGAATATGAACTCGGTAAACCTGTCCACAAGTTTAGAGAGTGAAGTGTCGATAAATAGAATACGGACAAGAAGCATCATAGTTTCTTTACCAACTCAAATATCCTCAACAGCAATCTTCAACTCATAAGGCCCTTATAAAAGAGTGATGACACTTATATTCGAAAGTAGGGCTAAGGAAACTCATTATATCATGGTAAACATGTCCTTTGGTCAAAGAACAACAAATAGTTTTAACTTTAGCTCTTATATTTTGATGGAATTAATTGAAGCTTTTTGAAATAACATGTTAATAGGCAAGAAGTGAAAGTGTTAACACAAAGGAAGATATTTGCCTTAGCTAGGCATGACAAACAACTTACTTATCGAATGATAATGTCAACAAGGATATGATATGACAAATCTTAATGCAGCTTTATATGAATGAATCCTTATCAACATCAAACATCTGCTCTCTTTGAGAAATAGAAGGAAGTAGAAATAACTGACTCAACTTAAAATTAAAAGATAGGCCCTGCTCTAGGGTAGTAGGGAAAACTCATGTGCTATCCTCAAATCAAACAGAATGAAAACAAGTTTTGAGAGGTGCATGATTTGTCAACGAATGCTAATAGGTAACCCAATTACTTCTTGAGCTGGACAAGTTTCGAGGAACGGCTCCCGCACGAGGACGATCACATCCTCTTATTTTCCTTTGTTTAATCACTGCCAAAGTTTTCTGATTTCTCATGAACAAAGCGTGAAGGAGGGTTTGTTTGTTATATTATTTTTTTAAGCCGGGCGTACTCAATGCCAGTTCCTTCTCGTATTATGGGTTTGCACATTATACATGCAATCCCGGGGTGAAGCTTGTCCAACTCAAAAAGATCATGAATTAGCTACTACTTCCTCATGAGCTAAAACAGAGGCACAAAATAAAAGATTTTGAACATTTAAGGATAACACATAAATTATATACTTTTTGGAGGTGGTAGTGTAATACCACGAATAGGAAGGTATGGTGGACTCATATGGAAGGTATTGGCTTAAGGGTATGGATGCACAAGCAGAATTCTGCTTAGTACAGAGTTAGGCTAGCAAAGGTTTTGAGAGAGAAGACAATTGATGATGACTAAGATGCAAAGCAATATAAAGCATGAACATTGAAATAAGCATAACACATCAAGTTATCTTCCTTGTCAGCATAACACTTCAAGCATAATAACATAAAGGTTTTTGCTATGTTGATACTTTAAGAAAATCATGCTTGTTGTTATGACCAAAGCTATGTTTGCCAAGATTAAATAAAGTTTCATGGCCATACCTGACATAAGGTCAATACTTCCCATAAGAATCATCATATAAGGTCGGTTGCGTGAAGAGAATACCGAATGCAGCAAAAAGAACCGATAAACTTCTCATTAATATTCCATCATAGACGACTCCACACTCACGGATACAATTCTTCACGGAAGGAGCGATAGACCTCAATGCACACACCTATCTCATATAACAACCTCCCTAGACATGATACGACTCTACTTGACTCTAAAAGACAAAAGATAAAGATAAAGATACCGGGCACTCCCCCAAGCTTGGAACAAGCCAAGGGAATGCCATTACCCCAGGAGATTTCACTCATCATCCTTGTTGGCGTTGATCAAGTAGTCCTTGGCGAAACGCTTCCATGGAAGGGGTTCTCCAGTCTCATATGAGAAGCTCGTCTCCTGGATCCTGCATTCAGCACCCAAACCCATGCGCAGAAACCTTAGTTCATACTCACAGTTCTGGTTATGTAGATCATTAATTTGCCCTTGGAGCTCTATAATTCTTTCTTCAGACGCGGTGATTCTTTCCCACATCTCCTTCATCTCCTTCAGGAAGTAGTTCTTCAGCTCGTTGGTGATGTCAAAGTTAGCTTCAACACCACGCTCGATCATCTTTTTGTACTCGAAGACTTCTTGCTCCACTTCTTCCAGCCTGGCCTGGATGCTCCCCTCCTTGATAGGTCCCTTCAGATCTTCTTGATGAAGGACGCCGTCCTTCATCTGAACAACCTGAGGGTGCTTATTCACCTCAGTGAGGTAAGGGTTGATGACGTTGACGACGAACTTGTCCTTGGGGGAACTTGGAGAAGCCATGGCACCTAAATTCAGCTGAAAGATTCCCTGGCAGAAACAGATCGAAGAGAAAACACGCGAAATCGCAAGATACGTTGCCGGAACAATCCGGGAAAATATATAGGAAAAATTTATGCACAGAAAGGAAGGTAACGGACCAAAGCGGGGTCGGAGACGGACTCCCGGGTGTCCAAGCGGCCTCCCGGCGCGGCCCAGGGGGGGCGCCAGGGGGCGCCTGGACTCCCTGGAGGTCGTCTCCGGCTCCACCTAGGTTCGGAATTTTACTAATTTTTCATAAACGCGTAATACGGAACTTTTATGGCGGTTCGCGATGTTTCCTTACCGTACTACATACCTTTTCTTTATTCTGCTTCTGCTGGTGTCTGAAACAGGGCTGCAACATGTTCTTCGTGGGTTGTTGTGTATATTATATTCACATCAACATTGGCAGGGTTTCCTGCTATGTAATGTTTAAGTCTTTGCCCATTCACAACTTGGGGTTTGGTGCCTTCAAAATTATTAATCTTAATTGCACCAGACCGATAAACTTCTTCGATATGAAATGGTCCTTCCCACCTGGAAAGTAGTTTACCTGGAGAATGCCTGAAACGGGATCTAAACAACAAAACTTTATCACCAACATTAAATTCACGTTTCAGAATCTTCCTATCATGCCACCTTTTTACCTTTTCCTTGAACATTTTAGCACTCTCGTAAGCTTCACTTCTCCATTCATCTAGAGAAGTCAAGTTCATGAGAAACTTCTCACCAGCTAGTTTTGGGTTAGCGTTAAGCTCTCTAATAGCCCAGAAAGCTTTGTGCTCTAACTCTAATGGCAAATGGCAAGCCTTGCCATACACCATCTTATAGGGGGACATGCCCATGGGGTTTTTGTAAGCAGTTCTATAAGCCCACAAAGCATCTCCTAACTTATTTGACCAGTCCTTTCTATTTTTGTTTACTGTTTTCTGCAAGATCAACTTAATCTCTCTATTGGTGAGCTCAACTTGCCCACTGGTTTGAGGATGATATGGTGAAGCAATTCTATGATTAACATCGTATTTAGCCAAAGCTTTTCTAAAAGCTCCGTGCGTGAAGTGTGATCCCCCATCAGTCATGAGATACCTTGGTACACCAAACCTAGGAAAAATTACATCTTTAAGCATTTTCAAAGATGTTTTGTGATCAGCACTTTCAGTGGGGATTGCTTCAACCCACTTGGTCACATAATCAACAGCTACTAAAATGTGAGTGTACTTGTGCGAAGAAGGAAAAGGACCCATAAAATCAAAACCCCAACAATCGAAAGGTTCAATCACTAGTGAGTAATTCATAGGCATCTCATTCCTTCTACTAATGTTACCAACTCTCTGACATTTATCACAGGCTAAAACATAATTTCTAGCATCCTTAAAGAGAGTGGGCCAATAAAAACCTGATTGAAGAACCTTATGTGTAGTCCTTTCACCGGCATGATGTCCTCCATAGGGACTATCATGACACCGTCTGAGAATGTCCTTCTGCTCATGTTCCGGAATGCATCTTCTCACGATCCCGTCGGGACCTTCTTTGAAAAGATGTGGGTCATCCCAAAAGTAGTGCCTCAAATCATGAAAGAACTTCTTCCTTTGCTGAAATGTTAGACCTGGAGGCAAATACTTTGCAACAATAAAATTAGCACAATCTGCATACCAAGGATCGGAAAGAGATTGTACTTTTACAATGGCAAGTTGCTCGTCTGGAAAACTATCGTTGACTGGGATGGGATCATGCGGTATATCTTCCATCCTTGAAAGATTGTCCGCTACCGGATTGTCTTCTCCTTTCCTATCAACAATCTGCAAATCAAATTCTTTAAGGAGGAGTACCCACCTGATAAGCCTTGGCTTGGCATCCTTCTTTGTCATAAGATACTTAATGGCAGCATGATCAGTATGAATAATAACTTTGGAATCAACAATATACTGCCTAAACTTATCACAAGCAAAAACTACAGCTAAGAATTCCTTCTCAGTAGTAGCATAATTTCTTTGAGAACTATCAAGAGTTTTACTAGCATAATGTATAACATTCAATTTCTTATCAACTCTTTGTCCTAAAACAGCTCCAACAGCAAAATCACTTGCATCACACATAATCTCAAAAGGTAAATTCCAGTCAGGTGGTTGTACTATAGGAGCAGTTATTAAAGCTTTCTTAAGGACTTCAAAAGCTTCCTTACAATTTTCATCAAAAACAAAAGGAACATCCTTCTGGAGAAGATTAGTGAGGGGTCTCGAGGTTTTAGAAAAGTCTTTAATAAATCTTCTATAAAAACCTTCATGGCCGAGAAAACTGCGAATACCTTTGATGTCCCTTGGATAGGGCATCCTCTCAATAGCTTCGATCTTGGCCTTGTCCACTTCAATTCCCCTTTCGGAAATCTTGTGACCAAGAACAATTCCTTCATTAACCATAAAGTGGCACTTTTCCCAGTTGAGTACCAAATTTGTCTCCTCGCATCTCTGCAAAACTTTATTAAGGTTGTGAAGACAATGGTCAAAAGAAGTTCCATAGACGGAGAAATCATCCATGAAGACTTCCATAATATCCCCGCAGAAACCATGAAAGATAGCAGACATACACCTTTGAAAAGTAGCAGGGGCATTACATAAACCAAAAGGCATACGCCTATAAGCATAAGTACCAAAGGGACAAGTAAAAGTGGTCTTCTCTTGATCGGCAGTGTTAACATGGATTTGAGAGAAGCCAGAATAACCATCGAGATAACAAAAGTGGGTATTTTTGGATAACCTTTCAAGCATTTGGTCGATGAACGGCAACGGGTAGTGATCCTTCCTGGTTGCCTTGTTCAACTTCCTGTAATCAATACACATTCTATATCCAATAATAATCCTCTGAGGTATTAATTCATTTTTATCATTAGGAACCACAGTTGTACCTCCTTTCTTAGGAACACAATGTACCGGACTTACCCACTTACTATCAGCTATAGGGTAGATAATACCTGCGGCTAGAAGCTTGAGAATATCAGTTCTCACGACATCCATCATCTTCGGGTTCAACCGTCTTTGATGATCAACAACTGGTTTAGCATCAGGCTCAAGGTTGATAGTATGTTGACAGATAGATGGACTAATCCCCTTAAGGTCATCAAGGGTGTAGCCAATTGCGCCTCGGTGTTTATGAAGTACTTCCAATAATCGCTCTTCTTCATATCCTGAAAGGTTAGAATTTATAATAACAGGATATATTTTCTTTTCATCTAAATAAGCATACTTGAGCGTATCGGGAAGAGGTTTAAGATCGAACACCGGGTCTTCTTTCGGTTTTGATAAAATTCCCAAAGGTTCAACCGGAAGGTTGTGCTTCAGGATAGCAGGCTGCCTCAAGAATATTTCATCTAGTTCATTTCTTTCCTGCATATGCAAATCATTCTCGTGGTCCTCCATGTATTGCTGCAAAGGATCATTAGGGGGAATAGCAATAGAGGCAATACTTTCAATAATTTTATCATCACTAGGTAAATCAGTACCACGAGGCTGCTTAGAGAACTTAGAAAAATTAAATTCATATGGCTCACCATCGAATTCAACAGAAACTTTACCTTTCTTGCAATCTATTATAGCTCCACAAGTTCTAAGAAAAGGTCTACCAAAAATAATTGGACAAAAATTGTCCCTCTCTGAACCAAGTACTAGAAAGTCGGTAGGGTATTTTACCTTTCCACATAGGACTTCAACGTCCCTCACAATTCCGATAGGAGAGATAGTTGTTCTGTTTGCAAGATGAATAGTAACATCAACTTCTTCAAGTTCACAAGGGGAAATCTCACCGATGATCTCTTCATAAAGTGAATAGGGGATAGCACTTGCACTCGATCCCAAATCGCATAACCCATAATAATTGTGATCTCCTATTTTAACAGATACCACTGGAGTACCTGAAATTGGGCCTTTATTCTTGGCTGTGACAAGGTTAGTGGAAACAGCACAAAAATTTATATTGGAATCCAAAACATCATTAGTAGCAAGGTCTTTAATCAATGCAACTTGAGGATCGACCCTGATCTGGTCCTCAGGCTCATCAACTCTTCCTTCACTTTTATTTATTATGCCTGTCACAAGAGAGTGCTCCCTTATCCTCGTGGGAAAATGAGGCTTTTCATATATAACTGCAGGCAAAATAGGGTCAGCAACATAAATATCAATAGGTGGTTCTTTAAAAGGTTCATGGTGCTGGTCTCTCTTCTTTTTAAAAGAATCAACGTGAGAGGCAAAATTCTTACACAAATCAATCACTAGATGGGAGTCAAGACCAATCTTAGAGCAAAAAGTATTGAAGTAATCAGTTTTCACATAGCTCTCAATATAATCATGTTCATAATTTATAGCGGGTTCAATACCTTTATCAATTTCCCAATCTTCGGTATTCCTCTGGATTCTTTCAATGAGATCCCACCTTTCTTCAACACTCTTCTTCTGAAATACCCCACTAGAGGAGGCATCCAGCATCTCCTTATCCTGACGAGAAAGCCTGGCATAAAAATTTGTAAGTATAATTTCCTTGGGAAGCTTATGAATAGGGCATTTGAGCATTAGGGACTTCAATCTCCCCCAAGCTTGAGCAATGCTTTCTCCGTCACGAGACCAAAAGTTATAGATATAATTCCTGTCTCGATGAATTTCATGAAGAGGATAAAACTTAGTATAAAAGAGAGACATAAGCTCCTGCCAGTCCAGCAAGTGTGAGTTATCGAGAAGCCCATACCAATCTGAAGCTTTATCTATAAGTGATACGACAAACAATTTTCTCATGACAAACTCCCTCGATACACCTGCAAGCTTAAATAATGAACATAGTTGTGACAAATATAGCAAGTGTTCACCGGGATGTCTGTCTCCTGCGTAATGATTAGCCAAAACATAATCGATAATACCAGCTGGTATTTTATAAGGCACAATTTCAGTAGGGGGAGGATCAACCACCACAGGTGTGGGGCGTCTTCCCGCAAGCAACGATCCAATAACAAGATTGTCCATAAGGACAAGGAGCAGCAATAGCAAAAATAAGAACATAATTATAAAAACTTCCTTACCAGTTTCACTTTACCAATAGCGCTACGCTCCCCGGCAACGGCGCCAGAAAACGGTACTTGATGACCCACAACCGTAAGGGATCTATTGCAGCGTTTTCGATAAGTAAGAGTGTCGAACCCAACGAGGAGCAGAAGGTATTGATAAGCGATTCTGAGCAAGAAATTACTGCAAGCACTGAAAGATGACTTTTAGGGGTTTTCTTGGTATAAGCAACAGGAAAGTAAAAACAAGTAATGTAAAAGGTACTGAGAGTAACAAGTGGCCCAATCCTTTCTTAGCGAAGGAGAGGCCTAGCAACTGAACTTATAAAGACTAAAGCGTTCTTGAGGACACACGGGAGAGTAGTCATGTGCTTTCACCATATCCCGTATCGATACTATGTTATGTGTTGATAAGTGTTGAGTGGGTGGATCTATGCTAGTGCACTCTCTAGACTAAGATGAATGCACTCTTATGATTAAACACCTTGCAAGCATCCGCAAATACAAGATAGAATTTAAGGCAAAAGCCTAGCCATAGCAATACGATTGAGGATCCATTATTCCCTTATGCAAAAGCGTGCGAACTGGCTTCAGGTTTCTGTCACTCCGGCAACCCACCATAAGCATTCTTTATACACAATGTATTCTCCTAGGCCCTTAATAAGGCGAAGTGTTGGGTGTTCGACTCACACAACACCACTAGTGGAATGACAACACAACTTAAATATCAAACAACACATATTACTTCAACAGCATATGACTACTAACAACAAGACTTTCCCCATGTCCTCAAGAACTAAGGTAACTACTCACGAGACATAAAAGAGATCATGATCAGTGGGGATAAATATGTGATAAACAATCTGGACATAATAGTATTTCTCCAATAAAACTCAATAGCATTCACCACAAAGCAGTAATCAACACCGATGGAGTAGAGATGATAGGTAGTACGAGTTACAACACGAGTTGCGATGGTAAGATGAGATTTGGATGAAGATGGAGATGGTGCTGGTGTTGGGGATGATGTTGATGATGATCTCGATGATGCCCGTGACGATGATGACGACGATGGCGACGATCTCCCCTTCCGGGAGGTGATCTCCCCGGCGGAATCTGCCCGCCGGAGATGGTTTTCTTCTCTGTAGGTTTCTGCCTCGAAGCGGCGGCGGAACTCCGTAAAAAGTCCCGTCCTTAGGGTTTTTGGATAACGGAGAGCATATATGCAAAAGGGGCGGCCAGAGGTGGGCCAGGGGCTCCAGGCGCCCCCCCCAGCGCGGCCAGGGGGGCGCCCCCAGGCCGCCTGGGCACCCTATGGCCCCCCTCTGACTCCCCTTTTGCGTGTCTTCGTGATCCGTCTGAAAAATATGTCCCGTCAATTTTCAGGTAATTTGGAGGTATTCTTCTTCAGCAACTCAGCGTCCACTTTTTACTGCTGAATCCTGCGTCTGCTGCTTCGGCATCGGAAAGTTTGCAAACTGTGTAAAATAGACCAAAACAACATAAGAACATCACCGTAACGTGAAATATATCAATGAATAAGGATAAATTATGATACAAAATAGTGATGCATTTTGGACATATCACATGCTATTAACCATATAGGACTTTTTCATAGTCATATGACAAAAGCTTACTGAGACAATGAATCTGTAGTAATTAAGTTGCCTCATGAGAAAATCACAAATGACTGAAAGTTTTACAACATGAAACTGAAACATCAAAAAGATTTGCAATGAACATGGTGTGCAAATATGATAAAGTAATATCTAGCTTGCCCCCTTTAGTGAAGCAAAACATAAATGCAGGGGCACCTTCAAGGTTTAAGTGATGACTAGATACAATGATTTCAAAATAAACGATATCACAATCATGCAAAAGACAATGCTACTTTGGGACAATGCACATTACACTCAGAATGACAATCATGCTCTCAGTAGTTGGTGCTTGAAGAAAGAAGGTGGAGACTCAACATAAAAGTAAAAGAATGGTTATGTGCTAGAGCTTTTTATTTTGAAAATATAGAAGCAATTTTGTCAACGGTAGTAGTACTTCATATGTGTCATGTATAAGACATCCTATAAGTTGCAAGCCTCATGCATCGAATACCAATAGTGCTCGCACCTTGTCCTAATTAGCTCGGATTTCCATGGGTTATCATTGCATTACATATGTTTCAACCAAGTGTCACAAAGGGGTACCTCTATGCCACCTGTACAAAGGTCCAAGGAGATAAATCGCATTTGATTTCTCGTTTTTGATAGATCTCAACTTGAGGACATCCATACCGGGACAACATAGAAAATAGATGATGGACTCCTCTTTAATGCATAAGCATATTCTCATATGAGATTGAGGATTAATGTCCAAGCTAAAACTTCCACCATGATACATGGCTTTGGTTGGCGGCCCAATGTTCTTCTCTAACAATATGCATATTCAAACCAACCCATGGCAAATCACCCTTACTTCAGACAAGACGAACATGCATAGCAACTCACATGATATTCAACAAAAGTGTGACAGTTGATGGCGTCCCCAAAAAACATGGTTACCGCTCAGCAAGCAACTTATAAGAAATAAGATACACAAGCAACATATTCTTTACCACAATAGTTTTTAAGCTACTTTCCCATGAGCTATGTATTGCAAAGTTAGTCTGCTTAGTACAGGTAGAGGTTAGCAAAAGACTGGGAGCGACCAACTAAGAGAGCAATGACGGTCATAATCATGCAGAGCGATAAAGCAACATTGAATCAGGCATGGTAGTTATATCGCTACTCAGAAATAAAAGATCATCAAGGCTTGATAGACTTTCTTTACAGTCTTAAATATGCGTGAGCATACGCCAAGTCAATCAAAATAAATTATCGAGGGAAGATATTACTAAACCATACCACATCATAGGCAAACAAATCAAGTTGGTACTCCAATAACACATTGGGAACCCCCCAGCTATTTGAGATTAACCATAAGAAAACCTGAACTACTAAGCACCATTATGCAAGTAGCATCTTTATCATAGACATATTAACCAATGCAACGGAAGCAAACTCTCTTAATAAGGTGAGCATGGTAATTAAAGAGAGTTCAAGCAACCAACTAAACAAAAGCTCTTTGAAAAGATAAGCAGGAATACTAAGAGCAGAGCATGATAGTAGCTATTAAAAGACAAAGAACACACACAGCAAAGATAGACATGAAAATTCTATGTTATGTTCTAGGTAGAAGTGGAGCGTGTTTCTCTACCACATAAAGAAAGCTGAGTTCCGACTCGTTATGAAAAACTAAAAAGAAAACTAAAAGCAAGACGCTCCAAGCATAGCACATAACACATGAAGTGATAAAAATATAGCGGAACGAAAGACGAACTGATAATGTTGATGGAGAAGGGGATGCACGGGGGCATCCCCAAGCTTAGACGCTTGAGTCTCCTTGAATATTTCTTGGGGGTGCACGGGGGCATCCCCAAGCTTGAGCGCTTGACACTCCTGAATCTTTTTATCATCTTCCCTCGCACACTTGAAAACTCCCTTCATACATAACTCATTATAATCTGATTAGCGAGGTTAGTACCCTTAATAAAATAATTATACCTTGCTGGAAATAAAGATATTCCTTAAGTTCTACTGTTTCTCAAGATTGCCAAAAGGTTTTTGCAAAGAAAAAGCAAGCTCTTGGTTTGCAAAATGAAAGAAAGGCAAAACAGGACAGAATCTGTGAAAAATAGAACAGCAGATAGTAATTGATCTGTTCGGGGTACTTCTGCAACTCAAATCAAAAAACTCAGAACAGACGCACGAAAGACAATTATATAGAGAACGCTGTCGAAAAAATTCATACCAAAAAGATGATCTGGTGATTTTATACGAATTTTTCTATCCAAGGACAGAATCTGTTTCCTGGACAGCACCTCACAACTTTTGAACTTTCTAGCAATCAGAGGCTATACTTGGCACAAATATGAAAAGCAAAGACACAATGATGATGCTACAGCAGTAAACAACATCAAGACACAACAAAAGCAAAAAATTTATTCATGTGGGCTGCCTCCCAAAAGCGCTTTCTTTTATGCCTTTAAGCTAGGCATAATGCATAGAGGTCAAGTTGTATCAATTGAACCATCATCAAGATCATCAAAAAGCTCTTCAATAATACAACTAGTCTTAAGAGGACTTTCAAACAAAAGCCTCATTGAGATACTTCTAGGTAGAAGACCAAAAGGATAAAAGTCAAGGGAAGATTCATTTATAAATTCATCACATAGAGGTGTTTCTTCCAAAGTCTTTACAGTTTCAACCCCTTTGGCAATAGATGGATTACTTTTAGAACGGGGAGCCTTTGGAACGTGAACGAACTCAGGCTCCCGCTTTGCCGGAGTTTCTACCTTTTTGGTTTTGATTGAGGAGAAGGTGGTTCCTAGAGTATCAAAGATATCCTCAATCTTGTCTATCCCAGAAGAGTCCAAGTCATGGAATTTGACGGTCTCCAAAATTTTGAAAATTTTATGCATGGAGCTATCAAGTCTATTCAAATTCCCTTGGACCTTACGATCCAACTCATTCATTTTATTAATGCTTGGCATCTCTAGCTCTATCTTTTCAAGTTTTTTCATAATGTGAGCTAGGGTGATGTCCTCTTGAATGCTAACAACAGGGAGATTCCCAACAAGATTTTCAATAATACTAAGAGACTCCCAAACCGGGGCCTCTAGGAAATTCCCATTGATAGCAGTATCTAAAATAAACCTATTCCAAGAAGTAATTCCAACATAAAAATTTCTAAGCAAGATAGTAGTAGGTTGCTTCTTGGTGGCTCTTTTTTGTGAATCATTAATTCTATACCAAGCATCTTTCAAACTTTCCCCACCTCTTTATTTAAAGGTGAGAACTTCTGCCTCATCAAAGACAAAAGGACCCGACATAATGACAACTAAAGAACGAGATAACTATTTTTGTGATTTTCGATAAAAAGGTACTAAAGCAAAAACTGAAAAGTAAACTAACAAGACTAAAAAGCAAAGGTAAAAGATAGCGTGCAACTCCCCTATCCTGAAGAGTGGAGTCCCCGGCAACGGCGCCAGAAAAACTCCTTGATGGGCCTCTAACCCCTCATTGGTTACCCCAAGTGGAAGGTGTGAGATGCAGTGTTGTGGAAGTTTTTCCCTTAGCAAAGATGCCAAGGATCGAATCCCAGAGACTCCTAGGTTCAACAAGTAGGTGTCAACTGCTACGGCGCCAGATATTAGCAGTCAACATGGACCTGCACACAGATACAAATAACTTTGCTCCCAACAAGTACAGAGAGGTTGTCAATCTCTCCGGCCTTGTAGTTCACAAAGGATTAAAAGCAGATGATAGTAGTGATAGATAATGTTTGCAATAGTAAATAATAACGAAAAGTAAATAGTGGATGTGATCAATGATGGTAATATGGACCGGAGTCTCATGATGTTCACTAGTGATGTCTCTCTCCCAAAAGACGATAAAACAGCTATGTGAGGTAAACGAATTACAGCTGGGCAATTGACAGGACCTACGAGCGCAAACCAATGCTGATTACATTGCAGGAAAGGTTGAGGTTCAAAGCATGGGCGGTACGCCAAAGTAAGTAGACCGAAATCCATCAATGCCTACTACTAATCATCCACCTTGAGATATCTATCCAAAACATCTCGCTGGTATTAAGTTGCGAGCCCCACCCATAGTGTAAACTCAAAGCTACAGACAACTGCATTAAAAGAACTTTGCGTAAAGTAAACAATCCTTGCACCCGCGGGCACAAGCACCGTTGTTTTCCCCCTTGTGGCAACAGCACATCCCCTAGACTCATGTTTCTGTCACTCAAACTAGTCATCGAGGGGCATGAACCCACAATCAAGCATAACGTTCCCTCTTGGAGTCACTACCTACTACTTGGCCAAAGCAATAAATAACAACGGAGAACATGCAAGAATTACTTATGAACATAAATATAAAAGAGGTGAATCAAATATATTACTCAAGAACAACCTGAACATAATCTCATAATCCATCGGATCCCAGCAAACTCAACATAGCAACAGCATAAGGATTACATATGTGCCTCGATCATGTAGGGCAGCTCACGAGGACTAATTAGTGAAGCACAAGAACGGGAGGAGAACATCACATAGCTACTGGTCATGGACTCATGGTCCAAGGGAGACTACTCACGACTCATCCGGGAGGCGTCCATGGTGGTGGAGAAGCTCCCGGTGGTGATCCTCCCCTCCGGCAGGGTGCCGGGAAGGGTTCTCCTGGTGCTCCCGATCTTGGAAGCGGCGGCGGCGGCGGAACAGAGATGGGATCGCGAAAAGAGTTCCTGTTCTAAGGGTTTCGGAGGACGCTTTAAATATATGCCAAAGGGGGGCATCGGGGAAGCTTCGGGGGGCCCAGGCGCCCCCCCCCCCCGGCACGGCCCGGGGGGCGCGCCGCCAGGGCGCCTGGAGCCCTGGTGGCCCCCCCTGGCTGTCCTTCGGACGCACGGTAGTTTCCGGAACGCTGATTTTTTATATAATTTTTCTGGATTTTTTCTAGCAGTTCTCGTAACGTGAAAACCTGAAATACAAAAACAGCCGAAAACAGAAACTGGCACTGGGGTGCACTGGATTAGTAAGTTAGTCCAAATATGATCAAAAGTGTATGGAAATGTATGAATATCATAGCAATAGCACCCAAAAGTGGCATGGAGCAAGCAGAAATTATAGATACGTTTTGGACGTATCAATACCTTACAACTCAGGCAAGAACTCCTTCTCTGACTGATCCATTTTGAACTACTTCAAAAACTTGTCAAGGTATGTACTCATTGAAAAAACTTATCAAGCATCTTGATCTATCTATAGATCGTGATGCTTAATATGTAAGCAGCTTCACCGAGGTCTTTCTTTGAAAAACTCCTTTCAAACACTCCTTCATGCTTTCCAGAAAATTCTACATCATTTTCGATCGACAATATGTCATTCACATATACTTATCAGAAAGGATGTAGTGCTCCCACTCACTTTCTTGTAAATACAGGCTTCACCGCAAGTCTATATAAAACTATATGCTTTGATAAACTTATCAAAGCGTATATTCCAACTCCGAGATGTTTGCACCAGTCCATAGATGGATTGCTGGAGCTTGCACAATTTTCTAGCACCTTTAGGATTGACAAAACCTTCTGGTTGCATCATATACAACTCTTCTTTAATAAATCCATTAAAGAACGTAGTTTCGTTATCCATTTGCCAAATTTCATAAAATGTGGCAATTGCTAACATGATTCGGACAGACTTAAGCATCGCTACGGGTGAGAAAATCTCATCGTAGTCAACACCTTGAACTTGTCGAAAACCTTTCGCAACAAGTCGAGCTTTGTAGACAGTAACATTACCATCGGTGTCAGTCTTCCTCTTAAAGATCCATTTATTTTCAATGGCTTGCCGATCATCGGGCAAGTCAACCAAAGTCCACACTTTGTTCTCATACATGGATCCCATCTCAGATTTCATGGCTTCAAGCCATTTTGCGGAATTTGGGCTCATCATCGCTTCCTCATAGTTCGTAGGTTCATCATGGTCTAGTAACATGACTTCCAGAATAGGGTTACCATACCACTCTGGTGCGGAACGTACTCTGGTTGACCTACGAGATTCAACAGTAACTTGATCTGAAGTTTCATGATCATCATCATTAGCTTCCTCACTAATTGGTGTAGGAATCACTAGAACTAGTTTATGTGATGTACTACTATCCAATTCGGGAGAAGGTACAATTACCTCATCAAGTTCCACTTTCCTCCCACTCACTTATTTCGAGAGAAACTCCTTCTCTAGAAAGGATCCATTTTTAGCAACGAATATCTTGCCTTCGGATCTGTGATAGAAGGTGTACCCAACGGTTTCCTTTGGGTATCCTATGAAGACACATTTCTCTGACTTGGGTTCGAGCTTACCAGGTTGAAGCTTTTTCACATAAGCATCGCAGCCCCAAACTTTAAGAAACGACAACTTTGGTTTCTTGCCAAACCACAGTTCATAAGGCGTCGTCTCAACGGATTTAGATGGTGCCCTATTTAACGTGAATGCACATGTCTTTAATGCATAACTCAAAACTATGGTGGTAAATCGGTAAGAGACATCATAGATCGCCACCATATCTAATAAAGTACGGTTACGACGTTCGGACACACCATTACGTTGTGGTGTTCCGGGTGGCATGAGTTGTGAAACTATTCCACATTGTTTCAAATGAAGACCAAACTCGTAATTCAAATATTCACCTCCACGATCAGATCGTAGAAACTTTATTTTCTTATTACGATGATTCTCTACTTCACTCTGAAATTCTTTGAACTTTTCAAATGTTTCTGACTTGTGCGTCATCAAGTAGATATACCCATATCTGCTCAAATCATCAGTGAAGGTCAGAAAATAATGATACTCGCCACGAGCTTCAACACTTATCGGTCCACATACATCAGTATGCATGATTTCCAACAAATCTGTTGCTCGCTCCATTGTTCCGGAGAACGGAGTTTTAGTCATCTTGCCCATGAGGCATGGTTCGCAAGCACCAAGGGATTTATAATCAAGTGATTCCAAAAGTCCATCACTATGGAGTTTCTTCATGCGCTTTACACCAATATGACCTAAACGGCAGTGCCACAAATAAGTTGCACTATCATTATTAACCTTGCATCTTTTGGTTTCAATATTATGAATATGTGTATCTCTACGATCGAGATCCAACAAACTATTTTCATTGCGTGTATGACCATCGAAGGCTTTATTCATGTAAACAGAATAACAATTATTCTATGACTTTAAATGAATAACCGTATTGCAACAAACATGATCAAATCATATTCATGCTTAACGCAAATGCCAAATAACATTTATTTAGGTTCTAAACTAATCTCGAAAGTATAGGGAGTGTGCGATGATGATCATATCAATCTTGGAACCACTTCCAACACACATCGTCACTTCACCTTTAACTAGTCTCTGTTCATTCTGCAACTCTTGTTTCGAGTTACTAATTTTAGCAACTGAACTGGTATCAAATACCCATGGGTTGCTATGAACACTAGTAAAGTACACATCAATAATCTGTATATCAAATATACCTTTGTTCACTTTGCCATCCTTCTTATCCACCAAGTATTTTGGGCAGTTCTTGAAGTTCCCCTTCTATCCCTTTGCCCTTTACTTGAAACAAGTGGTCTTGTTAACCATCAACACTTGATGCTCTTTCTTGATTTCTACCTTCGCCGATTTCAGTATCGCGAAGAGCTCAGGAATTACTTTTGTCATCCCTTGCATATTATAGTTCATCACGAAGTTCTACTAACTTGGTGATAGTGTCTAGAGAACTTTGTCAATTACTATCTTATCTGGAAGATTAACTCCCACTTGATTCAAGCAATCGTAGTACCCAGACAATCTAAGCACATGCTCACTGGCTGAGCTATTCTTCTCCATCTTGTAGACAATGTACTGTCAGAGGTCTTATACCTCTCGACACGGGCATGAGTATGAAATACTAATTTCAACTCTTGGAACATATCATATGCTCCGTGGCGTTCAAAACGTTTTTGAAGTCCCGGTTATAAGCCGTAAAGCATGGCGCACTAAACTATCAAGTATTCATCATACCGAGCTTGTCAAACGTTCATAACGTCTGTATCTGCTCCTGCAATAGGTTTGTCACCTAGTGGTGCATCAAGGACATAATACTTCTGTGCAGAATGAGGATAATCCTCAGATCACGGACCTAGTCCGCATCATTGCTACTAACATCTTTCAACTTATATTTATCTAGGAACATATAAAATAAATGGGAAGCTATATCGCGAGCTATTGATCTACAACACAGATATGCTAATACTACCAGGACTAAGTTCATGATAAATTAAAGTTCAATTAATCATATTACTTGAAGAACTCCCACTTAGATAGACATCCCTCTGGTCATCTAAATGATCACGTGATCCAAATCAACTAAACCATGTCTGATCATCACGTGAGATGGAGTAGTTTTCAATGGTGAACATCTTATGTTGATCATATCTACAATATGATTCATGCTCGACCTTTCGGTCTCTAGTGTTCCGAGGCCATATCTGCATATGCTAGGCTCGTCAAGTTTAACCCGAGTATTCTGCGTGTGCAAAACTGGCTTACACCCGTTGTATTTGAACGTAGAGCTTATCACACCCGATCATCACGTGGTGTCTCAGCACGACGAACTTTCGCAACGGTGCATACTCAGGGAGAACACTTATACCTTGAAATTTTGTAAGGGATCATCTTATAGTGCTACCGTCGTACTAAGAAAAATAAGAAGCATAATAAGATAAACATCACATGCAATCAAAATATGTGACATGATATGGCCATCATCATCTTGTGCTTTTGATCTCCATCTCCAAAGCACCGTCATGATCACCTTCGTCACCGGCGCGACACCTTGATCTTCATCGTAGCATCGTTGTCGTCTCGCCAACTATTGCTTCTACGACTATCGCTAACGCTTAGTAATAAAGTAAAGCAATTACATGGCGATTGCATTTCATACAATAAAGCGACAACCATATGGCTCCTGCCAGTTGCCGATAACTTTACAAAACATGATCATCTCATACAAAACCGTATAACTCATCATGTCTTGACCATATCACATCACAACATGCCCTGCAAAAACAAGTTAGACGTCCTCTACTTTATTGTTGCAAGTTTTACGTGACTGCTACGAGCTTTAGCAAGAACCGTTCTTACCTACGCATACAAAACCACAACGATGTTTCGTCAAGTATGTGCTATTTTAACCTTCACAAGGACCGGGCGTAGCCACACTTGATTCAACTAAAGTTGGAGAAATTGACACCCGTCAGCCACCTGTGTGCGAAGCACGTCGGTAGAACCAGTCTCGCGTAAGCGTACGCGTAATGTCGGTCTGGACCGCTTCATCCAACAATACCGCCGAATCAAAGTATGACATGCTGGTAAGCAGTATGACTAGTATCGTCCACAACTCACTTGTGTTCTACTCGTGCATATCATCTACGCATAGACCTGGCTCTGATGCCATTGTTAGGGAACGTAGTATTTAAAAAAATCCTACGATCACGCAAGATCTATCTACCAGATGCATTGCAACGAGAGGGAGAGTGTGTCTACGTACCCTCCTAGACCGGGAGCGGAAGCGTCAATTGACGCGGTTGATGTAGTCGAACTTCTTCGCGATCCAACCGATCAAGCACCGAATGTACGACACCTCCGCGTTCAGCACACGTTCAGCTTGATGACGTCCCACGACCTCTTGATCCAGTTGAGCTTCACGGGAGAGTTTCTTCAGCACGACGGCGTGGTGACGGATATGATGAAGTTACCGGCGCAGGGCTTCACCTAAGCAATGCGACAGTATGACCGAGGTGTGTTTCTGTGGAGGGGGGCACCACACATGGCTAAAATAATTCAACTTGTGTGTCTTTGGGTGCCCCCCCCGCCCCCGTGTATAAAGGAGCAAGGGGGGAGGCCGGCCGGCCCCTATTGGCGCACCTAGGAGGAGCAATCCTACTAGGAATAGGATTACAATCCTATTCCTAGTAGGAGCTACCAAAAGGGAGAAGGGGGAAAGGAAGGAGAGGGAGAAGGAGAAGGAAAGGGGCGCCGCCCCCCCTCCTTCCTTGTCCAATTCGGACCAAGGGGTGGGGGGTGCGCGGCCCAGCCCTGGCCCTCCTTCCCTCTTTCTCCTACGGCCCATTAAGGCCCATAGCTTCCCCGGGGGTTCCGGTAACCCCCCCGGTACTCCGGTTAATTCCGAAACTTTACGGAACACTTTCGATGTCCGAATATAGTCGTCCAATATATCAATCTTTACATCTCGGACATTCCGAGACTCCTCGTCATCTCCGTGATCTCATCTGGGACTCCGAACTACCTTCGGTACATCAAAACTCATAAACTCATAATACCGATCGTCATCAAACATTAAGTGTGCGGACCCTACGGGTTCGAGAACTAAGTAGACATGACCGAGACTCATCTCCGGTCAATAACCAATAGCGGAACCTGGATGCTCATATTGGCTCCTACATATTCTACGAAGATCTTTATCGGTCAAACCGCATAACAACATACGTTGTTCCTTTTGTCATCGGTATGTTACTTGTTCGAGATTCGATCGTCGGTATCTCTATACCTAGTTCAATCTCGTTACCGGCAAGTCTCTTTACTCATTCTGTAATACATCATCTCGTGACTAACTCATTAATCATTTGCTTGCAAGGCTTATTATGATGTGTATTACCGAGAGGCCCAGAGATACCTCTCCGATACTCGGAGTGACAAATCCTAGTCTTGGTCTATGCCAACACCACGAACACTTTCGGAGACACCTGTAGAGCATCTTTATGATCACCCAGTTACGTTGTGACGTTTGATAGCACACAAGGTGTTCCTACGGTATTCGGGAGTTGCATAATCTCATAGTCATAGGAACATGTATAAGTCATGAAGAAAGCTATAGCAGAAAAACTAAACGATCATTGTGCTAAGCTAACGAATGGGTCTAGTCCATCACATCATTCTCCTAATGATGTGATCCCGTTGATCAAATGACAACTCATGTCTATGGCTAGGAAACATAACCATCTTTGATCAATGAGCTAGTCTAGTAGAGGCATACTAAGGACACTCTGTTTTGTCTATGTATTCACACATGTACTAAGTTTCCGGTTAATACAATTCTAGCATGAATAATAAACATTTATCATGATATAAGGAAATAAATAATAACTTTATTATTGCCTCTAGGGCATATTTCCTTCACTCCTCTCAAACCCTAGTTCATCTCTTGTATCCAATCTTTGTACCAAAACTTCAGATTGGTACCTATGGGTTGCTAGTAGTGTTGATTACTCATTGTAGTTGATGCTAGTTGGTTTACTTGGTGGAAGATTGATACGTCCAAAACGTATCTATAATTTCTGCTTGCTCCATGCCTCTTTTGGGTGATATTGCTATGTTATTTATACACTTCCATACACTTTTGATCATATTTGGACTAACCTATTAACTCAGTGCACCCCAGTGCCAGTTTCTGTTTTCGGCTGTTTTTGTATTTCAGGTTTTCACATTACGAGAACTGCCAGGAAAAATCCAGAAAAATTATATAAAAAATCAGCGTTCCAGAAACTACCGTGCGCCCGAAGGACAGCCGGGGGGGGGCACCAGGGCTCCAGGCGGCCTGGCGGCGCGCCCCCCCCCTGGGCCGCGCCAGGGGGGCGCCTAGGCCCCCCGAGGCTCCTCCGATGCCCCACTTTGCCATATATTTAAAGCGTCTCGAGAAACCCTCGAAAGAGGAACTCTTCTTCGCGATCTCATCTCTGTTCCGCCGCCGCCGCCGCTTCCAAGATCGGGAGCACCAGGAGAACTCTTCCCGGCACCCTGTCGGAGGGGAGGATCACCACCGGGAGCCTCTCCACCACCATGGACGCCTCCCGGATGAGTTGTGAGTAGTCTCCCTTGGACCATGAGTCCATGACCAGTAGCTATGTGATGTTCTCCTCCCGTTCTTGTGCTTCACTAATTAGTCCTCGTGAGCTGCCCTACATGATCGAGGCACATATGTAATCCTTATGCTGTTGCTATGATGAGTTTGCTGGGATCCGATGGATTATGAGATTATGTTCAGATTGTGCTTGAGTAATACTCCCTCCGTTCGGAATTACTTGTCGTAGAAATGGATGTATCTAGACGTATTTTAGTTCTAAATACATCCATTTCCGAGACAAGTAATTCCGAACGGAGGGAGTATATTTGATCTACCTCTTTTATATTTATGTTCATAAGTAATTCTTGCATGTTCTCCGTTGTTATTTATTGCTTTGGCCAAGTAATAGGTAGTGACTCCAAGAGGGAACGTTATGCTCGATTGTGGGTTCATGCCCCTCGATGACTAGTTTGAGTGACAGAAACATGAGTCTAGGGGATGTGCTGTTGCCACAAGGGGGAAAACAACGGTGCTTGTGCCCGCGGGTGCAAGGATTGTTTACTTTACGCAAAGTTCTTTTAATGCAGTTGTCTGTTGCATTGAGTTTACACTATGGGTGGGGCTCGCAACTTAATACCAGCGAGATGTTCTGGATAGATATCTCAAGGTGGATGATTAGTAGTAGATATTGATGGATTTCGGTCTACTTACTTTGGCGTACCGCCCATGCTTTGAGCCTCAACCTTTCTTGCAATGTAGTCAGCATTGGTTTGCGTTCGTGGTCCTGTTAATTGCCCAGCTGTAATTCGTTTACCTCACATAGCTGTTTTATCGTCTTTTGGGAGAGAGACATCACTAGTGAACATCATGAGACTCCGGTCCATATTACCATCATTGATCAATCCGCTATTTACTTTTCGCTTTTATTTACTATTGCAAACATTATCTATCACTACTATCATTTGCGTTTAATCCTTTGTGAACTACAAGGCCGGAGGGATTGACAACCTCTCTGTACTCGTTGGGAGCAAAGTTATTTGTATCTGTGTGCAGGTCCACGTTGATTGCTAATATCTGGCGCCGTTAGCAGTTGACACCTTCTTGTTGAACCTAGGAGTCTCTGGGGATTCGATCCTTGGTATCTTTGCCAAGGGAAAAACTTCCGCAACACTACATCTCACACCTTCCACTTGGGGTAACCAACGAGGGGCGAGAAGCCTAGCAAAGATCATATGTTCAGATCCATTATGCATATTAATACCCCTCTGATCATGAGCAATATTATGTCTTGTGAGTAGTTACTTTTGTTCATGAGGACATGGGAGAAGTCTTGCTATAAGTAGTCATGTGAATTTGGTATTCGTTCGATATTTTGATGAGATGTATGTTGTCTCTCCTCTAGTGGTGTCATGTGAACGTCGACTACATGACACTTCACCATTGTTTGGGCTTAGATAAAGGCATTGGGAAGTAATAAGTAGATGATGGGTTGCTAGAGTGACAGAAGCTTAAACCCTAGTTTATGTGTTGCTTCGTAAGGAGCTGATTTGGATCCACTTGTTTCATTCTATGGTTAGGTTTGCCTTAATACTTCTTCTGTAGTTGTAGATGCTTGCAATAGAGGTTAATCATATATAAGTGGGATGCTTGTCCAAGTAAGGGCAGCACCCAAGCACCGGTCCACCCACATACCAAATTATCAAAGTAACGAACGCAAATCATATGAACGTGATGAAAGCTAGCTTGATGATAATTCCCATGTGTCCTCGGGAGCGCTTTCCTTCATATAAGAGTTTGTCCAGACTTGTCCTTTGTTACAAAAATGATTGGGCCATCTTGCTGCACCTTATTTACTTTTACTATTTGTTACTTGCTATCCATTACCTTATCACAAAACTATCTGTTACCGATAATTTCAGTGCTTGCAGAAAATACCTTACTGAAAACTGCCTATCATTTCCTTCTGCTCCTCGTTAAGTTCGACACTTTTACTTATCGAAAGGACTACGATAGATCCCCTACACTTGTGGGTCATCACCGACCCAACATGTGAGGGTCCAGAAGCTGGCGACGACACACATTTCCATCACAATTACCGTCACAGTTTATTTATGGTTGCAACTACCAACCAATTTTGAATATGAATTTGAATTTTAAAATTTGTAAAAGATCAAATATGAGAATGAAATGACTTCCTTAAAATAGAAAACAGACATGCTTAACACAATACTAAATAATGATCAGCCAACTGAGGAAGTATCACACACGATATAAACGAAAACCTATAGTTACCACACATTACAAAATATAATAAGGGACGACCATAAGTCTACGGACGAAGAAGACGACCACCAGGGCTGCGACATGGTGTTATCAAAGCCCCCGAAGGTGGGTTGCGACATGCTGTTGTCAAAGCCCCCCAAAACAGCATGAGACATGCTTTTCATTTTGTGATTGCTTCTGTTCCATAGAAGAAGTTTTCTTCTCATGTGTCTCTTTGAGAGCTGCAATTTAATCTAGCTGCGTTGCTTTCATCTCATCGATTTTCTATTGTTGTGCTGCCATTTTTGCATTCAGCTCTTCTTGATACCTATTAGATGCTGATCTCACAGCTACCTCCTGAGTTACAAGCCTCTCTTCAAGATCTCTAATGCGTTCATGAGAGGTTGACTTCTGCTTGAGGCAGATGACTCTCCCATGCTTGCGAGGAACGTGCTATGTTTGGAACCGCCCTTGAGAACCTCTGCAACAATCTGCACATCTGTTTTTGGCTCTTCATCTACTGTTGGAGTTGTGCATTGCTTGTCCTTCATGTACTTCTGCAATATGGTTGAAGCATTGTTGGTACGGTCTTACAAACATAATACTTTGGCTGGAACATTACATGTGAAATAAATAAATTGCATATCGCTTACGATTGCTTTTGCTGTAGTCTCACTCATTAACCCATCCTTCTTTCTGGTGTGGGTTGCTTCAAAAAATCAACAGGAGTAGGTTTCTGGTTTTGCTTTTTACACTAGTACATCAAACATGATATGACGAACATTATTGTCATTTACTTATGAAAAAAATATGATAATTTGCATGTATGAAGCTGGAGTGCTTACCCAATTGTGATAAGTTACAATGTAGCTTCTAGAGCCAGTCCAATGGGTCCAATGGGGAGGTTCACAACACTTCGATTTGCTTTATTCTTGGCACATGTCTCCTATGGATTGCAACATAAATTTAGACCACATGGTATAGTAATAGTTGAATCTATCAAATTAAGCACTTATTACCTGGTAGTGGTCAATTTTCCACTGTTTTACTAGATCTATCCAGTCTTTATCTGTAATAGTCATTGGCTTCAACAACAACGCTTGCTCGTTAGTGATATTTTTAATCTTACTGTAAAATTTCGCCTTGAGTCGGTGCCTGTGTGACCACATGCTTTTCTGAATGATACCATTAGTCACTTCTCTGGCCAATTTAGCATTGTCAGGAAACTCAAAGCTTTGTTGCAAACATCATACACACATGCATGTTAGAACATTTAGAGCAGGAAGATAAAAAGATGTGGTATGGCACAATTGCAAAACGGATTCATTTCATGGCTGACCTTCGAGTCGTTAAAAAATCTAGGAAGCAAATGATGGTTCCCCTTTACATTTTACTCCTTGCACTTGGTTTTTATTGGCATCTTAGTTCTGACTTGATAGCCTCTGAACTAAGTTTTGCTACTTGTAGAGGGTCAATAAGCCTGTTTGCTCCATCCATGAAGTCTTACTTCCTGTCCTTCCAATATATTTTTCTAAACCATGCGAACAAGTAGATTCGTGCTCACCTCTCCTCTTCTTGTCCTTGGAACAATTTGTCCTTTCTACTGGGTGTTGTTGTGTGCACAAGCCATTGTCCTGGTTTTCTACCCCATAATCAACTGCTTCACGATTTTCATATGAATTGTCTATAGGGGAGTTGCTATCTCGAGAGGTCAGATTTTCTGCTGGAATGAGCTGCAAATTGTGTCAAGTACTCGTCATCATGATGTTCAGGCAACTGGGAATCATATAGGGCATCATCCATGGCTGCTCTAGATCTTGTGCATACTGGAGTTGGACGAACAGTAGCTTCAGTTTGCTTCTCATGCGTTGCCTGAAAGACAAGAGTGTAGTTTTTTTTTAAGGAAAAAGACAAGAATGTAGTTTTTTGTTTGAGACAACCTTGCGAAGCTTTTTATTAAGACGTCACAATGTTTACATGGACGAACGAAAGTTCTCCGGTGTGCCCTAACCAAACACGGCGGCCAACCCCGAGGGATAAAGCATGCTTCGCTAAGTTGTGAGCTTCGAAGTTCAAGCTCCTAAATTCATGACCAAATTTACAAAATTCAAAGTCATCCGATCAACGTACTATCTCATGTATAATGGCACCATACCCCGACGAGTTTTCCTTCTTCAGATCGTCTACCACCACCTTACAGTCGGATGCAACATGTACTTTCCTCTGATATAAGTCATCTGACAAAGCCAGTGCCTCCCTGATAGCCATAGCCTCAAGAGTTTGGGAATCACCAATGAACCTGAAGAACATCGTTGAAGCTCTGAGGAACGATCCATCGGCGTTTCTGCATACCGCCCCCACGGCTCCGTACCTTGCCTGGCCAGACACTGCCGCATCGACATTCACCTTGACATACCCCTCACATGGAGCTTGCCATTGCGTCGGTCTTGCGTGCACCCTCGATGCTGGTCTATGTGTTATCCCATCAATAATCTGGAGGTCTGCGAGATAGCTAGTTATGAACCCATCGGTAGAATGAGGCGACTTGTAGATATTCTCATGGATCGCCTTTCTTGGTGCTCCCCAAATGGCCCAGATGGTAACAATCAGCCTCACAAAGTTATCGCTGTCTAATTTTTCATGCAATGCAAACAACCACTCCTTCGGATTGTTCTCTTGCCTCTCCACCAGGTGCTGCACTAGCTCTTCCGGCGCTAAGGCCCACACGCTGCTCGACATCGGGCAGGTTAGTAGAGCATGTCTCCATGTGTCCATAGCCCCACAAATAAGACACGTGTCCTCCGTCGCCATGTTATGATGTTTCAAAAGATCACCAGTTGGCATAGGCTGCCTCGCCAGACGCCACACAAACAACGTTCCACTTCAAAAAAAAAAGCAAAAAAAGGAAATATATACAGCCCAAGAATAACTCCCATCCGGGCTGGGCTTGAAGCCCAGTCCAGTGTTCACCTAACCCTAGCCAACCCACACGCTCCCAGTGTTCCAGGGGAGGCGCTCATCTCGCCGCCGGCACCGTCTTCGACACCAGATCGAATCCACGGCGATTCCGACGATGTCGCGCTACGGGAAGGCCGTCCTCCTCTGCTTGGCCCTGTTCGCCGCATGGCACCTCTGCTCGCCCCTGTTCGCCGACGCGCCTCCTCGTCCTGGCGGCCACTCTACGGAGGAGAAAGCTGTAGTCAGCGACGCGGCCGGGAACGCGTCGGGCCTGAGTCTCGCAAGGGAGGCCGGCGTCCGGGCGGCGGACGGGGCGGGGAGCAACTTCGTCATCTCCCCGCTGTCCATCCACGCGGCGCTCGCGTTGGTTGCCGCCGGCGCGCGGGGCGACACGCAGAGGGAGCTCCTGGGGCTCCTCGGGTCAGCGTCGCCCGACGAGCTGCACCGCGCGCCAGCGATCAAGCTTGTGGGCAGGCTCAACGGCCTGACGCAGACGTCCTTCGCCTGCGGCGTGTGGGTCGACCAGAGGCGGGCGCTCCGGCCAGAGTTCATGGCCACCGGCGCGGCGCGGTACGGCGCCACGGCGGAATCCGTGGACTTCGTGTTGGAGGCCGAGCAGGCGAGGCAGCGCGTGAACGGCTTCGTGGCGGACGCCACGAAGCAGCTCATCCGCGACATCCTCCCTCCCGGCTCTGTCGACTCGTTCACGGCCGTCGTCCTTGCCAACGCGCTCTACTTCAAAGGACCGAATTCACGACGGTCACGGCGGTCGTCCTTGCCACGAAGCAGCTCATCCGCGACATCCTCCCTCCCGGCTCTGTCGACTCGTTCACGGCGGTCGCCCAGCCGTTCGACGTCTTTACCGCACCGTTCCACATCCCGGACGGCAGCACCGTGCGCGTGCAGTCCATGAAGACAGACCAGTCACAGTACATCGCGCTCTACCCCGGCTTCAGGGCCCTCAAGCTGCCCTACAAGAACGACGTGCAGCAACAAGCTGCCTTCTACATGCTTATCCTTCTCCCGGACAGCGACACTCTCAGTCTCGCCAATCTCTACGACAAGGCGGTGTCGATGCCGGAGTTCATCAAGAAGCACACGCCGGCACAGAAGGTTCCAATCGGAGAGTTCATGGTCCCCAAGTTCAAGTTCACGTTCGAGTTCGACGTGTCATCGGACATGAAGAAGCTTGGTGTCACCAGGGCTTTCAATAGGGGCAACTTCTCAGGCATGGTGAGTGGCGGGGATGGGCTCTCCATCTCCGGGGTGTACCATAAGGCCACCATCGAGGTGGACGAGCTAGGCACCGTGGCCGCTGCAGCCACGGCCATCGTATTTGGGACTACTAGTCTGGGTTCAAGGGCATTGCTGGATTTTGTGGCGGATCGGCCCTTCTTATTTGCCGTGGTTGAGGAGAGGACAAGCACAGTATTGTTCATGGGTCATGTGGTTAATCCTCTTGCTGACTAACTGAATTATTCTATAAAACGTGGAATGCTTTGGTTGTTGAATGAACAATTGAACATTGTTTCCCAACTGGGCTTAATTAGCTAATGTATATGTTTATTTTTAGCTTTCTGAACCAGCTAATTAGTTACAGGGTCTGTTTGGTTCAAGTTAATTCTAATTTCTGAACCAGATTCATGCCCAGGAATCCCCCAAGAAAAAAAACTCCTGGGCTACAACAATTGTTTCAGATTTCCCCATGTGCAATTGATGATTTGTGGAGTTGCTGCTGGCTACATATTTCTGCTCATTTCTCTGATGCTTCATGCTCAGCTAGATTTTCAGGTGGATGCAGAAGCAGTGGTGGTAAGTTGTGGTAACAACATCTATTCTAAGCAGATATATGTGATGGAAAGGGAGGGGCAGATACGGATGGTCATGTGGCTCTTCTTTGAGATGTGCAACAGCGGGTGCAAGCCGGACACTTCCCTTATCGGTGCTCATCTGCATTCACTAGACAAGAGTAAGGCTTCTGTTAAAGCTCTCGGCTATTTTTACAAGATGAAGGGCATGGAGAGATACCAGCCGAATATTGTGACGCACAACATCCTCTTGAGGGCATGTGCTCGGGCTAGTCACATGAAACAGGTGGATAGCATTATCAAAAACCTGGGTGAAAGCCCAGTCTCTCCAGATATCTAATCATAAAATGGAGCGATTGACGGATATGGGTAGAATGGCATGATCAAACAGATGGAATCCGTAGATGTGATCGGATTCATTACACGCGTAGATTCATATGGGCGGAAGCAGACATTCGATAAGATGGAGCAGGTGTTCAAGAGTTTATTGCAATCCAAGGAGAGGCCTCCCACCTGAAGTTTGGTGTGAAAACAAGACTTAGGGAGAAAGCTGAGTCTGCAGTCGAGAAAATGGAAGAATTGGGATTCAAACCGGATTATGTGGCACAAAGAGTGTCTCATCAATATGTACGCGTATTGTGATTGCGTCTCTAAGGCCCAACAGATATTGTGATTGCTCCTATGTTCATTGAACGCATTGCTCTGCATGAACCGCTTGCCTATGGAAGCAGATTGGCTGTTGGATACTATGATTGAGAAAGGTGTGGTGCCCAGTACTTGCACATATAAGTTGCTTTACAAGGCATACATACTCCAGGGCGAACGATAAGTTGCTTTTATGGAAGTTGCTCTAGCGAAGGAATAAGCAGGGTATTGTTCCGAATAGAACAGGGTTTTTCCTTGATGCTCTGGAAGCATTTGGCTCCTCCGTGAATAACCCAGGAGAGTGCAACCCTCAGACTCTGCAAGAGAGTCATGTAGAGATTCTGCAAGCAATTCAGAAATGGCTAGTTCAAGCAAGCCAATGTTAAGTGCGTTGGAACCAGTTGGCGCCTCCGAGATAAAACCCAATATATATTACCCAATTCAAACTTTGCAAGCAAGCCAAATACAAAGCAATTCAGAAACGGGCCATGTCAAGTTAGCCAGAGTTAAGCTTTTGGCAAGTAGCTTCTTGATAGGGCGCTCTGTTCTGAACTGCTTCACAGTAGAATGTGTTCAGTTGCTTGTACCAAGAGATATCCTAGGGAAAGGCCATCCATGTGATTGGTTGCTTGAATTGAAACCATCCTAGATACTGGGGTTCAAATTTTAGGAATACTTCTCATGTACATTCACCAAAAACAACCGATCCACATGGTACTGGAGCCATCTTAGCCCATTCAACATCAAGATACCCTTCTGTTTTTACTTTGGCAAGGGGTTGCTTCTAAATTTCATATTGATGTTATAAAATCACAGTACCATTTTTGTTTCATCGGTAAATGTGCTATACCTTTTATTACTAGGGATAGTATTGGCTGTGTGTGCTTCAGATAAAAGATGACACATCTTTAACAGTTTGTTATGGACTAGATCAGCATTTTGAAGAAACCCTCATCCCACACATTTCAGAATTTGACATTCTGAAGTGGCGGAAGCTTAACAATGGCAAGCACCCCAACGCTCTCAACGATGGCCCGTGATGAGTTGGCCATCCCAATGTCCACGGTCAGTAGCAACATCTACAACTCTATTGTGAAGTTACATCACTTTGGTAGTGTTTTTAGAACATAGGCTGTGAGCTTGGTATGGTGCAGGTAATATCGTAAATGTGATCTGGGTTTTGTCCCAATTGATTGGGTGTAACTGCCTAAAATTTAGCCCAGCATGTGATTTTCTTGGATGCTATACATCTTTGTTGTCATTTTTACATTTTTTTTCTTTGCTTTCTTGGATGGTATATTCACATTGACACCGGCCTCAGAATTGCATAATAAAAATGTTCAGTTTTGTTTGCAATATCTCTATATTGCTTTGACCTGAAATTGAACGATGGATATTTTACGGGTTCGCTTTCAAGGTTCATATGACAATTCGTTCTGTTTATCAGTGTGTTGCATCCGGATTTTTGAATTTTAAAATTTACAACTGGACTTTCTACTCCCGGGCGCACCTACACCCGCATGAACAGTACACTTGAAAAAAGTACAAAACAAAATCGAAAAAATCTGAAATTTTGGGACAACAAACTAGATCAAAAGTTTTAGTTGCTTTCAAAATTTCGTGACCAAAGAACATTCGAGGAGCCCTCGGCAAAAAAAAACACGAAATTTTGAAGAAAGCTAAATCTATTGATCTAGTTTGATGTCAAAAAAATTCAGATTTTTTCCATCTTGTTTTATATTTTTTTCATGTGTACTGTTCATGCGGGTGCACCTACACCCGGGAGCAGCCACACCTTTCTCATCTTTCATTAGTCTACTTTGTCAAAACATGCACTGCACACACACATTGCTAATATCAATTAAAATGCTTACCTTATTAGAAGTATGTTCTACAAAGGACCGACAAACAACTAGAGAATTTACACCCCAGTCATTCTATGCTTCCAAGTTGAACTGGTGAACATTATTAAAGAGACCTCAACACTGAATTTCAAACAACATGGAGCCATGTGAGTTGACCACTGCTGAGATGTCCCCCTTCATCAGACTCCATCTCTTTCCACTCCAGACCTCAGTGCAGGTGCACCTTGCCAACTTTCTCCCGACAACCTTTTCTAGATTCGGCACGCTTACAGTGATCTTCCTCCTTGCAGTGTCGAGGTTAAAGACGGCCACGTACATCTCTCCTGCTTCCATGCAAGAAGAAGAATCAGCCAAAGAAAAGGGACGCGTATTCGCCAAGTGTGCATTGGCAAAGAAGCATGCTGCTCAGATAAAAGTACCTTTGTCTCCAATTGCTGTCCATGCTCGTGCACCGGTAGTTTCATTCTCTGTTGCGTCAAACAAAAGTGTTACTTAGGTAAAAATAGCGATTAATTTACGGTGAATCGGTGTAGAGTAACCTGTACCTCCTTCCTTGCTGGACTGCATTGTAGCACACAACCCCGAGTAGTTGCTTACAAGCTGTCCATTCTCTGTTAGCTCCCAGACCTGCCATTGTTATCGGCAAAAAATGATCAACCTCTACTTAAATTCACTTCCAAAGTTAAATGATCAAGTTTCCATTTTTTTGGCAATTATGACTGCTAAATAGCAACTTCATGACACAAAATGCTCCACAAAATTCTGCATTTCAGCCTCACTCTACATGGATTCCGTTTCTCTTATCAGGACACCAATGTGTGTGCTGAACTTACCTGCTTTGTATGCTGTTCGCAGGCCGAGAACATGGGAGTTTGGCTCGCTGAGCTTGTTCGCCATGGACTGACAGATGCATCCAAGCAACCATCATCAGTGTCAATACCTGCCAGATGAAACTTTGCTTGAACTTCCTCACTGCTCATGGTAACTCCATCCCTGCATAAAAATAATACGTGTGGATCATACAAATAATTCAAAAGATTAGGACTGTTTCCTTTCATGCAGTGTTTTGTCAAACGCCACTTACAATGTTGAAAGAAGTTTTGCTTTGGATATGCAAAATGAGGCGTTGCCATTCTGGATCCCATAGCTTCCGCAAATTCGATCTTCTGAGGAAATGTGCCATCCACCGGCGCTCTTATCGCTGCATGTACCGAGACCAAGAACCATTCCACCATTGTTGGTCACGTCCACCGGATAGCTGGACTTTGTGCGATCGGATTGTTCATCTGCCTTTGAAGCCCTTTCACTATGGATATAACCAAACTGAAAAAAAATACCCACAGGTTAGCTCATTGTTCAGTATATGTTGCAGCAGAAATCTCCGGAGTCCAACTAATATTTAGTTCACCTCCATGTTGTTTCTGGAGTGGTGATTTATCTTCAAGAGAGTAGGGTGGGTAATTAGATTGAATGTGCGATCGTCGAGATGCCTCAAGTCCCCTCCATACATGAGCGGTGATTTAGCCATTGACCAAAGTACCATCTGCAAAAATGTGTTCAGAGGTTTCAGACTTTGGCTCCCAACTTGAAACAGAGATGAAGTTTCTTCAATTGCAAACCTGTGTTGTTTGTTCGTCAAATGTAAGGCTAGAGGTTCTGTGAGGGCCCTGATTAGCACCTGTATGAGAGAAATATCAAACATTTTCGAGCGATTAGTCACACCGATGCACATGAAGAGTAGAACCGAGACGTGCATTACAAAAGGAAAGTGCTACGAAGTTATGGTATGGATGATCACCTGCATCAGTAAGCCAGCCAAAGGGAAGCATGTCCAAGTCTGGCCAAGACCTCCCTCGTAATCCGGGGGCGCCAATCTTATTCGCAGCAGCAAATGATCTATGTATTATATGACCCGGGGTGAAAAGAAGATACAATAAACGAATTTTTACTAGAAACTACAAGTATAAGCTACTATATATCTAGAATTATTTGACGCGTATCTGCTTATATGGAATCTACCTGGCGACATCGAAATGTGGGCGAACATCTTTCCAGCTGTCCCAGTCATCTCCTGTTACCCTGTACATGTCAACATGTTGTGTGATATTCTCAGCTAATGCTGGAGTGACAGCGGTTCCGGGGGAGATGGATAGGACGACTGGTCGCTCAAGCTCTTTCAGGATCTGCAGTTAACGCAATGTGTATTTCCCATGAATTGATTTTAACAGTTCACCAATTGTTATGTAGCCGATTCTAGAATGGAGGGCTACATTAATTCATACCTCTGAAACGGTCACGATCTCTTTCGGGCTATAATCGGTGCCAAAGATGCAATCTAGCTTCACTGCAAGCAGAACAGTTTGGCGCATTATGTTACCATTTGCTGAGATTTTCAGTTCTAGACTACAATCCGCTTCTGAAATTCAGAATAATGTAGCTGAAAATTGGTATGAAGTTCTGTTTACCGAAATCGACGCCCCAGTCGGCATACTGTCGGTAGAGAGACCTTAGGAATGCTCGTCCAGCTCCCAAGTCCGTATTTACACTCATAAATCCTTTCGGCATCCACGCACATGTCCTCTGGGTGAGGCCTATGTCGCGCGCCCTCCATTCTCGGCCATTCTCTACGTAGGTTTTTCCCTATATAAAAATCGCAAAAAACCCACTAAGATCTCTTTCTTATATGGTTCTAACAAGGTAACTTGCTCTGCTTAAGCAACTACTACTCTCATGATGAGAAATTTTAAGACGATGGTCCATCTTACATTTTAAGAAGAGGACAATTTGATCCTAGCTGTTGATTAGACAAGGGTATATACTTGTCTACAGAAATATGGTTGGTATAACAAGATTATGTGCTGTTTGGAGATAATTTAGCAACTTTTTTTTTGAAGCCTGTTCGGTGCACTTTATTTCGAAGCCAACAGAGTTACATCCTGAATTACAAGAGGTAGTATGAAACTAGGGGATCATCATCCCAAAAAACAAAAGACTTCGACTCATAAGAGTGTTTTGCTAAGTGATATTATTACATGGATATTATTGGATAGTAATAACTATATGAGAATAATAATTGGATAGTAATAACTACCGAACAATAATAATTGGATAGTTAATAATACGAAGTAACTATAATATTTTTTGGGGGAAGTAAATGTAATATTGAGCATGCTAAACATGTTTAACACTAAACATCAAATCAAGATAGGTTGTTAGATTGACGTGGTTGAGCGGGTGAGACCTGTTAGATCTCCAAAATTCGCTCTTTTATACTAGAACTGGAAAGAAGATGAAGATATAATTGAAGAATAGATAGATGGCAACATGCGAAAATATGCATATATTTTTGGACGTGAAAGATTGTACCAAAATGCTGCAAAACGTTAACTACCAAAAACTTCAAAACGAAGCAAAGTTCAGCTATTCCAGAAGACCACATTTTTTTTTTATTTTTTTTAGAAAAGGAGGATGCACCCCCGGCCTCTGCATCTGGACGATGCATACGGCCATTCCAGAAGACCACATGAGACAAAAAAATCATGATGGAGAGGAGTACCGTGTGGACGTCGAGGATGGGGGTGTTGGCGTAGACGGCCTGGGTGCTGATCCCGTTCATGAGGTGGATGCCGAACTTGAGGCCCATGGCGTGGACCTTATCGGCGATCGGCCTGAACCCTCCGCCAGCTAGGGACGACGGGAACCTCTGGCGGTCCGGGAAGGGGCGCCCCCACCGGTCGATGCTGTCGAACCCGTACGCGCCCACCCCGGAGCCGGCGGCGACCCTCCGGTACCACAGGAAGTCTATCACTGCGTACTGCGTGCAGGCGGTGCATCATCTCATGTTATGTCATGCCGCAAGGCGTAACAGAGAAGAAATGCAGTATGATCTTATGGAACCATGGACCGGACCGTCACCTACCTGGTATCCATGGGGGAGCAGCCTGTTGGCCATGATCCGGGCGTTGTCGAGGAACGCGGCCTCGTCGATGATCCACGAGAACGAGTCGTACGAGTTCCAGCCTCTCGGCGGCAGCGCGGTGAGCTGCTGCTGCTGCTGCTGCCGGCGGCCATCTCCCGCCGAGCCCGCTGGCCATATCAGGGACGTGAGGAGGAGGGCGACGCAGAGCATGCCCGCCATGGAGATGAGGTGTTGTCGGCTTCAGCTGTGTGCTGCGCTGCGGCCTGCGAGCAGGGTCGGCCGCGAACGGCAATTATAGCCAAGCGGTTGGGGCTGTGGACTGTGGTGGTGGAGTGAGGTGGAGATTTGTTCACATGCATGCATGCATGCACACGCAGGTTTGGAACGATGCTGTGAAGCGGCAAGTCCATCTGGCCGCTGACGCATTGTCCAACGTGGATATATACGGCCGGTGGTCCTTGCCATGGCAATCGATCCCGTGATCGTATCATCATCATCGTCTATTCTTTATTCGGCGCAATCTTTTATATAGTAATAATGAAAATTATTACAAAAAATCCTCTCAAAAAATAATGAAAATTATTAGCAGGGTTTAATTGCATTCTAAGGTACGATCTATTTTTATTCGTCTCAATCTTTTGTATTACAAAAAGATTGTGGAATTTAATAGCAATCCATTTCCATGAGGCTCACACCCAACATGGATACGACCGGTGATCCTGACGACGCGAGGGTGCTGTAGCCCGCAGAAAAAGAGGGTACTGTAGCATAGTGTGACAATTCTAACTTATTTTTAAGAAAAACATAGGCATTCACATACCAGTAGAATAAAAATCAGACGAAAAATATCAGGTTTTTATTCTATCTTCAGTTACCTCAAGTTCAGTTTGTTACCGTTGAGTTTTTTCAGTTCTTCAATTACCTCAAAATAACCCTCGGAGTTAATGTTATTTACCCCTGTTGGCACCTATAAGTAAAAAATGGTTCATCTTTTTTCGTTGTCGCGTCGCTGGCCGATTTCAATACTAATACAACTCGGAGCAGAAGTAAAGGGAGATCGATGGATAGTCCCATCAAATAAAAGGGGATCGATCGATAGAGTTCAGGTTTGCTTTCTATCTAAACACGCAATCAGATTTCAAGTGGTTGGCCTTTGTAGATCGACGTCGGGAGAAAGAGAGGGCCGGGGGTGACGGGAAGAGATCAGTCAGGCCGCGATGACGGTGGCTCGGAGCACAGTGAGGCGGCGGCGGCGCCTCGGGAGGACGAGCACCATGGCAGTTGCGCATCGTGGGTTTCACATATGACGGGGTTGAGTCCCTGAGGGCTCTACTACTGATTGCGATTCCATAACTAGCTCTCTGCCCCAACCCGACCCTGCTTGATTGGTCCAGTCGTGGCTCACCACATCCTCAACGTCCCCAATATCAAGAAATGCAGCGGCGGATCCATGAGGAGGCGTCGACACCCCAAACCCCAAGACACGCGGTGTGACGTCCGGATAATCAAGCTACAGTAACCCTCTACTAATGATGCCTTGTCACCGCGGTTAATGTTGTTAATCTCGCATTGATTCAATCCAGTTCAAATTCAAATCTAAAATAAAGTCAAACGATAAAAGTTTTCAAATATAAAAACTAAAATGTTCAAGTTGTAGCAAATAAATCATAACATTATTGCCTTTCCTTCAAACACAAACTTGTTCCTTTTGTAGAGCTCCTTGCTATCCAGCTTATGTTATGTTCTGCCTTGGATTATTACCATCTTTTACGTCAAGAATGTTGTAAGATTTTCACCACCTCTTTAGGATTCTTGATATAGTAATACTTCTCGACATCTCCGTTCATATCTTGGTTCTCGTGTTGTTTCTAACCGGAATACCGACCATTGAATTGTGATGTGTGAATTCAAAACTTCTTGCAAACCTATTGCTTTGAAGTGAATGGTCGATAGTTTCATTCTAGGTCTTTTGATTATCAAGTCACCACTCTAACCTTCATCATGCTACCTAGTCCATCTTTCCAGGTGCATGTTTTGATCAATGTTTACTCGTGGATGTTCTCCTCGAACATACTTCGGTATGTCCAATATTTTCACCCTGTTCACTTAATTGTGGAAATCCATGTTTATGGAAATCACGACGAGTTGTTGCTGAGCCCATCGGCCACATCCACATCTTTTCCATGATGAAATTATACGAGTTGTTCTAGCAGTTCCGGCTGGATCCTTTTGTGTTTCCGAAGTCCGACCTTTACCTAATGACCATGTCAATGCTATCCCGAAGCATGACTGTGGTACTCAAACATCAACAAGAGTATTAAAGGCGCAATGTTAAATGTTTCTTGATCATTTATCCAAACACCATGTATGGGTAAACATCATGAATCGCTTTGCCCCTTTGTCTAAAGGGTTATTATATACTTGATGTCCAGTCAAGTATGTCATGATCTTTTTGTCTTTGGGAAGGATATACTTGTCTATAATGACATTTTCCTTTCTATTGTTTTGTTTAGCCTTTCTTGTGATCTATACGATCTAAGCAACAATAATTCACTACTTATGTAAACACCTCGCTGTACAACTCTGTCAGTGAGACCCTGTTTTAACTGTTGTTGACATTCCGGTAACCGCCGATGGACGAGAACTTTGCCTATTGGTCCACCTCGTTCAACGAGAAGGAAAATGGTTCTCTTCGTCCCTCGCCCTTGGTACCGATGTTGTTGCTAGCATAGCCAACATACTATCCTCTGACATGCCTTGCTTACATGATCGTGCAAGACGTCACCGCCCTTCCTACTTTTAACCCACATGGTGGACCCATAACCCATAGTTCTACAGGATCGAAACCCGACTCTCCTGTACACTCCATGTTCCCAAAGTTATTCCACGTGTGTGACCTCGTATGTAATTCACGAGCCACCTTCCGATAAGATCATCAATTCTGGTATCAGACACAATACTTATTCCAGTTGCTATGAACCCCTTTCACGCCCTGTTTCAGGCACCAGACGATTTTTCCTACCCGCTCGAAACTTCTTATGATACCTCCTTACCTTGCTCTCGATATTTTCTAACGTTTCAATTCGAGAGTTACTTTCTGCCACCTTTCCCGATGATATCGACCAAATAGTCAACCTTGCAGAGGTTTGTTCTCCCGGAATACCCACCCTTTATTCTTTCGTAAGTATAATGGAGTTCCTGAAGAAAATATGATGACTTCATCGTGATAACTTGAAGTAGAGAAATGATGACAACAACATAATGGAACGACCTCTTCGAGAAGAGCAACCAAGGCCAAGAAGATTCGTTAGAATTTCGTAACCAGACCTTTCCCCCTTACTCCATCTCTTAAATTAATCTCAAGACGAGATTTCTTGTAGTGGAGGAGAATTGTGACGCCCGAATAATCAAGCTACAATAACCCTCTACTAATGATGCCTTATCATCACGGTTAATGTTGTTAAACTCGCATTGATTCAATCCAGTTCAAATTCAAATCTAAAATAAAGTCTAACAATAAAAAATTTCAAATATCAAAACTAAAATGTTCAAGTTGTAGTAAATACATCATAAATAATATTGGTGTAGAAACCACATTTTTGTAAAGTGCTTAAATGCACTGAAGTAATTTAAACAGTAGGAAAACATTTAATTAAATACCATTTTCGAATCAATAAAATATTAAACTATTTTATTTATCTGTCCAAATTAATGTGGCAGTGTTATAATTCTAAACACTAATTTAGGTGAAATTATATTTTACAAAACTAAAATAAATTAATTATTAAAATAAAATGGAAAAGAAATTAATAAATAAAAGGAGAAAGACAAAACACTAAAGAAAAAAAATTAAAAGGCCCCCTCCACTGGGCCAAATGGCCCTGCTGGCTGCTGGCCCACCTGGCCTAGCCACGCCGCACCTATACAACCACCACCGAACTCTAAGCCGTCCTGATCCCACTTCTCCCCCGGATCCCCTTTTCTCCCCACTGGATCGGGATCGGCCTCGTCCGTCGCTGCCCGTCGCCCGCACCTCAACCCCGCCGTCGTTCGCCACCTCGCCGGCGCCGCCCCACCGCATCTCCATCGCCGGACTACTTCGCGCCTCGCCGCCCGGTCCCCTGCAACGGGGGTGAGACCCCGAATCCTTTCGCCCCCTCTGTCGCCGACCACCGCGCATCGACGCGTGCCGCCTGCCCCCCGTCTTCTCGCGGTCGCCGCTGGCCGTGCACGACCGCCCCCGCCCGCACCTCCGCCCCACTCTCCAGCCTGCTCGCGCCCATCGCCCGCCCGTGTTGGGTCGCGCCTGGCTCTGCCTCCCATCCCGCACCGGACCGCGTTGTCCCCTGCACTCCCCTGATCCACCACGGCCGTGTCCGACCCGTCCCGCCTGCGTCGCGCTCCGCCCCGCCTGCTCCGACCACTGCTCTGCTCGACGCCGTCGACGCCTCCGGCCATCTCGTCGTCAACCATCGCCACCACTGGATTCACACGAGCCAGGGCTTCACGTAGACACCCTCCGCCGCTAGAATGCTCGTTAGCGACCATTTTTCTCTCCACCGACGCCGTTCCCGTGGTGGTCGACGCTCTGCCGCCGGCGCGCCACCACGGCTTGAACCTCCCTTGGTCACCGACAGGTGGGCCCAGGGTCATTAGCCACTAACACCGGACCTAAACCCCATTGACGTGTGGGCCCCACTTGAACTAATTAGGATTAGGTTTAATTAACTCTGTTAATTAACTCAACCATTGACAGCAAGGCCCCACTTGTTAATCGGATTAATTAAACAAATTAAAACATGTTTACTAAAATGTCTCACTGACCAGTGGGGCCCACTGGTCAGGTTTGATCAGTCAACAGTCAAGCTGTGGACTGCTGACTAGCTGCTCGCTCAGCTCAGTGGCCCCACTGTCAACCTCTCTGACAAAATGTTGTGTACACTTAGCATTTAACATGAAGTGATTTTCGAATTAATTAAATTAACAGTAATTTCATAAATGTTTAAATCTTTGAAAAATAATATAAATTAATCTGTAACTAGGATCGAAATAATTTATATATGCAAAATGATCAGAAAAATATAACGACTCTGAATATGCTATCGGTTCATTCGTCACATGCCCCTATCATACAAACGTGCAACCGTCCCCTCCGTTTCGTCTGCCCGAAAATGACAAACAACATGAAAATATTCTCGGATGTTTTCCCCCTCCGCCAGCATCATCTAGTACTGCGTTAGATCACACCTAGCACCATTTATTGCCATATTATGCTTTGTGATGCTTTGATTGCTCTGTTATTTATTGTGTTCCCCCTCCGTTACTTCTTTCCGGTAGACCCCGAGACCGCTGCCGGTACCCCCCATGTGATCGAGTACATCGACGACGACCCCTCCTTCTCGCAAAAGAAACCAGGCAAGCCAACCACCTTAATTACCAGATATCGCCCATTCTCTTCTCTCTTATTCTTGCATTAGGTTTGCTACTGTTGTCGATTCGATAGCTCCTATTATGTTGCATAGCCTCTCATTGTCGCTACAACTGCTGATACCCTTACCTGCTATCATAAATGCTTAGTATAGGATGCTAGTATTCTGTCAGTGGCCCTACATTCTTGTCCGTCTGCCATGCTATACTATCGGGCCGTGATCACTTCGGGTGGTGATTGTCAGTGTCAAAACCGGCAGATCTCAGGTAGGGGTCCCAAACTATGCGTCTGAGGATTGATGGTAACAGGAGATTGGGGACACGATGTTTACCCAGGTCCAGGCCCTCTCGATCGAGGTAATACCCTACTTCCTGCTTGATTGATCTTGATGAATATGGGTTTACAAGAGTTGATCTACCTCGAGATTGTAATGGCTAAAACCCTAAGAGTCTAGCCTATGTAATCATGATTGTTGCCTCTACGAACTAAACCCTTCGGTTTATATACACTATTAGAAAAAGGCACATTTGTCCCGGTTCCAGAGGCCCATTTGTCCCGGTTCTGGAACCGGGACTAAAGCCCATGACCTTTAGTCTTGGTTCGCTTACGAACCGGGACAGGTGGGGCTCCACGTGACCGCTCCAGCGAGCCCAGGCAGGAGGGCCTTTGGTCCCGGTTGGTAACACCAACCAGGACCAAAAGGCGCTGGGTTTATTTTTGAAAGGGTGTGTTAGGGGTTTTGGACGGTTAATTTAGGGGTTTCGTATTGTGTTAGCTAGCTAATAGAGTACTTTCATTATATGATTTTATGACCATGATTCGTTATTATATATAACAATGATGACATGAACATGGATTAGGTTCAAGTGGAGGCAACATGTGGTGCAATTCGAAAGTACTACTAATCCAATGTTAATATTGTTTGGATTAGTAGTATGTGCACCACATGTTGCCTCCAGTTCAAACTAATCCTTGTTCATTTAACCCACTGATATATATATAATAAGTCATCATGCTCATATAACAACTTAGCATCATGCATCATCATAATTAATAATAACTCATCACCGTTGTCATAATAACAAGTCCTACTCAACATCATCGTCATCTCACAACTTCTACTCATTGTCATAATAACAAGTCCTACTCATCATCATAGTCATCTAACAACTTCTTAGCACATGATCATGAGTAGCTAGGACCTAACTACCCTCTCTAAGGTAAAACAACATAAAACAAGATAGGCCCTGACTCTTCATTATGGAGAATGGAGATTATCCTATCTCCAATTCTTGGCCTTCGCAGAATGTTGCTTCCAAGTAGCTCCCTACGATTGACCATACCTTTTTTCCAATCTTTGATTGTCATGTCTTCATCAATTTTAGAAATCCGGTATGGACAGTGATGCGTAGGATGATGACCTGACGGTAATAAGCCCATAACATCAAGGTGACCTTTCCGAAACATCAGATGAGGCACACAATCCGAAGAGATTTTCTATTGAAAAACATAGTAATAACTTCGTAGTTAGCAATGTAATTTAGTTTTAGAAGAATTTATGCAAAAGATGATCAGGCACGCAATCTTACCATGACATCTCCATGGATGTTACCGTAGTTCAACACGTGCACTAGTGGCACGCATTGACCATAATGTGCAGGAGTTTTAGATATATATTGCAATTCTCAAAATAAGTAAAAAATGAGACAAGATGATCTTTCTTCTGACAAGTTAATTCTGCACCATCAGTGCAGTGGGTTCTGTCTACCATCTTTCGTACATTTCTTGAAAAATAAAAATAAACTGTTAATGGAAATAGGCTGTCAATTATTTTGAAATAAACAATATAAATTACTTAATAAATATGCTTGAGAAACTCACATAGAGGTAGAACTGGAAGCGTATCGACAAGGACCCAAGTGCCATCATCATCATCACTAAGGTCAAAGTTGACATACATACCTTCCTGAAAATCATATGCCTTGCACAATGCTTTCCAGTTTGAGCAACCAAAATGAGTTACGCTCTCCGAATTTTATATCTTTACAAGAAAATCATAATCATGATGAGTCCTGAGATGGATTCTCTTTGTCTCCATACTTTCATGATCTTCGAAATCCAGATGCTCCAAGATATAGTGTCTTGCATGGCATGGGATAAGCTAACCGAATTGTAAAAGACGAAAATTACACGTTGAAGAAGCATAAGTCATGCTTAATTACGAAAAAAGACTTGTCTTTGCATACCATCTCAACATCGAAGGTCTCATCGGGCTTAACATTGAAACGTCGATCGTCTACCAGGTGTGGCCTGTCGCACAGACCCCGGTCGTCGCCGCACTAGTCGCACGTCGGGATCCTATCATCGTCGTCAGACGACATTTCCTATGTCCATAATTCAAAGATTAAACTTGTAAAATTAGCGAGCCTTAACTAGTTCTATGGCAAGCTATAATTTTTACAAGAAAAGGGGCAGAATATATAGGGATTGACTATTCGTCACCCTGGGTGAGGAATAGTTATTCTTCAACCCCCTCTCTTTTACCATCAATGCACCGTAATTTTACGTTCCGTAAGTTTTGTCTTATTTCTGATGTAAAAAGAGACCGTAAGAAAATATATAATCGCCTAAAAAAATAATTTATGTTACATAAAAGTACAAACTTAAAAATATAGTGTAAAATATACATAAATTGCAACTTTTCTTGTCTTATGATCTATATTTTTACTGTCTTGTGCCAAATTTTACGTACTGGATCAATATGGATGTAATTATTTGAATTTCAGATGTAATTTCAATGTGAAGTGATCGTAAGATTACCTCGTGTAAAGAATAACTTATTCTGCCCCTGGGTGATGAACATATATCTTTTCAGACAAGTGTTCACAAACTGAACGTGACTTTCCTCTGTTGATTCAGGCAACCAAGCAAAAAAAAAAGAATCCTAAGCTCGGCCCAGATAGTAAATTCCGTATTTCTATGAAGTAGTTTAATTCAGCCGTTATAGCTACTCAGCTATATATGCCACGTGGGATTAGACATGAAGACTTACCAGGTACTATGTCTGAATAGATATGGACTGAAGCTAAATCGATTTGCAGTGCTTGATGGTTCCTGATGGAGTCTGTTCCAACATGCCCTGAATAATCTCCTACTCGTTTCAAAATCATGTCCAAGATTTAATGCCCGAGCAGTGCTAGTTCCTTGCCACCTTGGTCAATTTTCTCTCCCAGTTCAGTACGTAGTGAAACATCTCATTTGTACTCTCACTCTCAGTAGTGGCAAATTTCAGACGAAAATCTACTGGACTTGCAGCAGGGGAATCGCTAGCCGAATCTTGATTACTTTGCACGCATGGATGAAGTGTCGGATGAAGGCTCCAAATCGGTCTCGACGACAAGTCGATGAACTAAGCCAAGCATGTGATCCATGGACCGATAGGTGTTGTATAAAAGCTTGAGCTGTGAAGCAAAAATCTTTCAGCGATCGAGCACCTGGAAAAGGTGTAGATGAATGTATGGATCATGCATGTGGTCAGTTGGCTTCTGTTACCTTCGGATATTTTTGCAGTGACAAGTACTAGTGCAGCTAAAGATAAAGTGGGTGCATCTTATCTTACTGCCAGCTAGTGACGACCCACTACTAATACTATACTGTTAACTGAACCATGTGCATAGTTCCAGATTTGTGATTAAGGAGGGTGGTTTGTTGGTTAAACAAATTCAAATGAAACAAAAATGTACCTGCATTCCAGATCCATTGTAGAACAGGATGAAAAGAGTTAGAAGAAACAAAAAGATTTTGTGTAGTCTGTCAGACAACATCTGAGCCACCCTGCACTAGTGTGAACCAGGCAGGAACGATCCTCTACAGCCGTTGGATAGCACCCATCAGGTGAATCCAAGCCGTTAATCACGCTCTGGCCCAGAGGTCAGAATGCATCAACCAGACATGAGTGCTTGCCTCCTTATTGGTAAAGGATGCAGCGGTACGAGCCTATAGAACAGATCCTGTTCAAGTAAGGTCGTGCTTCAAGAAGCCACGCCACTCCTTATAAACTGGTTTAGCGTCGCCTAAACTAGCGAGGTGGGACTAATTAGAGAGCAGGAATGCAGTGCTGCGCTTCATCGAGCAGAGCATGGAATGGAAGAAGGGGCCTTGGCCCATGTAGCTGGGCACGAGAATGAGCAAAGCCCGGTCCATCAGAGAAACGTTCAGCTGGTGATTTATATTACGCCAGCCATTACCAAAGTAGCAAGCACACTGTTGGTTAGAGAGAAGAGAAAGAAGAAAAAATGCAAGAACAAAACTGGAGACAAAAACGGGCGTGGTGTTGACTCCAGAACATGACAGACAGAACACACGCTTGTTTGTTGAAGTACACTCTTGTTGCATTTACATCATTTGCTGACTCAGGTGTTCAAAAGTACTACTGCAAGGAATCTACCTGCTGCAATCCTCGGCACTTGAGCCGGCCTGAACATGGCTTGAAACTGCAACACACTTTGAGCAGAGGCAGTACCAAAAAACAAGGATTAATATGTCTTTGTTTCTCTGCATCTCTTTGAAACAGGACCAGTTGGTCGCGTCCGGGCAGGCTGTCAACGTTCTCGTGAAGGAAGCTAGCACCTTCAGGCAGCTCACCTGGTTGGCTGGTTCATCGGGCACACCGACGACCTGATCGAGAGCAGAATGTCATCAGGGCCATCCATGCCTAATGTCTAATGAACAAGAAAAAGAAAGAGGTTTGTGCATTCATCCGTACCTGCAGGTGGCTCCCAAACACCACCGATTCGACAGGCGTCGACCGATCAACAAGGGGCTCTATTAATCAAGCAATCGATAAGCCGTTTTTGTATGGAGAGCAACACTCACTCTTGCCTCCTGGAGTATCTGGTTCAGGGCCACATCGTCAGTGGATTACTACAGCCCAGCCATTTTGCAGATGCAGGAAAGTGTTGAAAGATACATAAGCTGAACCTAGTCTTCTTCAGCCACTCTGAAAAAATTAAGATGCCATTTTAAAAAAACATAGGATGCACCAGCCGGGAATCGAACCCGGGTCTGTACCGTGGCAGGGTACTATTCTACCACTAGACCACTGGTGCCTCCGATGAGCATTAAATCGAGAAAGCTTTACTTATCCGTTCTAGTTAGCCTGCCTCTTTGATTGTAAGCTCATTATACACATGAGCATGCGCACGGCAGAAATATTTGATGGCATGCATTCATCTCCACACAACAGCAAGGGATTCAAGTTGACGAACACCATCTCGTCTCGTGTCCCGCTCCGGGTGTTGCAAAGTTCATGGTGTAGAGTTCCCACTCAAAATCAAAGATTCAGTGTTCCCACTCAAAACCACCTACCACTAATTAACAGACGGACTGAATACAGGCACCATGTCGTAGAGGAAACAACTCATTTCTCCCATGCGCATTGTGTGGTCTTCAGACAGTAGAAGCAAGGGATCACCTCTGTTTCAGCTGACAGTTTGCAAAGTGCACTGCTCTCGCACTAATCTGTGACATGATTTTGTGGATAATGTTTCAAACTCCTCTTCAATCAAAGGATTAATCTGCAGATGCAGGAAAGTGTTGAAAGGTGACCTCAATTTAGTCGTCCATAAAGCATTTGGCTTACCAACTTGATGTAACTCAGATGTATGTCAAATAATTTGTGTGTGAAGAAATAGGTATTCAGCCTATGTGGGACGACGAGTTCTGCAGAAATCAGTGTCTGTATCCATTTTCCTTCCTGAACATACTTCCTTGTCATCTTGGTCAGTTTTCTCTCGCAATGCACTAGTGAAACATCTCATTGCTACTGTCACTCCCAGCAGTGGCAAATTTCAGACGATCATCCACTGGACTTGTACTAAGAGAATCGCTAGCTAAATCTTGATTTCTTTGCACTCGTGTCGCATGCAGTGTGACACATCGTGTCGAATGAAGGCGCCTAATCGGCCTCGCCGACAAACCAATCCATGGACCGGTAGGTGTTGTATAAAAGTTTGAGCCGTGATTCAAAATCTATCAGCGATGGAGCTCCTGGAACAGGTGTAGATATGTGTATGGATCAAAGTTTTAAATAGCCCACTATAGCGCCGCTATAGCACGCTATAGCTTTTACAAGAGGTTCCGCGCTAAATGTATTTTGTCCAATCACATGAGCGAATATTTCAAATAGCCTGCTATAACGCCGCTATAGCATTTAGAAGAGGTCCGCCGCTAAGAGGCTCAGCGCGCGATTTAAAACTTTGGTATGGATCATGCATGTGGTCAGTGGGCTTCTGTTACCTTCGGATATTTTTCGCAGTGACCACTGACTAGTACTAGTGCAAGCTAAAAATTAAGTGGGTGCATCTTATCTTACTGCCACTACTATTAGTCTAATGCTATACTCTGAACTAAAGCATACATAGTTTCATATGTGTGATTAAGAGTTGAAAAGGTACCTGCATTCCAGATCCATTGTAGAACTGAATCATGCATAGTTTCCAAGAGAATCGGTTGCCACAAGGTAAAAAGAGTGATGAAAGGAGTTGCAAAAAACAAAAATATTTTGTGTGTCTGTCAGACAACCTCTGAGCCACCCTGCACCAGTTGTGAACCAGGCAAGAACGATCCTCTACAGCCATCGGATGTCACCCATCAGGTGATCCTAGCCGTTAATCACGCTCTGGCTCAGAGGTGAGAATGCATCAACGAGACTGAAGTGCTTGCCTCCTTATTGGTAAAGGATGCAGCGGTACGAGCCTATAGAACAGATCCTGTTCAAGTAAGGTCGTGTTACCCTCAGCTGCGCTTTGCCTTATAAACCACTCCAGCGTCGTCTAAACTAGCGGGGTGGGACTAATTGCAGCGGCATGCAGCAGCGCCTCCTCAGTCCTCAGCGAGAGGCCGAGCGTGAGAGCCTGTTAACTGGAGCGACACGAGGGTCATGGCCCAGTGTAATTGGACAAGAGAATGATGAGAGCCCAGCCCATCTGAGGAATGTATTTTGCCTCACAAAACAAATTCCGAGGAATGTATTTCTTGCCAAGGAGCTTGGCTCCCAAACACTGCTGACACAACAGGCGTCCATCGGTCGGTCGACAAGGGGCTTGGCTTTATTCTTCTTCTGCAGAGTGCTCGTGCTTCAGAATAAATATGACAGTGAAAAATGGTACTACAGACAGTCAGGCTCACTACTTTAGAACAACACATTGGAGAATCACAATTGTTGCGTGTTTTGGCTACAACAAGATTTAGTTTATTTATTTATATATCATGTCAATGGTGAATTCACCTGGCTACTCTGCCTCGCTGCTATGTCAAATTCTCTCTGGCAATCATGAACCTCTTTTTTCAGTTGCCAGTTTGCAAAGCCATACGTATGCCCTGGCGTTGATCTGGGACATGATTTATTGGATAATGTTTCAAGCTCTTAAGCAAAGCAAGCAATAATCTTAACTGTTTTATACTATTTAGGGAGATCAGCACTCGCTCAAGCCTCCTACTGCATTTGGCAAATGCTCAATTGTTTGCTACTCCAGTATTCAACAACCACATGGTTCCACATTGTACTCAATTAGCGAGAGGATTAACCACATGACCAAGGAACAGCGTTGTGCCCGTCCTCTCCTCAACCACGGCGAATAAGAAGGGCCGATCCGCCACGAAATCCACCACATGCGGCGGCTCGCTTTGAAGCGCGCTACCTTCCATGAGTATGACCGTGGCAGCAGCGGCCACGGTGCCTTGCTCGTCTACCTCGATGGTGGCTTTATGGTACACCGCGCCGATGGAGAGCCACCCATCCGCACCGCTCACCATGCCTGAGAAGTCACCGCCTGCGAAAGCCCTGGTGACACCAAGCTTCCGCATGTCCGAGGACGCCTCAAGCTCGGTCGTGAACTTGAACTTGGGGACCATGAACCGCCGTACTTCAACCTCCTCTTCCGGCGTGTGCTTCCTGATGAACTCCGGCGATGACACCACCTTGTCGTAGAGGTCGGAAAGGCTGAGAGCGCAGCTGTCCGGTAGAAGGATAAGCATGTAGAATGCAGCATCGTGGTCGCCGTCGTTCCTGTAGGGAAGCTTGAGGGCCCTGAAGCCCGGGTAGAGCGCGATGTACTGTGACCGGCCTGTCGTCATGGCCGGCACGCGCACGGTGGCGCCGCCTGGGGTGTGGAACGGCGCGGTGAAGAGGTCGAACGGCTCAGGCCACGCGCCTTTGAAGTAGAGCGCGTTGGCGAGGACGACCGCCGTGGACGAGTCGACGGAGCCGGGACGGAGGATGTCGCGGATGAGCTGCTTTGTCGCGTCCGCCACGAAGCCGTTCACGCGCCGCCTCGCCAGCTCGGCCCCCGACACGAAGTCCACGGATTCCGCCGTGGCGGCGTACCGCGACGCGCCGGTGGCCGTGAACTCCGGCCTGAGCGCCAGCCTCCGGTCGACCCACACACCGCTGGCGAAGGACGTCTGCTTTAGGCCGTTGAGCCTGCCGACAAGCTTGATCGCCGGCGCGCGGTGCAGCTCGTCGAGCGACGCTGACCCGAGGAGCCCCAGGAGCTCCCTGCGCGTCTCGCCCCGCGCGCCGGCGGTCACCATCGACAGCGCCGCGTGGATCGACAGCGGCGAGACGACGAAGTTGCGCCCCGTGCCGGCCGCCGCCCGGACGCCGGCCTCCATGGCGAGACTCAGGACCGAAGCGTTCCCGGCCGCGTCGCTGACTACAGCTCTCTCCTCCGCAGAGTGGCCACCAGGACGAGGAGGCGCGTCGGCGAACAGGGTCGCGCAGAGGTGCCATGCGGCGAACAGGGCCAAGCAGAGGAGGACGGTCTTCCCGAAGCGCGACATCGGAATGGCCGTGGGTTTGTGGTAAGACCCAGAGAGGATCACCGGCGATCTGACGGCCAAGAGGACAGCCGGCGGCGGGCAGGAGAAGTCCCTCCGTGAGAGCTGACGTGTGGGTTAGGTAGGTTATAGGTGCACGATGGACTCATGTCTGATGGGCTTTGAGTCCAGTCCCGGATGGGGTGGAAGGACAAGTACTATTAATATCTTCAAAAAAATATTTTTCAACTTTTTTTCTAAAAAAACAAATATTTTTCAACTAAGAAACAACTACAGTGGCACATGAGTATATTAATTACCCACCTATAAAAGAACTTTCCAATATTCTCGAGCACGAGGGATTCACTGGCGTGTCCGAATTAGAATAATTGTTGCACATGAATAGAATTGATTAAAAATTAAAAAATGTTTTCATAGATCATTATAAAAGTTAGAAAAGGAATGCAAATTCCATAGCTAAAGGAGTTATTACAAAATTAGCATTTCGGAAGTTTTTCTTCGAAGCATATATAACGAATTGAGGAAAACAATATCAGGGGCCTAAGAGCATCTCCAGCCGTTCGGCCCCCCAGGGCGTCTAAAAAGAGCGGCCTGGGGGCGAACCGACGCTAGCTCGGCCCCTGGGGCGACCTAGCTCCCACTCACGCCCCCAAGCGCCGGCCCCAGGATGCGGGAAATTTGAACTAGGTCGTTCCCGCTCACAAAAGACGCCACAAATCCGGCGATCGGATGTAGTCTGGCGTTACAAAAACAGAGCGCCGCAAGTTCGCGTGCGCAACGAATCACTCGGCGGGGTCGGCTCCAGGCGTTGGCGGAGTCGGCGTGCGCGAGCTCGGCGGTGTCGGAGCTGCTTCGGTGCTGGGCTGTGTCGGCGCGGCTTCGGTACTGCTGGGCGGGGACGTGGAGGCGTCCTCATTCGGGCTGGGCGTCGGTGTGGCCCTGTGCGCGGGAGTTGGCGTCGTCGGTGTCGTCTGCAGCTGGTTCAAGATGAGGCCGTGCTCCGCCATGTACCACGCCTTGAGCTGCTCGTCGTTGCTCTGGAGCATGTCCGTCCCGCCCATCAGAAAAGCCATGTCGGTGTTCCTCTTCTTCAGGGCGACGTTCGTCCGGAGCAGGTCGACGTTGGTCCGGAGCAGGTTGAGCTTGATGGCGTTGTTCGTCATCAACGACGACCACCGCTCCGCGGTTTTCTCTTCACGCAGGACGGCCCGGGCCTGTGCGTCGGCGAGGCAATGCTCGATGGACTCCTGCACTCGTGCGGTAGCCGCGTCGGCTTGTTCCCCTTCTTGGCCCCTTTGTGGCCGTCCGGCCGCCCCTCTGATGCGCCAGGAGTCGTCGCGTCCGGCTTGTATGTCTCCTTGGCCTTGTCGAGGGTACGTCGGACTTCCGCCCATTTCTCGCACTTATCAATGCGCTTGTAAACGTGGAGGTACTTGAAGTCGGCGTCGAGGTTGTCACGCCGATACATGGCGAACATGCGCAGCAACTGCGCGAAGGAACAAACAGTTGGCGGGCATAGGCGACGAAGAGAGGCGGGCGAACGGCGTGCATACCCGATCCTCAACGCTGGCGCCGCTCTCCGGGCGAGCCGCGACCTCCTCGACGATACCATGCCATTTATTGCACGCCCCCTGGATATGCCCCCAATGGTTCGCCATCGCCTTGGAGCCGCGCTGCATGCAGACGCCTTTGAAGTAGGGGTCGACGAGCTTCCGCTCGTCGAACTCGGCCTTGATGCGGTCCCAGTACGTCTCGAAGCTCTGGTTCGTGCCGGTGGTCGGGTCGAGGCAGACGACTTTCCATGCTTCAGCGAGGCATTCCTCCTCCTTGGACGTCCACTTGATGCGCGGTTCGCCTGGCCTGGCCGCCCGCTTCTTCTTCTTGCGCCCCTTCGTCGGATCGGGCGCCGGCTCCTCCTCCTCCTCCTCGGGGTCCTGCTCCTGCACGTCCTCGCCGTAGACGTAGTTGAGCTCGGCCTCCATGCCGCTGCTGAGATCCACCGTCTCGTCCTGGGTGACGAACCCGGGAGACGCGGCGGCCGCGGTCGAACATGTCGCGATGATGTCATACATGTCGGCTCCTGTGTCGTCGGTGTCGCCGAGGTGCGAGTAGGGCATGTTGGGGAACGTAGTATTTTCAAATTTTCCTACGATCACGCAAGATCTATCTACCAGATGCATAGCAACGAGAGGGAAGAGTGTGTCTACGTACCCTCGTAGACCGGAAGCGGAAGCGTCAAGTGACGCGGTTGATGTAGTCGAACTTCTTCGCGATTCAACCGATCAAGCACCGAACGTACGGCACCTCCGCGTTCAGCACACGTTCAGCTTGATGACGTCCCACGAGCTCTTGATCCAGTTGAGCTTCACGGGAGAGTTTCGTCAGCACGACGGCGTGGTGACGGATATGATGTATTCACCGGCGCAGGGCTTCGCCTAAGCACCGCGACGGTATGACCGAGGTGTGTTTCTGTGGAGGGGGGCACCGCACACGGCTGGAACAATTCAACTTGTGTGTCTTTGGGTGCCCCCCTGCCCCCGTATATAAAGGAGCAAGGGGGGAGGCCGGCCGGCCCTCCTATGGTGCGGCTAGGGTGCAATCCTACTAGGAATAGGATTGCAATCCTATTCCTAGTAGGAACTACCAAAGAAGGAAGAGAGGGAAAGGAAAAGAGGGAGAGGTGGCGCCCCCCAATCCTAGTCCAACTAGGATCCCTAGGTGGGGCGCCGGCCAGCCTCTATGGGCTGTCTCTCTCCTTTCCTTAAGGCCCACTATGGACCATCCCCCCTCGTAGGGGGTTCCGGTAACCCCCTCCGGCAATCCCGTTAAATCCGAAACTTTTCCGGAACACTTCCGGTGTCCGAATATAGTCGTCCAATATATCAATTTTTATGTCTCGGACATTCCGAGACTCCTCGTCATGTCCGTGATCTCATCCGGGACTCCGAACTACCTTCGGTACATCAAAACTCATAAACTCATAATACCGATCGTCATCAAACGTTAAGCGTGCGGACCCTACGGGTTCGAGAACTATGTAGACATGACCGAGACTCATCTCCGGTCAATAACCAATAGCGGAACCTGGATGTTCATATTGGCTCCTACATATTCTACGAAGATCTTTTATCGGTCAAAACCGCATAACAACATACGTTGTTCCTTTTGTCATCGGTATGTTACTTGCCCGAGATTCGATCGTCGGTATCTCCATACCTAGTTCAATCTCCTTACTGGCAAGTCTCTTTACTCGTTCCGTAACACATCATCTCGTGACTAACTCATTAGTCTTTTGCTTGCAAGGCTTACTGTGATGTGTGTTACCGAGAGGGCCCAGAGATACCTCTCCGACACTCGGAGTGACAAATCCTAATCTTGATCTATGCCAACACCACGAATACTTTCGGAGACACCTGTAGAGCATCTTTATGATCACCCAGTTACGTTGTGACGTTTGATAGCACACAAGGTGTTCCTACGGTATTCGGGAGTTGCATAATCTCATAGTCATAGGAACATGTACAAGTCATGAAGAAAGCAATAGCAGTAAAACTAAACGATCATAGTGCTATGCTAACGGATGGGTCTTGTCCATCACATCATTCTCCTAATGATGTGATCCCATTGATCAATTGACAACTCATGTCTATGGCTAGGAAACATAACCATCTTTGATCAATGAGCTAGTCTAGTAGAGGCATACTAGGGACATACTGTTTTGTCTATGTATCCACACATGTACTAAGTTTCCGGTTAATACAATTCTAGCATGAATAAAAGACATTTATCATGATATAAGGAAATACAAATAAAATCTTTATTATTGCCTCTAGGGCATATTTCCTTCAGTCTCCCACTTGAACTAGAGTCAATAATCTAGATTACAAAGTGATGATCCTCACACCCATGGAGTCCTGGTGTTGATCATGTTTTGCCCGTGGAAGAGGCTTAGTCAACGGGTCTGCAACATTCAGATCCGTATGTATTTTGCAAATCTCTATGTCTCCCTCCTTGACTAGATCGCGGATGGAATTGAAGCGTCTTTTGATGTGCTTTGTTCTCTTGTGAAACCTGGATTCCTTCGCCAAGGCTATTGCTCCAGTGTTGTCACAAAAGATCTTCATTGGACCCGATGCACTAGGTATTACACCTAGATCGGATATGAACTCCTTCATCCAGACTCCTTCATTTGCTGCTTCCGAAGCAGCTATGTATTCCGCTTCACACGTAGATCCCGCCACGACGCTCCGCTTGGAACTGCACCAACTGACAGCTCCACCGTTCAATAAAAATACATATCCGGTTTGTGACTTAGAGTCATCCGGATCAGTGTCAAAGCTAGAATCGACGTAACCGTTTACGACGAGCTCTTTGTCACCTCCATACACGAGAAACATATCCTTTGTCCTTTTCAGATACTTCAGGATGTTCTTGACCGCTGTCCAGTGATCCACTCCTGGATTACTTTGGTACCTCCCTGCTAGACTTATAGCAAGGCACACATCTAGTCTGGTACACAGCATTGCATACATGATAGATTTTATGGCTGAGGCATAGGGAATGACTTTCATTTTCTCTCTATCTTCTGCAGTGGTCGGGCATTGAGTCTTACTCAACTTCATACCTTGTAATACAGGCAAGAACCCTTTCTTTGACTGATCCATTTTGAACTTCTTCAAAATCTTATCAAGGTATGTGCTTTGTGAAAGTCCAATTAAGCGTCTTGATCTATCTCTATAGATCTTGATGCCTAATATATAAGCAGCTTCACCGAGGTCTTTCATTGAAAAACTCTTATTCAAGTATCCTTTTATGCTATCCAGAAATTCTATATCATTTCCAATCAACAATATGTCATCCACATATAATATTAGAAATGCTACAGAGCTCCCACTCATTTTCTTGTAAATACAGGCTTCTCCAAAAGTCTGTATAAAACCATATGCTTTGATCACCTCATCAAAGCGTATATTCCAACTCCGAGATGCTTGCACCAGTCCATAGATGGATCGCTGGAGCTTGCATACTTTGTTAGCACCTTTTGGATCGACAAAACCTTCTGGTTGCATCATATACAACTCTTCTTTGAGATATCCATTCAGGAATGCAGTTTTGACATCCATTTGCCAGATTTCATAATCATAAAATGCGGCAATTGCTAACATGATTCGGACAGACTTAAGCATCGCTACAGGTGAGAAAGTCTCATCGTAGTCAACTCCTTGAACTTGACGAAACCCTTTCGCAACAAGTCGAGCTTTGTAAACAGTAACATTACCGTCTGCGTCGGTCTTCCTCTTGAAGATCCATTTATTTTCGATGGCCTGCCGATCATCGGGCAAGTCAACCAAAGTCCACACTTTGTTCTCATACATGGATCCCATCTCAGATTTCATGGCTTCAAGCCATTTTGCGGAATCTGGGCTCATCATCGCTTCCTCATAGTTCGCAGGTTCATCATGGTCTAGTAACATGATTTCCAGAACTGGGTTGCCGTACCACTCTGGTGCGGAACGTACTCTGGTTGATCTACGACGTTCAGCAGAAACCAGTCTCGCGTAAGCGTACGCGTAATGTCGGTCCGAGCCGCTTCATCTCACAATACCGCCGAAGCAAAGTATGACATGCTGGTAAGCAGTATGACTAGTATCGCCCACAACTCATTGTGTTCTACTCGTGCATATCATCTACGCATAGACCTGGCTCTGATACCACTGTTGGGGATCGTAGTATTTTAAATTTTTCCTATGATCACGCAAGATCTATCTACCAGATGCATAGCAACGAGAGGGAAGAGTGTGTCTACGTACCCTCGTAGACCGGAAGCGGAAGCGTCAAGTGACGCGGTTGATGTAGTCGAACTTCTTCGCGATTCAACCGATCAAGCACCGAACGTACGACACCTCCGCGTTCAGCACACGTTCAGCTTGATGACATCCCACGAGCTCTTGATCCAGTTGAGCTTCACGGGAGAGTTTCGTCAGCACGACGGCGTGGTGACGGATATGATGTATTCACCGGCGCAGGGCTTCGCCTAAGCACCGCGACGGTATGACCGAGGTGTGTTTCTGTGGAGGGGGGCATCGCACACGGCTGGAACAATTCAACTTGTGTGTCTTTGGGTGCCCCCCTGCCCCCGTATATAAAGGAGCAAGGGGGGAGGCCGGCCGGCCCTCCTATGGTGCGGCTAGGGTGCAATCCTACTAGGAATAGGATTGCAATCCTATTCCTAGTAGGAACTACCAAAGAAGGAAGAGAGGGAAAGGAAAAGAGGGAGAGGTGGCGCCCCCCAATCCTAGTCCAACTAGGATCCCTAGGTGGGGCGCCGGCCAGCCTCTATGGGCTGCCTCTCTCCTTTCCTTAAGGCCCACTATGGACCATCCCCCCTCGTAGGGGGTTCCGGTAACCCCCTCCGGCAATCCCGTTAAATCCGAAACTTTTCCGGAACACTTCCGGTGTCCGAATATAGTCGTCCAATATATCAATTTTTATGTCTCGGACATTCCGAGACTCCTCGTCATGTCAGTGATCTCATCCGGGACTCCGAACTACCTTCGGTACATCAAAACTCATAAACTCATAATACCGATCGTCATCAAACGTTAAGCGTGCGGACCCTACGGGTTCGAGAACTATGTAGACATGACCGAGACTCATCTCCGGTAAATAACCAATAGCGGAACCTGGATGTTCATATTGGCTCCTACATATTCTACGAAGATCTTTTATCGGTCAAAACCGCATAACAACATACGTTGTTCCTTTTGTTATCGGTATGTTACTTGCCCGAGATTCGATCGTCGGTATCTCCATACCTAGTTCAATCTCGTTACCAGCAAGTCTCTTTACTCGTTCCGTAACACATCATCTCGTGACTAACTCATTAGTCTTTTGCTTGCAAGGCTTATTGTGATGTGTGTTACCGAGAGGGCCCAGAGATACCTCTCCGACACTCGGAGTGACAAATCCTAATCTTGATCTATGCCAACACCACGAATACTTTCGGAGACACCTGTAGAGCATCTTTATGATCACCCAGTTACGTTGTGACGTTTGATAGCACACAAGGTGTTCCTACGGTATTCGGGAGTTGCATAATCTCATAGTCATAGGAACATGTATAAGTCATGAAGAAAGCAATAGCAGTAAAACTAAACGATCATAGTGCTATGCTAACGGATGGGTCTTGTCCATCACATCATTCTCCTAATGATGTGATCCCGTTGATCAATTGAGAACTCATGTCTATGGCTAGGAAACATAACCATCTTTGATCAATGAGCTAGTCTAGTAGAGGCATACTAGGGACATACTGTTTTGTCTATGTATCCACACATGTACTAAGTTTCCGGTTAATACAATTCTAGCATGAATAAAAGACATTTATCATGATATAAGGAAATACAAATAACATCTTTATTATTGCCTCTAGGGCATATTTCCTTCAGGGCAGCGGTCCACGGCGGAGATGGGGCGTCGGTGTGGATGCGTAGGCAGGCGGCGAGTAGTTGTATGGAGGGTACTGCACGCCGGCGAAGGCAGGCGAGTGATACGTCCAAAACGTATCTATAATTTCTGCTTGCTCCATGCCTCTTTTGGGTGATATTGCTATGATATTTATACACTTCCATACACTTTTGATCATATTTGGACTAACCTATTAACTCAGTGCACCCCAGTGCCAGTTTCTGTTTTCGGCTGTTTTTGTATTTCAGGTTATCACGTTACGAGAACTGCTAGGAAAAATCCAGAAAAATTATATAAAAAATCAGCGTTCCAGAACCTACCTTGCGTCCGAAGGACAGCCGGGGGGGGGGGGCACCAGGGCTCCAGGCGCCCTGGCGGCGCGCCCTCCCTAGGCCGCGCTGGGGGGGCGCCTGGGCCCCCTAGGACTCCCCCGGTGACCCCCTTTGGCATATATTTAAGGTCCATCGAGAAAACCCTGATTCCGGACCCCTTTTCTCCAAACGCGATTCCGATCTCCGCCGCCATCGCCATCAAGCTTCGGGGGACCAGAATTCCTGCGCCGGCACCCTGCCGGGACGGGGAAGTGCCCCCGGATTCATCTCCATCGACGTTGCTTCCTCCCTCCATGATGCGGGAGTAGTTCCTCCTCGGGGCTGAGGTTCTTACCAGTAGCTATGTGGTCAATTCTCTCTCCCATGATGTGATCTTCGTCGTGATCATAGGCTATGTTAATCTAAGATATTTCCTCTTCCTCTGTGTATTGGATTGATGTACTCACTTGTCTTTATCTAGTATAATCCCCGAGACCAAGGTGACAGCGGTCTATTGGACATGGATTAGAACAATATTTCCATGAGTGATTTCCTCTCTTGTGTGTTGATTGAAGATTGAGAGTCTCTTGGTGCTTGTCTTTGACTATCCTTTAGATATGTTGTGGTGATTGTGGGACTCACTTTGGATGGCCGCGGTGACATTGGGAAATCCTTAGATTGAGAACTACGAACTTTGAGGTGTGCTTTTGTAGCCCTACATAATTCTCGTCCTCTCTTGACCACGAAGGAATGACCTCCGAGTGTGTCCCCTTTGCATGTTTTATGGGAAATATCATGTGATTCGATTATGTTAATGTTGTTGGGAGTTGCCACTAGTGAAAGTATGAACCCTAGGCCTTGTTTCCACCATTGCAATACCATTTGTGCTCACGTTTACCACTTGTTTGCTTGCTGCACTTTTTATTACAAATTTATATTACTTTGTTTTGCCATCCATATCACTTGCCATTTAACATCTCTTCGCCGAACTAGTGCACCTATACATCTAACAAGTGTAATAGGTGTGTTGGGGACACAAGAGACTTCTTGTATCTTAGTTGCAGGGTTGCTTGAGAGAGACCATCTTCAACCTCTACTTCCCTGAGTTCGATAAACCTTAGGTCATCCACTTGAGATAAATTGCTGCTGTCCTACAAACTGCTGCGCTTGGAGGCCCAACATAGTCTACAAGAGTAGAAGCGTGTGTACACATTAGCGAGGGTGTGTGTGTTGCCGGGTGGCCATGGGGGAAGGTCACGTTTGGGTTGAACCCACCGTGCGCGTCGCCGTCGGCGTAGCCGGGCGACGGCGATCCCCATGGAGAACTGACGCCTTGCTGTCCCCAGGGCGCGTACTGGGCGTGGCTGACGGGTGGATTCATCATCCCCGCGTGGTCCGCCGATGAGGAGGCAACCGCAGCCGCAGCCGCGCGCGCCGCGTTGTCACGGGCCTTCTTGGCGATGGCCCTGTTCCGCCGGTCGGCGGTGACTGCGTCGCGTTGCTAATTTTTGTGGAGTGGATAGACCTTGTGAAAGGCCTATGATTGAAGAAGAGAAGTATTGTAAGCAACATAAGCATGAAAGAACAATCACTTGGGTCAGAGATCTAAATGAAATTGCTAGAGAATTGTGTGACATTTATCCTTTTACTTGTGAAATTTGCCGTATAGAGGGTCACTTTAATTTTCAATGCATGAACTTTCAAAACATAACTGTTAACCGGTTGTGTGATAACATAATCACCTCTGATCTTTATGATGAGCTTATGTTATTTTTGATGTGTGAAGAGTTATCAGAAAAGACTTCTTGGCTAGATGATAATGCCATAGGAATAAAAAACACTTTGCAAAATTGCCATCTCTATTGTGTTGTTAATTGCCATGAAAATGATTACATAAGTAAGATTAGAAAGGAGGGAACTTTACCAAAGTATAAAAATGTCTCTTATATTTCTGCTAATAAAAAGGAGAGTTTCTCCCAAGTTTCCCCTATTGTTTCTAATGATAAACCAGGATATGTGGAGAAGCTTCATCTCCAACCACCCCCTCCTAAGGTGAAGAAGAAGAAAAAGAAGAGGAGGAGGAGGAGGAGCAAGAAGGAAGAATAATGGGTATCAACCTGGCCTGAGCATATTCCTCCTATCAACTTTTATCCTAACGGTTGTAAGTTTAAAGAAGAAGGTGAAGTTTATTGCCTTAAATATCATCTTGATGATACGTCCGTAGGTACTATTGAAGATGATTTTGATTATGATATGCATGTTACTTATTGTGATTGGGAAAATGATGATAATGCTGCTTATGATCTTGAAAATCTTTTTGGTACCAACTCTGAAAGTGAAGATATGGGAAGCTCTAAGCTTGGGGATGATAGGATTGCAAATCCTATCCCCACTAGTGATGTGATAATTGATAATTCTCTTGCTAGTAAGAATAAAGACAACATGTTTACAAATATAGTTGCTAGCAATGATAATGCTCTTCTCTACCATGATGATGTTATAACTCCAATCTATAGTGATTTTAAAGGTACCTATGACATAAGGAGAAATTATCCTTATGAAACTTGTCATAATCATGAAGGGAATTACTCCCTTGTTGAACACCACCCTCCTAATATACAACTAATCTATAGTGTTCAAGTTGTTTATGATAGTCCTACTCCCACTATTACCAATGAGAAAAATTATGCTTATGTGGGGAGTGAGAGTACCTTTTTGCATGTGGATCATGGTAACAATGCTTTATGTGATGCTTATATTGTTGAGTTCATCCATGATGCCACTGAAATTTATAATGAGATAGGGAGGCTTGGTTCTAAATATCTTAATAATAAGAAGTTTCCTCTCTTTATGGTGAATATTTTGAAGTTATGCTTGTTTTGCCTTCCTATGCTAGTTGCTTCGTGCTTCAATGAATTATTCTATTGCAATATTCCTATGCATAGGAAGCATGTTAGGCTTAAATGTATTCGGCATTTGCTTCCTGATGCCCTCTTTTGTTCTTCAGCTCTTATTCTTACGAGAGCATCATTAAAGTCCTATGCCTAGCTTAAAGGCATAAAAGAAAGCGCTTTTGGGAGGCAGCCCACAATGAATAAAATTTTCTTTTTCTTTTTGTTGTGTCTTGATGTTGTTACTACAGTAGCATCATCATTGTATCTTTGCTTTTCAATTTTGTGCCAAGTATAGCCTCTGATTGCTAGAAAGTTCAAAAGTTGTGAGGTGCTGTCCAGGAAACAGATTCTGTCCTTGGATAGAAAAATTCGTATAAAATCACCAGATCATCTTTTTGGTCTGAATTTTTTCGACAGCGTTCTCTATATAATTGTATTTCGTGCGTCTGTTCTGAGTTTCTTGATTTGAGTTGTAGAAGTGCCCCGAACAAATCAATTACTACCTGCTGTTCTGTTTTTCAGAGATTCTGTCCTGTTTTGCCTTTCCTTCATTTTGCAAACCAAGAGCTTGCTTTTTCTTTGCAAAAACCTTTTGGCAATCTTGAGAAACAGTAGAACTTCAAGAATATCTTTATTTCCAGCAAGGAACAATTATTTTATTAAGGGTACTAACCTCGCTAATCAGATTATGATGAGTTATGTATGAAGGGAGTTTTCAAGTGTGCGAGGGAAGATGATAAAAAGATTCAGGAGTGTCAAGCGCTCAAGCTTGGGGATGCCCCCGTGCACCCCCAAGAAATATTCAAGGAGACTCAAGCGTCTAAGCTTGGGGATGCCCCCGTGCATCCCCTTCTCCATCAACATTATCAGTTCGTCTTTCGTTCCGCTATATTTTTATCACTTCATGTGTTATGTGCTATGCTTGGAGCGTCTTGCTTTTAGTTTCATTTTTAGTTTTCTTTAGCTTTGCTTGTTTTTCATAACGAGTTGAACTCAGCTTTCTTTGTGTGGGAGAGAAACACGCTCCACTTCAACCTAGAACACAACATAGAATTTTTATGTTTATCTTTGCTGTGTGTGTTCTTTGTCTTTTAATAGCTACTATCATGTTCAGCTCTTAGTATTCATGCTTATGTTTTCAAAGTGCTTTTGTTTAGTTGGTTGCTTGAACTCTCTTTAATTACCATGCTCACCTTATTAAGAGAGTTTGCTTCCGTTGCATTGGTTGATATGTCTATGATAAAGATGCTACGTGCATAATGGCGCTTAGTAGTTCATGTTTTCTTGTGGTTAGTCTCAAATAGCTGGGGGATTCCCAATGTGTTATTGGAGTACCAACTTGATTTGTTTGCCTATGATGTGGTATGGTTTAGTAATATCTTCCTTCAAGAATTTATTTTGATTGACTTGGCGTATGCTCACGCATATTTAAGACTGTAAAGAAAGTCTGTCAAGCCTTGATGATCTTTTGTTTCTGAGTAGCGATACAACTACCATGCCTGATTCAATGTTGCTTTGTCGCTCTGCATGATTATGACCGTCATTGCTCTTTTAGTTGGTCGCTCCCAGTCTTTTGCTAACCTCCACCTGTACTAAGCGGACTGACTGCTTGTGCATCCACATTCTTTTAATCCAGTTATGCCATATGAGTCCACCATACCTACCTATATGTGGTATTTCACCGCCACTCCAAGTAAATTTACATGTGCTACCTTTAAAACCTTCATTTTTGCAATACATAGCTCATGGGAAAGTAGCTTAAAAACTATTGTGGTAAAGAATATGTCTCTTATGTATCTTATTTCTTATAAGTTGCTTGCTGAGCGGTATCCATGTTTCTGGGGACGCCATCAACTGTTACACTTTTGTTGAATATCATGTGAGTTGCTATGCATGTTCGTCTTGTCCGAAGTAAGGGTGATTTGCCATGAGTTGAATGGTTTGAGTATGCATATTGTTAGAGAAGAACATTGGGCCGCCAACCAAAGCCATGTATCATGGTGGAAGTTTTAGCTTGGACATTAATCCTCAACCTCTTATGAATGCTTAAGCATTAAAGAGGAGTCCATTATCTATTTTCTATGTTGTCCCGGTATGGATGTCCTCAAGTTGAGATCTATCAAAAACGAGAAATCAAATGCGATTTATCTCCTTGGACCTTTGTACAGGTGGCATAGAGGTACCCCTTTGTGACACTTGGTTGAAACATATGTAATGCAATGATAACCCATGGAAATCCGATCTAATTAGGACAAGGTGCGAGCACTATTGGTATTCGATGCATGAGGCTTGCAACTTATAGGATGTCTTATGCATAACACATATGAAGTATTACTATCGTTGACAAAATTGCTTCTATGTTTTCAAAATAAAAAACTCTAGCACATGAGTAATCCCTGCTTCCCTCTGCGAAGGGCCATTCTTTTACTTTTATGTTGAGTCTCCACCTTCTTTTAAAGCACCAACTACTGAGAGCATGATTGTCATTCTGAGTGTAGTGTGCATTGTCCCAAAGTAGCATTGTCTTTTGCATGATTGTGATATCGTTTATTCTGAAATCATTGTATCTAGTCATTACTTAAACCTTGAAGGTGCCCCTGCATTTATGTTTTGCTTCACTAAAGGGGGCAAGCTAGATATCACTTTATCATATTTGCACATCATGTTCATTGCAAATCTATTTGATGTTTCAGTATCATATTGTAAAACTTTCAGTTCTTTGTGATTTTCTCATGAGGCAACTTAATTACTACAGATTCATTGTCTCAGTAAGCTTTTGTCATATGACTATGAATAAGTCCTATATGGTTAATAGCATGTCACCACAGAAATTATTCTTGTTATCATTCACCTACTCGAGGACGAGCAGGAATTAAGCTTGGGGATGTTGATACGTCCAAAACGTATCTATAATTTCTGCTTGCTCCATGCCTCTTTTGGGTGATATTGCTATGATATTTATACACTTCCATACACTTGTGATCATATTCGGACTAAGCTATTAACTCAGTGCACCCCAGTGCCAGTTTCTGTTTTCGGCTGTTTTTGTATTTCAGGTTTTCACGTTACGAGAACTGCCAGGAAAAATCCAGAAAAATTATATAAAAAATCAGCGTTCCAGAACCTACCTTGCGTCCGAAGGACAGCCGGGGGGGCCACCAGGGCTCCAGGCGCCCTGGCGGCGCGCCCCCCCTGGGCCGCGCCGGGGGGGGGGGGGGGGCGCCTGGGCCCCCCAGGACTCCCCCGGTGACTGTTGGGGAACGTAGCATAATTCAAAAAAATTCTACGCTTTCACCAAGATCCAACTATGGAGACATCTAGCAACGAGCAAGTAAGAGTGCATCTACATACCGTTATGTAGATCGCGAGCGGAAGCTTTCGAAGAAGCGTGGATGAAGTAGTCGTACTCTTCGCGTTCTTCGTCACCGATGATCTAGCGCCGAACGGACGGCACCTCCGCGTTCAACACACGTACGGTGCAGCAACGTCACCTCCTTCTTGATCCAGCAAGGGGGGAGGAGAAGTCGTCAGAGATCCGGCAGCACGACGGCGTGATGACGGATGCAGTGGAGATCGCAGCAGGGCTTCGCCGGGCGCCCTGCGTTGGAGTATGGAGGTGTGATGGGAGGGGTAGAGGCGCCAGGGCAAGGGTGCGGCTGCCCTCTCCCTCCCCACATATATATAGGGGGCCAGGGGGTGCGCCAGGGGGGAGTCCTTGCCCCCCAAGGCAAGTGGTGGCCCCCCTCCCCTTAGGGTTTTAACCCTAGGCGCATGGGGAGGTGGGCCCCTAGTGATGCGCCAGCCCAGAGGGGCTGGACACTTCCCCTTGCGGCCTAGGGGCCCCACCGGGAGGGGTGGCCCCACCCGGTGGACCCCCGGGGCCCCTCCGGTGGTCCCGAGACACTCCCGGTGACCCCCGGAGATCACCCGTTGGCCGAAACTGGACTTCCTATATATCAATCTTTACCTCCGGACCATTCCAGAACTCCTCGTGATGTCCGAGATCTCATCCGGGACTCCGAACAACTTTCGGGTTTCCACGTGCATTTATCTCTACGACCCTAGCGTTACCGAACCTTAAGTGTGTAGACCCTACGGGTTCGGGAGACACGTAGACATGACCGAGACCACTCTCCGGTCAATAACCAACAGCGGGATCTGGATACCCATGTTGGTTCCTGTTGGGGATCGTAGCAGAAAATCAAAAAATTTCCTATGCGTCACCAAGATCTATCTATGGAGTAATCTAGCAACGAGCATAAAGGAGAGTGGATCTACATACCCTTGTAGATCGCGATGCGGAAGCGTTGCAAGAACGCGGATGAAGGAGTCGTACTCGCTGCGATTCAGATCGCGGTTGATTCCGATCTAAGCGCCGAACAACGGCGCCTCCGCGTTCAACACACGTGCAGCCCGATGACGTCTCCCACGCCTTGATCCAGCAAGGAGAGAGGGAGAGGTTGGGGAAGACTCCATCCAACAGCAGCACGACGGCGTGATGGTGGTGGAAGAGCGCGGGACTCCAGCAGGGCTTCGCCAAGCGCTGCAAGAGATGAGGAGGGAGAGAGGTAGGGCTGCGCCATGTGACAGAGGTCAAAACGTGTTGTGGGCAGCCCCAAAACTCTCATATATATAGGGGGAAGGGGGGCTGCGCCCCCTTTAGGGTTTCCCACCCCTAGGGGTGCGGCCACCCTAGATCCCATCTAGGGGTGGCGGCCAGAGGGGGAGAGGGAGAGGGGGGCGCACCAGATTGGGCCCTAGGGCCCATCTGCCCTAGGGTTTGCCCCCTTCCCCTCTTGGAGGCGCCCTGGGCCTTGGTGGGGGGGCGCACCAGCCCACCTGGGGCTGGTCTCCTCCCACACTTGGCCCACGTATGCCTCCGGGGCTGGTGGCCCCACCCGGTGGACCCCCGGGACCCTCCCGGTGGTCCCGGTACGCTACCGATAGTGCCCGAAACTTTTCCGGTGACCAAAACGGGACTTCCCATATATGAATCTTTACCTCCGGACCATTCCGGAACTCCTCGTGACGTCCGGGATCTCATCCTGGACTCCGAACAACATTCAGTAACCGTGTACATACTTTCCCTATAACCCTAGCGTCATCGAACCTTAAGTGTGTAGACCCTACGGGCTCGGGAACCATGTAGACATGACCGAGACAACTCTCCGGCCAATAACCAACAGCGGGATCTGGATACCCATGTTGGCTCCCACATGTTCCATGATGATCTCATCGGATGAACCACGATGTCAAGGATTCAAGCAATCCCGTATACGATTCCCTTTGTCTATCGGTATAGCACTTGCCCGAGATTCGATCATCGGTATACCGATACCTTGCTCAATCTCGTTACCGGCAAGTCTCTTTACTCGTTCCGCAACACATCATCCCGTGATCAACTCCTTGATCACATATTGTGCACATTATGATGATGTCCTACCGAGTGCCCAGAGATACCTCTCCGTCATACGGAGTGACAAATCCCAGTCTCGATTCGTGCCAACCCAACAGACACTTTCGGAGATACCTGTAGTGCACCTTTATAGCCACCCAGTTACGTTGTGACGTTTGGTACACCCAAAGCATTCCTACGGTATCCGGGAGTTGCACAATCTCATGGTCTAAGGAAAATATACTTGACATATAGAAAAGCTTTAGCATACGAACTACACGATCTGTGCTAGGCTTAGGATTGGGTCTTGTCCATCACATCATTCTCCTAATGATGTGATCCCGTTATCAACGACATCCAATGTCCATGGTCAGGAAACCGTAACCATCTATTGATCAACGAGCTAGTCATCTAGAGGCTTACTAGGGACATGGTGTTTGTCTATGTATCCACACATGTATCTGAGTTTCCTATCAATACAATTCTAGCATGGATAATAAACAATTATCATGAACAAGGAAATATAATAATAACCAATTTATTATTGCCTCTAGGGCATATTTCCAACAGTCTCCCACTTGCACTAGAGTCAATAATCTAGTTCACATCGCCATGTGATTAACACTCATAGGTCACATCGCCATGTGACTAACATCCAAAGAGTTCACTAGAGTCAGTAATCTAGTTCACATCAATATGTGATTAACACTCAATGAGTTCTGGGTTTGATCATGTTGTGCTCGTGAGAGAGGTTGTAGTCAACGGGTCTGCAACATTCAGATCCCTATGTACTTCGCAAAACTTTATGTCATATCGTAGATGCTGCTACCACGTTCCACTTGGAGCTATTCCAAACTGTTGCTCCATTATACGTATCCGGTATCTCTACCCCGAGTTATCCGGATAGGTGTAAAGCTTGTATCGACGTGACTCTTTACGTCGAACTCTTTATCACCTCCATAACCGAGAAACATTTCCTTATTCCTCTAAGGATAATTTTGACCACTATCTAGTGATCCACTCCTGGATCACCTTTGTACCCTCTTGCCAGACGTGTGGCAAGGCACACATCAGGTGCGGTACTCATCATGGCATACCGTATAGAGCCTATGACAAAAGCATAGGGGACGACCTTCGTCCTTCCTCTTCCTTCTGCCGTGGTCAAGTTTTTTTTTTGAGTCTTACTCAACTTCACACCTTACAACTCAGGTAAGAACTCTTTCTTTGACTGATCTATTTTGAACTCCTTCAAAATCATGTCAAAGGTGTGTGTTCCTTTTGAAAGTATCATCAGGCGTCTTGATCTATCTGTATAGATCTTGATGCCCAATACGTAAGCAGCTTTATCCAGGTCTTCCTTTGAAAAACTCCTTTCAAAACAACCCTTTACGCTTTCCAGAAATTCAACATCATTTCGGATCAACCATATGTCATTCACATATACTTATCAGAAATGTTGTAGTGCTCCCACTCACTTTATTGTAAATACAAGTTTCTAACAAACTTAGTATAAACCCAAAAACTTTGATCACTCCATCAAAGTGTATATTCCGACTCCGAGATGCTTGCTCTAGTCCATAGAAGGATCGCTGGAGCTAGCATATCTTTTAGCATCCTTAGGATCGACAAAAACCTTTTTGATTGTATCACATACAACCTTTCCTTACGAAAACTGGTAAGGAAACTTCTTTTGACATCCATCTGCCAGATTTCATAAATGCAGCTAATGCTAACGTGATTCCGACGGACTTAAGCATCGCTAAGGGTGAGAAAATCTCATCGTAGTCAACTCCTTGAACTTGTGAAAAACTATTTGCCACAAGTCGAGCTTCATAGACGGTGACATTACTGTCCATGTCCGTCTTCTTCTTAAAGATCCATTTATCTCAATGGCTTGCTGATCATCGAACAAGTCCACCAAAGTCCATACTTTGTTTTGATACATGGATCCTATCTCGGATTTCTCGGCTTCTAACCATTTGTCGGAATACGGGCCCACCATCGCTTCTCCATAGTTCGTAGGTTCATTGTTGTCTAACAACATGACTTCTAAGACAGGATCACCGTACCACTCAGGAGTAGTACATATCCTTGTCGACCTACGAGGTTCGATAGCAACTTGATCCGAAGCTTCATGATCACTATCATTAGTTTCCTCTTCAACAGTCGTAGGTTCCATAGAAACATCTTTCTGTGTTGCACTACTTTCCGGTAGAAGTGAGGGTTCGACAACCTCATCAAGTTCTATCTTCCTCCCACTCAATTCTTTCGAGAGAAACTCCTTCTCGAGAAAGGACCCATTCTTAGCGACAAACATTTTTGTCCTTGGATCTGAGATAGAAGGTATACCCAACTGTCACCAGTGGGTATCCCATGAAGATGTATTTGTCCGCTTTGGGTTCGAACTTTTTTCGGCTGAAGCCGTAAGCATCGCAGCCCCAAACATTGAGAAACGACAACTTTGGTTTCTTGCCAAACCTTAGTTCATATGGCGTTGTCTCAACGGACTTAGATGGTGCCCTATATAAAGTGAATGCAGCTGTCTCTAATGCATAACCTTAAAATAATAGCGGTAGATCGGTAAGATACATCATAGATCGCGCCATATCTCATAAGGTTCGATTACGATGTCCGGACACACCATTACGCTGTGGTGTTCCAGGGGGCTTCAACTGCGAAACAATTCCACAATGTCTTAAGTGATTGCCAAACTCATAATTCAGATAATATCCCCTTGATCAGATCGTAGGAACATGATCTTCTTGTTATGATGATTCTTAATCTTCACTCTGAAATTGTTTGAACCTTTCAAACGTTTCAAACTTTTGCTTCATTAAGTAAATATACCATATCTACTCAAATTGTCAGTGAAGATGAGAAAATAACGATATCCACCACACGCCTTAATTCTCATTGGATCACATACATCAGTATGTATGATTTCCAACAAGTCACTTGCCCGTTTCATTGTACCTGAAAACGGGATCTCAGTCATCCTGCCCATGAGGCATGGCTCGCATGTGTCAAGTGATTCAAAACCAAGTGACTCCAAACGTCCATCAGCATGGAGTTTCTTCATGCATTTTATGCCAAAAATGACCTAAGCGGCAGTGCCACAAGAAAGTGGTACTATCATCATTAACTCTACATCTTTTTGGCATTAATATTATCATCATGTGTATTACTATGATCGAGATTCAACGAACCATTGGGTGCATGACCATAAAGGTATTATTCATGTAAACAGAATAACCATTATTCTCTAACTTAAATGAATAACCGTATTGCAATGAACATGATCTAATCATATTCATGCTCAACGTAGACACCCGATAACATTTATCTAGGTTCAACACTAATCTTGAAAATAGAGGGAGTGTGCGATGGTGATCTTATCAACCTTGGAAACACTTCCAACACACATCGTCACCTCACCCTTAGCTAGTCTCCGTTTAGTCCGTAGCTTTTGCTTCAAGTCACTAATAATAGCAACTGAACCGGTATCCAATACCCATGTGCTACAAGGAGTACTAGTAAGGTACACATCAATAACACGTATATCAAATATACTTTGTTGAAGTTGCCAGCTTTTCTTATCTACCATGTATTTGGGGTAGTTCCGCTACCATGTGACCGTTCCCCTTACAATCGAAGCACTTAGTCTCGAGGTTTGGGTGCAACCTTGGGTTCCCTCATTAGAGCGACAACTGGTTTGCCATTCATGAAGTTTCCCTTCTAGCCATTGCCCCTTTTTGAAACCAGTGGTCTTGTTAAACCATCAACACTTGATGCTCCTTCTTGATTTCTACTTTCGCGGTCTTAAGAACCGCTAATAGCTCCGGGATCATCTCCATCCTTTTTATGTCATAGTTCATCACGAAGTTCTAGTAGCTTGGTGATAGTGTCTAGAGAATTCTGTCAACCGCTATCTCACTTGGAAGATTAACTCCCACTTGGTTCAAGTGATTTTAGCACCCAGACATTCTGAGCACATGCTCACTAGTTGAGCCATTCTCCTCCATCTTTTTGGCAAAAGAACTTGTCAGAGGTCTCATACCTCTCAACACGGGCATGAGCCTGAAATCCCAATTTCAGCTCTTAGAACATCTCATATGTTCTATGGCATTCAAAACGTCATTGGAATCCCGATTCTAAGCCGTAAAGTATGGTGCACTGAACTATCAAGTAGTCATCAGGACGTGTCTGTCAGGTGTTCACAACATCCACAGACAACGTTGTAGGGGTTTGCACATCGAGCGGTGCATCAAAGACGTAAGCTTTCTGTGTAGCAGTGAGGACACTCCTCGGACTACGGACCCAGTCCGCATCATTGCTTACAATATCTTTCAACTTAGTCTTTCTCTAGGATCGTATTAAACAGGGAGCTACAACGCAGTTATTGGTCTACAACATAATTTGCGAAGACAACTTAGACTATTGTTCATGACAATGAAGTTCATCTAATGAACTCCCACTCAGATAGACATCTCTCTAGTCATCTAAGTGATACATGATCCGAATCGACTATGCCGTGTCCGATCATCACGTGAGACGGACTAGTCATCAACGGTGAACATCTTCATGTTGATCGTATCTTCTATACGACTCATGTTCGACCTTTCGGTCTTCCGTGTTCCGAGGCCATGTCTGTACATGCTAGGCTCGTCAAGTCAACCCTAAGTGTATTGCGTGTGTAAATCTGGCTTACACCCGTTGTATGCGAATGTTAGAACCTATCACACCCGATCATCACGTGGTGCTTCGGAACAACGAACCTTAGCAACGGTGCACAGTTAGGGGGAACACAATTCTTGAGATTTTAGTGAGAGATCATCTTATTCACTACCGTCGTTCTAAGCAAATAAGATGTAAAACATGATAAACATCACATGCAATCAAATAGTGACATGATATGGCCAATATCATTTTGCTCCTTTTGATCTTCATCTTCGGGGCTCCATGATCATCATTGTCACCGGCATGACACCATGATCTCCATCATCATGATCTCCATGAAGTCGTCTCGCCAAACATTACTTCTACTACTATGGCTAACGTTTAGCAATAAAGTAAAGTAATTACATGGCGTTATTCAGTGACACGCAGGTCATACAATAAATAAGACAACTCCTATGGCTCCTGCCGGTTGTCATTCTCATCGACATGCAAGTCGTGATTCCTATTACAAGAACATGATCAATCTCATACATCACATATATATCATTCATCACATCCTTTTGGCCATATCAAATCACACGGCACATGCTGCAAGAACAAGTTAGACGTCCTCTAATTGTTGTTGCAAGTTTTTACGTGGCTGTTATAGGTTTCTAGCAAGAACGTTTCTTACCTACGCTAAAACCACAACGTGATATGCCAATTTCTATTTACCCTTCATAAGGACCCTTTTCATCGAATCCGATCCGACTAAAGTGGGAGAGACAGACACCCGCTAGCCACCTTATGCAACTAGTGCATGTCAGTCGGTGGAACCTGTCTCACGTAAGAGTACGTGTAAGGTCGGTCCGGGCCGCTTCATCCCACGATGCCGCCGAATCAAGATAAGACTAGTAACGGCAAGAGAATTGACATGATCTACGCCCACAACTACTTTGTGTTCTACTCGTGCAAGATACTACACATAGACCTAGCTCATGATGCCACTGTTGGGGATCGTAGCAGAAAATCAAAATTTTTCCTACGCGTCACCAAGATCTATCTATGGAGTAATCTAGCAACGAGCATAAAGGAGAGTGGATCTACATACCCTTGTAGATCGCGATGCGGAAGCGTTGCAAGAACGCGGATGAAGGAGTCGTACTCGCTGCGATTCAGATCGCGGTTGATTAGGATCTAAGCGCCGAACAACGGCGCCTCCGCGTTCAACACACGTGCAGCCCTGTGACGTCTCCCACGCCTTGATCCAGCAAGGAGAGAGGGAGAGGTTGGGGAAGACTCCATCCAACAGCAGCACGACGGCGTGATGGTGGTGGAGGAGCGCGGGACTCCAGCAGGGCTTCGCCAAGCGCTGCAAGAGATGAGGAGGGAGAGAGGTAGGGCTGCGCCATGCGACAGAGGTCAAAACGTGTTGTGGGCAGCCCCAAAACTCTCATATATATAGGGGGAAGGGGGGGCTGCGCCCCCTTTAGGGTTTCCCACCCCTAGGGTGCGGCCACCCTAGATCCCATCTAGGGGTGGCGGCCAGAGGGGGAGAGGGAGAGGGGGGCGCACCAGATTGGGCCCTAGGGCCCATCTGCCCTAGGGTTTGCCCCCTTCCCCTCTTGGAGGCGCCCTGGGCCTTGGTGGGGGGGGGGGCGCACCAGCCCACCTGGGGCTGGTCTCCTCCCACACTTGGCCCACGTATGCCTCCGGGGCTGGTGGCCCCACCCGGTGGACCCCCGGGACCCTCCCAGTGGTCCCGGTACGCTACCGATAGTGCCCGAAACTTTTCCGGTGACCAAAACGGGACTTCCCATATATGAATCTTTACCTCCGGACCATTCCGAAACTCCTCGTGACGTCCGGGATCTCATCCGGGACTCCGAACAACATTCGGTAACCGCGTACATACTTTCCCTATAACCATAGCGTCATCGAACCTTAAGTGTGTAGACCCTACGGGCTCGGGAACCATGTAGACATGACCGAGACAACTCTCCGGCCAATAACCAACAGCGGGATCTGGATACCCATGTTGGCTCCCACATGTTCCACGATGATCTCATCGGATGAACCACGATGTCAAGGATTCAATCAATCCCGTATACGATTCCCTTTGTCTATCGGTATAGCACTTGCCCGAGATTCGATCGTCGGTATACCGATACCTTGCTCAATCTCGTTACCGGCAAGTCTCTTTACTCGTTCCGCAACACATCATCCCGTGATCAAATCCTTGATCACATATTGTGCACATTATGATGATGTCCTACCGAGTGGGCCCAGAGATACCTCTCCGTCATACGGAGTGACAAATCCCAGTCTCGATTCGTGCCAACCCAACAGACACTTTCGGAGATACCTGTAGTGCACCTTTATAGCCACCCAGTTACGTTGTGACGTTTGGTACACCCAAAGCATTCCTACGGTATCCGGGAGTTGCACAATCTCATGGTCTAAGGAAAATATACTTGACATATAGAAAAGCTTTAGCATACGAACTACACGATCTGTGCTAGGCTTAGGATTGGGTCTTGTCCATCACATCATTCTCCTAATGATGTGATCCCGTTATCAACGACATCCAATGTCCATGGTCAGGAAACCGTAACCATCTATTGATCAACGAGCTAGTCATCTAGAGGCTTACTAGGGACATGGTGTTTATCTATGTATCCACACATGTATCTGAGTTTCCTATCAATACAATTCTAGCATGGATAATAAACAATTATCATGAACTAGGAAATCTAATAATAACCAATTTATTATTGCCTCTAGGGCATATTTCCAACAGTTCCCACGTGTTCCTCGATGATCTTCATCAGATGAACCACCGTGTCAAGGATTCACTCAATCCCGTATGTTATTCCCTTTGTCCATCGGTACGGTACTTGCCCGAGATTTGATTGTCGGTATTCCCAATACCTTGTTCAATCTCGTCATGGCAAGTCTCTTTACTCGATCCGTAATCCATCATCCCGTGACTAACTACTTAGTCACATTGAGCTCATTATGATGATGTCTTGCCGAGTGGGCCCAGAGGTACCTCTCCGTCATACGGAGTGACAACATCCCAGTCTCGGTTCGTACCAACTCAACAGACACTTTCGGAGATACCCGATGCGTACCTTTATAGCCACCCAGTTACGTTGTGACGGTTGGCACACCCAAAGTATTCCTATGGCATCCGGGAGTTGTACAACCTCATGGTCTAAGGAATAAATACTTGACACCGAAAAGCTTATGCATTTCGAACTATACGATCTCGTGTTATGCTCAAGTTTGGGTCTTGTCCATCACATCATTCTCCTAATGATGTGATCCCGTTATCACTGACATCCTATGTCCATGGTCAGGAAACCGTGACCATCTGTTGATCAACGAACTGGTAACTAGAGGCCTACCAGGGACTCATTGTGGTCTATGTATTCACACATGTATCGCTGTTTCCGTACAATACAATTCAAGCATGAATAACAGACAATTATTATGAACAAGGAGATATGATAATAATGCTTTTATTATTGCCTCTAGGGCATATCTCCAACAGTCTCCCACTTGCACTAGAGTCAATAATCTAGTTACATTGTGATGAATCGAACACCCATAGAGTTCTGGTGTTGATCATGTTTTGCTCGTGAAAGAGGTTTAGTCAACGGGTCTGCGACATTCAGATCCGTATGCACTTTACAAATATCTATATCTCCATCCTGAACATAATTCCGGATGGAGTTGAAACGGCGCTTGATGTGCTTGGTCTTCTTGTGAAACCTGGGCTCCTTGGTAATAGCAATAGCACCAGTGTTGTCACAGAAGAGAGTCATCAGGCTTGACGCGCTTGGAATGACTCCTAGGTCGGTGATGAACTCCTTCATCCAGACTCCTTCCTGCGCTGCTTCAGAAGCAGCTATGTACTCCGCTTCACATGTAGACGCTGCCACCACGCTCTGTTTGCAACTACACCAGCTGACTGCCCCTCCATTCAAAATGTACACGTATCCGGTTTGAGACTTAGAGTCATCCAGATCTGTGTCGAAGCTAGCATCGACGTAACCCTTTACGACGAGCTCTTCGTCACCTCCATAAACGAGAAACATATCCTTAGTCCTTTTCAGGTACTTTAGGATGTTCTTGACTGCTGTCCAGTGTTCCGTACCGGGATCACCTTGGTACCTCCCTACCAAACTTATGGCAAGGTTCACATCAGGTCTGGTACACAGCATGGCATACATGATAGAACCTATGGCCGAGGCATAGGGAATGACACTCATCTTTTCTCTATCTTCTGCCGTGGTCGGCGATTGAGCCTTGCTCAATCTCATACCTTGCAAAACAGGCAAGAATCCTTTCTTTGACTGATCCATATTGAACTTCTTCAATATTTTGTCAAGGTATGTACTTTGTGAAAGACCAATGAGGCGTCTCGATCTATCCCTATAGATTTTGATGCCTAATATGTAAGCAGCTTCTCCAAGGTCCTTCATTGAAAAACTTTTATTCAAGTAGGCCTTTACATTTTCCAAGAATTCTATATCATTTCCCATCAGCAATATGTCATCCACATATAATATGAGAAATGCCACAAAGCTCCCACTCACTTTCTTGTAAATACAGGCTTCTCCATAAGTCTGTATAAAGCCAAACGCTTTGATCACTTCATCAAAGCGAATATTCCAACTCCGAGATGCTTGCACCAGCCCGTAAATCGAGCGCTGGAGCTTGCATACCTTGTTAGCATTCTCTGGATCGACAAAACCTTCCGGTTGCATCATATACAACTCTTCCTTGAGGAAGCCATTAAGGAATGCTGTTTTGACGTCCATTTGCCATATCTCATAATCATAGAATGCAGCAATAGCTAACATGATTCTGACTGACTTCAGCATCGCTACGGGAGAGAAAGTCTCATCATAGTCAATCCCTTGAACTTGTCGATAACCCTTAGCGACAAGACGAGCCTTATAGATGGTCACATTACCATCCGCGTCTGTCTTCTTCTTAAATATCCATTTGTTTTCTATGGTGTGCCTATCATCAGGCAAGTCCACCAAAGTCCATACTTTGTTTTCATACATGGATTCTATCTCGGATTTCATGGCTCCAAGCCATTTATTGGAATCTGGGCCCGCCATCGCTTCTTCATAGTTCGAAGGTTCACCGTTGTCTAACAACATGATTACTAGGACAGGGTTGCCGTACCACTCTGGTGCGGAACGTGCCCTTGTGGACCTTCAAAGTTCAGTAGTAACTTGATCTGTTTCTTCATAATCATCATCATTAACTTCCTCCCTTGTCGGTGCAGGCACCTCAGGAACATTTTCCTGCGTTGCGCTACTTTCCGTTACAGGAGGGGTGACTGTCACCTCATCAAGTTCTACTTTCCTCCCACTCACTTCTTTCGAGAGAAACTCTTTCTCCAGAAAGCATCCATTCTTGGCAACAAAGACTTTGCCTTCGGATCTGTGGTAGAAGGTGTACCCAATTGTTTCCTTTGGGTATCCTATGAAGACGCATTTCTCCGATTTGGGTTCGAGCTTTTCAGGTTGAAGTTTCTTGACATAAGCATAGCAACCCCAAACTTTTAGAAACGATAGCTTCGGTTTCTTGCCAAACCAAAGTTCATATGGAGTCGTCTCAACGGATTTCGACGGAGCCCTATTTAAAGTGAATGCGGCAGTCTCTAAAGCATAACCCCAAAAAGATAGCGGTAAATCGGTGAGGGACATCATAGATCGCACCATGTCCAACAGAGTACGATTTTGACGTTCGGACACACCGTTACGTTGAGGTGTTCCGGGCGGTGTCAATTGTGAAACAATTCCACAGCTCCTAAGGTGTGTGCCAAATTCATGACTTAAATATTCACCCCCACGATCCAATCGCAAGAACTTTATTTTTCTGTCACGTTGATTCTCAACCTCATTCTGAAATTCCTTGAACTTTTCAAAGGTCTCAGACTTGTGTTTCATCAAATAGATATACCCGTATCTACTCAAGTCATCCGTGAGGGTGAGAACATAACGGTAGCCTCCGCGAGCCTCAACACTCATTGGACCGCACACATCGGTATGTATGATTTCCAACAAGTTGGTTGCTCGCTCCATTGTTCCGGAGAACGGAGTCTTGGTCATCTTGCCCAGGAGGCATGGTTCGCACGTGTCAAATGATTCATAATCAAGAGACTCTAGAAGTCCATCTGAATGGAGCTTCTTCATACGTTTGACACCAATATGACTAAGGCGGCAATGCCACAAGTATGTGGGACTATCATTATCAACTTTACATCTTTTGGCATCTACACTATGAATATGTGTATCACTACGTTCGAGATTCATCAAAAATAAACCATTGACCAGCGGGGCATGACCAAAAAACAGATCTCTCAAATAAATAGAACAACCATTATTCTCTGATTTGAAAGAGTAGCCATCTCGCATAAGACGAGATCCAGAAACAATGTTCATGCTCAAAGCTGGTACTAAATAACAATTATTGAGGTTTAAAACTAATCCCGAGGGTAGATGTAGAGGCAGCGTGCCGACGGCGATCACATCGACCTTGGAACCATTCCCGACGCGCATCGTCACCTCATCCTTCGCCAGTCTCCGTTTATTCCGCAGCTCCTGTTTTGAGTTACAAATATGAGCAACTGCACCGGTATCGAATATCCAGGAGCTACTACGAGTGCTGGTAAGGTACACATCAATAACATGTATATCATATATACCTTTGACGTTGTCGGCCTTCTTGTCTGCTAAGTATTTGGGGCAGTTCCGCTTCCAGTGACCCGTTCCCTTGCAATAAAAGCACTCTGTCTCTGGCTTGGGTCCATACTTTGGCTTCTTCCCGGCAACAGGCTTGCCAGGCGCGGCAACTCCCTTGCTGTCCTTCTTGAAGTTCTTCTTACCCTTGCCTTTCTTGAACTTAGTGGTTTTATTGACCATCAACACTTGATGTTCTTTCTTGATGTCAACCTTCGCTGATTTCAGCATCGAATACACCTCGGGAATGGACTTCCCCATCCCCTGCATATTGAAGTTCAACACGAAGCTCTTGAAGCTTGGTGGGAGCGACTGGAGGATTCTGTCAACGACCGCTTCATCTGGGAGATTCATTCCCAGCTGAGACAAGCGGTTGTGCAATCCTGAAATCTTGAGGATGTGCTCACTGACAGAACTGTTCTCCTCCATCTTACAGCTGTAGAATGCGTCGGAGACATCATATCTCTCGACTCGGGCATGAGCTTGGAAAACCATTTTCAACTCTTCGAACATCTCATATGCTCCGTGGTGCTCAAAACGCTTTTGGAGCCCCGATTCTAAACTGTAAAGCATGCCGCACTGAACCAGGGAGTAATCATCACTACGCGACTGCCAGATGTTCAAAACGTCTTGGGCCGCATCGGGAGCAGGTGCATCACCTAGCGGTGCTTCTAGGACATATGATCTCTTGGCAGCTATGAGGATAATCCTCAGGTTACGGACCCAATCCGTATAGTTGCTACCATCGTCTTTCAGCTTGGTTTTCTCTAGGAACGCGTTGAAGTTGAGGGAAACCTGAGCGTGGGCCATTCGATCTACAAGAGATATTGTAAAGAATTTAGACTAAGTTCATGATAATTAAGTTCATCTTAATCAAATTTTAATGAACTCCCACTCAGAATGACATCTCTCTAGTCATCTAAGTGATACACGATCCGAATCGAGTAGTCCGTGTCCGATCATCACGTGAGACGGACTAGTCATCAACGGTGAACATCTTCATGTTGATCGTATCTTCTATACGACTCGTGTTCGACCTTTCGGTCTTCCGTGTTCCGAGGCCATGTCTGTACATGCTAGGCTCGTCAAGTGAACCCTAAGTGTATCGCGTGTGTAAATCTGTCTTACACCCGTTGTATGCGAACGTTAGAACCTATCACACCCGATCATCACGTGGTGCTTCGGAGCAACGAGCTTTAGCAACGGTGCACAGTTAGGGGAAACACAATACTTGAAATTTTAGTGAGAGATCATCTTATTTACTACCGTCGTTCTAAGTAAACAAGATGCATAAACATGATAAACATCTCATGCAATCAATTAAAGTGACATGATATGGCCAATATCATCTTGCTCCTTGGATCTCCATCTTCGGGGCACCATGATCATCTTGTCACCGGCTCGACACCATGATCTTCATCATCATGATCTCCATAATCGTGTCTTGAAGAAGTCGTCCCGCCAACTATTACTTCTACTACTATAGCTAACGATTAGCAATGAAGTAAAGTAATTACATGGCGTTATTCAGTGACACGCAGGTCATACAATAATTAAGACAACTCCTATGGCTCCTGCCGGTTGTCAAGTTCATCGACATGCAAGTCGTGATTCCCTATTACAAAAACATGATCAATCTCATACATCACATATATCATTCATCACATCTTCGTTCTTGGCCATACCACGTCACAAAACACATGCTGCAAAAACAAGTTAGACGTCCTCTAATTGTTGTTGCAAGTTTTACGTGGCTTCTATAGGATTTCTAGCAAGAACGTTTCTTACCTACGCCAAAACCACAACGTGATTTGTCAACTTCTATTTACCCTTCATAAGGACCCTTTTCATCGAATCCGATCCGACTAAAGTAGGAGAGACAGACACCCGCCAGCCACCTTATGCATCTAGTGCATGTCTGTCGGTGGAACCAGTCTCACGTAGGCGTACGTGTAAAGTCGGTCCGGGCCGCTTCATCCCACAATACCGCCGAATCAGGATTGACTAGTAACGGTAAGAAGTTGAACAAAATCAAAACGCCCACAACTGCTTTGTGTTCTACTCGTGCAAGATGCTACGCATAAAAACTAGCTCAGATGCCACTGTTGGGGAACGTAGCATGTCGGTGTACTAAGGTAGGGGGTACCTCAGTACCCCAACTTGTGCACGGGCAGTTGCAGCTTCCCGCGGCAGGGTTTACCGCGTGCTCGCCGGAGACCTTTCCTGTTCCCTATTAAACCATTCAAAAACAAAGTATACGAGGAAGAAGACCAAGGCCCCGGCAAGAGGAGCTCGCCGGGAAGGCCGTACCAGGCTCAAGACTGTCCCGCTAATACAAGACCCTGGCAAGAGGAGCTTGCCAGGAAGACTAGAAGACTACGCCTCGGCGCTATATGCGCCCCGGCAAGGGGCCCGGGGAGCGACAAGCTCCCGGGCCCGGCAAGGTCAAGGCCCCGGCAAGGTGCTTGCCGGGGGGGCTGCGCTGTGTGCCCGCGCTCCAGCTCATCGGCCCACGCGTCGCCCTGGGGCCTGTCCAGGGACGCGTGGCGGATGGCTGTGCAGCCTGGGGCACACGGTGGCACTCCACGGTGATGGATCCGTCGCCGTGGCGGACGGAGACGCTAAGGCAGGAGCTTTTGGGGTCGACGGCGACGGGCATTAAATGCCCTTGTCCCCCACTGTTAAAGTAGGTATAGACCATTGTTCTGTACTGTAGCTCCACTGTTCCCGCACTGTTGCAACTACCACCTCTTTTACATTTTTACCCCTTTCTCCTACGTTGACACCTGTCGGTGACCCCTTACACTATAAAAGGAGGCCCATGCACAACGTGGAGGGGGTTCGGAACCTAGATCACTCTCACGCTCGGTGTAGCTGCTTCTTCAAGCTCCCGAGCACTCAACTCAATACACAACCAAGCAGGAGTAGGGTTTTACGCATCCGTGCGGCCCGAACCTGGGTAAAACTGCCCGCGTGCTCGTCACGATCCGCTCTTTGTGCTCCCTCCGCCCTCGTACCGCACAGACAAGGGGCTCCGGTCCCATAGGTGTTCGTGGCGGACAGTTTCCCCCGACATCTTTGGCGCGCCAGGTAGGGGGCGTCGAGGTTGTGCGAACCTGATCCGGCGTTCGAGCGGGCGCATTCTTCATCAACCTCTCCAGCTTCATCAGCAACTTCATCAGCGACAACTCCATGGCCCCGAAGAAGAAGGCTTCGGAGGTCGGAGGCCCGTCTGCGTCTCACCCGCCGCCACCAGAGCCAACGGTGGGCGGGGGAGATGCCGTCGGAAGGGTGGTTGCCGGTGAGGACACTCACGGCGCCACCAGATCCAAGAACAGGACGGACGACCGAACCTCGGTCTCCGTGGACGCGCCGCGTCCATCTCAGCACACGACGACCCAGCAGCGCCATACCACAGGAGGTGGTATCCGCTTGCTGGGGCAAGGCCAAACCGGAGGCTTGCGGGACGCCCCGGACCCCCGTCCGGGTACAAGCAAAGCGAAGGCGCCGGCGCGGGACCCCGCTCCTTCTAACGTTGTTAGAAGTCCGAGCGTATCCCGCTCCTCGCACCGCTCGCCCGCGTTCCCTTCCACTCCAGCGGAAGCGCTCGCACGGGCGCAACTACTCCTCGACTTTCCTCCGGCGGCCGACAAGGCCGAAGAATGGAGGGCCACCATCCGGAGCCTGATAGACTTCGCCAACAATGACTCTCCACAGCAGCCGTCGACCTCACGGCCGCGGCAAGCTGAGAAGACGAAGGCTATCGGCGACAAGACCGCCGGGGGTGCGACAAGCGTGCACTCCCCGCCGCAGAAGCAGAAGACGCCGCCCCGCCGGAACAACCCCGACGACGGCTCCACAGCCTCGTCGGACCCGCGGGCCCGTCGGGACCAGCGCCAGGTCCTCGACGACCGGCGAGATGAAGACGCTCGGACCACAATCGAGCGCCGCCGAGAAGCTCGGCGACAATCCGACAAGAGGGCTGGGAACACTGTCGACGCGCACGCGCCCGGTGAACCAGGCGACTTGCCGTACGCGGCAGGCTGCCCTGAGTTCACCCGCGAGCTGCGGCACGTCCAGTGGCCCAGCATGAAGAATTTCAAGCCCGACGTACCGGAGAAGTACGATGGCAAGACGCACCCCTCGGAGTTTCTCAGCGTCTACACCATCGCAGTACAAGCTGCCGGGGGGCGCGACGAGAAGATCTTGGCGAATTACTTCCCGCTCGTGCTAAAGCCGAACGTCCGTTCGTGGCTCATGCACTTGCCGGAAGGTTCCATCTCTTCTTGGGCCGACCTTTGCCACCAGTTTGTTGGCGCCTTCACCGGCGGCCACAAACCCCATGGCCAGGAGAGCGATCTCCATATTTTGGCCCAGAAGGAAGGCGAGCCCCTGCGCAAGTATATCCAACGCTTCAGCCGGGTGCAGCACAACATCCCTGACGTTCACCCTGCCGCGGTTATCAGCGCGTTCCATCAGAACGTGCGTAACCGCCGCATGCGTGAGGAAATGGCGATGACCAAGATTAGGGACGTCAGCGAGCTCTACGCTCTTGCTGACAAGTGCGCACGCGCAGAAGAGGGGAGGAAACTCCCCGGGGAGGATGCTGGCGTAGGAGGAAGCGACAGCGACGACGCCGCCCCGGCAAAGAAGAGCCGGCGGCGGAACAACAGAAAGAAGGGCAAGAAGGAGGTGCTTGCCGTCGAGAAGTCCGGCAAGGAGGCCCCCGCCAAGCAAGCACAGGCTGGCGGCTCCGGCAAGGAGCCTGCCCCTGCAGCGGCGGCCGACAAGCCGGGTAGCTCCGACAAGCAATACTGTAAGATTCACCGCACCAAGGGTCACGATCTCTCCAACTGCAAGCGCGTCGAGTACCTCGTCGAGCAGCAAAAAGCTGAGTACGAGAGGCGCGACAAGGAGAAGGCCCAAGGTGGCGGGGAAGAGCCCAGCAAGAAGCGACCGTTCAACGGCCGGGGAGGACGCCGCGGCAAGGCTAAGCAGCGGCAAGGAGATCGACCTCCCCGGGGCCGCGACAACGACGATGAAGACGACGACGAAGACATGGAGGACGAGGAGAACAGCGAGCAGGAGTTCCAGAAGGCCACGGAGGTCCTGTGCGTCGACGGTGGCGCCTCCCTGCACACCTCCCACCGCCAGCTAAAACAGTGGGTGCGTGAGGTGAACGCAGCGGAGCCGCCCGTGGAGTCGCGCAGGCTCCTCAAATGGTCCAGCACGCCCATCGTTTTTGACCTTGAGGATCACCCTGACCGCACCACTGCGGTCGGGTGCTTGCCGATGCTGGTTTCTCCCACCATCCGCAACCTCAAGGTCACCAAAATGTTGGTTGACGGCGGGGCCGGGCTGAACTTGATCTCCTCTGCTGTGATCAAGAAACTCCAGATTCAAGATGGCGAGCTCGAAGAGACCGGTTCATTCCAAGGAATCAACCCGGGAAGGAGCAAGCCCAAGGGAAATATCACTCTGCCGGTGACCTTTGGCGGGGAGCTCAACTTCAGGACTGAGCGCATCACTTTTGACGTCGCCGATATTCCATTGCCCTACAATGGAATACTTGGCCGTCCTGCCCTCGCAAAGTTCATGGCAGCTTCCCATTATGCCTACAACGTATTGAAGATGCCGGGGCCGATAAGCGTCATCACTGTCCATAGCGACAAGAAGGATGCGCTTATTTGCGCCGACAAGATCTACCGGGATGCGGCAGCTGCGGCCGAGAAGGATACTCTTGCCGCTGAAGCTCCCGGGGGGAAGAAGACGAAGACCAAGTCCGGCAAGTGCTCTGGGACCCACTCCGGCAACCGCACCTCTTCGGAGTGCTGCGCTGCCGTCGAGGACGTTCCATCGAGCTCCACCGGCAAGAGTAAGAAAGGGATGGCTGCTCCTCCGGCAACCAAGAAGGTGTCCGCAAAGGAGGACGGCACTGGTGGTACCTTCACCATCAGTGCCACCCTTGACAGCAAATAGGAAAGCGCGCTCGTTGCCTTCCTGCGGGCGAATGTCGATGTGTTTGCCTGGCAACCATCTGACATCCCTGGTGTTCCCAGGAAGGTGATTGAGCACAAGCTTGCTGTCTGTCCTCATGCGCGGCCCATCAAGCAGAAAGTGAGGAAGCAAGCCGTGGAGCGCCAAGAGTTCATCAACGAGGAAATCAAGAAGCTAGAAGCAGCAGGCCTAGTTAGAGGCGTGATCCATCCGACGTGGTTGGCAAACCCAGTCGTCGTGCGCAAGGCCAACGGGAAATGGAGACTGTGTATAGACTTCACCGATGTCAATAAAGCATGTCCCAAGGATCCATTCCCTTTGCCGCGCATTGACCAGATCGTTGACTCCACTGCCGGATGTGAGCTACTCTGTTTTCTTGATGCATACTCAGGCTATCATCAGATTTTCATGGCCAAGGAAGATGAAGAGAAGACTGCATTTATCACTCCATGTGGCACTTATTGCTTCATACGCATGCCATTTGGATTGAAGAATGCAGGGTCAACCTTCGCAAGGGTAGTGTACACTGCTTTTGAGCCACAGATCCACAGAAATGTAGAAGCTTACATGGATGACATCGTGGTGAAGAGCAAGAGCAAAGAAACCCTGATTCAAGACTTGGAAGAAACGTTTCAGAACCTGCGCAGGATACAGCTCAAGTTGAACCCCGAGAAGTGCGTCTTTGGAGTCCCCTCCGGCAAGCTTCTCGGGTTCTTTGTATCACAGAGGGGGATTGAAGCCAACCCCGACAAGATCAAAGCCATTGAGCAGATAGAAACCCCGAAGCGCGTCAAGGATGTCAGAAGGCTTGCAGGTTGTGTTGCTGCCCTCAGTAGGTTCATTTCAAAGTCTGCAGAACGCGCCCTACCTTTCTTCAAAATCTTGAAGAAGGCAGGTCCCATGAGGTGGACTCCGGAAGCGGAGGCGGCGTTGCAGGATTTGAAACGGTACCTGTCCTCCACTCCTATACTTGTCGCACCTAGACCACAGGAAAAGTTGTTGCTATACTTAGCGGCAACCAACCAGGTGGTTAGTGCTGCGTTAGTAGCGGAGAGGGAGTCTGACGAGGAGTCAGCATCACCGGCAAGCGAATCCAGCGACAAGCAGGGGGCTGTCCCGACAAGCTCTGGTCCCGACAAGGAAGACTCTGCGCAGGAACAAGGAGAGGTGCGGAAGAAGATGGTGCAGCGCCCAGTGTATTTTGTAAGTTCCCTTCTCCAGGGGGCTAGATCAAGATACTCTGGTGTGCAAAAATTGCTTTTCGGCCTCCTCATGGCCTCGAGAAAGCTGCGCCATTACTTCCAAGCCCATGAGATAACAGTGGTCACTCGCTTTCCGTTGAAGAGGATATTGCACAATCCAGAAGCAACAGGCAGGATCGTCGAGTGGGCACTGGAGCTGTCGAGCTTTGGACTCAAGTTTGAAAGTACTTCAACCATACAGAGCCGAGCTTTGGCAGAATTCATAGCTGAGTGGACCCCAACGCCAGATGAAGAAGTTCAAGAAACAAGCGCACCCGTGCAAGAGGCGACAAGTGAATGGGTAATGTATTTTGATGGTGCCTTCTCGCTGCAAGGCGCCGGTGCCGGCGTGGTACTCATCGCGCCCACCGGAGAGCACCTCAAATATGTTATCCAGATGCACTTTCCCAGGGAGCAAGCGACAAACAACACTGCGGAATATGAAGGCTTGCTTGCCGGCCTCAGGATTGCGGCCGAACTTGGGATCAGAAAGCTGATTGTGCGGGGAGATTCTCAGTTGGTGGTCCGACAAGTTAACAAGAGCTATCAGAGCCCTTTGATGGAAGCTTATGTCGATGAAGTGAGAAAGCTTGAAGAGCACTTTGAAGGTTTGCAGATGGAGCACGTTCCGAGAGCTCAAAATGAAATTGCAGATGGCCTTTCGAAGTGCGCCGCGATGAAGTTACCTGTGGAACCAGGAACCTTTTTGCTCAAGCTGACTCAGCCATCCGTTACACCATCAATTGGGCAGTCCAAGAAGAGAAAGTTGGTCTCCGGCGACTACTTGCCGGCGGATCTTCCTGAAACCGCCGCCAAGGTCCCCAAGATCAACAACCAGAACGCTGAGGAACAGTTTGCTCCTGCGAGTCCTCGGGCTTGTACAGTTGAAGCAAACGTTCCCGGCAAGCCTCGCCCCGGCGAGCTTGCCGGGGGACCATCAGCTCCGGCAGAACCAGAGGTCCTTGCCGTAGAAGCTGAGGTTCCCGCAGCGGCCCTCGAGCCTTTAGTCCTCGCCGTCGAGCCTCGGGCTCCGGCATGGGCGCAGCAGATCGTCCGTTTTCTGCAAACTGGAGAACTTCCCGACGACCCTCAAGAGATAGAGAAGATAACCAGGCAGTCAAGTATGTATCAGTTCGTGGATAATGAGCTATACAGAAGAAGACTCAATGGTGTCAGGTTGAAATGCATCTCCAGAGAAGACGGACAGAAGCTGTTGGCAGAAATACACGGAGGCATATGCGGCCACCACATTGGCGCAAGGGCGCTTGCCGGGAAAGCTTTCCGGCAAGGGTTCTTTTGGCAAGAAGCCCTCCAAGATGCAACTGCACTAGTAACCAAGTGTGAAGCGTGCCAGTTTCATGCAAAGCAAATCCATCAGCCAGCTCAAGCTCTCCAAACAATCCCTTTGTCATGGCCCTTCTCGGTCTGGGGGCTCGATATCCTCGGCCCTTTCCCTCGCGCTGTCGGGGGCTTTGAGTACTTGTACGTTGCAATCGACAAGTTCACAAAGTGGCCAGAAGTGGAGCCAGTGAGGAAGGTGACAGCACAATCAGCAGTCAGGTTCTTCAGGTCAATTGTTTGCCGTTTCGGGATCCCTAACAGGATCATCACCGACAACGGTACGCAATTCACTAGTCGCACCTTCATGCAGTACGTCCAAGACCTTGGCGCCAAGGTCTGTTTCGCTTCTGTTGCTCACCCGAGGAGCAACGGTCAAGCGGAGAGGGCAAATGCTGAAGTGCTGCGCGGACTCAAGACAAGGACCTTCGACAGGCTGCGCAGGTGCGGAAGAAATTGGATAGAGGAGCTCCCGGCGGCTCTTTGGTCAATCAGAACGACACCAAGTCGAGCCACCGGACAGACACCCTTTGCTCTAGTCTACGGAGCAGAGGCAGTTCTCCCCACGGAACTCGTATACGGATCTCCTCGAGTGCTCGCTTATGATGAGCTCGAGCAAGAGCAACTGCGGCAAGATGACGCATTGCTCCTTGAGGAGGGACGTCTCCAGGCTGCTGTACGAGCTGCTCGATACCAGCAAGCTTTGCGCCGCTACCATAGCCGCAAAGTCAAGGCCAGGAGTCTCGAGGAAGGCGACCTTGTTCTTCGGCGTGTTCAGTCCGCCAAGAATTCCAACAAGTTGACGCCGAAGTGGGAAGGCCCTTATCGGGTGAGACAAGTTACGAGGCCCGGCGCTGTCCGCCTCGAGACCGAAGAAGTCTTACCGGTGAGCAACTCCTGGAACATAGAGCATCTTCGCAAGTTTCACCCCTAAGGCGCGGTTGCCGTGATCCGCTCCGGCAACCACCTTTTGTACAAGCTTTGCCGCTGTTGCATGTAACCCTTTGTACAAAGCCGGGCGCAGACCCCGTGCATCAGTAAAGCTTTCGTGTTTTTCGCATCGATTGCCTTTTGCATGCTTCTCTTTGCTGTTTGCATGTTCTGTTTGGCATTTGATGCAACACTCAAGCATACGGTAAGCATTAGCACGCCGAAAGGCAATATGCTTGTTTCCCTCTCCCTTTTCTTTCCTCTTAAACAGAAGGAACGTTCCTCGCGCACAAGTTTGCCGGGGGGGAAGGAGGTGGAGGAGGATCTAAGTGCTGTTCAAGAAAGAGAAGTCTTACCGGAAAGCAAGCAACATATGAGAGATAAGTTGTTAGAATTTGACCAGTTCAAATTTTAAAATTTAGTTGTCTTCCTTGAACGATCACATTTTGTATGGAAAACCTGTGCGCGGAGGAACCTACCTGTAGCTTGCCGCACCCTTATCTTGTTTTCGAGTTCACTCAACGATTTAAGTGAGCTGCGACAAGTGTCGCGCCCTTTCTTCGTTTCCGAGTACGCTCAGCAAGCTAAGTGCGTTTGCGACTAGCTGCGGCAAGGTTGCTTGCCGGCGAGAACCTTGGCCAGCAGGCTGCTCAGAGTCCAGCACTCAGCGCTCGCGGCAAAGGCCCCTTGCCGGCAAGCTCCCCGGGAGCGTAGGGTGAAAAACATACAAAGTCAAAGATTGAAACAAGGAAGATAACATTGCACTGATTGATCAAAATAAAGTAAATATCTTACAAAGGATAAACTTGTCGCGATGGACTAATAAGTTCATGACATAATGTGCAGCAACAAAAAGATAAAGATAATGGAGCCCTAGTCTACGCGGTCGCCTTCCTTCCTGCCAAGCTTTGCCACCTTGGCGATGATGTGGCCGACCTGCTCCTTCAGGGCTTCCGTGTCTGCATCAGCCGGCAAGCTGCGAAGAACGTTCGTGAGGTTGATTCCCGGGTTGCGGTACACGATCTTCGTCAGCACCCGCTCCAGAGTTCCCGCGCAGAGCAGGCGCGACTCCTCGGCCAGCTGCGCGGGGATGCGGTTCCGGAGACTTGCAAGGGCCGGAGCGACCCCTCTGAAGAAGAGGCTGAGCCTGGCGCTGTGCGGGAGATCCGGATCCGGCGAATAGATGAGATGTTCGACCTTCAACGCCAGCAACTCCTGGTCAATATTGGACGCAGAAGAAACCAGCTCTTCGGTCCACACTTCAATGGTCTGCCGGAAGAGCTCGGACGCCTTGTTGACGTTCTCCACCAAGGTCCGCTCCTTGCGGAGCTCATCCTTCAACTTGGTCTCCTGAGCCCGGGCAGCATCGAGCGATTCCTTCAGAGTGGTGACCTTCAGCTCCAAGTCCTCAATGGAGTCCTTGGCGGCCTTCAGCTCGTCGCCCCTCTTGGAGAGACTCACCTGAAGCTCGGAGTTTGTGTGAGCATCCTTCTCGCGCTCCAAGATGAGCGCGGCAACCTTCTCGGCGCTCACCTTCATCGCCTTCTCCAACTGTTCAACCTTGGCGGCGAGCTCTTTCTTGGCGTCTTCCGCGGCAACCGCGGCGGCTTTCGCCTCCTTCAGCTCCCCGCCAAGGGCAGCCTCGCGAGCGGTAAGGTCCTCCTCATGGTAGTCCAGCTCGACCTTCCGCTGCGCGAGCTCTCCTTCTCGCCGGGACATCTCCACCCCGGCGAGACGCTGCTGTTCTTCCGCTTCAGCTTTCTCGAGCACCCATTCCTGGTACTCGCCGGCAAGACGCTCCCGCTCCTCCGCCACCTCGCGGAGGGCTGCCTGATTGGCGGCGCTGAGCTCCGCCGCACGCTTCTCCATTTCCGCCGCGGCCTTGGCGGCAAGGGCTTCCCGGGAGGCCAGCTTCGCCTGCCTGGCCCGGTAAAGGGCCAGGAGCTGGTGCAGCAACCTCTCCTCCTCGGGCCCCTCACTCCCGCCGGGCGCCTCGACGATTTTCAAGCCTGCGAAGGCGAGGACTTCTCCGTCGAACGCCTCGCCCTCCGCAGGAGCTCGCGATGAAGACCCCCAAGGCATCTGGATGAAGACGCCGTTGGGGGCCTCGAGATAGTACCTCTGCTCCTCGCCGGCGGAGGGGCCGGTGACCGGTGCAGCATCTGATGCTCCCGCCGCCTCCGGGTTGGCGGTGCGGTCACCGTCCCTCTCCCCGGCCGCTGCGTCTGCAGCCGGAGCAGTCTCTTGCGCGGCCGGCTCGGCGGCCTCGGCTATCTCCTCGACGACAGGAGCGTCGCCGCCGCCGCCCTGCGCGCCCTCCTCCTCAAGGTCGATGACCTCCGTCTCCATGGGCGCAGGAGGAGGAAGATCTAAAAAGAAGAAGAAGAAAAAGAAGTTCAAGACTCAAGCAAATATCCAAAAAAAGAGGCAAGCCAAGAAAACAAGTCACGAAACTTACCTTGGCGGACGTCCTCAGTGGCGGGCTCCCTCGCCGGGGAGCTCGGCCGTGGCGGAGTGGCCGCCCTCGCCGGGCTGCTCGCCCTTGGCGGGGTGCTCTGCCTTGGCGGAGTACCCGCCCTTGGCGGAGCACTCTCCCTTGCCGGAGAGTTCTGCCTTGGCGGGGATGGCGGGGCCTGCGGCTCCTCAGCGGCGGTCTCCGGGCGCTCTTCCCGCTGCGGCTCCACCTCTGCACAGAACAAGACAAGAAACGTCAAGACATGAAGACAAAACCAAATCCTCAGGCGTACCCCGACAAGCGAAAAGAGAGAACCCCAGACTTACGCTGGGGGCTGCGCTGCGGGCTACGCTGGGGGCTGCTCCTCGGAGCAGCGCTCGGATCCGGCAGGCTCGGCTCCGGCACACCCCCTGTTGCCGCGGCTGCCGAGTCTTCCGCGACCTCAACCTCGGGCGCCTTGGCCTTCTTCGCCGCGCGATGGGCCAGGGTCCTGAAATCAGAACAATAAACAGAGTCAACATCAACAAAAAATCAAGACAAAAATCAAGAAGATATAAAGTCTTGGATTCTTACTCCTGGTCCTCCTCGTCGTCCTCGCTCAGGGCGGAGAAGTCATACTCCACCGTGGGTGCGTCGGCGCGAGGAGCGGAAGACGAAGACTCCCTCGCGCGCTTGGTGTTCACCGGGGCTGGGGGCTGCGAAGACCCAGCCCCTGTGGCTGCCGGCGCCCGAGGAGCGGGCGGAGCCGTTGCTCCGCTCCGAGAAGACCCCTGCCGGCTCGCTGCCGGCCTGCGGGGCGCCTCCGTCGTGGTCCGCGCACGGGCCGCCTCCGCTGCGGCTGGTGCGTCGGACGGCCTTGGCGCGGCTTGGCTCCCCCGGGGAGCTACCCGGCGAGGTGGCTGTTGCCGGGGCGCCTGCGCCCTTTCCCCCGTCGACGCCTTGCGGAGGCGCTTCGCCGGGGACTGCCTCGGGCTTGCCGGGGGCGGAGAGCTCTCCGACGAGGAGAGGTCGTCGGCGTATAACTCCGTGGATCCGCCGGAGTCCTCGGCCTCCTCCTCCTCCTCTGCCCCGGCCGGCTCACTGGGCCCGGCGTCCTGCGCCGCGGCCCCCTTTCCCTTGGCGCCTCCGCCCCTCGCGGCGCCTCTGCTCCCTCCGGCGGTGCCCTCCATTGCCGCGGCCTCCGCCGCGATCCCGTGGATCCCGGAGTGCCTCAGCGAGGGGACCCCGGCGAGCGCGTCGGGTGGAAGATTCAGCAACCTGCGGATCTCCGCCTCCTCCGCCTGGGTGGACGCGTCCTCAGCCTCCGCCTCCTCCGGCGAGAATCCGAAGACTCCTGCCGCCGCGGCTGCGGCGGCCTCCTCAGCCCGAGAAGCTATGTAGGCGATCTCCTGGTCGGTGGTGTCCCGCGTGTGCAGCTTGAGGTCCTCCTTGTTCTTCGCCACCTCGGCAAGGTTGTCGTAGAAGTTGAGGACGTCGATGGGCTTCGGGGCGATCCACGTGCGGTCCAAGCCATGCGAGTCACACATGGGCATCATGGCGAGGATCCGATCCCTGACGGCGTTGTTGCAGAGCGGCACCACTTCCCGGGGAGTCCTGAACCACTCGGGGTGCGTCGGGTCGTACTTGAAGAGTTCTCGTACCATTCCCCGCAGCTCCAGAGTGGTGAAGTTAAAATTGAGCCCGGGGCGCAGCCTCATGATGTCCGCCGGACCGCCGTACTCCCAGGCCGGCCTCTTCCGGTCTTGGAGAGGGGCGATGCGCCGGCGGAGGAAATCTGCGCCCACCTCAGCAACTGACAGATTGGCCAACCGAAGACGGAGAATCCGGACGAGGGCGATGTTGAGCTTGACGTCGTCCGAGTCCAGCTCACTCCAGTCCCTGCCGCGCACGATGGGCGTTGTGCGCGGCGCGGTGAAGGCTTGCGGCTGGTCTTCTACGATCCAGCACCACTCCGCTCGCCATTCCTCCCACTTGCCGCGGAGCTCCCCCGGCAAGTACGCCCCTTTCTTATTCAGACGAAAGACCCAGGAAATTCCTCCGGAGAGGGGGGCATCTGCCTCGGCTCTAGGGGTGAAGAAGTGTCTAAAGAGGGCTACATTGGGGTGGACTCCTATGAAGTTTTCGCACATGTGTGCGAAAACAGCCATGGTGAGAATGGCGTTGGGGGTGAAGTCAAGCAGATGGAGGCCATATGTGTTCATGACGTCGCAAAAGAAGTTCGAGAAAGGAGGACAGAGACCACAATGGAAAAAGGCAGCAAAGAAGTAGTACCCGCCGGGATAGCTGTCCTTGGCGGCGGCCGGGTATGCTCGCGTGCGGGGATGCGCGTCGGTTCCCTTGGACCAGAACAAGTAATACTTGTTCCAGAGCTCCCGCACGCCGAGCTTCGGCGGGAAGACGACATGCCGCTTCCGGTACGCGATGAGCTTGGCCGCTTGCTCCGATTTCTCCCGCTTGGCCTTCTCCGCCTTCGCCTTGTCGGTCTTTGGGGCCATGGCGGACGCGGTGGAAGGAGGGGAACGAAGAGCTCGGCGGCGGCGGAGATGTGGAGGCAGAGCGCAAGAAGGAATCTTTGGAGGAGGAAGACGATGTAATGAGAGCGCAAGGAGGGGAACCGCGCCCGCTCCCTCTGCTTTTATGGGGGAGTGGGGGGCGTTTCGCCCTTTCCATTAAGAGATCGTGGGCACGTCCCATCCCACGGCGCCGCGATCGACGCGTGCCGTTACCGTGGGGTGCGGCGGATATGGAAGTGGATTCGGCGCGCCGCGGGCCGCGGGTGCCCGTGCACTGTTTTGGGCCTGGCCCAACAGCGCTCGGCACCGTGTGTGGCCCAGGCCCGGGGGCTCCTGTCGGTGTACTAAGGTAGGGGGTACCTCAGTACCCCAACTTGTGCACGGGCAGTTGCAGCTTCCCGCGGCAGGGTTTACCGCGTGCTCGCCGGAGACCTTTCCTGTTCCCTATTAAACCATTCAAAAACAAAGTATACGAGGAAGAAGACCAAGGCCCCGGCAAGAGGAGCTCGCCGGGAAGGCCGTACCAGGCTCAAGACTGTCCCGCTAATACAAGACCCTGGCAAGAGGAGCTTGCCAGGAAGACTAGAAGACTACGCCTCGGCGCTATATGCGCCCCGGCAAGGGGCCCGGGGAGCGACAAGCTCCCGGGCCCGGCAAGGTCAAGGCCCCGGCAAGGTGCTTGCCGGGGGGGCTGCGCTGTGTGCCCGCGCTCCAGCTCATCGGCCCACGCGTCGCCCTGGGGCCTGTCCAGGGACGCGTGGCGGATGGCTGTGCAGCCTGGGGCACACGGTGGCACTCCACGGTGATGGATCCGTCGCCGTGGCGGACGGAGACGCTAAGGCGGGAGCTTTTGGGGTCGACGACGACGGGCATTAAATGCCCTTGTCCCCCACTGTTAAAGTAGGTATAGACCACTGTTCTGTACTGTAGCTCCACTGTTCCCGCACTGTTGCAACTACCACCTCTTTTACATTTTTACCCCTTTCTCCTACGTTGACACCTGTCGGTGACCCCTTACACTATAAAAGGAGGCCCATGCACAACGTGGAGGGGGTTCGGAACCTAGATCACTCTCACGCTCGGTGTAGCTGCTTCTTCAAGCTCCCGAGCACTCAACTCAATACACAACCAAGCAGGAGTAGGGTTTTACGCATCCGTGCGGCCCGAACCTGGGTAAAACTGCCCGCGTGCTCGTCACGATCCGCTCTTTGTGCTCCCTCCGCCCTCGTACCGCACAGACAAGGGGCTCCGGTCCCATAGGTGTTCGTGGCGGACAGTTTCCCCCGACGTAGCATAATTCAAAAAATTTCTACGCTTTCACCAAGATCCAACTATGGAGACATCTAGCAACGAGCAAGTAAGAGTGCATCTACATACCGTTATGTAGATCGCGAGCGGAAGCTTTCGAAGAAGCGTGGATGAAGTAGTCGTACTCTTCGCGTTCTTCGTCACCGATGATCTAGCGCCGAACGGACGGCACCTCCGCGTTCAACACACGTCCGGTGCAGCAACGTCACCTCCTTCTTGATCCAGCAAGGGGTGAGGAGAAGTCGTCAGAGATCCGGCAGCACGACGACGTGATGACGGATGCAGTGGAGATCGCAGCAGGGCTTCGCCGGGCGCCCTGCGTTGGAGTATGGAGGTGTGACGGGAGGGGGAGAGGCGCCAGGGCAAGGGTGCGGCTGCCCTCTCCCTCCCCACATATATATAGGGGGGCAAGGGGTGCGCCTGGGGGGAGTCCTTGCCCCCCAAGGCAAGTGGTGGCCCCCCTCCCCTTAGGGTTTTAACCCTAGGCGCATGGGGAGGTGGGCCTCTATTGATGCGCCAGCCCAGAGGGGCTGGACACTTCCCCTTGCGTCCTAGGGGCCCCACCGGGAGGGGTGGCCCCACCCGGTGGACCCCCGGGGCCCCTCCGGTGGTCCCGGGACACTCCCGGTGACCCCCGGAGATCACCCGCTGGCCGAAACTGGACTTCCTATATATCAATCTTTACCACCGGACCATTCCGGAACTCCTCCTGACGTCCGGGATCTCATCCGGGACTCCGAACAACTTTCGGGTTTCCACGTGCATTTATCTCTACGACCCTAGCGTTACCGAACCTTAAGTGTGTAGACCCTACGGGTTCAGGAGACACGTAGACATGACCGAGACCACTCTCTAGTCAATAACCAACAGCGGGATCTGGATACCCATGTTGGTTCCCACGTGTTCCTCGATGATCTTCATCGGATGAACCACCGTGTCAAGGATTCACTCAATCCCGTATGTTATTCCCTTTGTCCATCGGTACGGTACTTGCCCGAGATTCGATCGTCGGTATTCCCAATACCTTGTTCAATCTCGTCATGGCAAGTCTCTTTACTTGATCCGTAATCCATCATCCCATGACTAACTACTTAGTCACATTGAGCTCATTATGATGATGTCTTACCGAGTGGGCCCAGAGGTACCTCTTCGTCATACGGAGTGACAACATCCCAGTCTCGGTTAGTACCAACTCAACAGACACTTTCGGAGATACCCGATGTGTACCTATATAGCCACCCAGTTACGTTGTGACGGTTGGCACACCCAAAGTATTCCTACGGCATCCGGGAGTTGTACAACCTCATGGTCGAAGGAATAAATACTTGACACCGAAAAGCTTATGCATTACGAACTATACGATCTCGTGTTATGCTCAAGTTTGGGTCTTGTCCATCACATCATTCTCCTAATGATGTGATCCCGTTATCACTGACATCCTATGTCCATGGTCAGGAAACCGTGACCATCTGTTGATCAACGAACTGGTAACTAGAGGCCTACCAGGGACTCATTGTGGTCTATGTATTCACACATGTATCGCTGTTTCCGTACAATACAATTCAAGCATGAATAACAGACAATTATCATGAACAAGGAGATATGATAATAATGCTTTTATTATTGCCTCTAGGGCATATCTCCAACAGTGACCCCCTTTGGCATATATTTAAGGTCCGTCGAGAAAACCCTGATTCCGGACCCCTTTTCTCCAGACGCGATTCCGATCTCCGCCGCCATCGCCATCAAGCTTCGGGGGACCAGAATTCCTGCGCCGGCATCCTGCCGGGACGGGGAAGTGCCCCCGGATTCATCTCCATCGACGTTGCTTCCTCCCTCCATGATGCGGGAGTAGTTCCTCCTCGGGGCTGAGGTTCTTACCAGTAGCTATGTGGTCAATTCTCTCTCCCATGATGTGATCTTCGTTGTGATCATAGGCTATGTTAATCTAAGATATTTCCCCTTCCTCTATGTATTGGATTGATGTACTCACTTGTCTTTATCTAGTATAATCCCCGAGACCAAGGTGACAGCGGTCTATTGGACATGGATTAGAACAATATTTTCATGAGTGATTTCCTCTCTTGTGTGTTGATTGAAGATTGAGAGTCTCTTGGTGCTTGTCTTTGACTATCCTTTAGATATGTTGTGGTGATTGTGGGACTCTCTTTGGATGGCCGCGGTGACATTGGGAAATCCTTAGATTGAGAACTACGAACTTTGAGGTGTGCTTTTGTAGCCCTACATAATTCTCGTCCTCTCTTGACCACGAAGGAATGACCTCCGAGTGTGTCCCCTTTGCATGTTTTATGGGAAATATCATGTGATTCGATTATGTTAATGTTGTTGGGAGTTGCCACTAGTGAAAGTATGAACCCTAGGCCTTGTTTCCACCATTGCAATACCATTTATGCTCACGTTTACCACTTGTTTGCTTGCTGCACTTTTTATTACAAATTTATATTACTTTGTTTTGCCATCCATATCACTTGCCATTTAACATCTCTTCGCCGAACTAGTGCACCTATACATCTAACAAGTGTATTAGGTGTGTTGGGGACACAAGAGACTTCTTGTATCTTAGTTGCAGGGTTGCTTGAGAGAGACCATCTTCAACCTCTACTTCCCTGAGTTCGATAAACCTTAGGTCATCCACTTGAGGGAAATTGCTGCTGTCCTACAAACCTCTGCGCTTGGAGGCCCAACATAGTCTACAAGAGTAGAAGCGTGTTTAGACATCAGCGAGGGTGTGTGTGTCGCCGGGTGGCCATGGGGGAGGGTCACGTTTGGGTTGAACCCACCGTGCGCGTCGCCGTCGGCGTAGCCGGGCGACGGCGATCCCCATGGAGAACTGACGCCTTGCTGTCCCCAGGGAGCGTACTGGGCGTGGCTGACGGGTGGATTCATCATCCCCGCGTGGTCCGCCGATGAGGAGGCAACCGCAGCCGCAGCCGCGCGCGCCGAGTTGTCATGGGCCTTCTTGGCGATGGCCCTGTTCCGCCGGTCGGCGGTGACTGCGTCGCGTCGCTGAACTTCCACCCTCCACTCGGCGTTTGACATGCCCGGTGGCTTCGATGTCGGTGCCCTCGGCTTCCTCTGCTTCGGCTGGGCCACGTGTCGGTTGCGGTTGCCGCCGCGCGCGGCATGGCGTGCTTCCTCGGCGGCATGGCGGCGACTAGAAGGCGAGCGGGAGGGGGTTTGGCGGGAGAAAGGGAGGGAATGGCGGGAGGAAGGCGGGCGAGCGGGAGGAAAGCGGGGAAAAAGCGGCAAGAAACGGCGGGAAAATGCCCTCGGGTCGCCGACAGGGCGGACCCACGCGCCTTTTTCGCTTGTGCCGGCTCCTCAAGCGCCCCCCCAGGGCGCCGGGTTCGGTCTGGTTCCGCCGGCACCAGTTTTGGCCCGAGCCGGCGAAAAACGGGCTTCTGGGGGCGCGACTAGGCCGGTTTTTTGGCGTCGGCGCGGCAAAAACGCCTGGGGAGGGCCTGTTGGGGGCGCGGTTGGAGATGCTCTAATATCCATAGAAATAGGAGCACTCAAGTAGGTTAAAGAAATATGCAAACTTTGATGTTTGTATCGTTCTTTTTGACACACATTTTAAACATCTACAAAACCAAACCTCGTCCACGTGAAAAGTTGTTGATCGAGGAAGACAGATCTTTGATAAAAATAACCAAGAAAACCCCATGTATAACTGTTGGAAATATGCCTTTCTCTAGAGGTAATAATATAGATATTACTAGCATACTCCGTGTTCATAATAAATGTTTATTATCCATGGTATAATTGTATTTACCGGAAACTTAAATACATGTGTGGATACATAAATAAATACAGTGTCCCTAATGAGCCTCTACTAGACTAGATCGTAGATAGTTAAGGTTTTCTAACCATAGACATGAGTTTTTATTTAATAACAGGGCCATGTCATTAGGAGAATGATGTGATGGACAAGACCCAACCGTAAACTTAGCATCTAATCATGTCACTAAGTATTTGCGACACTTTTCTTAGGTCAAGTATCTATTCCTTAGACCATGAGATCATGCCACCCCCGAATGCCAGAAGAATACTTTGTGGATTATCAAACGTCACTTCATAACTGGGTGATCAGAAATGTGCTCTTCAGGTATCTCATAAAGTCTTTATTGGGTTGCATGGATCGAGACCGGGATTTTTCACTCCTTGTGACGGAGAGATATCTCTGGGCCCTCTCGGTAATACAACATCGTGTATAGCTCGCAAGCATGTGACTAATGACTTTAGTCACGGGATTTTATATCACGAAATGAGTAAATAGACTTGCCCGTAACAAGATTGAACTGGGTATGAAGATACCAATGATGCGAATCTCGGGCAAGTGAAATATCATCGGACTAAGTGAATTATATACAGGATTAATTGAATATGCGGGAGTCAATATGGGCATCCAGGTCCTGCTATTGATTATTGAACGGAGAGATGTCTCTGCCATGTCTGCATGTTCTCGAACTCATAGGGTCACATAATTAACGTTCGGTAATGCTAGGGTAGTATAGGGATATTAGTAATGTCAAGAAAGAATATTTTTGAGAGTCCCAGATGGGATCCAGGACATCATGGGATCCAGGACATCACGAGTAGCTCTGGAGGTACATATTTATATATGCAAAGTGGCTTTCAGGGTTCCGGAAAAGTTCGGGAATTTATCGGCAGTGTATCGGGAAGGTTCTAGAAGGTTGAGTGGGATCCACCTGCATGGGGGATGTCGTGGTACGGTGTTTTCGTCCTAGGCGGGCCGGGGATGCACCTGCTTGACATTCTTTGGGCCCGTCCATGACGGAAAAAAATCGCGGTAGAAGCGAGGGCGAGGAAAATTTTGGGGAGTTCCCGGTTACGGTGGGTGGTCGGGACAGAGCGATTCTCTCGTACACGTCGTGTGTATGTGCGAGGCGTTAGGCTCTAAATGAACCCGAGCGAGGCATTCGCTTACTGAACCCAAGCGAGGCATTCGCTTACTGAACCCGAGCGATTGCACTAGCCAAGTTACTGAACGCGAGCAATCGATCCCTGCTGGCTGCTAATTGAACCCGACCGATTCCTTCGCTACTGCTGCTAACTAAAGCCGATCGAACCCTGCTGCTGCCTCTTGATGAATAATTACCGTTGTTGGGGGTTGGATGAATAGTTCCCGATGGGGGTTGGATGAATAGGACCCCGGGGTAGTAGAGGCCTTTGCCGCTGCATGAACATGACCACTATGGAGAGGAGACCGCCACACACCCGAGCCGATTGGGGGTGGATGAACATGACCCCGTGGAGGGCTAGTGTTGAACATGACCCCTGTTGGGGAACGTAGCAGAATTAAAAAAAATTCTACGCTTTCACCAAGATCCATCCAAGGAGACAACTAGCAACGAGCATATGAGAGTGCATCTACATACCGTTTTGTAGATCGCGAGCGGAGGCTTTCGAAGAAGCGTGGATGAAGTAGTCGTACTCTTCTCGTTCTTCGTCACCGATGATCTAGCGCCGAACGGACGACACCTCCGCGTTCAACACACGTCCGGTACAGCAACGTCACCTCCTTCTTGATCCATCAAGGGGGGAGGAGAGGTCGTCGGAGATACAGCAGCACGACGGCGTGGTGGTGTATGCAACGGGAATTCCTGCAGGGCTTCGCCGGCGCCCTGCGGAGGAGGAGGAAGGTGTGACGGGAGGGGGAGAGGCGCCAGAGACTTGGGTGCGGCTGACCTCTCCCCCCCACATATATATAGGGGGCCAGGGGGGTTGCGCCAAGCCCTGCAGATGGGATCTGCAGGGGGGGCGGCGGCCTGGGGGGGAGACTTGCCCCCCAAGGCATAGGGGGGCGCCTCCCTCCCCTAGGGTTCCAACCCTAAGCGCATGAGGGAGGGCCCAGTAGGGTGCGCCAGCCCACCAGGGGCTGGCCCCCTTCCCCTTGCGGCCTAGGGGCCCCACCGGGATGGGTGGCCCCACCCGATGGACACCCGGGACCCCTCCGGTGGTCCCGGGACACTCCCGGTGTCACCCGGAGTTCACCCGATGGCCGAAACTGGACTTCCTATATATCATTCTTTACCTCCGGACCATTCCGAAACTCCTCGTGACGTCCGGGATCTCATCCGGGACTCCGAACAACTTTCGGGTTTCCACGTGCATGTATCTCTACGACCCTAGCGTTACCGAACCTTAAGTGTTTAGACCCTACGGGTTCGGGAGACACGTAGACATGACCGAGACCACTCTCCGGTCAATAACTAACAGCGGGATCTGGATACCCATGTTGGTTCCCACGTGTTCCTCGATGATCTTCATCGGATGAACCACTGTGTCAAGGATTCACTCAATCTCGTATGTTATTCCCTTTGTCAATCGGTACGATACTTGCCCGAGATTCGATCGTCGGTATTCCCGATACCTTGTTCAATCTCGTCACGACAAGTCTCTTTACTCGATCCGTAATCCATCATCCCGTGACTAACTCCTTAGTCACCTTGAGCTCATTATGATGATGTCTTACCGAGTGGTCCCAGAGGTACCTCTCCGTCATACGGCGTGACAACATCCCAGTCTCGGTTCGTACCAACCCAACAGACACTTTCGGAGATACCCGATGCGTACCGTTATAGCCACCCATTTACGTTATGACGTTTGGCACACCCAAAGTATTCCTACGGCATCCGGGAGTTGTACAACCTCATGGTCTAAGGAATAAATACTTGACACCGAAAAGCTTATGCATTACGAACTATACGATCTCGTGCTATGCTCAGGATTGGGTCTTGTCCATCGCATCATTCTCCTAATGATGTGATCCCGTTATCACTGACATCCCATGTCCATGATCAGGAAACCGTGACCATCTGTTGATCAACGAGCTGGTAACTAGAGGCTTACCAGGGACTCAATGTGGTCTATATATTCACACATGTATCGCTGTTTCCGTACAATACAATTCAAGCATGAATAACAGACAATTATCATGAACAAGGAAATATAATAATAATACTTTTATTATTGCCTCTAGGGCATATTTCCAGCAGTCTCCTGCTAGGCTTCTCGCCCCTCGTTGGTTACCCCAAGTGGAAGGTGTGAGATGTAGTGTTGCGGAAGTTTTTCCCTTGGCAAAGATACCAAGGATCGAATCCCGAGAGACTCCTAGGTTCAACAAGAAGGTGTCAACTGCTACGGCGCCAGATATTAGCAATCAACGTGGACCTGCACACAAATACAAATAACTTTGCTCCCAACGAGTACAGAGAGGTTGTCAATCCCTCCGGCCTTGTAGTTCACAAAGGATTAAACGCAAGTGATAGTAGTGATAGATATAATTGCAATAGTAAATAATAGCGAAAAGTAAATAGCGGATGTGATCAATGATGGTAATATGGACCGGAGTCTCATGATGTTCACTAGTGTTGTCTCTCTCCCAAAAGACGATAAAACAGCTATGTGAGCTAAACGTATTACAGCTGGGCAATTGACAGGACCATGTGCGCAAACCAATGCTGACTACATTGCAAGAAAGGTTGAGGTTCAAAGCATGAGCTGTACGCCAAAGTAAGTAGACCGAAATCCATCAATATCTACTACTAATCATCCACCATGAGATATCTATCCAGAACATCTCGCTGGTATTAAGTTGCGAGTCCCACCCATAGTGTAAACTCAAAGCAACAGACAACTGCATTAAAAGAACTTTGCGTAAAGTAAACAATCCTTGCACCCGTGGGCACAAGCACCGTTGTTTTCCCCCTTGTGTCAACAGCACATCCCCTAGACTCATGTTTCTGTCACTCAAACTAGTCATCGAGGGGCATGAACCCACAATCAAGCATAACGTTCCCTCTTGGAGTCACTACCTATTACTTGGCCAAAGCAATAAATAACAATGGAGAACATGCAAGAATTACTTACGAACATAAATATAAAAGAGGTAGATCAAATATATTACTCAAGCACAATCTGAACATAATCTCATAATCCATCGGATCCCAGCAAACTCATCATAGCAACATCATGAGGATTACATATGTGCCTCGATCATGTAGGGCAGCCCACGAGGACTAATTAGTGAAGCACAAGAACGGGAGGAGAACATCACATAGCTACTGGTCATGGACTCATGGTCCAAGGGAGACTACTCACAACTCATCCGGGAGGTGTCCATGGTGGTGGAGAGGCTCCCGGTGGTGATCCTCCCCTCCGACAGGGTGCCGAGAAGAGTTCTCCTGGTGCTCCCGATCTTGGAAGCGGCGGCGGCGGCGGAACAGAGATGGGATCGCGAAAAGAGTTCCTCCCTCGAGGGTTTCCGGAGACGCTTTAAATATATGCCAAAGGAGGGCATCGGAGGAGCCTAGGAGGGCCCAGGCGCCCCCCGGCGCGGCCCAGGGGGGGGGTGCCGCCAGGGCGCCTGGAGCCCTGGTGCCCCCCCCCCCCGGCTGTCCTTCGGGCGCACGGTAGTTTCTGGAACGCTGATTTTTTATATAATTTTTCTGGATTTTTCCTGGCAGTTCTCGTAACGTGAAAACCTGAAATACAAAAACAGCCGAAAACAGAAACTGGCACTGGGGTGCACTGAGTTAATAGGTTAGTCCAAATATGATCAAAAGTGTATGGAAGTGTATAAATATCATAGCAATATCACCCAAAAGAGGCATGGAGCAAGCAGAAATTATAGATACGTTTTGGACGTATCAACATCCCCAAGCTTAATTCCTGCTCGTCCTCGAGTAGGTAAATGATAACAAGAATAATTTCTGTGGTGACATGCTATTAACCAAATAGGACTTTTTCATAGTAATATGACAAAAGCTTACTGAGACAATGAATCTATAGTAATTAAGTTGCCTCATGAGAAAATCACAAAGGACTGAAAGTTTTACAATATGATACTGAAACATCAAATAGATTTGCAATGAACATGATTTGCAAATATGATAAAGTGATATCTAGCTTGCCCCCTTTAGTGAAGCAAAACATAAATGCAGGGGCATCTCCAAGGTTTAAGTGATGACTAGATACAATGATTTCAGAAAAAATGATATCACAATCATGCAAAAGACAATGCTACTTTGGGACAATGCACATTACACTCAGAATGACAATCATGCTCTCAGTAGTTGGTGCTTTTAAAAGAAGGTGGAGACTCTCGAATCGTGGCTTTTGTTGGCAAGGTTGAAAACCCGTAGTCGGAAACAAAGACAAAACATGTACCAGAGCTCTTGGCTTTAAAACAGAGGTAATAATTTATTTTAGATCATGCATGTTTCGTCAACGAATGCTAGCAGACAACTCAATCACTTTTCGAGATGGACAAGTTTCGAGGAACGGCTCCCGAATGAGGACGATCACATCCTCTTAATCTCCTTTGTTTATGACTGCCAAAGTTTTCTGATTTCTCATGAACAAAGCATGAAGAAGGGTTTGTTTGTTATATTATCTTTTTGAGCCGGGCGCACTCAATGCCAGTTCCTTCTCGTATTATGGGTTTGCACATTATACATGCAATCCCGGGGTGAAGCTTGTCCAACTTAAAAAGGTCATAAATTAACCACTACTTCCTCATGAACTTACAACAGAGGCACAAAATAAGAATGCTTTTTCTTTGAATAATTTCGAGATGGCACATGCAAGTCTCCGTTAGGAATGGCAGGTAAATACCATGTAGGAAGGTATGGTGGACTCATATGGCATAACTGGATTAAAGGATGTGGATGCACAAGCAGTCAGTCCGCTTAGTACAGGCGAAGGTTAGCAAAAGACTGGGAGCGACCAACTAAGAGAGCAATGACGGTCATAATCATGCAGAGCGACAAAGCAACATTGAATCAGGCATGGTAGTTATATCACTACTCGGAAACAAAAGATCATCAAGGCTTGACAGACTTTCTTTACAGTCTTAAATATGCGTGAGCATACGCCAAGTCAATCAAAATAAATTCTCGAAGGAAGATATTACTAAACCATACCACATCATAGGCAAACAAATCATGTTGGTACTCCAATAACACATTGGGAACCCCCCAGTTATTTGAGACTAACCATAAGAAAACATGATGTAACACCCCCTTGTATTAATCACTGTGTCATAATGTTAATCAGGCCATGTCATGCTCACTAGCAAAGCTAATCACAGTGGTTAACCAAAACAACTCAAATTTGCCCCTAAAAATTCAAATTCAGATTCAGGTGCAAAATGAAGTTGTTCCAAAATTTGTGGAAAAATGTTCATCATTCAGCAAATATTCCAAAACTATTGTTGTTGAGAAATCAACATCACCATCAACTCCATTAATGGGCTAGAGCATTTAAACAGTGCCTGAACAGCACTAATAAATGCCTTTTCATTTCTGTAAATTTCAAAAATGTTTCAAATATGCCCAAACCAATTTTTGGTGATGAGGAATATTGCAACATCATTTTAGGAACAACTCACACTTTTTGCAAAAATCATTCTATGGCCCTACCTTTTCCTTTTTCTCTCTGTTGATGAAATAAAGGAAGACAGAATTTAAACAAAGAGAAAAGGGCTAGAAGGCCTTACCTGTCACGGCCCAGGCCGGCCCAGCCCGCGGGAACAGTGTCCTCTACCTGCTCCCGCCGCCGTGTCGACGCCGCCGCGGTCGCGCCCGCCGCTGCCGTTCCCCGCTCGACACCGGGGCGTAGCAGGTGAGGGGAGGCGATAAGGCCACGCCCGAGCCGTCCCCCCTGGTCGCCTCCTCCATTCTCCCCTCTCTCCCTCGCTCGGCTCCCTCTTCTTCCCCATCTCCCGAGCGCAACCGCCGCCTCTGCTCCGCCGTCCCCACGCTCACCGGCGTCCCCGCGAGTCACCGCCGTGTCTGGGAGACGCGTCGTGCTCGGCCACGTCGACTGGTGCCCTCAGACGGGGCCGGGAGCCCCCGTTGGCGCCGCACGCTGCCGCCCCCTTCTCCTCTGACTCCGGCGTGATTCCGGCGACCTCGACTCGCTGCTGCTCCTAAACTGTCGTGGGCTTTTCGTAGCCGCTGCGGTGAGCTCCGTCATCCCCCTCCTCCTCTCTTTCTTGGCCTGCCGGGCCCGTAGTTCACCTCCCCGCTTGTGACCGAAAGCCACGCCGCCGGCGAGCTCGTGGTCATGGCCACGGCCATCGCCAAGCTCACCCGAGCCTCTCGACGAGCTCAGCACCCCTCTCTGGTGCCGCCTATGCCATTTGCTTCCCTCTCCGTAGCCGTTAGCAGCGAATCCGAGCGCAGCCGAGCCTCTGTCGCCGCCGATGAGGCTGCCGCCGTCACGTTAGGCCTCCACTGCCCGTTCCGATGCCGGAAATGGACGCGGCGTTGAGTAGCCGATCGAACGCAGCAAGGAACGTCCAAAACGGTGCGGTATACGCGTTTTCCGACACTCTCCGGCGAGTGCGCCGTCGCGGGTGCTCGTCGGAGCTCATTCCGACGGCCGCGCTGACCTGGCTAGCGGTGGGGCCCTCCCTGTGAGGCTGCCAGTGGGCCCCGCTGCGAGGTTTGACCTCGTTGACCACGGTCAACGAGGGTTACTGTTCACACTGCGTATGACAGGTGGGACCCACCTCTGTTAATTAGTCTAATAAATGTTTTTATAATTAAAACTGATTAGTTAGCTAACTGAGTCACTGACAGGTGGGGTCCAGTAGCTAAATAGACTCTGTTTAATTTTAATTAAGTTCAGTTAAGCTTCTGTCGCTGACATGTGGGCCCCACAGGTCAGTTTGACCTAGTCAGCGAGTCAGCTGACTGCTGATGTAATGCTGATGCCGTGCTGACGCAATAATTCTTTTCTGTTATTTAAAATAATTCCAGAAAATCATTTAAACTTCGAAAATTCATAACTTTTAAACCGTAGCTCGGATCGAAAAACTTTCTATATGAAAGTTGCTCAGAACGACGAGACGAATCTAATCGTGCTATCTGTTTCCGCATCGGGACCCTCTACGGAGGTGAACCCGCAACTTTTAGCCTGTTTCCGGTAGATGAATAGTGCACATACACCGGTTATTAAATCCAGTTAAATCCCAAAAATAACCAATATAACTTAGACATGTTTTTAGGCAACCCTGCACTGCACGTTAGCTTAGCACGCTCTGTGTTGCATATGTTTGTGTATTTATCTGTTTCTCCCCCCTCTTCTCTCTCGGTAGAGCCCGGCGCTGACGCAGATCCCGAGACCGACGCTGTCCCGGTGATTGGTTCCCCCTCCGACGACCTTGCTTTTGCCACCGAGCAACCAGGCAAGCAACCCCCCTTTGATCATTCCGATATCGCCTATGTCTATTCTCTCTTATTCTTGCATTAGAATTGCTGCTACTGCTACTGCTCCTATTACTGTTGCATAGCCTGTTTTTGCTAAACTGTTGATACCTGTCTTTATTCATAAACTGCTTAGTATAGGTTGGGTAGCACTGCTGTGGTCCCGCTTTCTCGTAGTTGCCTCGCATAGTACCCTTGCCTCGATCAACCGATCGAGCCCCCTTCCCCTGACCTTCTTCACATCACCGCACACCCCCCCTAATATGCTCGACTCCGCAGTGTTAACATCAGCTGACGAGGGTGATACCTCCGAACTCACTTCCGATGTTGTCCCTGTAGTATAGCTAGCTCATTGTGGGTTACCGAGGGTGATTCCTCTTCCCACTTTCGACTTAGCTTTTGTCGTGCATCCGTTATTGTGATTACCGCCGAGGGTGATTCCTCTGGTACCACCTTAACGGGACTTGTCGTTTAGGAGTCCAACGAGGGTGATTCCTCGGATTCCTCATCGGCATGGAAACCACACGGATGCCCTGGTTTACTGTACCGTGTTTAAAGACGTATCGATCCCCGAGGCCGGACGTCGCCAGGAACAAAGGCGTGCGGCCAGAGGTATCGTGCGTCTGAAGACACTTTATGGTGACTACTACACATGTTGGATAGAGACGGGTTGACCCAGAGGGGTACCCGCGAGTGCCTTTGAGGCGTGAGCTGTGGAGTCGGGTGACCAGTGAGGGTACCCGCGAGATAACTACGAGGCGTGGCCGGTCTTTCCCAGTCCTTGTCACAAGTCCTCGAGACGGGACGACGGGGCCAACAGTATCGTAGGCTCTGCTCGTTACCGCGCGCTCCCAATCCACTAAGCGATTTGGATATTTGATCCGAGGGGCCTCCGGGTCCGATAGCACTAACCACCACGTGGGTGTGAGTGGGTGCTCTGCGTCGTATACATCAGCCGGAGTCGTCACGACGTCAGCGATTGAGCGGTCCGTTCGGATTGGACTTAGGATGCAACTGCGTGCTTGTATAAGGGGTTGCTAGGTTTGCTACCGAACGGCCTCGCAACGTGCGGAGCGTCCGGGGCGATGGCCCCGACCCCCGGGGGCATAGGTTTAGTCCGGCGTGCTCGATCCTCTCTGGCGGTATCCGGTCGGGTTGCGTCGTATTGTTTGGCCGAGGGCGGGCACGACCTGATGGTGTGTCCGGCCGGAGTTAAGCGAGCGTGGTGGGTAACTTGGTGCACCCCTGCAGGGAAGAAACAATCTATCGATAGCCTGTCCTACGGTAACGGACACTCGGAGTTGTATCCACTTCGGTACAACTAGAACTGGTGACTTGTGATATGAAGATGATATTGCTATAAACACTATACATTATGATGAACTATTCTGTTCCCTTCTAATTGCTGCAAGACCCTGAAGATGCTAGTCTTCGTCAGGACTAGGCTTTTCCCCTCTCTACTCTGGCTTTCTGCAGTCTAGTCCACCCACATAAAGCCTCCTTTGAAAATGATGCATTGCTTAGTATAGATCTGATGTAAGTCTTGCTGAGTACTTTGGATGAGTACTCACGGTTGCTTTGCTTCCTCTTTTGTCCTACCCGCATGATAAACCAGACGACGGAGCCATGGTGCCCGCAGCCCCTGTTGACGACTACTACTACCAGCCCGAGGCTGACTACTACTACTACCCGGCCGGCGAGTACTTCTACGAGGAGCCGGCGGACGACGACCAGGAGTAGGATCGGAGGTCCCAGGCAGGAGGCTTGCGCCTTTTCGATCATAGCTTTTCTTTTGCCCCGCCTGTGTAACAGGCCTATCTTCTTCTGAGTTGTATCTGTACCCAGATACCTAACGCTTCCGCTGACTATGTGTATGACACTCGTTATGTATTCGAGCCCTCGAGGCCCCTGGCTTGTAATATATGACTTGTATGTATTTATTTATGTTTTAGAGTTGTGCTGTGATTCCTTCACGTGAGTCCTTAGGCTTGATCGTGTGCATTTGCGTGTATGATTAGTGCACGGTCGGGCCGGGGTTGTCACAGGTTGGTATCAGAGCCGACTGCCTGTAGGAACCCCCTTTCCAACTCCTTGGCCGAAGTTGAGTCTAGAGGTCCAAAAATGTTTTACTAACTTGGCTGTGTGGCTTATGGCCCCACGTCGCCACTTGGGTGGTGTAGCTTCTTTTATTCCTCATCTATACTCTAGGACTCTTCTCTCTCGTCTATTCGGGTTAAGTTTTACTAACTCCATTAGGTTCTCGTTTTCACATCTACCCGGAGAGATGGATATCAGTGCGGTTTCTTATCATTGACCTGAATAGTCTGATAATCATTCCTTTCCATTTGTTTGTTTAACCTTTCTTACCAAGTTCTGTTTAATTATCATCAGGACTTGACAAGTCTGATTCTTCTTCTTTCAGATGAATCCTCTGTTTCCACCTCGCCCGGAGACTCAGCTTGTGCTTCGCACCTGGGCTCGAGATGCCCCTGGGTTTCCAGCCATTCTAGTCGCTCTCATGACCAGACTGGGCTACCGTTGGTACCCCGAGTACATGGTCTACGAGGAGTATCGCGAGTTCAACCAGGAGCAGTATTATGCTGAAGTTTGTATCTATGACCGGCAGGATGACTCAGACACTGAGCTGTACCGCTTTCGCGGTAGTGGCGTGACGGTTGCGATGGCAGTCCATGATGCTGCCTACGCTGCTGTCGCACGCCTCCGAGGAGAGCACAGAGATAGCTTGGATGCCTCTGAGTTTCGGTACATTCCGTATGCACCTGCTGGAGATGAGACTGGATACTACTCAGCTATCTGTGCCCCGTACGAGAGTCGACGTTATGACCCGCAGGTTCTGATTCAGCACACTCAGGCGCTGGATCGAACTGCTCGGGCCCTGGCGGTTGAGTTGTCCATCACTCGGACAGTTCTCTACCAGACGTTGACGCAGTTGGTACCGGCTGTCCAAGCAGGGACACTTCCTCAGTCTATCCTTTGCCCGCGCAGGATCAACACACCTCCAGGTGTCGAGTGGCCTGCGGTTGGAGGACACACGCCAGTTCGTGGACCTCTGATTCCCGACCGATACCGGGATCTGCATCAGAGTGCACATGGAGCTCAGGATCCTTCTGCGATCGAGATCCACCGTCCGCACTTGCAGCTACCCCGTTTCAGTTCCCTTCTCCGACGTTGATGTAGCCTTTGCTATGTCTCGTTGTGTACTTCCTTACCGCGGTCTGCGCGCCGCCTACTATGTCTAGCTTTTGATTTTGCGCCGTTATGCCGCCCGTTTGTAACCGACGCTATGTACGAACCCGTATGTCATGATGTGTATGATGTTGTATTTATTGCACTTCCCTTATGTCGTGCATATTTACTTCATCGTTGAATTCATGCAACGTGTATTCTTGTCGCTAAACCACCCCTGTTGGAATTATCAGGATGGCTGGTAACAATGATCCCCCGGCACCTCCGCCTCCGCCTCCGCCGCCAGACTATATGGCTGCTGTAATGCAGACCATTGACATGCAGCGTCAGGTGCTGCAGGGTATGCTCAACCAGATACCCCAGGCCAACGCCAATGCTCAGCATCAGCCAGCCGCTATCACTCTGCAAGAATTTCTGCGGCTCAATCCAACGATATTTCGCAGTGCCGCCAACCCCTTGGATGCCGATGATTGGCTGAGTGATATCTTCTTTGAGCTGGATTCTGCCGCCGTGACCCCTGACAACTATGTCAAATTCGCGACGTATTTCCTGAAGGGTCCGGCGGCCCAGTGGTGGGACACGCACTGGAACACAGTGCCTGCTGGAACTGTCATCACCTGGGCAGACTTCAAGACTGCCTTCCGCGCTCGGTACATCCCTGAGGGTGTTATTGACCACAAGAGGACGGAGTTCCGTAACCTGATTCAGGGTAACAAGTCAGTTGATGCTTATCAGCGGGAGTTCCTGGAACTGTCCCGCTATGCTGAGGAGGATATCGCTACTGATGCAAGACGCCAAGAGAAGTTCAGGCGCGGACTTCATCATGATATTCTGCTTGCTCTAGTGGCACTGGACTTTCCGGACTTCGCCACTTTAGTGAACAAGGCCATTCAAGTTGAAACTGGACTCAAGCTACACAAGGATGCTCTTAAGCGCTCTCGCGAGTCGGGCTCATCTTCGGGCTCGTCTTCTCAGAAGCGCCGCATATGGATTCCTCAAAGCATGTATCGTCCAAACTCTCCTGTATACAGGCCTTCTTATGCTGCACCTCGTCTGCCTCCTCCACCGCCAATGCAGTACAGGCCTGCAGTCCCAGCACCTCGAGCACCTGCGATTCGTCCAGAGAGTGGACTCTGCTTCAAGTGTGGCCGTCCGGGTCACCGTGCCAGAGACTGTCCGCAGGCTCAGGGTCAGCTGGCTCTTCCATCTGCTGGCCGTGGCAATGGACGTGGAGTTCCTCCGCAGCGCAACAATAATATCAGGCCTTCGTATGCTCGTGGTGGTCAGCTTCACCACGTCAATCTGAGTGAAGACCCAGAGCAGCCAGCCACAGTGATGGGTACACTTCTTGTCAACTCAGTATTTGCTACTGTTTTGTTTGATACTGGTGCATCTGATTCTTTCATATCAGAACCATTTGCAATTAAACATGGCTTTAAACAAGATAAACTATATCACACGGTGTCCGTACAAACCTCCGCGGGTCAGTGCACATCTACCTTATTCTGTCCGGAAGTGGTAGTGGAGATAGAAGAAAGGAAGTTTCAGGCACACCCCATTGTCCTGAAATCCTGCGGCATCGACCTTATCCTAGGAATGGATTGGTTGGAGGCTCACGAGGCCCAAATTGATTGTGCCACCAAGACTGTACGTCTTCGGCACCCCTCGAATCAGTTGGTGAATTGTCACGCTCGTATATCTCATGATGCCGAGGCTCAAATCTATGCCTTAAATGCATTGAATGCTTCACCACTTGAAGGGCTCGAAAGCATACCAGTTGTATGCGAATTCCCGGATGTCTTCCCAGAAGAACTTCCAGGAATACCCCCTGCTCGAGCCGTCGAATTTGTTATCGACTTGAAGCCGGGTACTACTCCTATTGCGAAGCGTCCTTACAAGATGCCACCGCATGAGCTCCTAGAGCTTAAGGAGGAAATCGACAAGTCTCTCAAGAAGGGCTTTATCCGTCCTAGTTCCTCCGCCTGGGGAGCACCGTCTCTTTTCGTCAAGAAGAAAGATGGTACGAATAGGCTGGTACAAGATTACCGACCTATCAACCAGGCAACCATCCAGAATAAATATCCGCTTCCTCGGATCAATGACTTATATGATCAACTGGCTGGATCATCGGTGTTTTCTAAACTCGACTTGAGGTTGGGTTATCACCAGATCCGTGTTCGTGAGGAGGATATTCCTAAAACTGCATTTGTTACTCGATATGGCTCGTATGAGTACACTGTCATGTCTTTTGGACTGACTAATGCTCCAGCTACCTTCTCCCGCCTGATGAATTATATATTCATGGATTACCTCGACAAGTTTGTCGTAGTATATCTAGATGATATTCTGGTATTCTCAAAGAACAAGGAAGAACACGCCGAACATCTTCGCCTTGTTCTGGAGAAGCTGCAAGAGCATCAGCTTTATGCTAAGTTTTCCAAATGCGAGTTCTGGCTTTCTGAAGTGACCTACCTTGGACATGTGATTTCCAAGGATGGTATTGCCGTTAATCCGGAACGGGTTCAGGCTATTCTTGACTGGACTCCTCCGAAGAATGTCAAGCAAGTGAGAAGTTTTCTCGGCCTTGCAAGCTATTGTCGACGCTTCGTCGAGAACTTTTCCAAGATTGCCAAGCCCCTGACTAATCTGCTTCACAAAGGCGTTAAGTTTGAGTGGACAGATAAATGCCAGGAAAGCTTTCAAGCTCTTAAGGACAAGCTCGTTTCTGCTCCAGTGCTTGCTCCTCCAGATTCTCGCAAGGACTTTGTGATATGTTGCGACGCCTCTCGTCAAGGATTAGGCTGTGTCCTAATGCAAGAACGAAGAGTAGTTGCTTATGCATCGCGTCAACTACGTCCGCATGAAGAGAATTATCCAGTGCATGATCTTGAACTGGCTGCAGTGATCTTTGCATTGAAGCTATGGCGACATTACCTTCTCGGTAACCGGTGTGAGATTTATACTGATCACCAAAGTTTGAAGTATCTATTCACTCAGCCGGATCTTAATCTCCGCCAACAGGGATGGTTGGAAACTATTTCTGAATACGACTGTGGTATTTCTTATACCCCTGGCAAGGCTAATGTGATGGCCGATGCCTTGAGTCGCAAGTCATACAGCACTAACCTCAAGGTTAGGCGAGCTCAGCCTCGTCTCTATGAGGAATTGCGCAAGCTGAATCTGCATATCGTCCCACATGGTTCGCTCAATGACCTTGTGATACAGCCGGATCTTGAGAAGGTTGTCAAGGTAGCGCAAACCAAAGATGCTCACGTTGATGTTATAAAACAGGAACTGCATCTTCCGAAATACAAGGATTTCTCGATATCCGAAGATGGAACCTTGTATTTCCGAGGCCGCATTGTGGTAACTCGTTTCGACCTAATGACTGACAAGGTCATGAAGGAGGCACATGATACACCGCTGTCTATCCATCCTGGTAGTACTAAGATGTATCGTGATCTCCGCCAAAGGTACTGGTGGCCAAATATGAAGCGGGATATTGCTCGTTATGTTGCTGAATGCGATGTCTGTCGTCGCGTGAAGGCAGAGCATCAGAAGCCTGCTGGACTTCTGCAACCTCTTCCTATTCCACTGTGGAAATGGGATAAGGTGCAGATGGATTTCATTACTGGATTTCCTAAGTCCCAGAAGGGTAACGATGCCATTCTTGTCGTCGTCGACCAACTCTCAAAGGTTGCACACTTCCTGCCAGTCAAGGAGACTATCACTGCTAGCCAGTTAGCAGAACTGTATATCTCCCGAATTGTATCCCTCCACGGAATTCCGAAGGAGATCAGTTCGGACCGTGGCACCCTGTTCACTTCCAAGTTCTGGGAAAGTTTTCAAGAAGCTTTGGGAACTCATATTCACTGGAGTTCAGCTTATCACCCCCAGTCCCAAGGTCAAGTTGAACGAGTCAATCAAGTGCTTGAAGATATGCTGCGAGCTTGTGTTATATCATTCGGTAAGAAATGGGAAGAATCCCTTCCATATGCCGAGTTCTCGTATAACAACAGCTATCAAGCAAGCTTGAAGATGGCTCCTTTTGAAGTTCTGTACGGACGTAAGTGTCGAACCCCTCTGAACTGGTCAGAAACTGGGGAACGACAAGTTATTGGTCCGGACATTATTCAACACGCCGAAGAACAAGTCCGTATCGTGCGTGAAAATCTCAAGGCGGCTCAAGACCGTCAAAAGAGCAATTATGATCGCAAGCGATGGGGTCTGACTTATCAACCAGGTGATCAAGTTTATCTTCGTGTCACCCCTATGAAGGGCACACACCGTTTCGGTATCAAGGGCAAGTTAGCTCCACGCTACATTGGTCCCTTTCCCGTAGTTGCTAGACGTGGATTCGTGGCTTACAAATTGCAATTGCCTCCGCAATTCTCGCATATCCACGATGTGTTCCATGTGTCGCAACTTCGCCGATCTTTCAAGGAGACCCCGCATCGTGCTGTGGATCACGAGATGCTCGAGCTTCAAGATGATCTATCTTATAAGGAGCATCCGATCCGCATCCTCGATCAAACTGAACGTCGGACCCGCCAGAAGACAACTAAGTTCCTGAAAGTGCAGTGGTCAAATCATACTGAAGATGAAGCCACTTGGGAACGCGAGGAAAATCTTCGGGCGGAATACCCCGACCTATTTTCTTCTACCTCCTAAATTCTCGGGACGAGAATTTCTTTTAGAGGAGGAGAATTTGTAACACCCCCTTGTATTAATCACTGTGTCATAATGTTAATCAGGCCATGTCATGCTCACTAGCAAAGCTAATCACAGTGGTTAACCAAAACAACTCAAATTTGCCCCTAAAAATTCAAATTCAGATTCAGGTGCAAAATGAAGTTGTTCCAAAATTTGTGGAAAAATGTTCATCATTCAGCAAATATTCCAAAACTATTGTTGTTGAGAAATCAACATCACCATCAACTCCATTAATGGGCTAGAGCATTTAAACAGTGCCTGAACAGCACCAATAAATGCCTTTTCATTTCTGTAAATTTCAAAAATGTTTCAAATATGCCCAAACCAATTTTTGGTGATGAGGAATATTGCAACATCATTTTAGGAACAACTCACACTTTTTGCAAAAATCATTCTATGGCCCTACCTTTTCCTTTTTCTCTCTGTTGATGAAATAAAGGAAGACAGAATTTAAACAGAGAGAAAAGGGCTAGAAGGCCTTACCTGTCACGGCCCAGGCCGGCCCAGCCCGCGGGAACAGTGTCCTCTACCTGCTCCCGCCGCCGTGTCGACGCCGCCGCGGTCGCGCCCGCCGCTGCCGTTCCCCGCTCGACACCGGGGCGTAGCAGGTGAGGGGAGGCGATAAGGCCACGCCCGAGCCGTCCCCCTGGTCGCCTCCTCCATTCTCCCCTCTCTCCCTCGCTCGGCTCCCTCTTCTTCCCCATCTCCCGAGCGCAACCGCCGCCTCTGCTCCGCCGTCCCCACGCTCACCGGCGTCCCCGCGAGTCACCGCCGTGTCTGGGAGACGCATCGTGCTCGGCCACGTCGACTGGTGCCCTCAGACGGGGCCGGGAGCCCCCGTTGGCGCCGCACGCTGCCGCCCCCTTCTCCTCTGACTCCGGCGTGATTCCGGTGACCTCGACTCGCTGCTGCTCCTAAACTGTCGTGGGCTTTTCGTAGCCGCTGCGGTGAGCTCCGTCATCCCCCTCCTCCTCTCTTTCTTGGCCTGCCGGGCCCGTAGTTCACCTCCCCGCTTGTGACCGAAAGCCACGCCGCCGGCGAGCTCGTGGTCATGGCCACGGCCATCGCCAAGCTCACCCGAGCCTCTCGACGAGCTCAGCACCCCTCTCTGGTGCCGCCTATGCCATTTGCTTCCCTCTCCGTAGCCGTTAGCAGCGAATCCGAGCGCAGCCGAGCCTCTGTCGCCGCCGATGAGGCCGCCGCCGTCACGTTAGGCCTCCACTGCCCGTTCCGATGCCGGAAATGGACGCGGCGTTGAGTAGCCGATCGAACGCAGCAAGGAACGTCCAAAACGGTGCGGTATACGCGTTTTCCGACGCTCTCCGGCGAGTGCGCCGTCGCGGGTGCTCGTCGAAGCTCATTCCGACGGCCGCGCTGACCTGGCTAGCGGTGGGGCCCTCCCTGTGAGGCTGCCAGTGGGCCCCGCTGCGAGGTTTGACCTCGTTGACCACGGTCAACGAGGGTTACTGTTCACACTGCGTATGACAGGTGGGACCCACCTCTGTTAATTAGTCTAATAAATGTTTTTATAATTAAAACTGATTAGTTAGCTAACTGAGTCACTGACAGGTGGGGTCCAGTAGCTAAATAGACTCTGTTTAATTTTAATTAAGTTCAGTTAAGCTTCTGTCGCTGACATGTGGGCCCCACAGGTCAGTTTGACCTAGTCAGCGAGTCAGCTGACTGCTGATGTAATGCTGATGCCGTGCTGACGCAATAATTCTTTTCTGTTATTTAAAATAATTCCAGAAAATCATTTAAACTTCGAAAATTCATAACTTTTAAACCGTAGCTCGGATCGAAAAACTTTCTATATGAAAGTTGCTCAGAACGACGAGACGAATCTAATCGTGCTATCTGTTTCCGCATCGGGACCCTCTACGGAGGTGAACCCGCAACTTTTAGCCTGTTTCCGGTAGATGAATAGTGCACATACACCGGTTATTAAATCCAGTTAAATCCCAAAAATAACCAATATAACTTAGACATGTTTTTAGGCAACCCTGCACTGCACGTTAGCTTAGCACGCTCTGTGTTGCATATGTTTGTGTATTTATCTGTTTCTCCCCCCTCTTCTCTCTCGGTAGAGCCCGGCGCTGACGCAGATCCCGAGACCGACGCTGTCCCGGTGATTGGTTCCCCCTCCGACGACCTTGCTTTTGCCACCGAGCAACCAGGCAAGCAACCCCCCTTTGATCATTCCGATATCGCCTATGTCTATTCTCTCTTATTCTTGCATTAGAATTGCTGCTACTGCTACTGCTCCTATTACTGTTGCATAGCCTGTTTTTGCTAAACTGTTGATACCTGTCTTTATTCATAAACTGCTTAGTATAGGTTGGGTAGCACTGTTGTGGTCCCGCTTTCTCGTAGTTGCCTCGCATAGTACCCTTGCCTCGATCAACCGATCGAGCCCCCTTCCCCTGACCTTCTTCACATCACCGCACACCCCCCCTAATATGCTCGACTCCGCAGTGTTAACATCAGGTGACGAGGGTGATACCTCCGAACTCACTTCCGATGTTGTCCCTGTAGTATAGCTAGCTCGTTGTGGGTTACCGAGGGTGATTCCTCTTCCCACTTTCGACTTAGCTTTTGTCGTGCATCCGTTATTGTGATTACCGCCGAGGGTGATTCCTCTGGTACCACCTTAATGGGACTTGTCGTTTAGGAGTCCAACGAGGGTGATTCCTCGGATTCCTCATCGGCATGGAAACCACACGGATGCCCTGGTTTACTGTACCGTGTTTAAAGACGTATCGATCCCCGAGGCCGGACGTCGCCAGGAACAAAGGCGTGCGGCCAGAGGTATCGTGCGTCTGAAGACACTTTATGGTGACTACTACACATGTTGGATAGAGATGGGTTGACCCAGAGGGGTACCCGCGAGTGCCTTTGAGGCGTGAGCTGTGGAGTCGGGTGACCAGTGAGGGTACCCGCGAGATAACTACGAGGCATGGCCGGTCTTTCCCAGTCCTTGTCACAAGTCCTCGAGACGGGACGACGGGGCCAACAGTATCGTAGGCTCTGCTCGTTACCGCGCGCTCCCAATCCACTAAGCGATTTGGATATTTGATCCGAGGGGCCTCCGGGTCCGATAGCACTAACCACCACGTGGGTGTGAGTGGGTGCTCTGCGTCGTATACATCAGCCGGAGTCGTCACGACGTCAGCGATTGAGCGGTCCGTTCGGATTGGACTTAGGATGCAACTGCGTGCTTGTATAAGGGGTTGCTAGGTCTGCTACCGAACGGCCTCGCAACGTGCGGAGCGTCCGGGGCGATGGCCCCGACCCCCGGGGGCATAGGTTTAGTCCGGCGTGCTCGATCCTCTCTGGCGGTATCCGGTCGGGTTGCGTCGTATTGTTTGGCCGAGGGCGGGCACGACCTGATGGTGTGTCCGGCCGGAGTTAAGCGAGCGTGGTGGGTAACTTGGTGCACCCCTGCAGGGAAGAAACAATCTATCGATAGCCTGTCCTACGGTAACGGACACTCGGAGTTGTATCCACTTCGGTACAACTAGAACTGGTGACTTGTGATATGAAGATGATATTGCTATAAACACTATACATTATGATGAACTATTCTGTTCCCTTCTAATTGCTGCAAGACCCTGAAGATGCTAGTCTTCGTCAGGACTAGGCTTTTCCCCTCTCTACTCTGGCTTTCTGCAGTCTAGTCCACCCACATAAAGCCTCCTTTGAAAATGATGCATTGCTTAGTATAGATCTGATGTAAGTCTTGCTGAGTACTTTGGATGAGTACTCACGGTTGCTTTGCTTCCTCTTTTGTCCTACCCGCATGATAAACCAGACGACGGAGCCATGGTGCCCGCAGCCCCTGTTGACGACTACTACTACCAGCCCGAGGCTGGCTACTACTACTACCCGGCCGGCGAGTACTTCTACGAGGAGCCGGCGGACGACGACCAGGAGTAGGATCGGAGGTCCCAGGCAGGAGGCCTGCGCCTTTTCGATCGTAGCTTTTCTTTTGCCCCGCCTGTGTAACAGGCCTATCTTCTTCTGTGTTGTATCTGTACCCAGATACCTAACGCTTCCGCTGACTATGTGTATGACACTCGTTATGTATTCGAGCCCTCGAGGCCCCTGGCTTGTAATATATGACTTGTATGTATTTATTTATGTTTTAGAGTTGTGCTGTGATTCCTTCACGTGAGTCCTTAGGCTTGATCGTGTGCATTTGCGTGTATGATTAGTGTACGGTCGGGCCGGGGTTGTCACACATGAACTACTAAGCGCCATCATGCACGTAGCATCTTTATCACAGACATATCAACCAATGCAACGGAAGCAAACTCTCTTAATAAGGTGAGCATGGTAATTAAAGAGAGTTCAAGCAACCAACTAAACAAAAGCTCTTGAAAAGATAAGCATGAAAGCTAAGAGCTGAACATGATAGTAGCTATTAAAAGACAAAGAACACACACAGCAAGGATAGACATGAAAATTCTATGTTATGTTCTAGGTAGAAGTGGAGCGTGTTTCTCTCCCACATAAAGAAAGCTGAGTTCCGACTCGTTATGAAAAACTAAAGAAAACTAAAAGCAAGACGCTCCAAGCATAGCACATAACACATGAAGTGATTAAAATATAGTGGAACGAAAGACGAACTGATAATGTTGATGGAGAAGGGGATGCACGGGGGCATCCCCAAGCTTAGACGCTTGAGTCTCCTTGAATATTTCTTGGGGGTGCATGGGGGCATCCCCAAGCTTGAGCGCTCGACACTCCTGAATCTTTTTATCATCTTCCCTCGCACACTTGAAAACTCCCTTCATACATAACTCATCATAATCTGATTAGCGAGGTTAGTACCCATAATAAAATAATTATACCTTGCTGGAAATAAAGATATTCTTGAAGGTATACTGTTTCTCAAGATTGCCAAAAGGTTTTTGCAAAGAAAAAGCAAGCTCTTGGTTTGCAAAATGAAGGAAAGGCAAAACAGGACAGAATCTGTGAAAAACAGAACAGCAGGTAGTAATTGATTTGTTCGGGGCACTTCTGCAACTCTAATAAAAAAACTCAGAACATACGCACGAAAGACAATTATATAGAGCACGCTGTCGAAAAAATTCAGACCAAAAAGATGATCTGGTGATTTTATACGAATTTTTCTATCCAAGGACAGAATCTGTTTCCTGGACAGCACCTCACAACTTTTGAACTTTCTAGCAATCAGAGGCTACACTTGGCACAAAATTGAAAAGCAAAGATACAATGATGATGCTACAGTAGTAACAACATCAAGACACAACAAAAGCAAAATAAATTTATTCATGTGGGCTGCCTCCCAAAAGCGCTTTCTTTTATGCCTTTAAGCTACGCATAATGCATAGAGGAATCAATAACCATCGTAATAATCGGAGCTATAAATTGCTTCACATGGTTCCTCAACAAGTTCATTCTTGTTCCTTCTAGGAAAGGGGTACACACCTTTTGCCTTTCCGCGCAAGCGGATTTGTCCCTTACCTATATCAATGAAGCCTTTAACTACTCGGAGGAAGTCCCTTCCAAGCACTATATTTCCTTGGTTTGGCTCCATGATGAAGAAATCAATCATTGCAATCCCTTTAAGGAATTTAACTAGCACGTCTTTTATTCTTCCCTGGATTTCAGAAATATCTCCATTAGTGTGTTCATGATAAGATGGTAATCTATCCATGTTAAATTTTAAAGAATCATGAACAATTTTTGGCATAGTAGAAACCATAGATCCAATATCACAATAAGCAAGGAAGTCTTGATTAGAGATGCTAATCCTAACGAAAGGCTCCCAATCATTGTCTATTTCCAAAATGTCTTTCTTATTGGGTTTAGGTTTCTCTACCTTCATCAAGTCTAGAGCATCCATTCTCTTTTCAATAGTAGCAAGTCTATCTATGACAGTATCAAAGTTATGATCATAAACAAAGTAACTAGATAGACCATGTATAATTTCAAGAGCTCTAGCTTCATCACACTCTAGGAAATCTCCCTCGGCTATAATATCAAGAGAGTGTTTACACCATTTAAAAAGACCATGGTAAAAATTTCTAAGCACAATTTTTATAGGTGTCCAAGGCATAATTCTCCTATGTGCATCAGAAATTCTGTCCCATGCCTTCTTCATATTTTCTCCATCCCTTTGATGGAAATCTAGAACCTCTGATTCCCTAAAAGCACCAAATCCTAACATGTTTAGCTAAACAGAAAGGACTACTAACAGGAAAGCAAAATAAATTTTTTTCGTAATTTTTGATAAAGGATACTAAAGCAAAAACTGAAAGGTAAACTAACAAGACTAAAAGCAAAGGTAAAAGATAGCGTGCAACTCCCCTATCTTGAAGAGTGGAGTCCCCGGCAACGGCGCCAGAAATTGCTTTGCTAGGTTTCTCGCCCCTCGTTGGTTACCCCAAGTGGAAGGTGTGAGATGTAGTGTTGCGGAAGTTTTTCCCTTGGCAAAGATACCAAGGATCGAATCCCCAGAGACTCCTAGGTTCAACAAGAAGGTGTCAACTGCTACGGTGCCAGATATTAGCAATCAACGTGGACCTGCACACAAATACAAATAACTTTGCTCCCAACGAGTACAGAGAGGTTGTCAATCCCTCCGGCCTTGTAGTTCACAAAGGATTAAACGCAAGTGATAGTAGTGATAGATATAATTGCAATAGTAAATAATAGCGAAAAGTAAATAGGGGATGTGATCAATGATGGTAATATGGACCGGAGTCTCATGATGTTCACTAGTGATGTCTCTCTCCCAAAAGACGATAAAACAGCTATGTGAGGTAAACAAATTACAGCTGGGCAATTGACAGGACCATGTGCCCAAACCAATGCTGACTACATTGCAAGAAAGGTTGAGGTTCAAAGCATGGGCGGTACGCCAAAGTAAGTAGACCGAAATCCATCAATATCTACTACTAATCATCCACCTTGAGATATCTATCCAGAACATCTCGCTGGTATTAAGTTGCGAGTCCCATCCATAGTGTAAACTCAAAGCAACAGACAACTGCATTAAAAGAACTTTGCGTAAAGTAAACAATCCTTGCACCCGCGGGCACAAGCACCGTTGTTTTCCCCCTTGTGGCAACAGCACATCCCATAGACTCATGTTTCTATCACTCAAACTAGTCATCGAGGGGCATGAACCCACAATCAAGCATAACGTTCCCTCTTGGAGTCACTACCTATTACTTGGCCAAAGCAATAAATAACAACGGAGAACATGCAAGAATTACTTACGAACATAAATATAAAAGAGGTAGATCAAATATATTACTCAAGCACAATCTGAACATAATCTCATAATCCATCGTATCCCAGCAAACTCATCATAGCAACAGCATAAGGATTACATATGTGCCTCGATCATGTAGGGCAGCTCACGAGGACTAATTAGTGAAGCACAAGAACGGGAGGAGAACATCACATAGCTACTGGTCATGGACTCATGGTGCAAGGGAGACTACTCACAACTCATCCGGGAGGCGTCCATGGTGGTGGAGAGGCTCCCGGTGGTGATCCTCCCCTCCGGCAGGGTGCCGGGAAGAGTTCTCCTGGTGCTCCCGATCTTGGAAGTGGCGGCGGCGGCGGAACAGAGATGGGATCGCGAAAAGAGTTCCTCCCTCGAGGGTTTCGGGAGACGCTTTAAATATATGCCAAAGGGGGGGGCATCGGAGGAGCCTCGGGGGGCCCAGGCGCCCCCCCGGCGCGGCCCAGGGGGGCGCGCCGCCAGGGCGCCTGGAGCCCTGGTGGCCCCCTCGGCTGTCCTTCAGGCGCACGGTAGTTTTTGGAACGCTGATTTTTTATATAATTTTTCTGGATTTTTCCTGGCAGTTCTCGTAACGTGAAAACCTGAAATACAAAAACAGCCGAAAACAGAAACTGGCACTGGGGTGCACTGAGTTAGTAGGTTAGTCCAAATATGATCAAAAGTGTATGGAAGTGTATAAATATCATAGCAATATCACCCAAAAGAGGCATGGAGCAAGCAGAAATTATAGATACGTTTTGGACGTATCATCTCCCACTTGCACTAGAGTCAATAATCTAGTTACATCGTGATGAATCGAACACCCATAGAGTTCTGGTGTTGATCATGTTTTGCCCGTGGAAGGGGTTTAGTCAACGGGTCTGCAACATTCAGATCCGTATGCACTTTACAAATATCTATATCTCCATCTTGAACATAATTCCGGATGGAGTTGAAACGGCGCTTGATGTGCTTGGTCTTCTTGTGAAACCTGGGCTCTTTGGTAATGGCAATGGCACGAGTGTTGTCACAGAAGAGAGTCATCAGGCTTGACGCGCTTTGAATGACTCCTAGGTCAGTGATGAACTCCTTCATCCAGACTCCTTCCTGCGCTGCTTCGGAAGCAGCTATGTACTCTGCTTCACATGTAGATGCCACCACGACGCTTTGCTTGCAACTGCACCAGCTGACTGCCCCACCATTCAAAATATACACGTATCCGGTTTGTGACTTGGAGTCGTCCAGATCTGTGTCAAAGCTAGCATCGACGTAACCCTTTACGACGAGCTCTTCGTCACCTCCATAAACGAGAAACATATCCTTAGTCCTTTTCAGGTACTTCAGGATGTTCTTGACCGCTGTCCAGTGTTCCATACCGGGATCACTTTGGTACCTCCCTACCAAACTTATGGCAAGGTTCACATCAGGTCTGGTACACAACATGGCATACATGATAGAACCTATGGTCGAGGCATAGGGAATGACACTCATCTTTTCTCTATCTTCTGCCGTGGTCGGTGACTGAGCCTTGCTCAATCTCATACCTTGCAAAACAGGCAAGAATCCCTTCTTGGACTGATCCATATTGAACTTTTTCAATATCTTGTCAAGGTATGTACTTTGTGAAAGACCGATGAGGCGTCTTGATCTATCTCTATAGATTTTGATGCCTAATATGTAAGCAGCTTCTCCAAGGTCCTTCATTGAAAAACTCTTATTCAAGTAGGCCTTTACATTTTCCAAGAATTCTATATCATTTCCCATCAGCAATATGTCATCCACATATAATATGAGAAATGCCACAGAGCTCCCACTCAATTTCTTATAGATACAGGCTTCTCCATAAGTCTGTATAAAGCCAAACGCTTTGATCACATCATTAAAGCGAATATTCCAACTCCGAGATGCTTGCACCAGCCCGTAAATCGAGCGCTGGAGCTTGCATACCTTGTTAGCATTCTCTGGATCGACAAAACCTTCCGACTGCATCATATACAACTCTTCCGTGAGGAAGCCATTAAGGAATGCCGTTTTGACGTCCATTTGCCATATCTCATAATCATAGAATGCGGCAATAGCTAACATGATTCTGACTGACTTTAGCATCGCTACGGGAGAGAAAGTCTCGTTGTAGTCAATCCCTTGAACTTGTCGATAACCCTTAGCGACAAGCCGAGCCTTATAGATGGTCACATTACCATCTGCGTCTGTCTTCTTTTTAAATATCCATTTGTTTTCTATGGCGTGCCTGTCATCAGGCAAGTCCACCAAAGTCCATACTTTGTTTTCATACATGGATTCTATCTCGAATTTCATGGCTCCAAGCCATTTATTGGAATCCGGGCCCGCCATTGCTTCTTCATAGTTCAAAGGTTCACCGTTGTCTAACAACATGATTTCCAGGACAGGGTTGCCGTACCACTCTGGTGCGGAACGTGCCCTTGTGGACCTTCGAATTTCAGTAGTAACTTGATCTGTTTCTTCATGATCATCATCATTAACTTCCTACCTTGTCGGTGCAGGCACCTCAGGAACAATTTCCTGCACTGCGCTACTTTCCGGTTCAGGAGGGGTGACTGTCACCTCATCAAGTTCTACTTTCCTCCCACTCACTTCTTTCGAGAGAATCTCTTTCTCCAGAAAGGATCCATTCTTGGCAACAAAGACTTTGCCTTCGGATCTGTGGTAGAAGGTGTACCCAATCGTTTCCTTTGGGTATCCTATGAAGACGCATTTTTTCGATTTTGGTTCGAGCTTTTCAGGTTGAAGTTTCTTGACATAAGCATCGCAACCCCAAACTTTCAGAAACGACAACTTAGGTTTCTTGCCAAACCAAAGTTCATACGGTGTCGTCTCAACGGATTTCGACGAAGCCCTATTTAAAGTGAATGCGGCAGTCTCTAAAGCATAACCCCAAAAAGATAGCGGTAAATCGGTGAGGGACATCATAGATCGCACCATGTCCAACAGAGTACGATTTCGACGTTCGGACACACCGTTACGTTGAGGTGTTCCGGGTGGTGTCAATTGTGAAACAATTCCACAGTTCCTAAGGTGCGTGCCAAATTCATGACTTAAATATTCACCCCCACGATCTGATCGTAAGAACTTTATTTTTCTGTCACGCTGATTCTCAACCTCATTCTGAAATTCCTTGAACTTTTCAAAGGTCTCAAACTTGTGTTTCATCAAATAGATATACCCATATCTACTCAAGTCATCTGTGAGGGTGAGAACATAACGATAGCCTCCACGAGCCTCAACACTCATTGGACCGCACACATCGGTATGTATGATTTCCAACAAGTTGGTTGCTCGCTCCATTGTTCCGGAGAACGGAGTCTTGGTCATCTTGCCCAAGAGGCATGGTTCGCACGTGTCAAATGATTCATAATCAAGAGACTCTAGAAGTCCACCTGAATGGAGCTTCTTCATACGTTTGACACCAATATGACCAAGGCGGCAATGCCACAAGTATGTGGGACTATCATTATCAACTTTACATCTTTTGGCATCTACACTATGAATATGTGTATCATCACGTTCGAGATTCATCAAAAATAAACCATTGACCAGCGGCGCATGACCATAAAACATATCTCTCAAATAAATAGAACAACCATTATTCTCCGATTTAAATGAGTAGCCATCTCGCATAAGACGAGATCCAGATACAATGTTCATGCTCAAAGCTGATACTAAATAATAATTATTAAGGTTTAAAACTAATCCCGAGGGTAGATGTAGAGGTAGCGTGCCGACGGCGATCACATCGACCTTGGAACCATTCCCGACGCGCATCGTCACCTCATCCTTCGCCAATCTCCGCTTATTCCGCAGCTCCTGCTTAGAGTTACAAATATGAGCAACTGCACCGGTATCAAATACCCAGGAGCCACTACGAGCGTTGGTAAGGTACACATCAATAACATGTATATCATATATACCTTTGACGTTGCCGGCCTTCTTGTCTGCTAAGTATTTGGGGCAGTTCCGCTTCCAGTGCCCCGTTCCCTTGCAATGAAAACACTCAGTTTCAGGCTTGGGTCCATTCTTTGGCTTCTTCCCGGCAACTGGCTTACCGGGCGCGACAACTCCTTTACCGTCCTTCTTGAAGTTCTTCTTACCCTTGCCTTTCTTGAACTTAGTGGTTTTATTGACCATCAACACTTTGATGTTCTTTCTTGATATCCACCTCCGCTGATTTCAGCATCGAATACACCTCGGGAATGGACCTCTCCATCCCCTGCATATTGAAGTTTAACAAGAAGCTATTGAAGCTTGGTGGGAGCGACTGGAGGATTCTGTCAACGACCGCTTCATCTGGGAGATTCATTCCCAGCTGAGACAAGCGGTTGTGCAATCCAAAAATCTTGAGGATGTGCTCACTGACAGAACTATTTTCCTCCATCTTACAGCTGTAGAATACGTCGAAGACGTCATATCTCTCGACTCGGGCATGAGCTTGGAAAACCATTTTCAGCTCTTCGAACATCTCATATGCTCAGTGATTCTCAAAACGCTTTTGGAGCCCCGACTCTAAGCTGTAGAGCATGCCGCACTGAACCAGGGAGTAATCATCACAACGCGACTGCCAGGCGTTCATAACGTCTTGGGTCGCCGGGGGAACGGGTGCATCACCTAGCGGTGCTTCAAGGACATATGATCTCTTGGCATCTATGAGGATAATCCTCAGGTTACGGACCCAATCTGTATAGTTGCTACCATCGTCTTTCAGCTTGGTTTTCTCTAGGAACGCGTTGAAGTTGAGGGAAACTTGAGCGTGGGCCATTTGATCTACAAGAGATATTGTAAAGAATTTAGACTAAGTTCATGATAATTAAGTTCATCTTAATCAAATTTTAATGAACTCCCACTCAGAATGACATCTCTCTAGTCATCTAAGTGATACACGATCCGAATCGACTAGCCCGTGTCCGATCATCACGTGAGACGGACTAGTCATCAACGGTGAACATCTTCATGTTGATCGTATCTTCTATACGACTCGTGTTCGACCTTTCGGTCTTCCGTGTTCCGAGGCCATGTCTGTACATGCTAGGCTCGTCAAGTAAACCCTAAGTGTATTGCTTGTGTAAATCTGGCTTACACCCGTTGTATGCGAACGTTAGAACCTATCACATCCGATCATCATGTGGTGCTTCGGAACAACGATCCTTAGCAACGGTGCACAGTTAGGGGGAACACAATTCTTGAAATTTTAGTGAGAGATCATCTTATTTACTACCGTCGTTCTAAGTAAACAAGATGCATAAACATGATAAACATCACATGCAATCAATTAAAGTGACATGATATGGCCAATATCATCTTGCTCCTTCGATCTCCATCTTCGGGGCACCATGATCGTCTTGTCACCGGCTCAACACCATGATCTCCATCATCATGATCTTCATCATCGTGTCTTGAAGAAGTCGTCACGCCAACTATTACTTCTACTACTATGGCTAACGTTTAGCAATAAAGTAAAGTAATTACATGGCGTTTATTCAGTGACACGCAGGTCATACAATAATTAAGACAACTCCTATGGCTCCTGCCGGTTGTCAAGTTCATCGACATGCAAGTCATGATTCCCTATTACAAGAACATGATCAATCTCATACATCACATATATCATTCATCACATCTTCTTTGGCCATACCACGTCACATAGCACATGCTACAAAAACAAGTTAGACGTCCTCTAATTGTTGTTGCAAGTTTTTACGTGGCTTCTATAGGTTTTCTAGCAAGAACGTTTCTTACCTACGCCAAAACCACAACGTGATTTGTCAATTTCTATTTACCCTTCATAAGGACCCTGTTCATCGAATCCGATCCGACTAAAGTAGGAGAGACAGACACCCGCCAGCCACCTTATGCATCTAGTGCATGTCTGTCGGTGGAACCAGTCTCACGTAAGCGTACGTGTAAAGTCGGTCCGGGCCGCTTTATCCCACAATACCGCCGAATCAAGATTAGACTAGTAACGGTAAGAAAATTGAGCAAACTCAAACGCCCACAACTGCTTTGTGTTCTACTCATACAAGATGCTACGCATAAGACCTAGCTCTGATACCACTGTTGGGGAACGTAGCAGAATTCAAAAAAATTCTACGCTTTCACCAAGATCCATCTAAGGAGACATCAAGCAACGAGCATATGAGAGTGCATCTACATACCGTTTTGTAGATCGCGAGCGGAAGCTTTCGAAGAAGCGTGGATGAAGTAGTCGTACTCTTCTCGTTCTTCATCACCGATGATCTAGCGCCGAACGGACGGCACCCCCGCGTTCAACACACGTCCGGTACAGCAACGTCACCTCCTTCTTGATCCAGCAAGGGGGGAGGAGAGGTCCTCGGAGATCCAGCAGCACGATGGCGTGGTGGTGGATGCAACGGGAATTCCTGCAGGGCTTCGCCGGCGCCCTGCGGAGGAGGAGGAAGGTGTGACGGGAGGGGAGAGGCGCCAGAGACTTGGGTGCGGCTGCCCTCTCCCCCCACATATATATAGGGGGCCAGGGGGTGCACCAAGTCCTGCAGATGGGATCTGCAGGGGGGCGGCGGCCTGGGGGGGAGACTTGCCCCCCAAGGCATAGGGGGCGCCTCCCTCCCCTAGGGTTCCAACCCTTGGCGCATGAGGGAGGGCCCAGTAGGGTGCGCCAGCCCACCAGGGGCTGGCCCCCTTCCCCTTGCGGCCTAGGGGCCCCACCGGGATGGGTGGCCCCACCCGGTGGACCCCCGGGACCCCTCCGGTGGTCCCGGGACACTCCCGGTGACACCTGGAGTTCACCCGATGGCCGAAACTGGACTTCCTATATATCATTCTTTACCTCCGGACCATTCCGGAACTCCTCGTGATGTCCGGGATCTTATCCGGGACTCCAAACAACTTTCGGGTTTCCACGTGCATGTATCTCTACGACCCTAGCGTTACCGAACCTTAAGTGTGTAGACCCTACGGGTTCGAGAGACACGTAGACATGACCGAGACCACTCTCCGGTCAATAACCAACAGCGGGATCTGGATACCCATGTTGGTTCTCACGTGTTCCTCGATGATCTTCATCGGATGAACCACTGTGTCAAGGATTCACTCAATCCCGTATGTTATTCCCTTTGTCCATCGGTACGATACTTGCCCGAGATTCGATCGTCGGTATTCCCGATACGTTGTTCAATCTCGTCACGGCAAGTCTCTTTACTCGATCCGTAATCCATCATCCCGTGACTAACTCCTTAGTCACCTTGAGCTCATTATGATGATGTCTTATCGAGTGGGCCCAGAGGTACCTCTCCGTCATACGGAGTGACAACATCCCAGTCTCGGTTCGTACCAACTCAACAGACACTTTCGAAGATACCCGATGCGTACCTTTATAGCCACCCATTTACGTTGTGACGTTTGGCACACCCAAAGTATTCCTACGGCATCCAGGAGTTGTACAACCTCATGGTCTAAGGAATAAATACTTGACACCGAAAAGCTTATGCATTACGAACTATACGATCTCGTGCTATGCTCAGGATTGGGTCTTGTCCATCACATCATTCTCCTAATGATGTGATCCCGTTATCACTGACATCCCATGTCCATGATCAGGAAACCGTGACCATCTGTTGATCAACGAGCTGGTAACTAGAGGCTTACCAGGGACTCAATGTGGTCTATATATTCACACATGTATCGCTGTTTCCGTACAATACAATTCAAGCATGAATAACAGACAATTATCATGAACAAGGAAATATAATAATAATACTTCTATTATTGCCTCTAGGGCATATTTCCAACAACCCCGTGGAGGGCTTGTTGAATAGTAGCCGGTGGAGGCTGGATGAACATGACCCCCGTGGTGAACAGTAGCTGGTGGAGGCGGGAGGAAGTCGACGATGGATGAACAGTAGCAGGTGGATGATGTAGGAAGTCGACGGTGGATGAACAATAGACCGTGGAGGCTGGAGCCAGGTAGTAGAGGGTGGATGAACAGTAGCCCGTGGAGTCCCGTTATGCGGTACGCCACACCCCTCCGGATGAACATGACCCCGTTCGACCGTAGGCGCTCCAAGACAAGTCCGTTTCCTCCGTTTTGCGGTACGCCACACCCCTCTCGATCAACAGCACTCTATTTCGACAATAGAAACTCGAACACGAGTCTGTTTCCTCCATTATGCGGTATGCCAGACCCTTACCGATGAACATGACCATGTTTCGCCCGTACGCGGTCGAACAGAAGGCCGTTTTCCTCCGTTTTGTGGTGCACCAGACCCCGTTTCAGCTGTCCGTCCAAGCTGGCTGGCTCCCATAGAACACGACACGTTCTGACCTAGTGGCTTCGCTCCTGATGAACATGATGCGTTGACTAAGCCTCTTCCACGAGCAAAGCATGATCATCACCAAGACTCCATGGGTGTCAGAATCATTACAATGTAATCTAGATTATTGACTCTAGTGCAAGTGGGAGACTGATACGTCCAAAACGTATCTATAATTTCTGCTTGCTCCATGCCTCTTTTGGGTGATATTGCTATGATATTTATACACTTCCATACACTTTTGATCATATTTGGACTAACCTATTAACTCAGTGCACCCCAGTGCCAGTTTCTGTTTTCTGCTGTTTTTGTATTTCAGGTTTTCCCATCACGTAAACTGCCAGAAAAATCCCGGAAAAATTATATAAAAAATCAGCGTTCCGGAAGCTTCCATGCGGCCAAAGTAGGGCCAGAGGGGGGCCACAGGGGCTCCAGGCGGCCTGCCCACGCGGCCCCCCTCCTGGCCGCGCCGGGAGGGTGCCTGGGCCCCCTAGACCTTCGCTGACGACCCCCTTTGGCATATATTTAACACCCGTCGAGGAAACCCTGATTCCGGACCCCTTTTCTCCAGACGCAATTCCCATCTCCGCCGCCATCGCCATCAAGCTTCGGGGGACCAGAATTCCTGTGCCGGCACCCTGCCGGGACGGGGAAGTGCCCCCGCATTCATCTCCATCGACGTTGCTTCCTCCCTCCATGATGTGGGAGTAGTTCCTCCTCGGGGTTGAGGTTTCTACCAGTAGCTATGTGGTCAATTCTCTCTTCCATGATGTGATCTTTGTTGTGATCATAGGCTATGTTAATCTAGGGTGATCCCATGATATTTCCCCTTCCTCTATGTATTGGATTGATGTACTCACTTGTCTTTATCTAGTATAATCCCCGAGACCAAGATGACAGCGGTCTATTGGACATGGATTAGAAAAATATTTTCATGAGTGATTTCCTCTCTTGTGTGTTGATTGAAGATTGAGAGTCTCTTGGTGCTTGTCTTTGACTATCCTTTAGATATGTTGTGGTGATTCTGGGACTCTCTTTGGATGGCCGCGGTGACATTGGGAAATCCTTAGATTGAGAACTACGAACTTTGAGGTGTGCTTTTGTAGCCCTACATAATTCTCGTCCTCTCTTGACCACGGAGGAATGACCTCCGGGTGCGTCTCCATTGCATGTTTTATGGGAAATATCATGTGATTCAATTATGTTAATGTTGTTGGGAGTTGCCACTAGTGAAAGTATGAAGCCTAGGCCTTGTTTCCACCATTGCAATATCATTTGTGCTCACGTTTACCACTTGTTTGCTTGCTGCACTTTTTATTACAGATTTATATTACTTTGTTTTACCATCCATATCACTTGCCATTTACCATCTCTTCGCCGTACTAGTGCACCTATACAACTCCTAGTTGTATTAGGTGTGTTGGGGACACAAGAGACTTCTTGTATCTTAGTTGCAGGGTTGCTTGAGGGAGACCATCTTCAACCTCTACTTCCCTGAGTTCGATAAACCTTAGGTCATCCACTTGAGGGAAATTGCAGCTGTCCTACAAACCTCTGCGCTTGGAGGCCCAACATAGTCTACAAGAGTAGAAGCGTGTGTAGACATCAAGCTATTTCTAGCGCCGTTTCCGGGGAGGTGAGCGCTTGAAGGTATCTCTTTAGATCTTGCAATTAAATATTTTCGTTTCTTGTTTTTTTCACTAGTTATGCTTATGGACAACCTTGCTATTGGATCGTTGCTTGCGGGAAGACGCCCCACACCTGTGGTGGTTGCTCCTCCCCCTACTAAAATTGTGCCCTATAAAATACCAGCTGGTATTATCGATTATGTTTTGGCTAATCGTTACGCAGGAGACAGACATCCCGGTGAACACTTGCTATATCTGTCACAATTATGTTCACTATTTAAGCTTGCAGGTGTATCAATGGAGTTTGTCATGAGGAAATTGTTCGTCGTATCACTTATAGATAAAGCTTCAGATTAGTATAAGCTTCTCGATAACTCCCACTTGCTTGATTGGCAAGAGCTTGTGTCTCTCTTTTACTGCAAGTTTTATCCTCTTCATAAAGTCCATGAGAATAGGAATTATGTTTATAATTTCTATCCTCATGACGGAGAGAGCGTAGCTCAAGCTTGGGGGAGACTGAAAACGTTAATGCTAAAAAGTCCTAACCATGGGCTCCCCAAAGATATGATTATTACTAATTTCTATGCGAGGCTCTCTCGACAGGATAAAGATTTGCTCGATGCTTCCTCTATGGGTTCTTTCACAAACGAAAAGACTGATGCTAAATGGGAACTCCTTGAAAGAATTCAACGCAACACTGAAGATTGGGAGATCGACAAAGGTAAAGAGTCAGGTATAATTTATGAGTATGATTGCATTAAGTCCTTTGTTGAAACTACAAGTTTTAATAAGTTTAGTGCTAAGTTTGGACTTGATTCTCAACTCCTTGTTGATTTCCTCAAATCTTTTGCTTCACATCTTAATATGCCTAAGGAGGATTGGATCAAGTATCATAAACCTTTTAAAGAGACTTGCAAAGAAAATGAAATTGTTCATGATGATTACAACATGCATGATCCAATTCCTAAAAATGAAGTTTTATATAAGCATGTTAATTTTTGTGGAGTGGATAGACCTTGAGTATTGTAAGCAACATAAGCATGAAAGAACAATCACTTGGGTCAGAGATTTAAATGAAATTGCTAGAGAATTGTGTGACCTTTATCCTTTTACTTGTGAACTTTGCCGTATAGAGGGTCACTTTAATTTTCAATGCATGAACTTTCAAAACATAATTGTTAACCGGTTGTGTGATAACATGATCACCTCTGATCTTTATGATGAGCTTATGTTATTTTTGATGTGTGAAGAGTTATCAGAAAAGACTTCTTGGCTAGATGTTAATGCCATAGGAATAAAAAACACTTTGCAAAATTGCCATCTCTATTGTGTTGTTAATTGCCATGAAAATGATTACATAAGTAAGAGTAGAAAGGAGGGAACTTTACCAAAGTATAAAAATGTCTCTTATATTTCTGCTAATAAAAAGGAGAGTTTCTCCCAAGTTTCCCCTATCGTTTCTAATGATAAACCAGGATATGTGGAGAAGCTTCATCTCCAACCACTCCCTCCTAAGGTGAAGAAGAAGAAAAAGAAGAGGAAGAGGAAGAGGAGCAAGAAGGAAGAAGAATGGGTATCAACCTGGCCTGAGCATATTCCTCCCATCAACGTTTATCCTAACGGTTGTAAGTTTAAAGAAGAAGGTGAAGTTTATTGCCTTAATTATCATCTTGATGATACGTCCGTAGGTACTATTGAAGATGATTTTGATTATGATATGCATGTTACTTATTGTGATCTGGAAAATGATGATAATGCTACTTATGATCTTGAAAATCTTTTTGGTGCCAACTCTGAAAGTGATGATATGGAAAGCTCTAAGCTTGGGGATGATAGGATTGCAAATCCTTTACCCACTAGTGATGTGATAATTGATAATTCTTTTGCTAGTAAGAATAAAGACAACATGTTTACAAATATAGTTGCTAGCAATGATAATGCTCTTCTCTACTATGATGATGTTATAACTCCAACCTATAGTGATTATAAAGGTACCTATGACATAAGGAGAAATTATCCTTATGAAACTTGTCATAATCATGGAGGGAATTACTCCCTTGTTGAACACCACCCTCCTACTACACAATTAATCTATAGTGTTCAAGTTGTTTATGATAGTCCTACTCCCACTATTACCAATAAGAAAGATTATGCTTATGTGGAGAGTAAGGGTACCTTTTTGCATGTGGATCATGGTAACAATGCTTTATGTGATGCTTATATTGTTGAGTTCATCCATGATGCTACTGAAATTTATAATGAGAGAGGGAGACTTGGTTCTAAATATCTTAATAATAAGAAGTTTCCTCTCTTTATGGTGAATATTTTGAAGTTATGCTTGTTTTGCCTTCCTATGCTAGTTGCTTTGTGCTTCAATGAGTTATTCTATTGCAATATTCCTATGCATAGGAAGCATGTTAGGCTTAAATGTGTTTGGTATTTGCTTCTTGATGCTCTCTTTTGTTCTTCAACTCTTATTCCTACGAGAGCATCATTAAAGTCTTATGCCTAGCTTAAAGGCATAAAAGAAAGCGCTTTTGGGAGGCAGCCCACATGAATAAAATTTTATTTTGCTTTTGTTGTGTCTTGATGTTGTTACTACAGTAGCATCATCATTGTATCTTTACTTTTCAACTTTGTGCCAAGTGTAGCCTCTGATTGCAAGAAAGTTCAAAAGTTGTGACGTGCTGTCCAGGAAACAGATTCTATCCTTGGATAGAAAAAATCATATAAAATCACCAGATCATCTTTTTGGTCTGAATTTTTTCGACAGCGTGCTCTATACAATTGTCTTTCGTGCGTCTGTTCTCAGTTTTTTGATTAGAGTTGCAGAAGTGCCCCGAAAAAATCATTTACTACCTGCTGTTCTGTTTTTCACATATTCTGTCCTGTTTTGCCTTTCCTTCATTTTGCAAACCTTGAGCTTGCTTTTTCTTTGCAAAAACCTTTTGGAAATCTTGAGAAACAGTAGACCTTAAAGAATATCTTTATTTCCAGCAAGGAACAATTATTTTATTATGGGTACTAACCTCGCTAATCAGATTATGATGAGTTATGTATGAAGGGAGTTTTCAAGTGTGCGAGGGAAGATGATAAAAAGATTCAGGAGTGTCAAGCGCTCAAGCTTGGGGATGCCCCCGTGCACCCCCAAGAAATATTCAAGGAGACTCAAGCGTCTAAGCTTGGGGATGCTCCCGTGCATCCCCTTCTCCATCAACATTATCAGTTCGTCTTTCGTTCCACTATATTTTTATCACTTCATGTGTTATGTGCTATGCTTGGAGCGTCTTGCTTTTTAGTTTGCTTTAGCTTTTCATAACGAGTCGGAACTCAGCTTTCTTTGTGTGGGAGAGAAACACGCTCCACTTCTACCTAGAACATAACATAGAATTTTCATGTCTATCTTTGTTGTGTATGTTCTTGGTCTTTCAATAGCTACTATCATGTTCAGCTCTTAGTTTTCATGCTTATCTTTCTAAAGAGCTTTTGTTTAGTTGGTTGCTTGAACTCTCTTTAGTTATCATGCTTATCTTATTAAGAGAGTTTGCTTCTGTTGCATTGGTTGATATGTCTATGATAAAAATGCTACGTGCATAATGGTGCTTAGTAGTTCATGTTTTCTTATGGTTAGTCTCAAATAGCTGGGGGGTTCCCAATGTGTTATTGGAGTACCAACATGATTTGTTTGCCTATGATGTGGTATGGTTTAGTAATATCTTCCTTCAGGAATTTATTTTTATTGACTTGGCGTATGCTCACGCATATTTAAGACTGTAAAGAAAGTCTGTCAAGCCTTGATGATCTTTAGTTTCTGAGTAGCGATATAACTTCCATGCCTGATTCAATGTTGCTTTGTCGCTCTGCATGATTATGACCATCATTGCTCTTTTAGTTGGTCGCTCCCAGTCTTTTGCTAACCTTCGCCTGTACTAAGCGGACTGACTGCTTGTGCATCCCAAATCCTTTAAACCAGTTATGCCATATGAGTCCACCATACCTTCCTATACATGGTATTTACCTGCCATTCCTAACGAAGACTTTCATGTACCATCTCGAAATTATTCAAAAAAAGCATTTCTATTTTGTGCCTCTGTTTTAGCTCATGAGGAAGTAGTAGTTAATTCATGATCTTTTTAAGTTGGACAAGCTTCACCCCGGAATTGCATGTCTAATGTGCAAACCCATAATACGAGAAGGAACTGGCAAAGAGTGCGCCCGGCTCAAAAATAATATAACAAACAAACCCTCCTTCACGCTTTGTTCATGAGAAATCAGAAAACTTTGGCAGTGATAAACAAAGAAGATTAAGAGGATGTGATCATCCTCATTCGGGAGCCGTTCCTCGAAACTTGTCCATCTCAAGAAGTGATTGAGTTATCTGCTAGCATTCGTTGACGGAACATGCATAATCTAAAAAAATAATTATTACCTCTGTTTTTAAAACCAAGAGCTCTGGTACATGTTTAGTTTTTGTTTCCGACTACGGGTTTTCAACCTTGCCAACAAAAGCCACGGTTCGAGAGTCTCCACCTTCTTTAAGCACCAACTACTGAGAGCATGATTGTCATTCTGAGTGTAATGTGCATTGTCCCAAAGTAGCATTGTCTTTTGCATGATTGTGATATCGTTTATTCTGAAATCATTGTATCTAGTCGTCACTTAAACCTTGGAGGTGCCCCTGCATTTATGTTTTGCTTCACTAAAGGGGGCAAGCGAGATATCACTTTATCATATTTGCACACCATGCTCATTACAAATCTTTTGATGTTTCAGTATCATATTGTAAAACTTTCAGTTCTTTGTGATTTTCTCATGAGGCAACTTAATTACTACAGATTCATTGTCTCAGTAAGCACTTGTCATGTGACTATGAAAATTTCCTATATGGTTAATAGCATGTCGCCACAGAAATTATGCTTGTTATCATTTACCTACTCGAGGACGAGCAGGAATTAAGCTTGGGGATGTTGATACGTCCAAAACGTATCTATAATTTCTGCTTGCTCCATGCCTCTTTTGGGTGATATTGCTATGATATTTATACACTTCCATACACTTTTGATCATATTTGGACTAACCTATTAACTCAGTGCACCCCAGTGCCAGTTTCTGTTTTCTGCTGTTTTTGTATTTCAGGTTTTCCCATCACGTAAACTGCCAGAAAAATCCCGGAAAAATTATATAAAAAATCAGCGTTCCGAAAGCTTCCATGCGGCCAAAGTAGGGCCACAGGGGGGCCACAGGGGCTCCAGGCGGCCTGCCCACGCGGCCCCCCTCCTGGCCGCACCGGGGGGGCGCCTGGGCCCCCCAGACCTCCGCTGACGACCCCCTTTGGCATATATTTAACACCTGTCGAGGAAACCCTGATTCCGGACCCCTTTTCTCCAGACGCAATTCCGATCTCCGCCGCCATCGCCATCAAGCTTCGGGGGACCAGAATTCCTGTGCCGGCACCCTGCCGGGACGGGGAAGTGCCCCCGGATTCATCTCCATCGACATTGCTTCCTCCCTCCATGATGCGGGAGTAGTTCCTCCTCGGGGCTGAGGTTTCTACCAGTAGCTATGTGGTCATTTCTCTCTCCCATGATGTGATCTTTGTTGTGATCATAGGCTATGTTAATCTAGGGTGATCCCATGATATTTCCCCTTCCTCTAGGTATTGGATTGATGTACTCACTTGTCTTTATCTAGTATAATCCCCGAGACCAAGGTGACAGCGGTCTATTGGACATGGATTAGAAAAATATTTTCATGAGTGATTTCCTCTCTTGTGTGTTGATTGAAGATTGAGAGTCTCTTGGTGCTTGTCTTTGACTATCCTTTAGATATGTTGTGGTGATTGTGGGACTCTCTTTGGATGGCCGCGGTGACATTGGGAAATCCTTAGATTGAGAACTACGAACTTTGAGGTGTGCTTTTGTAGCCCTACATAATTCTCGTCCTCTCTTGACCACGGAGGAATGACCTCCGGGTGCGTCTCCATTGCATGTTTTATGGGAAATATCATGTGATTCGATTATGTTAATGTTGTTGGGAGTTGCCACTAGTGAAAGTATGAAGCCTAGGCCTTGTTTCCACCATTGCAATATCATTTGTGCTCACGTTTACCACTTGTTTGCTTGCTGCACTTTTTATTACAGATTTATATTACTTTGTTTTGCCATCCATATCACTTGCCATTTACCATCTCTTCGCCGAACTAGTGCACCTATACAACTCCTAGTTGTATTAGGTGTGTTTGGGGACACAAGAGACTTCTTGTATCTTAGTTGCAGGGTTGCTTGAGGGAGACCATCTTCAACCTCTACTTCCCTGAGTTCGATAAACCTTAGGTCATCCACTTGAGGGAAATTGCTGTTGTCCTACAAACCTCTGCGCTTGGAGGCCCAACATAGTCTACAAGAGTAGAAGCGTGTGTAGACATCAGAGATTGAAGGAAATATGCCCTAGAGGCAATAATAAAGTTGTTATTTATATTTCCTTATAACATGATAAATGTTCATTATTCATGCTAGAATTGTATTAACCAGAAACATAGTATATGTGTGAATACAATAGACAAAACAGAGTCACGTAATGTCGGTCCGGGCCGCTTCATCCAACAATACCGCCGAATCAAAGTATGACATGATGGTAAGCAATATGACTATTATCACCCACAACTTATTGTGTTCTGCTCGTGCATATCATCTACGCATAGACCTGGCTCATGATGCCACTGTTGGGGAACGTAGTATTACAAAAAAAAATCCTACGATCACGGAAGATCTATCTAGGAGAAGCATAGCAATGAGCGGGGAGAGTGTGTCCACGTACCCTCGTAGACCGAGAGCGTAAGCTTTTAGTAACGCGGTTGATGTAGTCGAACGTCTTTGCGATCCAACCGATCAAGTACCGAACGCACGACACATCCGCGATCTGCACACGTTCAGCTCGGAGACGTCCCTCGTACTCTTGATCCAGTTGAGGCCGAGGGATAGTTTCTTCAGCACGACGGCGTGGTGACGGTGATGATGAAGTTACCGACGCAGGGCTTTGCCTAAGCACTATGACAATATGACCGGGGTGGGTAACTGTGGAGGGGGGCACCGCACACGGCTAAGAAATCAACTTGTGTGTCTATGGGGTGCCCCCTCCCCACGTATATAAAGAAGGGAGGGAGGAGGAGGCCGACCTAGGAGGGGTGCGCCAAGGGGGAGGATTCCTACTCCTAGTAGGAGTAGGTTTCCTCCTTTCCTAGTCCAACTAGAAGAAGGGGCGAAGGAGGAGGAGAGGGAGAGAGGGAGAGGGAAATAGGGGGCGCCGCCCCCTCCTCAAGGGGGGCAGACCTAGAGGCCCCTCCTCTCTCTCTCTCTCTCTCTCTCTCACACACACACACACACACAAGGCCCATGTTGGCCCATTAATTCCCCTGGGGGTTCCGATAACCCCCCAACACTCCGATATTTATCCGGTGACCCCCGAAACTCATCCGTTGTCCGAATAACATTGTCCAATATATCATTCTTTATGTCTCGACCATTTTGAGAATCCTCATCATGTCCGTGATCTTATCCGGGACTCCAAACAACCTTCGGTACATCAAATCACATAAACTCATAATACCAATCGTCATCGAACGTTAAGCGTGCGGACCCTACGGGTTCGACAACTATGTAGACATGACCGAGACACATCTCCGGTCAATAACCAATAGCGGAACCTTGATGCTCATATTGGCTCCTACATATTCTACGAAGATCTTTATTGCACAAACCGCATAACAACATACGTTGTCCCCTTTGTCATCGGTATGTTACTTGCCCGATATTCGATCGTCGGTATCATCATACCTAGTTCAATCTCGTTACCAGCAAGTCTCTTTACTCATTCTGTAATATATCATCCCGTGACTAACTTATTAGTCTTTTGCTTGCAAGGCTTATTATGTTGTGTATTACCGAGAGGGCCCAGAGATACCTCTTCGGCACTCGGAGTGAAAAATCCTAATCTTGATCTATGCTAACACCACAAACACTTTCAGAAACACCTGTAGAGCATCTTTATAATCACCCAGTTACATTGTGACGTTTGATAGCACACAAGGTGTTCCTCCAGTATTCGGGAGTTGCATAATCTCATAGTCAGAGGAACATGTATAACTCATGAAGAAAGCAATAGCAAGAAAACTAAACGATCATTCTGCTAAGCTAACGGATGGGTCTTGTCCATCACATCATTCTCCTAATGACATGATCCCGTTGATCAAATGACAACACATGTCTATGGTTAGGAAACTCAACCATCTTTGTTTAATGAGCTAGTCAAGTAGAGGCATACCAGGGACACTCTGTTTTGTCTATATATTCGCACATGTATTAAGTTTCCGGTTAATACAATTCCAGCATGAATAAAAGACATTTATCATGATATATAAGAAAATATAAATAACAACTTTATTATTTCCTCTAGGACATATTTGCTTCAGCTAGCAGCCTAGCACTACCATTGATTGCATTTTTTTTTCTAAATGAGCAAAGAGCATCTTCATCAGTACTTTGCAAATCCGGCCCCTAAAACGCCCGTGGACGTGACCTAGCGCGTCCGCGGACAGTGGCCGGTCACGTCTCAAATTAGCCACTTTTCATCTGCCTCTTTCATATTTCATCCTCTAAATCCATACAAAGTATGAAAAAGAAATCCTACGTACTATCCTACCTACTCTTCATCGTCGGAGATGTCAACGACGACGGCGCCGAGCGCCGACTGGACGGGCGGGTAGGAGGGCTCCGGCTCATCTTCCTCCTGCTCGACCTCCTCCATATAGGCGAGCATCTCCGCCTCCTCCGCAGCCTGCTGCGTCTCCATCTCCTGCCGGCGACGGCGTCTAGCCTCCGCAGCTGACTCGGTCCGAAGAAAATCGAGGATCGTCTGCTGCTCCGCTTGCAGATCCGCGTCGCCAGCATTTCCCACATCCTCCTCCTCCTCCTCAACCTCCTCCTGCTCGTCCTCCTCCACCTTCTCCTCCTCCAAATCCACTACATCCGAAGGTAGCCCCACGGCGATCCAGGCTTCGCGCCTAGTCCGGATCTGCTCAAGGAGCTCGAGCTGGCGCTCCATCGCCAGAAATCGCTCGCTCCTCACCTAGCGGCGTGGGGGCATGGCTACTAGGCGGACGGATGGAGTGAAATATGGCGGCTGCGGTAGACAGAAGGAGGAAAATGTGGATGGATGGTATGGTTTTGGTGCCGTCGTTCGGCTTAAATAGCCGGGCTAGGCACTACGCAGTGCCCTGGAGCCGCACCATGCGGCGCCATCAGTCCGACGGAGGAGATGAGCTTCGAACTGCCGAGTTTCAGGGCATTTCTGGCTAGGACCCCTCCGTTAATCCGACGTGACGGGAGCGCTTGGGCGCCCCAATATCGCCCCATATTTGGGCTGGATATGAGGGATGCTGGTCAGCCCGGGCGTTTGAGGCGTCCGTCTAGGTCAAAAAATTGTGACCGGTCGGTGGTCGGGTGGCCCGCCCGGGCGTTTGAGGCGTCCGTCTAGGTCAAAAAATTGTGACCGGTCGGTGGTTGGGTGGCCCGCCCGGGCGTTTGAGGAGGGTTTGAGGCGGCGGCTATAGATGCTCTAAGGGCGACTCCAACATATCGATGCAAAGGACGTGAATTTTGTCCTTTTTTTTCTTTGGTTCAAAGTTTTCGGCTTTGTTTGCCCGTTCGCATTTTGATTGATAGTGCGTCCAACGCGCTGACGCATTTCGTCCGCGCGGCCGGTATCCTGTCAGCTTTTACTCTTTTTGAGTACATATCAAAGAAATTGCCCAAAGTTGACATAATTCAAGCAAATATAAATATATTATAGTTTCACAACCAAATAAAATATGATGGTTTACAAATGAAATAAAATTTAAATTATCTTAAATACATTTGAAAGATAAAATTTAAATCTCATAGTAGCCATGCCGGAGTGTTTCAAATTCTTCTTGCTTAAAAAAGTAATGGTTTTAAATATCTTCACGGTTTTTTGAAAATGCTCAAAATTCCCAAAAAATATTTCAACTTTTTTCAAAATCAATCATAAAATTTAAAAAATTCTGTTTAGAAAAACATGGGTTAATATGTTCATTTTCAAAACATGTTCAATTCTAATAAAATCTCAAAATCTCAAAATTGTTTAATCATTTTAAAATAAATAAATATTTGTGTTTTTTTAAATAAGTATAAAACCGATTACTAGACTATTCCATGCATCACTATTCTTCCATCATATGAAGAATGTTTTTTTTTGTTTTGATCATATGAAGAATGTTAGGGTGGCTTCTTTACGTCCACACTTCATACTTCAAAAAATGATAACAGTATATTTTTATTAATAATGTTTATCAGAACTGTATGTAGGGAATCACACTTACTATAACACGGAGCAGGTTTTGCAATATTTGTTTCCTCGTTGCAACGCACGAGCATTTATACTAGTAATGCATCATGTTTGTATTACTACAACTGGACTTAACATTACCATCTATTGCGGTGCGGAATGAAAGATAAGCTGATGATAGTAATGCATCATGATGTGTTACTATAACTGGACCCAATATTACCATTGATTTTAGGAAAACACTTAAAATCAGGCGGATGATTTTCTCGCCGTTTAAGTCCCTTCCCTCTCTCGCCACGTGTCCCTGCGGGACCGATGAAGCCTTATCTTCTCGGTCGTTCCGATCTCATCGTCTCTCTTGAGCTAATCCCCTCTGCACCAGCGCGCTCTCTCTCCCCCACCCATTTTCTCTCTCTCTCTCTCTCTCTCCCCAGCGCCCTCTCCTCCCTGGACTGATGCCCGGCCGGCCACCACTCCTCGCATGCGCTAATTGCCGCAGGAAAATCTGTGGCGACCTGTTTTTGCAAAGGAAGAGACGCCACCGATGCTTTTCTCGGGGAGCCGCCGCATTTTTCTTCTTCAAATCAGCGCGACCTCGGTGCTGTTGCAGGAGGAGGCAACCGGCGCCAAGCCGCCCGGTCGTTGCGGCGACGCTTGCTACAGAGCAACACCGGAAAGGGAGGTACTGTTGGAGATATGCCCTAGAGGCAATAATAAAAGCATTATTATTATATCTCCTTGTTCATGATAATTGTCTGTTATTCATGCTTGAATTGTATTGTACAGAAACAGCGATACATGTGTGAATACACAGACCAGAATGAGTCCCTGGTAGGCCTCTAGTTACCAGCTCGTTGATCAACAGATGGTCACGGTTTCCTGACCATGGACATGAGATGTCGGTGATAACGGGATCACATCATTAGGAGAATGATGTGATGGACAAGACCCAAACTTGAGCATAACACGAGATCGTATAGTTCGTAATGCATAAGCTTTTTGGTGTCAAGTATTTATTCCTTAGACCATGAGGTTGTACAACTCCCGGATACCGTAGGAGTACTTTGGGTGTGCCAACCGTCACAACGTAACTGGGTGGCTATAAAGGTACACATCAGGTATCTCCGAAAGTGTCTGTTGAGTTGGTACGAACCGAGACTGGGATGTTGTCACTTCGTATGACGGAGAGGTACCTCTGGGCCCACTCGGTAATACATCATCATAATGAGCTCAATGTGACTAAGTGGTTAGTCACGGGATGATGGATTACGGATCGAGTAAAGAGACTTGCCATAACGATATTGAACAAGGTATTGGGAATACCGACGATCGAATCTCGGGCAAGTACCGTACCGATGGACAAAGGGAATAACATACGGGATTGAGTGAATCCTTGACACGGTGGTTCATCCGATGAAGATCATCGAGGAACACGTAGGAACCAACATGGGTATCCAGATCCCGCTGTTGGTTATTGACCGGAGAGTGGTCTCGGTCATGTCTACGTGTCTCCCGAACCCGTAGGGTCTACACACTTAAGGTTCGGTAACGCTAGGGTCGTAGAGATAAATGCACATGGAAACCCGAAAGTTGTTCGGAGTCCCGGATGAGATCCCGGACGTCACGAGGAGTTCCGGAATGGTCCGGAGGTAAAGATTGATATATGGGAAGTCCAGTTTCGGTCAACGGGTGATCTCCGGGGGTCACCGGGAGCGTCCCGGGACCACCGGAGGGGCCCCGGGGGTCCACCGGGTGGGGCCACCCATCCCGGTGGGGCCCCTAGGCCGCGAGGGGAAGTGTGCAGCCCTCTGGGCTGGCGCACCACAAGGTGGCCCACCTCCCCATGCGCCTAGGGTTAAAACCCTAAGGGGAGGGGGGCCACCACTTGCCTTGGGGGAGGAGGACTCCTCCCTGGCCGCCGCCCCCCTTGCAGATTGGATCTGCAGGGGGCGGGCGCCCCCCCTGGCCCCCTATATATATGTGGGGAGGGAGAGGGCAGCCGCACCTCAGCCCTGGTGCCTCTCCCCCTCCCGTCACACCTCCCAACTCCCACGCAGGGCGCCCGGCGAAGCCCTGCTGCGATCTCCACTGCATCCGTCATCACGTCGTCGTGCTGCCGGATCTCTGACGACTTCTCCTCCCCCCTTGCTGGATCAAGAAGGAGGTGACGTTGCTGCACCGTACGTGTGTTGAACGCGGAGGTGCCGTCCGTTCGGCGCTAGATCATCGGTGACGAAGAACGTGAAGAGTACGACTACTTCATCCTTGCTTCGTTGAAAGCTTCCGCACGCAATCTTCATAACGGTATGTAGATGCACTCTTTCTTGCTCGTTGCTAGATGTATCCATAGTTGGATCTTGGTGAAGAGGTAGAAAATTTTGAATTATGCTACGTTCCCCAACAGTGGCATCTGAGCCTAGGTTTTATGCATAGCATCTTGCACGAGTAGAACACAGAGCAGTTGTGGGCGTATGATCTTGTTCAACTTTCTTACCGTTACTAGTCAATCTTGATTCCGCGGTATTGTGGGATGAAGCGGCCCGGACCGACCTTACACGTACGCTTACGTGAGACTGGTTCCACCGACAGACATGCACTAGATGCATAAGGTGGCAGGCGGGTGTCTGTCTCTCCTGCTTTAGTCGGATCGGATTCGATGAAAAGGGTCCTTATGAAGGGTAAATAGAAGTTGACAAATCACGTTGTGGTTTTGGCGTAGGTAAGAAACGTTCTTGCTAGAAATCCTATAGAAGCCACGTAAAACTTGCAACAACAATTAGAGGACGTCTAACTTGTTTTTGCAGCATGTGTTTTGTGACGTGGTATGGCCAAGAACGAAGATGTGATGAATGATATATGTGATGTATGAGATTGATCATGTTTTTGTAATAGGGAATCACGACTTGCATGTCGATGAACTTGACAACCGGCAGGAGCCATAGGAGTTGTCTTAATTATTGTATGACCTGCGTGTCACTGAATAACGCCATGTAATTACTTTACTTCGTTGCTAAACGTTAGCTATAGTAGTAGAAGTAATAGTTGGCGTGACGACTTCTTCAAGACACGATGATGGAGTTCATGATGATGAAGATCATGGTGTCGAGCCAGTGACAAGATGATCATGGTGCCCCGAAGATGGAGATCCAAGGAGCAAGATGATATTGGCCATATCATGTCACTTTAATTGATTGCATGTGATGTTTATCATGTTTTTGCATCTTGTTTACTTAGAACGACGGTAGTAAATAAGATGATCTCTCACTAAAATTTCAAGTATTGTGTTTCCCCTAACTGTGCACCGTTGCTAAAGCTCGTTGCTCCGAAGCACCACGTGATGATCGGGTGTGATAGGTTCTAACGTTCACATACAACGGGTGTAAGACAGATTTACACACGCGATACACTTAGGGTTCACTTGACGAGCCTAGCATGTACAGACATGGCCTCGGAACACGGAAGACCGAAAGGTCGAACATGAGTCGTATAGAAGATACGATCAACATGAAGATGTTCACCGTTTTTGACTAGTCCGTCTCACGTGATGATCGGACACGGACTACTCGATTCGGATCGTGTATCACTTAGATGACTAGAGAGATGTCATTCTGAGTGGGAGTTCATTATAATTTGATTAAGATGAACTTAATTATCATGAACTTAGTCTAAATTCTTTACAATATCTCTTGTAGATCAAATGGCCCACGCTCAGGTTTCCCTCAACTTCAACGCGTTCCTAGAGAAAACCAAGTTGAAAGACGATGGTAGCAACTATACGGATTGGGTCCGTAACCTGAGGATTATCCTCATAGCTGCCAAGAGATCATATGTCCTAGAAGCACCGCTAGGTGATGCACCTGCTCCCGATGCGGACCAAGACGTTTTGAACGTCTGGCAGTCGCGTAGTGATGATTACTCCCTGGTTCAGTGCGGCGTGCTTTACAGTTTAGAATCGGGGCTCCAAAAGCGTTTTGAGCACCATGGAGCATATGAGATGTTCGAAGAGCTGAAAATGGTTTTCCAAGCTCATGCCCGAGTCGAGAGATATGATGTCTCCGACGCATTCTACAGCTGTAAGATGGAGGAGAACAGTTCTGTCAGTAAGCACATCCTCAAGATTTCAGGATTGCACAACCGCTTGTCTCAGCTGGGAATGAATCTCCCAGATGAAGCTGTCGTTGACAGAATCCTCCAGTCGCTCCCAGCAAGCTTCAAGAGCTTCGTGCTGAATTTCAATATGCAGGGGATGGAGAAGTCCATTCCCGAGGTGTATTCAATGCTGAAATCAGCGGAGGTAGACATCAAGAAAGAACATCAAGTGTTGATGGTCAATAAAACCACTAAGTTCAAGAAAGGCAAGGGTAAGAAGAACTTCAAGAAGGACGGCAAGGGAGTTGCCGCGCCTGGCAAGCCTGTTGCCGGGAAGAAGCAAAAGTATGGACCCAAGCCTGAGACAGAGTGCTTTTATTGCAAGGGAACGGGTCACTGGAAGCGGAACTGCCCCAAATATTTAGCACACAAGAAGGCCGGCAACGTCAAAGGTATATATGATATACATGTTATTGATGTGTACCTTACCAGCACTCGTAGTAGCTCCTGGGTATTCGATACCGGTGCAGTTGCTCACATTTGTAACTCAAAACAGGAGATGCGGAATAAACGGAGACTGGCGAAGGATGAGGTGACGATGCGCGTCGGGAATGGTTCCAAGGTCGATGTGATCGCCGTCGGCACGCTGCCTCTACATCTACCCTCGGGATTAGTATTAAACCTCAATAATTGTTATTTAGTACCAGCTTTGAGCATGAACATTGTTTCTGGATCTCGTCTTATGCGAGATGGATATTCTTTCAAATCGGAGAACAATGGTTGTTCTATTTATTTGAGAGATATGTTTTATGGTCATGCCCCGCTGGTCAATGGTTTATTTTTGATGAATCTCGAACGTAGTGATACACATATTCATAGTGTAGATGCCAAAAGATGTAAAGTTGATAATGATAGTCCCACATACTTGTGGCATTGCTGCCTTGGTCATATTGGTGTCAAACGTATGAAGAAGCTCCATTCGGATGGACTTCTAGAGTCTCTTGATTATGAATCATTTGACACGTGCGAACCATGCCTCTTGGGCAAGATGACCAAGACTCCGTTCTCCGGAACAATGGAGCGAGCAACCAACTTGTTGGAAATCATACATACCGATGTATGCGGTCCAATGAGTGTTGAGGCTCGCGGAGGCTACCGTTATGTTCTCACCCTCACAGATGACTTGAGTTGATATGGGTATATCTATTTGATGAAACACAAGTCTGAGACCTTTGAAAAGTTCAAGGAATTTCAGAATGAGGTTGAGAATCAACGTGACAGAAAAATAAAATTCTTGCGATCGGATCGTGGGGGTGAATATTTAAGTCATGAATTTGGCACACACCTTAGAAGCTGTGGAATTTTTTCACAATTGACACCGCCCGGAACACCTCAACGTAACGGTGTGTCCGAACGTCGAAATCGTACTCTGTTGGACATGGTGCGATCTATGATGTCCCTTACCGATTTACCGCTATCTTTTTGGGGTTATGCTTTAGAGACTGCCGCATTCACTTTAAATAGGGCTCCGTCGAAATCCGTTGAGACGACTCCGTATGAACTTTGGTTTGGCAAGAAACCGAAGCTGTCGTTTCTGAAAGTTTGGGGTTGCGATGCTTATGTCAAGAAACTTCAACCTGAAAAGCTCGAACCCAAATCGGAAAAATGCGTCTTCATAGGATACCCAAAAGAATCTATTGGGTACACCTTCTACCACAGATCTGAAGGCAAAGTCTTTGTTGCCAAGAATGGATACTTTCTAGAGAAAGAGTTTCTCTCGAAAGAAGTGAGTGGGAGGAAAGTAGAACTTGATGAGGTGACAGTCACCACTCCTGTACCGGAAAGTAGCGCAGCACAGGAAACTGTTCCTGAGGTGCCTGCACCGACAAGGGAGGAAGTTAATGATAATAATCATGAAGAAACAGATCAAGTTACTACTGAACTTCGAAGGTCCACAAGGGCACGTTCCGCACCAGAGTGGTACGGCAACCCTGTAATGGAAATCATGCTGTTAGACAACGGTGAACCTTCGAACTATGAAGAAGCGATGGCGGGCCCAGATTCCAATAAATGGCTTGGAGCCATGAAATCCGAGATAGAATCCATGTATGAAAACAAAGTATGGACTTTGGTGGACTTGCCTGATGATAGGCACGCCATAGAAAATAAATGGATATTTAAGAAGAAGACAGACGCGGATGGTAATGTGACCATCTATAAGGCTCGGCTTGTCGCTAAGGGTTATCGACAAGTTCAAGGGATTGACTACGACGAGACTTTCTCTCCCGTAGCGATGCTGAAGTCAGTCAGAATCATGTTAGCTATTGCCGCATTCTATGATTATGAGATATGGCAAATGGATGTCAAAACAGCATTCCTTAATGGCTTCCTCAAGGAAGAGTTGTATATGATGCAACCAGAAGGTTTTGTCGATCCAGAGAACGCTAACAAGGTATGCAAGCTCCAGCGCTCGATTTACGGGCTGGTGCAAGCATCTCGGAGTTGGAATATTCGCTTTGATGAGGTGATCAAAGCGTTTGGATTTATACAGACTTATGGAGAAGCCTGTATTTACAAGAAAGTGAGTGGGAGCTCTGTAGCATTTCTCATATTATATGTGGATGACATATTGCTGATGGGAAATGATATAGAATTCTTGGAAAATGTAAAGGCCTACTTGAATAAAAGTTTTTCAATGAAGGACCTTGGAGAAGCTGCTTACATATTAGGCATCAAAATCTATAGAGATAGATCGAGACGCCTCATTGGTCTTTCACAAAGTACATACCTTGACAAAATATTGAAGAAGTTCAATATGGATCAGTCAAAGAAAGGATTCTTGCCTGTTTTGCAAGGTATGAGATTGAGTAAGACTCAGTCACCGACCACGGCAGAAGATAGAGAAAAGATGAGTGTCATTCCCTATGCCTCGGCAATAGGTTCTATCATGTATGCCATGCTGTGTACCATACCTGATGTGAACCTTGCCATAAGTTTGGTAGGGAGGTACCAAAGTGATCCCGGTACGGAACACTGGACAGCGGTCAAGAACATCCTGAAGTACCTGAAAAGGACTAAGGATATGTTTCTCGTTTATGGAGGTGACGAAGAGCTCGTCGTAAAGGGTTACGTCGATGCTAGCTTCGACACAGATCTGGATGACTCTAAGTCACAAACCGGATACGTGTATATTTTGAATGGAGGGGCAGTCAGCTGGTGCAGTTGCAAGCAAAGCGTGGTGGCAGCATCTACATGTGAAGCGGAGTACATAGCTGCTTCTGAAGCAGCGCAGGAAGGAGTCTGGATGAAGGAGTTCATCACCGACCTAGGAGTCATTCCAAGCGCGTCTAGCCCGATGACTCTCTTCTGTGACAACACTGGTGCTATTGCTATTACCAAGGAGCCCAGGTTTCACAAGAAGACCAAGCACATCAAGCGCCGTTTCAACTCCATCCGGAATTATGTTCAGGATGGAGACATAGATATTTGTAAAGTGCATACGGATCTGAATGTCGCAGACCCGTTGACTAAACCTCTTTCACGAGCAAAACATGATCAACACCAGAACTCTATGGGTGTTCAATTCATCACAATGTAACTAGATTATTGACTCTAGTGCAAGTGGGAGACTGTTGGAGATATGCCCTAGAGGCAATAATAAAAGCATTATTATTATATCTCCTTGTTCATGATAATTGTCTGTTATTCATGCTTGAATTGTATTGTACGGAAACAGCGATACATGTGTGAATACACAGACCACAATGAGTCCCTGGTAGGCCTCTAGTTACCAGCTCGTTGATCAACAGATGGTCACGGTTTCCTGACCATGGACATGAGATGTCGGTGATAACGGGATCACATCATTAGGAGAATGATGTGATGGACAAGACCCAAACTTGAGCATAACACGAGATCGTATAGTTCGTAATGCATAAGCTTTTCGGTGTCAAGTATTTATTCCTTAGACCATGAGGTTGTACAACTCCGGATACCGTAGGAGTACTTTGGGTGTGCCAACCGTCACAACGTAACTGGGTGGCTATAAAGGTACACATCGGGTATCTCCGAAAGTGTCTGTTGAGTTGGTACGAACCGAGACTGGGATGTTGTCACTCCGTATGACGGAGAGGTACCTCTGGGCCCACTCGGTAATACATCATCATAATGAGCTCAATGTGACTAAGTGGTTAGTCACGGGATGATGGATTACGGATCGAGTAAAGAGACTTGCCATAACGATATTGAACAAGGTATTGGGAATACCGACGATCGAATCTCGGGCAAGTACCGTACCGATGGACAAAGGGAATAACATACGGGATTGAGTGAATCCTTGACACGGTGGTTCATCCGATGAAGATCATCGAGGAACACGTAGGAACCAACATGGGTATCCAGATCCCGCTGTTGGTTATTGACCGGAGAGTGGTCTCGGTCATGTCTACGTGTCTCCCGAACCCGTAGGGTCTACACACTTAAGGTTCGGTAACGCTAGGGTCGTAGAGATAAATGCACATGGAAACCCGAAAGTTGTTCGGAGTCCCGGATGAGATCCCGGACGTCACGAGGAGTTCCGGAATGGTCCGGAGGTAAAGATTGATATATGGGAAGTCCAGTTTCGGCCAACGGGTGATCTCCGGGGGTCACCGGGAGCGTCCCGGGACCACCGGAGGGGCCCCGGGGGTCCACCGGGTGGGGCCACCCATCCCGGTGGGGCCCCTAGGCCGCGAGGGGAAGTGTGCAGCCCTCTGGGCTGGCGCACCACAAGGTGGCCCACCTCCCCATGCGCCTAGGGTTAAAACCCTAAGGGGAGGGGGGCCACCACTTGCCTTGGGGGAGGAGGACTCCTCCCTGGCCGCCGCCCCCCCTGGCCCCCTATATATATGTGGGGAGGGAGAGGGCAGCCGCACCTCAGCCCTGGCGCCTCTCCCCCTCCCGTCACACCTCCCAACTCCCACGCAGGGCGCCCGGCGAAGCCCTGCTGCGATCTCCACTGCATCCGTCATCACGCCGTCGTGCTGCCGGATCTCTGACGACTTCTCCTCCCCCCTTGCTGGATCAAGAAGGAGGTGACGTTGCTGCACCGTACGTGTGTTGAACGCGAAGGTGCCGTCCGTTCGGCGCTAGATCATCGGTGACGAAGAACGTGAAGAGTACGACTACTTCATCCTTGCTTCGTTGAAAGCTTCCGCACGCAATCTTCATAACGGTATGTAGATGCACTCTTTCTTGCTCGTTGCTAGATGTATCCATAGTTGGATCTTGGTGAAGACGTAGAAAATTTTGAATTATGCTACGTTCCCCAACAGGTACGCCCTTCGCCGGAAGGTTCAGTGTTGCGAAGTGTCGACGATGAGATCTCGACGCTGACGTCACTGCTACATCCCGCACTTCATCCCGGCACTGGAGTTGCAATGGAGCTTCGCCGGAGGCGGCGGCGCTACGTTGGAGCTCCACCGCGGCTGCAATGAAGCTCGGCCGGAGTTGCAATGGAGCTCTGTCAGAGCCGTCGGAGCTTTGCCATGGCTGCAATGAAGCTCGGCTCGAGTTGCAATGGAGCTTTGCCAGAGCGTCGGTGCTGCGTTGGAGCTCCGCCGAGGCTGCAATAAAGCTCAACCGGAGTTGCAATGGAACTTCGTCAGAGCGTTGATGCCGCGTTGGAACTCATCAGACGCCATTGGTGCTTCATTGAAGCTTCGCACGAGGCTGCAATGGCGTTGGGTTGAAGTTGGCGCGCTCGCTGCTGCCTGTTGTGATCCAACGACAGCCAGCACTCTGATCCAACGGCTGAACAGGCGGATGATTTCTGTAGCAGCCGCCTTGATTTTATTAAGGAGTGGAGGGACACGCACGAAGACTCGGGGCTGGTTCGGTTAATTAAAGTAAGGGCGCGCTCGTACGATGGTCAGCGTGTAGAATAAACATTGTGTAGAATAAACATTGTGCGCTCTGGCTCATATAATAATTTTTTTTTAGGGTAAGCTCATATAATAAATAAATAGGCCGTGTCGTGTCGACCCGCGTGCCCAGCCTCCGGGCCTCGGCCCGGCCCTGGCATACCGCGTGTCGTGCCGTCCCAGGCATGCTACCGGGCCGGCCCAGCTCTCTCGGCCCGTTCGGCCAGCTTCGCAGGCTGGCTAGGCTCGAAGCCCAGTACATTGTTCACATAACCCTAACGCACACGCGAGAGCTCCCAGTTCCAGGGTAGGGGCTCAGCTCCGCCGCCGGCACCATCTCCGGCGCTCAACCAGTAGTGCGATCCTATCCAAATCTTACCACGAACCCACGGCGATTCCGACCATGTCGCCCTTCGGGAAGGCCGTCCTCCTCTGCTTGGCCCTGTTCACCGCATGGCACCTCTGCTCGACCATGTTCGCCGACGCGCCCCCTGGTCCCGGTGGCGGCCACTCTGCGGAGGAGAAAGCTGCAGTCAGCGACGCGGCCGGGAAAGCGTCGGGCCTGAGTCTCGCCAGGGAGGCCGGCGTCCGGGCGGCGGACGGAGCGGGGACCAACTTCGTCGTCTCGCCGCTGTCGATCCACGCGGGGCTCGCGATGGTGACCGCCGGCGCGCGGGGCGAGACGCGCAGTGAGCTCCTGGGGCTCCTCGGATCAGCGTCGCTCGAGGAGCTGCACCGCGCGCCGGCGATCAAGCTTGTGGGCAGGCTCAACGGCCTGACGCAGACGTCCTTCGCCTGTGGCGTGTGGGTCGACCGGAGGCTGGCGCTCAGGCCGGAGTTCACGGCCACCGGCGCGTCGCGGTACGCCGCCACGGCGGAATCCGTGGACTTCGTGTTGGCGGCCGAGCAGGCAAGGCGGCGCGTGAACGGCTTAGTGGCGGACGCGACGAACCAGCGCATCCGTGACATCCTCCCTCCCGGCTCCGTCAACTCGTCCACGGCCGTCGTCCTCGCCAACGCGCTCTACTTCAAAGGAGCGTGGCGTCGACCGTTCGACGTCTTCACCGCGCCGTTCCACATCCTCGGCGGCACCACTGTGCGCGTGCCGTCCATGACGACAGGCCGGTCACAGTACATCGCGCTCTTCCCGGGCTTCAGGGCCCTCAAGCTGCCTTACAGGAACGACGGCGACCATGTGCAGCGGCAAGCTGCTGCATTTTACATGCTTATCCTTCTCCCGGACAGCGGCACTCTCAGCATCACGGATCTCTACGACAAGGCGGTGTCGATGCCAGAGTTCATAAGGAAGCACACGCCGGAAGAGGAAGTTCCAGTGGGGCAGTTCATGGTGCCCAAGTTCAAGTTCACGTCTGAATTTGAGGCGTTGTCAGACATGAAGAAGCTTGGTGTCACCAGGGCTTTCTCAGGCGGCGACTTCTCAGGCATGGTGAGCGGTGGAGATGGGCGGCTCTCCATCGGCGCGGTCTACCATAAGGCCACCATCGAGGTGGACGAGCAAGGCACCGTGGCCGCTGCTGCCACGGCCATAGTCATGATGTATGGTAGTGCGCGTCCAAGCAAACCACCGCGTCTGGTCGATTTTGTGGCAGATCGTCCGTTCTTATTTGCCGTGGTCGAGGAGAAGACGAGCACAACATTGTTCCTTGGTCATGTGGTCAATCCTCTTGCTAACTGAGTAAAATGTGAAATCCTTTGGCTGTTGAATAGTAAATATTTGAACATTGGTCATCCTTAGAAGATTTGATCACTCCTGTCCTGGTAACAGAAATGTCCTAATTCGAGGTGGCAGGAGTGAGTGGGTTGGCAAGTGCATAGCTTTAGGAAGAAATTTGATGTTGATCTGGTATGAGGAGGTGTGTGTGTTTTGGTTGTAAGAACAAGACTACTTGGTTTCGTTAATGAAGTCGGGGGAAAGATCCCTTTCATTCAAAATAAAAGTAAGATTATTGCTTGCTTTGCTTAAGAGCTTGAAACAAGATCAACTGGGACGACTTTGCAAACTGGCAACTGAAAAAAGAGGCTTTGTATTCAGTTTGTCTCTTGGTAGTAAAATTTCTTGTCCCATTTATGTTTGATCTACTTGGTTTCGTTAATGAAATCGGGGGAAAGATCCCTTTCATTCAAAAAAAAAAAAAAGGAATGAGTGCTGATCTCCATTAAAAAAAAAGTAAGATTATTGCTTGCTTTGTCTAAGAGCTTGAAACAAGATCAACTGGGACATAAGTAAGACTTTGCAAACTGGCAACTGAAAAAAGAGGCTTTGTATTGAGTCTGTCTCTTGGTAGTAGCCAGAAAAAAAAAATTGACAGCAAAATTTCTTGTCCCATTTAAATTCAGTAGGGTTTAGCTACATGATTCCTGTCCCATTTAAATTCAGGAGGGTCTAGTTACATGATTCTCAGACAGGATTTGACAAGGCAGCTAGGCGGGGACAAATCTCTGAGATCTTCACTCAACAGTACCATTGTAGATCAATGAGGATCCGACATGAACACAGAACTGTCAAATTCAGGAGGGTCTAGTTATAAGTTGCATCTTTAAACTAGTTCAAAATCTGCACAGCTGAACCTTTCTCTGATGGGGCTGGGCCTTAGCTCATTCTCTTGCCCAGCTACATGGGCCACTAACCTCTTTCCTTCCAAGCTACGCTTGAGGAGGCGCTGCCGCATGTGCTTGCAATACTCAATTAGTCCCACCTCGCCAGTTCACAGGAATTAGAAGCAGCTTATAAGGCGAGGCGCTCCTCCTTGTCGCACGACCTTACTTGAACAGGATCTGTTCTATAGGCTCGTACCGCTGCATCCTTTACCTATAAGGAGGCAAGCACTTCAGTCTGGTTGATGTATTCGGACCTCTGGGCCAGAGCGTGATTAACGGCCTGGATTTACCTGATGGGTGCAATCCCTCGGCTGTAGAGGATCGTTCTTGCCTGGCTTCTGCCTGTGCAGGGTGGCTCAGAGGTTGTCTGACAGACTACAAACAACTTTTTTGCCTTGCTCCTTTTGCCAATATGAACTACACATCATCTGCTATTTAGATTCAGACTGTAAACAACATTTTTTACTTGCTCTTTTTGGCAATATGATCCAGTACATCTTCTGCAAACTAGATTCAGTCAATGGAATCCACGAAATGGATGATATTGGACAAATAAAGTATGTACATAGAATTCCATATAGGTTTTACATGAGGCTGGCAATTCAGAAAGAGAGCTCTATGGAAAGCTAAGTTCAGCTCATCTTTCGACAGTTTCCAACATTTTTAAAGTAATTCTTTGATGATGTGGTCGCTCGTGTCCTGTTAGCCCAAACGATCTCCATAAACAGAGATTATCGATTGCTTGCTTAAGAGTTTCAAACATTATCCAAAAGAGCATGTCCTGGATTAACGCCATGGCGCAATTAGGAGGAATTTGCAAACTGCTAACTGAATCAGAGGTGAAGCCTTGTTTCGGCTGTATTCAGCCAATCACTTAGCAGTGGCCGGTAAAAAAATGATGATTCCTTCGACAGCAAGATATCCTTTTTCATTTAGAAGGAGGAGGGTTTCATGACCGCCGTGCGAGGTAGAAGAGTATCCGGGTGAACGAAATTCAGTTTATATGTCCAGAGATCTTGCTCTGTTATTATTACAGAGTTAATATATGAAAAGATCAGCACAAAATTAGCCAAGGTGGAGATCATTGAACTTGGAGCAAGCAATTGGAGATAAAATATCTGAGGTCTTCACTCTTCTGTGCTATCTTTGTAGATAAAGGAGGATCCCATAGCACAAAGGAGAACAACTCTGGCCACTGCTGGGAAATAATAGGCCACCTCTAGTGACTCAAACAATTAAGCAATCAGTAATCAGCTCTGTCACACAGCAGCATCAGTATTTATGCAGAGTCCAGGTATATTTTGAAAGCATGACAATTTTAAACTTACTTTATTTCAAATATGGAATATCACCTCTGATTGAAAAAAAATAGTCTAGGAATATTTTGTCACACATCAACACATCACCCACCAAAAGAAGGCATGGTAATATGACAGTATCTCCATTAAAAGCTATAAAATCAGAAAAGGTTGATAAAAGAGGAGATAATCAAGTATCAATATGCATTCATAGAGATGCCAAAGAACATCTGTCTACATGATATACTAGTACAAGAATGCATGCGGTAAATATTTACCTATCCTGCCACTTCCTGCAGACATAAAAAAAAAAACTATTCCTTCCCTTTTTTCCTTCCCATTTCAGTTTTAAACCTACAAAAAACAGTACCATATCTTTGTTGTGAATTCTGGCTCTCAGAATCACCCCCACCGCGCTCCAAATACACAACTGAAAAATTATTTACCATGGCACAGAACACTAACTGTTGCGCCACATCTTCTTCAGTTGGACCTTCGCGTTGCTGCAAATAGTTATCACAATTTTCAGAAAAGGATTCTTGGTCCATGCGCATCCATGCTGCAGAGATCTTGAATGCATCTCCCACGGGCTTCAACATGAAAATCTTGGTCCACTTAGTAACACAAATACTTGTATTTTTCTTGCTTTTTGCGTATTATCAAGATATTTGTCTTGCGTACTGTCAGAGGACTTCTGTAGCAAGTAACTGAAGCAACTTCTTCAGCGGCGACAGGAGCTTGGAGAAGAATGGTCGTTTTCTTGGATCGCTGCACCAAAGATCGTCGAGGTAAGTGGCAGAAAGAAATTGAAAATAAAAATTGAGAAAAGCAGCATATTATTCGAAGAATGATTTGTCATCTTACTTGTCCCAACATAAAGACAGTATGCTAGCACCAGTGGGTCGACCTCTTTGGGAATGTCTAGCCGTTTGCTATGGCACCCAACTACTCCGACGACTTGCATTGGATTCAGCCCGCTCCAAGGAACACGCAACACTGCTAATTAATTCCCATAGGAACGCTCCAAAGCTGTAGACGTCGCACCTGATGCCAGCATTCAATCTTTCTATTTTTAGTTGGAGCATTCAGTCTTCTATCAGCGCAAAACCATGGCATGAATTCATGAACAGAACATGACTTGAGAAAACTAAGGAACCGGAAATACAGTCACGATATGTTATTTAACAAAAGATGCACGCCAGCTGAACAAGGAAAATGTAAGAGGCAATTTCCATTTGTCGAACGGAACCGATGAATCAAGGGAAACGATTCTAGATGAATGGAGTGTCGCATCACACAAGAGCCAAACATAGCAAAACAAATGCAGTATATATTCGTCTTGACTCCGAGTCGGGGTGTGGGTTCCAGAGTCCGTGTCCTAGACAAATCAACGTTTTCCCTACGTGTATTATATATACTTCAACTCGTTGTGTCTCCACCTCCCTGCCTAAACTCGAAAATTGCCTCCCTAGCGATCGAATCTGCGTGCACCGGCGCGGACGCCATGGCAGCTTCCGCCGGAAAGAAAGAGGCCGCCTGGCCTGCCACCATGGCGCGGTATGAGCGGCTGGAGAAGCTGGGCGCGGGCATCAACGGGGAAGTGTTCAAGGCGTGGGACACCCAGGACAAGCTGATCGTCGCCGTTAAGCGGCTCAGCGGGAGCGGCGACGACGGCTTCATTATTTCCGGCCTACCCGAGGTCATGCGGGAGGCCATGTGCCTGGGCTCGTGCCGCGGCATCCCCTCCACCGTGCAGCACCGCGCAACCTGCGTTGCCGCATGTGCCGGCGATTCCTTCATCGTGATGGACTACGTAGGGCGCCTCAACCTACGCGGCTACATGCAGCGCCGGGTCCGTCGTCGTCGGCCCTTCTCCGAGGACGAGGTGCGCCGGATCATGAAGCAGCTAGTGGAGGGGGTGAAGGCCGTGCACGGCGTGGGCGTCATGCACCTCGACATCAAGCCGGAGAACGTGCTCCTCGACGACGGCACCGAGGATAGGAAGCAGAGGCCCAAGAAGGGGGCCGCTGAAGCCGATGTTCGCGGCGAGGTCAAGGACGACCGCATAGTCTACAAGATCGGCGGTTTCGGGATGTCCACGAAAGGGCCGGGCGAGAAGCAGCCGGAGGTGACTATTCTGACGCCGTATAGCGCGCCAGAGCTCCTTTTGCACTCTTGCAAGTACAACAATCGCGTGGACACGTGGGGGCTCGGATGCATAATGGCCGACCTCCTCTCGGGCACCGGCGCCTCCTTGTTCGACGGCGAGTCGGACACAGAGATCATGGCTAAAGTGTCTGGCATCGTCGGCACGGAGGGGATCAAGGAGTGGTCCGGATACTCGGGGTTAGCGGCAGATCAGAAGTCGAAGCTGCTGGGTAAAGGGGGCGTCAGCCGCCTTCGACACAAGTTTCCCAATCGCAAGTTGTCGTCGGCCGGGTTTGAGGTGCTCAGCGGGCTGCTGGAGGGCAACCCGGAGAAGCGGCTTACCGCAGCGGATGCACTCAAGAAGCCTTGGTTCCACAACCGACGATGTGGCTTTGGCGGTTTTTTCAAGTCGTGCATGGTTGGAGTCCTACCCGAGATTTAGAATTAATTTTGGCCACTCCACATGCTTTGTATTTTTCTTTTGTGCTGCACATTCTTTAGCAAAAATGTATTTTTTAGAGATAATTACCACAATGTAATCATTGCTGAAGTATTGTATTTAAGAGATGTTTTATCTAATTGGCCTTGGAAATATACATGCATATATTGTCTTAGCGTTCGTCTTCATCAACTGTGTCATCATACGCCAACAGTCAATCCTAGCACTCCGCCTCCTTGTGCTTCGTCCGCGGCGCCAGGAGGTCCGTCTGGCTTCGATACGGCGGTTGGTTCCCCTCGCTTTGGGGCGCCGCTTGCAGCGGGCAACTATGGGCCACCGAACTTGCAACCTTTGATCCATAGGTGGGTGCATGTGGTCTTCGATGCTCTATGAAGGCCCGATTTAGTGGAAAGGGGAATCAAATCGCACGAAAGGGGTTGGTAGCAGGGTAGAAGAGAAAGAAGAGCAGGAAACGAATAACGGAAGCAATCGAGAACCAGGAATAGAAACAATTACTTCATCAATGTCTCTCCCAGTTGGTTAATTGCATCCTCTTTAAATATAAAACACACACACACACACACACAACCAGACATAGCTCACCCACACTAGGCTATGTCTTACATCACGGGCCCACGACCCCTTGTCATGCACCAACATCTTTAGTCAACTACACCGATAGGTGCAGGTGTGACATTCTCATCCCTTTAGTTACCGCACCTCATCAGATGGCCATAGTTGGAAAATGGTGACGTTATACATTGTAGTCCTTCCAAGTAGCGGCGCCAACCGGTAGCAAGGACCATTGCATTTTGAGCTGGACCACTGGTCCTTGGCTGCATTTCATCATCTGGGGCTCAAGAATGGACTCCACTATGAGCTTGCGAAGAATCAGTGTGAGAATGGCTTCAATTGTGAGACATAGAAGACGGGGTGGATGCGTCTATCGTCCGACAACTCAAGCTTGTAAGCGAAGTGGGCAATGCGCTGATGCACCTTGAAAGGCCCAAAGAAATTGTATGCCAGCTTCACGCACGGGCGGCTCGCGATGGAATCTTGGGCGTAATGTTACAACCACGATGAACTACCACTCCATGTGGTGACAATTGACCTTGCGCTTGATGCGAGCTTGTGCCCGATGTATTTGCTCATGGTGGCGAGTTGTGTGCCTTAGCCAGTCCATGGCGTCGATGGATAGTGTAGCACTATCCGGCCACCGAGGCGATTCACTCATATTCGACTTCATGTCGTAGACTGCTTTGAAGGGCGAACACTTGAGTTAGGAGTGGAAAGTGGAGTCGTATCAAAGTTCTTCCATCTGAAGCCATCTTCTCCACTTGTCGGCGTGTTGTGGATGATGCATCAGAGGTATATCTCCAAACACTGGTTCACTTGCTCACTCTGGTCGGATGATAGGAAAGCTGATTCGTGCACCTTTGATCCCCACGGCAGCGGGCATCTCACGCCACATGTGACTGGTGATCATGAGGTCATGATCCAGGACAATGGATTTTGAAACATCGTATAGCTTGACGATGCCATCTCAGAACATGTGTGCTGCCTGATGTCTCGTGAACGATTGACAAAGTGGTGCAAAATACGCAAACTTGGTGAAGTGTTCCACCACCATCATGACGCCAAAGCCGTCTGATTTTGGCAGCCCCTCGATGAAGTCCATCGTCAAATCAGTCTATGGGCCCTCAGCCACATGCAAAGATTGGTGGACAACCATGGGCCACGAGTGCTCATGCTTGGCGTGCCGGCACATGGAACATTGTGGCATGTAGTCATCGATGCTACCCATGCGAGAGAAGAGCTTGTGCACATACTGGTGCAGTCACCCAGAGTGTCCACACCATGCTGTTGTGGAGGGCGTTGATGAGCTTCATCTGCCGGGTGGTGTTGGCGCTGATCCAGATGCGGTTGTGGTGATGGATGATGCCCTAGCGCAGCTCGAAGCCTTGCTCGCCCGGGATATGAACTGTGAGTTGCAACAACAAATCTTGGGGCATCTGCATCTGTCTTGTAGGAGTTGGCTACCTCCTAGATCCACCCGGACTGCAGTCCGAGAGCATGTTAGATGACTACCAGTTGTCAACACATGACAAGGCGTATGTTGTGCCATTCTTAGTGCCTCACTTGTACCTGGTTAAACATCGTGTCCCATACTCATCATGTTACCATCTAGCTAAAATCACTAGCTCGGGACCCCCTACCCAAGATCTGCGGAATTTAACCCGGACACCGACCCAAGCAGAGCATCAACACGAGCGGACTAGGTCCTACAGAGTAGAAACATCACCTACATCTTTTATGCAGAGAAATATGACCACTGGCACCGATTCCAATGATTTGTTCCATTTCAGACCACACCAGCATGACACTAGGAGAAGGAAGATGAGAAGAATCCATTCGGAAGAAGTGCTCAAAACATGGCTGGTGAAGGAAGAATTTCGCTTACCTTCTTGACTACATTGCATGCACATGTGCGCTCAGTAAGACTTTATCAAATTACTTTTGTGGATCGTCTATCCTAGGCCCTAGCTAGTTCATGGACATATTGGCCATATGAATGAAAGAAGAAGGAAGTAGGAAGAAGATGCAAAGAGGCTTCCATGTGAGGTCAAGTTGATTTGAGGGATTAACTTTAGGGGATATGCTAAATGAAAAAAGGTTAATCCCTGAATTTTTTAAACATCTTTTGGGATAAAAGATACGCTTTGCCATTATAGGATTGGAGATATGCTCTCAGTGTCATTTTTGTTCAGCAACGTGAAACATGGCTAGCCAACTCATAGACATCGCTAGGTGCCCAAAATTTGGGGGAGAGTCCTTTTCAGAAGGGCATCATTAAAAAACAGAAACAAAAGGCCTAACATTGCGATTCATACTCGGTAGCCTGAGTGCATAATAATTACTCCATCACCTATATTAAACCTATCACTTGCTTGTGTTCTTATAACTAGAAAAGGGCCATGGTTGCATGGTGACCATCACCCCCCATCCAAGGGCACGATGAGCTGCTTGCCATCACGCAAGGGGCTTCAGGTATGGGTAATCCTTCTGCATCCTCTCCACCGAGAGAACGTCATCCGCATCTTGAGGGGTCCACATGACTCGAACACCCTGAAACAGTGTGACCAATTAGCAAGGCAGCAAAGTAAGATATAATATCAGATGAACTCATCGATCAGTTCGCTAATTTATTGAACAGAACGGAAACCGCATGCATACCCGAAGTTCACTTGCAGGCGTAGAGTTGAGCCTTGCCACTACTGCTTCCAGATCTGCAGGGCTTTTGATCGCCTCTGGGAGGTTTATTGTTCCATTAGCAGCAACAAGAATGGTTACCTGGAGAGTTTGGAAATCATTAAAAAAAGAAGGAAAGCTTGAGTTCATAAGAACCATGGAACCAAGACGTGACAGAACATACTTAGAAGTAAATACAGGATAACCAAAAAAATTGGGAGAATTTTCTGTGGAACATACCACTATGTACTCGTTTCTGCTGCCATCTGTTTTCATGGAGTAGGTTTTCTTTTGTTTGACCCCGTTCGAGTTCTAAAGTGTTTCTTCATCAAATTTGCTCCACTCCTCCACAGAAATCCTATCAAAATGCTCCTTCCAAGAACCCTCTATGTTTGTCGTGACAACCTAAAACAGATGGAATGGAAATTGCAGGATTCAGTGATTTACTCTGCGGGGTTACATGCATACCTGATATAAATCTGTTGGGGAACGTAGTATTTAAAATTTTTCCTATGATCACGCAAGATCTATCTACCAGATGCATAGCAACGAGAGGGAAGAGTGTGTCTACGTACCCTCGTAGACCGGAAGCGGAAGCGTCAAGTGACGCGGTTGATGTAGTCGAACTTCTTCGCGATCCAACCGATCAAGCACCGAACGTACGGCACCTCCGCGTTCAGCACACGTTCAGCTTGATGACGTCCCACGAGCTCTTGATCCAGCTGAGCTTCACGGGAGAGTTTCGTCAGCACGACGGCGTGGTGACGGATATGATGTATCTACCGGCATAGGGCTTCGCTTAAGCACTGCGACGGTATGACCGAGGTGTGTTTCTGTGGAGGGGGGCACCGCACACGGCTAGAACAATTCAACTTGTGTGTCTTTGGGTGCCCCCTGCCCCCGTATATAAAGGAGCAAGGGGGAGGCCGGCCGGCCCTCCTATGGTGCGGCTAGGGTGCAATCCTACTAGGAATAGGATTGCAATCCTATTCCTAGTAGGAACTACCAAAGAAGGAAGAAGGGGGGAGGAAAGAGAGGGAGAGGGAGAGGGAAAGAGGGGCCGCGTCCCCCTCCCCTTGTCCTATTCGGACTCCTCCTAGGGAGGGGGCGCGCCACCTCCTGGCTGCTGCCCTCTCTCTCCCCTATGGCCCACCAGGTCCCACCATTCCCCCGGGGGGTTCCGGTAACCCCCCCGACACTCCGGTAAATTCCGAAACTTTCCAGAACACTTCCGGTGTCCGAATATAGTCGTCCAATATATCAATCTTTATGTCTCTGACATTCCGAGACTCCTCGTCATGTCCGTGATCTCATCCGGGACTCCGAACTACCTTCGGTACATCAAAACTCATAAACTCGTAATACCGATCGTCATCAAACGTTAAGCGTGCGGACCCTACGGGTTCGAGAACTATGTAGACATGACCGAGACTCATCTCCGGTCAATAACCAATAGCGGAACCTGGATGCTCATATTGGCTCCTACATATTCTACGAAGATCTTTATCGGTCAAACCGCATAACAACATACGTTGTTCCTTTTGTCATTGGTATGTTACTTGCCCAAGATTCGATCGTCGGTATCTCTATACCTAGTTCAATCTCGTTACCGGCAAGTCTCTTTACTCGTTCCGTAACACATCATCTCGTGACTAACTCATTAGTCTTTTGCTTGCAAGGCTTATTGTGATGTGTGTTACCGAGAGGGCCCAGAGATACCTCTCCGACATTCGGAGTGACAAATCCTAATCTTGATCTATGCCGACACCACGAATACTTTCGGAGACACCTGTAGAGCATCTTTATGATCACCCAGTTATGTTGTGACGTTTGATAGCACACAAGGTGTTCCTACGGTATTCGGGAGTTGCATAATCTCATAGTCATAGGAACATGTATAAGTCATGAAGAAAGCAATAGCAGTAAAACTAAACGATCATAGTGCTATGCTAACGGATGGGTCTAGTCCATCACATCATTCTCCTAATGATGTGATCCCGTTGATCAAATGACAACTCATGTCTATGGTTAGGAAACATAACCATCTTTGATCAATGAGCTAGTCTAGTAGAGGCATACTAGGGACACTCTGTTTTGTCTATGTATTCACACATGTACTAAGTTTCCGGTTAATACAATTCTACCATGAATAATAAACATTTATCATGATATAAGGAAATATAAATAACAACTTTATTATTGCCTCTAGGGCATATTTCCTTCAGTCTCCGACTTGCACTAGAGTCAATAATCTAGCTCACATCGCCATGTGATTTATTACCGATAGTTCACATCGTTATGTGAATAACACCCATAGTTCACATCGCCATGTGACCAACACCCAAAGGGTTTACTAGAGTCAATAATCTAGTTCACATTGCTATGTGATTAATACCCAAGAGTAATAAGGTGTGAGCTTGTGAGAGAAGTTTAGTCAACGGGTCTGTTACATTCAGATCCGTATGTATTTCGCAAATTTCTATGTCTACAATGCTCTGCATGGAGCTACTCTAGCTAATTGCTCCCACTTTCAATACGCATCCAGATTGATACTTAGAGTCATCTGGATTTAGTGTCAAAGCTTGCATCGGCGTAACCCTTTACGACGAACTCTTTTTCACCTCCATAATCGAGAAACATTTCCTTAGTCATCCAGTTACTAAGGATAATTTTGACCGATGTACAGTGATCTACTCCTGGATCACTATTGTACCCCCTTGACAAACTCATGGCAAGGTACACAACATGTTTGGTACACAGCATGGCATACTTTATAGAACCTATGGCTGAGGCATAGGGAATGACTTTCATTCTCTCTATATTTTTCTATCGTGGTCTGGCTTTGAGTCTTACTCAACTTCACACCTTACAAGTCAGGTAAGAACTCCTTCTTTGACTGATCCATTTTGAACTACTTCAAAATCTTATCAAGGTATGTACTCATCGAAAGTCTTATCAAGCGTTTTGATCTATCTCTATAGATCTTGATGCCCAATATGTAAGCAGCTTCACCAAGGCCTTTAAAAAACTCCTTTCAAACACTCCTTTATGATTTCCAGAAAATTCTACATCATTTCCGATCGACAATATGTCATTCACATATACTTATCAGAAAGGTTGTAGTGCTCCCACTCACTTCTTGTAAATACAGGCTTCATCGCAAGTCTCTATAAATCTATATGCTTCGATCAACTTATCAAAGCGTATATTCCAACTCCGAGATGCTTGCACCAGTCCATGGATGGATCGCTGAGCTTGCACATTTTGTTAGCACCTTTAGGATTGACAAAACCTTCTGGTTGCATCATATACAAGTCTTCTTTAATAAATCCATTAAAGAATGCAGTTTTGTTATCCATTTGCCAGATTTCATAAAATGCGGCAATTGCTAACATGATTCGGACAGACTTAAGCATCGCTACGGGTGAGAAAGTCTCATCGTAGTCAACTCCTTGAACTTGTTGAAAAAACTTTCGCAACAAGTCGAGCTTTGTAAACAGTAACATTACCGTCATCGTCAGTCTTCCTCTTGAAGATCCATTTATTTTCGATGGCTTGCCGATCATCGGGCAAGTCAACCAAAGTCCACACTTTGTTCTCATACATGGATCCCATCTCAGATTTCATGGCCTCAAGCCATTTTGCGGAATCTGGGCTCATCATCGCTTCCTCATAGTTCGTAGGTTCATCATGGTCCAGTAACATGACTTCCAGAACCGGGTTGCCGTACCACTCTAATGCGGAACGAACTCTGGTTGATCTACGAAGTTCAACAGAAACTTGATCTGAAGTTTCATGATCATCATCATTAGCTTCCTCGCTAATTGGTGTAGGAATCACTGGAACAATTTTCTGTGATGTACTACTTTCCAATTCAGGAGAAGGTACAATTACCTCATCAAGTTCTACTTTCCTCCCACTCACTTCTTTCAAGAGAAACTCCTTCTCTAGAAAGGATCCACTCTTAGCAACAAAGACCTTGCCTTCGGATCTGTGATAGAAGGTGTACCCAACAGTTTCTTTTGGGTATCCTATGAAGATTTACTTCTCCGATTTGGGTTCGAGCTTATCACGTTGAAACTTTTTCACATAAGCATCGCAGTCCCAAACTTAAAGAAATGACAGCTTAGGTTTCTCGTCAAACCACAGTTCATACGGTGTCATCTCCACGGATTTAGATGGTGCCCTATTTAACGTGAATGTAGCTGTCTCTAATGCATAACCCCAAAAGCGATAGTGGTAGATCGGTAAGAGACATCATCGATCGCACCATATCTAATAAAGTACGGTTATGACGTTCGGACACACCATTACACTATGGTGTTCCAGGTGGTGTGAGTAGTGAAACTATTTCACATTGTTTTTACTGAAGGCCAAACTCGCTAACTCAAATATTTTACCTCTACGATCATATCGTAGAAACTCTTATTTTCTTGTTACGATGATTCTCCACTTCACTCTGAAATTCTTTGAACTTTTCAAATGTTTCAGACTTGTGCTTCATTAAGTAGATATACCCATATCTGCTCAAATCATCAGTGAAGGTCAGAAAATAACGATACCCGCCGCGAGCTTCAGCACTCATTGGTCCACATACATCTGTATGTATGATCTCCAACAAATCTGTTGCTTGCTCCATTGTTCCGGAGAACGGAGTTTTAGTCATCTTGCCCATGAGGCATGGTTCGCAAGCACCAAGTGATTCATAATCAAGTGATTCCAAAAGTCCATCACTATGGAGTTTCTTCATGCGCTTTACACCATTATGACCTAAACGGCAGTGTAACAAATAAGTTGCACTATCATTATTAACCTTGCATCTTTTGGCTTCAACATTATGAATATGTGTATCACCACGATCGGGATCCAACAAACTATTTTCATTGGGTGTATGACCATCGAAAGTTTTATTCATGTAAACAGAATAACAATTATTCTATGACTTTAAATGAATAACCGTATTGCAACAAATATGATCAAATCATATTCATGCTCAACGCAAATGCCAAATAACATTTATTTAGGTTTTACACTAATCCTGAAAGTATAGGGAGTGTGCGATGATGATCATATCAATCTTGGAACCACTTCCAACACACATCGTCACTTCACCTTTAACTAGTCTATGTTCACTTTGCAATTCTCGTTTCGAGTTACTAATTTTAGCAACTGAACCGGTATCAAATACCCAGGGGTTGCTATGAACACTAGTAAAGTACACATCAATAATCTGTATATCAAAATATACCTTTGTTCACTTTGCCATCCTTCTTATCCGCCAAGTATCTAGGGCAGTTCCACTTCCAGTGACCATTTCCTTTGCAGTAGAAGCACTTAGTTTCAGGCTTGAGTTCTAGCTTTGGGTTTCTTCACGGGAGTGACAACTTGCTTGTCATTCTTCTTGAAGTTCCCCTTCTATTCCTTTGCCCTTTACTTGAAACAAGTGGTCTTGTTAACCATCAACACTTGATGCTTTTACATGATTCCTACCTTCGCCGACTTCAGCATCGCGAAGAGCTCGGGAATTACTTTTGTCATCCCTTGCATATTATAGTTCATCACGAAGTTCTACTATCTTGGTGATAGTGACTAGAGAACTTTGTCAATTACTATCTTATCTGGAAGATTAACTCCCACTTGATTCAAGTAATTGTAGTACCCAAACAATCTGAGCACATGCTCACTGGTTGAGCTATTCTCCTCCATTTTGTTGGCAAAGTACTGTTAGAAGTCTTATACCTCTCGACACGGGCATGAGTATGAAATACTAATTTCAACTCTTGGAACATCTTATATGCTCCGTGGCGTTCAAAACGTTTTTGAAGTCCCGGTTCTAAGCCGTAAAGCATGGTGCACTTAAACTATCAAGTAGTCATCATACCGAGCTTTTGTCAAAACGTTCATAATGTCTACATCTGCTCCTGCAATAGGTCTGTCACCTAGCGGTGCATCAAGGACATAATTCTCTATGCAGCAATGAGGATAATCCTCAGATCACGGAACAATTCCGCATCATTGCTACTAACATCTTTCAACTTAGTTTTCTCTAGGAACATATAAAAAAATAAACGGGGAGCAACATCATGAGCTATTGATCTACAACATAGATATGCTAATACTACGAGGACTAAGTTCATGATAAATTAAAGTTCAATTTAATCATATTAATCAAAGAACTCCCACTTAGATAGACATCCCTCCGGTCATCTAAATGATCACGTGATCCAAATCAACTAAACCATGTCCGATCATCACGTGAGATGGAGTAGTTTCAATGGTGAACATATTATGTTGATCATATCTACTATATGATTCACGCTCGACCTTTCGGTCTCCAGTGTTCCGAGGCCATATCTGCATATGCTAGGCTCGTCAAGTTCAACCTGAGTATTCTGCGTGTGCAAAACTGGCTTACACCCGTTGTATTTGAATGTAGAGCTTATCACACCCGATCATCACGTGGTGTCTCGGCACGACAAACTTTTGCAACGGTGCATACTGAGGTAGAACACTTATACCTTGAAATTTAGTAAGGGATCATCTTATAATGCTACCGTCGTTCCAAGCAAAATAAGAAGCATAATAAGATAAACATCACATGCAATCAAAATATGTGACATGATATGGCCATCATCATCTTGTGCTTTTGATCTCCATCTCCAAAGCACCGTTATGATCACCTTCGTCACCGGCGCGACACCTTGATCTCCATCGTAGCATCGTTGTCGTCTCGCCAACTATTGCTTCTACGACTATCGCTACCGCTTAGTGATAAAGTAAAGCAATTACATGGCGATTGCATTTCATACAATAAAGCGACAACCATATGGCTCCTGCCAGTTGCCGATAACATTACAAAACATGATCATCTCATACAAAACCGTATAACTCATCATGTCTTGACCATATCACATCACAACATGCCCTGCAAAAACAAGTTAGACGTCCTCTACTTTGTTGTTGCAAGTTTTACGTGGCTGCTACGGGCTTAGCAAGAACCGTTCTTACCTACGCATACAAAACCACAACGATGTTTCGTCAAGTATGTGCTGTTTTAACCTTCACAAGGACCGGGCGTAGCCACACTTGATTCTGCTAATGTGAGAGAGACAGACACCCGCCAATCACCTTTAAGCAACGAGTGCTCGTAACGGTGAAACCAGTCTCGCGTAAGCGTACGCGTAATGTCGGTCCGGGCCGCTTCATCTCACAATACCGCCGAAGCAAAGTATGACATGCTGGTAAGCAGTATGACTAGTATCGCCCACAACTCATTGTGTTCTACTCGTGCATATCATCTACGCATAGACCTGACTCTGATACCACTGTTGGGGAACGTAGTATTTTAAAATTTTCCTACGATCACGCAAGATCTATCTACCAGATGCATAGCAACGAGAGGGAAGACTGTGTCTACGTACCCTCGTAGACCGGAAGCGGAAGCGTCAAGTGACGCGGTTGATGTAGTCGAACTTCTTCGCGATCCAACCGATCAAGCACCGAACGTACGGCACCTCCGCGTTCAGCACACGTTCAGCTTGATGACGTCCCACGAGCTCTTGATCCAGCTGAGCTTCACGGGAGAGTTTCGTCAGCACGACGGCGTGGTGACGGATATGATGTATCTACCGGCATAGGGCTTCGCTTAAGCACTGCGACGGTATGACCGAGGTGTGTTTCTGTGGAGGGGGGCACCGCACACGGCTAGAACAATTAAACTTGTGTGTCTTTGGGTGCCCCCCTGCCCCCGTATATAAAGGAGCAAGGGGGGAGGCCGGCCGGCCCTCCTATGGTGCGGCTAGGGTGCAATCCTACTAGGAATAGGATTGCAATCCTATTCCTAGTAGGAACTACCAAAGAAGGAAGAAGGGGGAAGGAAAGAGAGGGAGAGGGAGAGGGAAAGAGGGGCCGCGCCCCCTCCCCTTGTCCTATTCCGACTCCTCCTAGGGAGGGGGCGCGCCACCTCCTGGCTGCTGCCCTCTCTCTCCCCTATGGCCCACCAGGGCCCACCATTCCCCCGGGGGGTTCCGGTAACCCCCCCGGCACTCCGGTAAATTCCGAAACTTTCCAGAACACTTCCGGTGTCCGAATATAGTCGTCCAATATATCAATCTTTATGTCTCGGACATTCCGAGACTCCTCGTCATGTCCGTGATCTCATCCGGGACTCCGAACTACCTTCGGTACATCAAAACTCATAAACTCATAATACCGATCGTCATCAAACGTTAAGCGTGCGGACCCTACGGGTTCGAGAACTATGTAGACATGACCGAGACTCATCTCCGGTCAATAACCAATAGCGGAACCTGGATGCTCATATTGGCTCCTACATATTCTACGAAGATCTTTATCGGTCAAACCACATAACAACATACGTTGTTCGTTTTGTCATCGGTATGTTACTTGCCCGAGATTCGATCGTCGGTATCTCTATACCTAGTTCAATCTCGTTACCGGCAAGTCTCTTTACTCATTCCGTAACACATCATCTTGTGACTAACTCATTAGTCTTTTGCTTGCAAGGCTTATTGTGATGTGTGTTACCGAGAGGGCCCAGAGATACCTCTCCGACATTCGGAGTGACAAATCCTAATCTTGATCTATGCCGACACCACGAATACTTTCGGAGACACCTGTAGAGCATCTTTATGATCACCCAGTTACGTTGTGACGTTTGATAGCACACAAGGTGTTCCTACGGTATTCGGGAGTTGCATAATCTCATAGTCATAGGAACATGTATAAGTCATGAAGAAAGCAATAGCAGTAAAACTAAACGATCATAGTGCTATGCTAACGGATGGGTCTAGTCCATCACATCATTCTCCTAATGATGTGATCCCGTTGATCAAATGACAACTCATGTCTATGGTTAGGAAACATAACCATCTTTGATCAATGAGCTAGTCTAGTAGAGGCATACTAGGGACACTCTGTTTTGTCTATGTATTCACACATGTACTAAGTTTCCGGTTAATACAATTCTAGCATGAATACTAAACATTTATCATGATATAAGGAAATATAAATAACAACTTTATTATTGCCTCTAGGGCATATTTCCTTCAAAATCCTCATCACAATAAGAAGCAGCCGCATGTATATAGGAGTGTCAACACCCAAAAGTTATAAATAATACAGTGTATACTTTGTATCAACAAAAGATTTTAAGAACTAATATGCTTTCTTATTGATAAGCATGAAGAGATGCAACAATGCTGGTGACGGCGTAAGGAATACATGGTCTCTGCAAAATGGTGAATCGTTAGAATAGACCAAACAAAGTAGCAGTATTAATGCTAATCTTCTGATATCTACAAGAGAAGGTACGTTAATAAGCTTAGTATTGATGGGCAACTTTGTAGCATTACGTTCTGATATCCGTTACCATGTCTTCAAGTGCTTGAACAACAATTGTGTTCAGTAATCGTGATCTAGACACTCTATACCTCCTGTATCCCTTATTCTGAATATAAATAAGCTTAGTTTCAATGAATTCTAACATTTTGCAACATATGCACAGCAAAATGGATGTTCACCTCATCAAAACATGATTAAGTACACATCCAGATTTTCTTGTTTTTAATTATCCATTTAAATTCAGTTCCAGTTTGCCACTGCACTTTATAACCGGAGACACCTGACTGGTTACATTGCTACTTTTCCTATATATATATATACTTTTTACATATACCATGATTGATTAGACTAAAATTCAACTTTTGAGGAGAGAATAAAATTCAAATTTGAAGGTAGTATTTCAAAAGCATAAACTAAACAAAGGAGACACACGCAAGTAGAACGGCGAACATGGAAGCCATTGAACAAGGCGAACCTAGAGATAAATAGCATGGCCTGACTATTATTATAGGAATCCAATAACTCCTGAACGTTTGGATTTTAAGCATTTCGTCCCGAATGTTTTTACATGGCAACTTTAGTTCATAGGGGATGGCAACTTTAGTTGATAGGGGATGGCAACTTTGTCCTTTTTCGTTTTTTTGTCAGAAAATTGCCATGTTTCCCTAATCTCACACAAACTAAAGTTGCCATCTAAAACATTCGGGTTGCATGCTTAAATCCCGAACGTTCGGGAGTTATCATTACCCAAAATAAAACAATTCAAAAAGATTTCCATCAACCAACGGTAGATGTTTCATCCTTCTTACCCACACAAAAAAAGTACACGTGCCTCTCTTTTGCCAGGTTTTTCTGGTTCAGCTTCAACATCCTAGGTAACTTTTTTTTGCGGGAGAACACCTTAGGCAACTTTACCTGATACATTGAAGTTTTTTTTAAGTTGCCATTATCTTATTTATAAGCACAGCATTTCCTTTTATGCCTCCGCGTGTATTGTGTTTCTGTTGTATATACTTATGAGTAGTTGCGATTTTCTTATTATTGCGTGGAATTTATATTTTCTAGTTGACTTCCAAAGCCTTCCACGCTAAACCCTCCGCTCCTACGCTCCCGACGGCGGCGATCGCCACCCATGTGCACCATCCACCGGTAGCCCTCTCACGCTGTGGACCGCCGTCCAACCCCTTCCTCTGCTTCGCCCCCTCGTCGTCCGTACTCCTCCGGTCCTGCGCCGCGGCGACGCCTCCTCTGGCTCCCATCGGCGTGCGCGGAAAGGATGCCGACCCCATCTCCTACCCGGAGCCCCGTAACAGCTCGCTCGGTCTCTCCCCCTGCTCTTCGCCGTGGCAGCGGCGGCGACCCCGCAGGCCGCGCTGGCCCTGTCCGGCGGCTCCTGCGGCGGGTGTGACGACTCCTCCAGCTCGTCCTCGTCCTCCAAATCCTCGTCCTCGTCCTGCGATGACTCCACTACCGATTCCATAGATTGGTCATCCACGCCCTTCTCCTCTAAGCCCAAGAAGAAGGAGGGGGCGGAGGGGACTCACGAGTCGGTCGGTACAGCGGCGGCTCCTCAAGATGGCAATGGGGCCCCGAAACCCGCATCCCCGCGGGTTTATACCCTATTAGGGGACGGGGATGGGCGTCTTTTTAACCCCGCGGGGCTACTGTTGGGTAAAGTATAAAACCCGACACGTTTCACGGGTTCAAACCCGTTTCAACAATACCCGAACCCGAAACCCACCATCCCCGTCAAAATACTACAATAATCATATTCGAGGAGTACAATCTTGAGAGTGATGATGATCATGGACAACCATCTTACTCATTCTCTTCTTTGCAAGCTCCAGACCTTATGTCACTCTTCAATGAATGTGTTGCTCAAAAATGGCAAATATCTTTTCAAATGAAATCTAAGCTAGACTTTTACTTGGAAGATGAGTTATTTCCATTGTCCAAAGATAAATGCAGTGTGTTTAATTGGTGGAAAGTTGACGGAACATGTGATACGTCCATTTTGCAGCATGCTTATATGTTGATATTTATTGCATTATGGACTGTTATTACATGTTTTGTCACAATACTTATGCCTTTTCTATCTTATTTTACAAGGTTTACATGAAGAGGGAGAATGCCGGCAGCTGGAATTCTGGGCTGGAAAAGGAGCAAACTCTGGAAACCTATTCTGCACAACTCCAAAAGCCCCGAAACTCAACAGAACTCCGTTTCAGAAAATATAAAAAATATCTGGCAAAAGAAGTTCACGAGGGGGCCACCGGCTGTCCACGAGGGTGGGGGGGCGCCCCCCTGCCCAGGGCGCGCCCCCTGTCTCGTGGGCCCATCGAAGGTCCCCCGAGTCCCATCTTCTCCTATATGAGGTGTTTTGACCTGGAAAAAATCAGAAGGAGGCTTTCGGGACCAGACGCCGCCGACTCGAGGCGGAACCGAGGCGGAAACCAATCTAGGGCTCCGGCAGAGCTGTTCTGCCGGGGATACTTCCCTCCGGGAGGGGGAAATCGTCACCCGTCATCACCAACAACTCTCCCATCTTGGGGACGGCTATTGATAACCCACAAGTGTAGGGGATCAGTTGTAGCCTCTTTCGATAAGTAAGAGTGTCGAACACAACGAGGAGCTAAAGACAGAACAAATATTCCCTTAAGTTCTATCGACCACCGATACAACTCTACGCACGCTTGACGTTTACTTTGCGTAGAACAAGTATGAAACTAGAAGTACTTTGTAGTTTTTGTGGGAATGGTTTGCCACGAGGGAAATAAGGGCATCAACCGCCTTACGGTGTGGCCACGAGGGCCCAGGGCGCGCCCCCTGCCTCGTGGCCCACTGGGGCATCGTTTCATGTTGGTTCCGCTTCCCAAAATTCACATATATTCCAAAAAAATCTCCGTCCGTTTTTATTCCGTTTGGACTCCGTTTGATATGGATATTCTGCGAAACAAAAAACATGCAACAAACAGGAACTGGCACTGGGCACTGGATCAATATGTTAGTCCCAAAAAATAGTATAAAAAGTTGCCAAAAGTATATGAAAGTTATAGAATATTGGCATGGAACAATAAAAAATTATAGATACGACGGAGACGTATCAGCTATCTTCATCAACATCTTCACCAACACCATCTCCTCTCAAACCCTAGTTCATCTCTTGTATCCAATCTTTGTACTCAAACCTCAGATTGGTACCTGTGGGTTGCTAGTAGTGTTGATTACTCCTTGTAGTTGATGCTAGTTGGTTTATTTGGTGGAAGATCATATGTTCAGATCCATTATGCATATTAATACCCCTCTGATCATGAATCATATTATGTCTTGTGAGTAGTTACTTTTGTTCCTGAGGACATGGGAGAAGTCTTGCTATTAGTAGTCATGTGAATTTGGTCTTCGTTTTATATTTTGATGAGATGTATGTTGTCTCTCCTCTAGTGGTGTCATGTGAACGTCGACTACATGACACTTCACCATTATTTGGGCCTAGAGGAAGGCATTGAGAAGTCATAAGTAGATGATGGGTTGCTAGAGTGACAGAAGCTTAAACCCTAGTTTATGCGTTGCTTCGTAAGGGGCTGATTTGGATCCATATGTTTCATGCTATGGTTAGGTTTACCTTAATACTTCTTTTGTTGTTGTGGATGCTTGCATTAGAGGTTAATCATAAGTGGAAGGCTTGTCCAAGTAAGGACAGCACCCAAGCACCGGTCCACCCACACACCAAATTATCAAAGTACCGAACGCGAATCAAATGATCGTGATGAAAACTAGCTTGACGATAATTCCCATGTGTCCTCGGGAGTGCTTTCCTTTATATAAGAGTTTGTCCAGGCTTGTCCTTTGCTACAAAAAGGATTGGGACACCTTGCTGCACCTTATTTACTTTTACCTTTTGTCACTTGCTACCAATTACCGTATCACAAAACTATCTGTTACCTATAATTTCAGTGCTTGCAGAAAATACCTTACTAAAAACTGCCTATCATTTCCTTCTGCTCCTCGTTGGGTTCGACACTCTTACTTATCGAAAGGACTACGATAGATCACCTACACTTGTGGGTCATCAAGACTCTTTTCTGGCGCCGTTGCTGGGGAGTGAAGCGCCTTTGGTAAGTGGAATTTGGTAAGGAAAAATTTATATAGTGTGCTGAAATTTATTGTCACTTGTTACTATGGCTCAAAATCCTTTGAGGGGCTTGTTCGGGGTATCTTCACCCCGACAAGAAGAGCAAAGAGTTGCTCCTCAACCTACTGCACCTACTGAAAATGTTTGCTTTGAGATTCCTTCGGGTATGATAGAGAAACTGATTGAAAATCCTTTTACAGGAGACGGAACATTGCATCCCGATTTACATCTAATCTATGTGAATGAAGTTTGTGGATTGTTTAAGCTTGCAGGTATGCCCGAGGATGTTATCAATAAGAAGGTCTTCCCTTTATCTTTGAAGGGATATGCATTGACATGGTTTAGGCTATGTGATGATATGGGATCATGGAACTATAATTGTCTGAAGTTGGAATTTCATCAGAAGTTCTACCCTATGCATCAAGTTCATCGTGATCGTAATTATATTTATAATTTTTGGCCTCGCGAAGGAGAAAGCATCGTTCAAGCTTGGGGGAGGCTTAAGTCAATGTTATATTCATGCCCCAATCATGAGCTCTCAAGAAAAATGATCATTCAAAATTTTTATGCTCGGCTTTCTCTCAATAATCACGCCATGCTCGATAATTCTTGTTCTAGCTCTTTTATGATGAAGACTGTTGAATTCAAATGGGATTTATTGGAAATAATTAAACGTAACTCTGAAGATTGGGATCTCGACGAAGGTAAGGAGTCAGGTATGACCCCTAAGTTTGATTGTGTTAAAGCTTTTATGGATACCGATGTTTTCCGTGAGTTTAGCACTAAATATGGACTTGACTCTGAGATAGTAGCTTCTTTCTGTGAATCTTTTGCTACTCAGGTTTAAATACCATCCCCCTATTGAAGTAAAAGTAGTTGAGCCAGTTAAAGTTGAAGAAAAGACTATCACTTATAATGTTGATCTTGTTATACCTACTGCTTATATTGAGAAACCACCTTTCCCTATTAGGATAAAGGATCATGCTCAAGCTTCAACTGTAGTTCGTAAAAGTAATACTAGAACACCTACACCCTCTGAGCAAATTAAAGTTGAACCTAGTGTTGCTATGGTTAAAGATCTCTTGGTAGAAGATTTAGATGGACATGTTATTTACCTCCAAGAAGAGTCTGCTAGAATAGCTAAACCCAATGCTAGGAACAAACATAGACCTATTGTGGGCTTGCCTGTTATCTCTGTTAATATAGGAGATCATTGTTACCATGGTTTATGTGACGTAGGTGCTAGTGCGAGTATTATCCCTCTTGATTTATATCGAGAAATTATGCATGATATTGCACCTGTTGAGTTAGAAGGGATTGATGTTACTATTAAGCTTGTTAATAGAGACAATATTTCACCAGTAGGGATTGTTAGAGATGTTGAAGTCTTGTGTGGGAAGGTTAAATACCCTGCTGATTTTCTTGTTCTTAGTTCCCCACAAGATGAATTTTGTCCCATTATATTTGGTAGACCCTTATTGAATACTGTTAATGCCAAGATAGACTGCGTGAAAGATATTGTTACTGTTGGATTAGGGGATATGTCTCATGATTTTAACTTTGCTAAATTCCGTAGACAACCCCTTGAAAAAGAACCACCTAGTAAGGATGAAATTATTGGTCTTGCTTCTATTGTCGTGCCTCCTAATGATCCTTTAGAACAATACTTTCTAGACCATGAAAATGATATGCATATGAATGAGAGAAGGGAAATAGATGAAATATTCTTTAAACAGGGACCCGCATTAAAAACAACTTGCCTGTTGAAATCCTAGGGGATCCTCCTCCACCCAAGGGTGATCCCGGGTTTGAACTTAAACCTTTACCTGATAATCTTAAGTATGTTTATCTTGATGAAAAGAAGATATATCTTGTTATTATTAGTGCTAACCTTTCAGAGCAGGAAGAAATTTTTTATTGAAAACTCTAAAAAAGCATCGTGCTGCTATTGGATATACTCTGGAGGATCTCAAGGGCATTAGTCCCACTATATGCCAACACAAGATAAACTTGGAAGAAAATGCCAAACCAGTTATTGATCATCAGCGACAGTTAAATCCTAAGATGGAAGAAGTGGTAAGGAAGGAAATACTAAAGCTTCTAGAGGCAGGTATTATCTATCCCGTTGCTGATAGCCAGTGGTAAGTCCTGTCCATTGTGTCCCTAAGAAGGGAGGTATGACTGTCGTTCCTAATGATAAAGATGAATTGATCCCGCAAAGAATAGTTATAGGTTATAGGATGGTAATTGATTTCCGTAAGTTAAATAAAGCTACTAAGAAAGATCATTACCCCTTACCATTTATTGATCAAATGCTAGAAAGGTTATCCAAACATACTCATTTCTGCATTCTAGATGGTTATTCTGGTTTCTCTCAAATACATGTGTCAAAAGGGGATCAAGAAAAGACCACTTTTACTTGTCCTTTCGGTACCTTTGCTTATAGACGTATGCCTTTTGGTTTATGTAATGCACCTGCTACCTTTCAAAGATGCATGATGGCTATATTCTCTGATTTTTTGTGAAAATATTGTTGAGGTTTTCATGGATGATTTCTCCGTTTACGGAACTTCTTTTGATGATTGCTTAAGAAACCTTGATCGAGTTTTGTAGAGATGTGAAGACACTAATCTTGTCTTAAATTGGGAGAAGTGCCACTTTATGGTTAATGAAGGCATTGTCTTGGGACATAAAATTTCTGAAAGAGGTATTGAAGTTGACAAAGCTAAAGTTGATGCTATTGAAAAGATGCCATGCCCAAAGGACATCAAAGGTATACGAAGTTTCCTTGGTCACGCCGGGTTTTATAGGAGGTTCATAAAGGACTTCTCCAAAATCTCCAGGCCTCTGACTAATCTCTTACAAAAATATATTCCTTTTGTCTTTGATGATGATTGTCTAGAAGCATTTGAAATACTTAAGACATCATTGATCTCTGCACCTATTGTCCACCCTCCTGACTGGAATTTACCTTTTGAGATTATGTGCGATGCTAGTGATTATGTTGTAGGAGCTGTTCTAGGGCAAAGAGTTGATAAGAAATTGAATGTTATCCAATATGCTAGTAAAACTCTAGACAGTGCCCAAAGAAATTATACTACTACCGAGAACGAATTTTTAGCAGTTGTATTTGCTTGTGATAAGTTTAGACCCTATATTGTTGATTCTAAAGTAACTATTCACAATGATCATGCTACTATCAAATACCTTATGGAAAAGAAAGATGTTAAACCTAGACTTATTATATGGGTTCTCTTGCTGCAAGAGTTTGACTTGCATATTATTGATATAAAGGGAGCTGAGAACCCTGTTGCAGACAACTTTTCTAGGTTAGAGAATGTGCTTGATGACCCACAACCTATTGATGATAGCTTCCCTGATGAACAATTAGCTGTCATAAATACTTCTCGTACTGCTCCATGGTATGCGGATTATGCTAATTATATTGTTGCTAAGTTTATACCTCCTAGCTTCACATACCAGCAAAAGAAAATTTTCTTCTATGATTTGAGACATTACTTCTGGGAGGACCCACATCTTTATAAAGAAGGAGTAGATGGTATTATTAGACGTTGTGTACCTGAGCATGAACATGGACAGATCCTACGCAAGTGCCACTCCGAAGCTTATGGAGGACACCATGCGGGAGATAGAACTGCACATAAGGTATTGCAATCCGGTTTTATTGGCCTACTCTCTTCAAGGATGCCCGTAAGTTTGTCTTATCTTGTGATGAATGTCAAAGAATTGGTATCAGTAGACGTCAAGAAATGCCTATGAATTATTCACTTGTTATTGAACCATTTGATGTTTGGGGCTTTGATTATATGGGACCGTTTCCTGCCTCTAATGGGTACACACATATTCTAGTTGCTATTGATTATGTTACTAAGTGGGTAGAGGCTATTCCAACTAGTAGTGCTGATCATAACACCTCTATTAAGATGCTTAAAGAAGTTATTTTTCCGAGGTATGGAGTCCCTAGATACTTAATGACTGATGGTGGTTCACACTTTATTCATGGTGCTTTCTGTAAGATGCTTGCAAAGTATGATGTCAACCATAGAATCGCATCCCCTTATCACCCACAGACTAGTGGTCAAGTAGAACTAAGTAACAGAGAGTTGAAATTAATTTTGCAAAAGACAGTTAATAGGTCTAGGAAGAATTGGTCCAAGAAACTAGATGATGCATTATGGGCCTATAGAACTGCATACAAAAATCCTATGGGTATATTCTCCATATAAGATGGTTTACGGAAAAGCTTGTCACTTACCTCTTGAACTAGAACATAAGGCATATTGGGCTATTAAAGAGCTCAATTATGATTTCAAACTTGCCGGTGAAAAGGGGTTATTTGACATTAGCTGCCTTGATGAATGGAGAACCCAGGCCTATGAGAATGCCAAACTGTTTAAAGAAAAAGTGAAAAGATGGCATGACAAAAGGATATGATACGTCTCCAACGTATCTATAATTTTTTTATTGTTCCATGCTATTATTTATGAAGTCTTAGATGTTTAATGGGCTTTATCATTCACTTTTATATCATTTTTGGGACTAACCTACTAACCCAAAGGCCCAGTCCAGATTGTTGTTTTTTGCCTATTTCAGGGTTTTGCAGAAAAGGAATATCAAACGGAGTCCAAACGGAATGAAACCTTCGCAGGACATATTTTTGGAGGAAATCACGCGAGATAGACTTCGGGGCCAAGCCAGAGGACAGGAGGCCCACCCTCGAGGGTGGGGGCGCGCCCCCCTTCCCAGGGCGCACCCCCTGCCTCGAGGGCAGGCCCATGGTGCCCCTCTTCCTCCTATGTATGCCTACGTACCCCAGAAACTCCATACGTAGAGAGAAAACCCTAATTCCACCGCCGTAGCTGCTGTTCCCGTGGAGATCCCATCTTGGAGCCTGTTCCGGGAGGGGGATCCATCACGGAGGCCTTCATCATCATCATCATCATCGCCCTCACCATGAGTTGTGAGTAGTTTACCACAGACCTTCGGGTCCATAGCTAGTATCTAGATGGCTTCTTCTCTCTCTGGATCTCAATACAAAGTTCTCCTCGGTCTTCGAGGAGATCTATTCGATGTAATCTCTTTTTGCGGTGTGTTTGTCGAGATCCGATGAATTGTGAGTTTATGATCAAGGTTATCTATGAAAGATATTTGGTTCTTCTCGGAACTTTTTATGTGTGCTCATAATATCCTTGCAAGTCTCTTCGAATTATTGGTTTGGTTTGGCCTACTAGATCTATAGTTCTTGCAATGGGAGAAGTGCTTGGCTTTGGGTTCAATCTTGCGGTGTCCTTTCCCAGTGTCAGTAGGGGAAGCAAGGCACGTATTGTATTGTTGCCATCAAGGATAAAAAGATAGGGTTTTCATCATATTGCTTGAGTGTATCCCTCTACATCATGTCATCTTGCTTAAGGCGTTACTCTGTTCGTATGAACTTAATACACTAGATGCATGCTGGATAGAGGTCGATGTGTGAGTAATAGTAGTAGATGCAGAATCGTTTCGGTCTACTTGTCTCGGACGTGATGCCTATATACAATGATCATGCCTAGATAATCTCATAATTATTCGCTTTTCGATCAATTGCTCGACAGTAATTTGTTTACCCGCCATAGAATATCGCAATCATGAGAGAAGCCACTAGAGAAAACTATGGCCCCCGGGTCTATCTCTATCATATTACTTTCCCGTTAATTTCTGCCGCCGTTATTTGTTTGCTTTCTTTACTTTCTGTTCCTATACCAAAAATACCAAAAATATAAACTATCAGATCTCACTATCGTAAGTGACCGTAAAGGGATTGACAACCCCTTATCGCGTTGGCTGCGAAGTTCTCATTTGTTTGTGCAGATGCGAGGGACTGGCGCGTGGTATCCTACTGGATTGATACCTTGGTTCTCAAAAACTGAGGGAAATACTTACGCTAGCTAATGTGCTGCATCTCCCTTTCCTCTTCGAGGGAATACAACGCAAGCTCAAGAGGTAGCAGGATACAAAAGCGTGAGTTTAACGTAGGTGATCAGGTCTTGCTATACAACTCTCGTTTAAGATTTTTTGCAGGAAAACTTCTCTCCAAGTGGGAAGCACCTTATGTTATCGAAGAGGTCTATCGTTCTCGTGCCATAAAATTTTTAGCCATTTTTCTTTTTCATAACACTTTTTTGCAAAACATATCCAAATTTAATTTTTATAATTTTCCTAACTAGTAGATGTAGTAATATAACTACATCTCGAAGGATTTTATTTTTTGAAATTTTTTTCATTTTCTTTTGTTTTTTTCAAAACTGAAATGGCGATCGAGGAGGGGGTGATAGAGTTTGAGAAATGGGCCCTTTAGTCCCGGTTTGAGATACGAACTGGGACTAAAGGGTGCGATGCCCTTTAGTCCCAGTTCGTGTCTCAAAACGGGACTAAAGGTCCCATTTGAACCGGGACTAATGCCTTTAGCCGCTCGAACCGAGACTACTGCTGACATTAGTCTCGGTTCGTAATGCAACCGGGACTAATATGTATATTGAGCTGTGACCAAAGCCCTGTTTTCTACTAGTGGTGGAAGGGTCGCTGCCCCCCCCCCTTTACGGATCTTGATCTTATCCCGAATTCCTTTAGGAGCATCTTGGTGCACCTCGACTAGGGGTGTGGGGCCTTGCCCCACTACTCACGTCCACGTGGGTCCTCCATGCAGGTGGACCCCACTCTGGAACCTTCTAGAACCTTTCTGATACACTGTCGGTAAATTCCCAAACTTTTCCGTAGCCCTGAAAACCACTTTTCATATATAAATATGTGACTTCAGAGCTCCTCATGATGCCCCGGATCCCATACGGGACTCCAAACAATATTCGGTCTTGCCATTACTAATATCACAATACTACCCTAGCATTACTAAACGTTAAGTGTGTGACCCTATGGGTTCGAGAACATGCAGACCTGGCCAAGACACCTCTCCAATCAATAATCAATAACGCGAACTGGATGCCCATATTGACTCCCACATATTTAGCAAAGATCTTTATCGGTTGGAACCGCGATGTTGAGGATTCAGTTAATCCCATGTACAATTCCCTTTGTCCGACGATATATTACTTGCTCGAGATTCGATCGGTGGTATCTCCATACTCTGTTCAATCTCGTTACGGGCAAGTCTCTTTACTCGTTCCATGACATATGATCCCGTGACTAAACTCATTAGTCACATGTTTGCAAGCTATTCACGATGTTGTATTACCGAGGGGCCCAGAGATATCTCTCCATCACATGAAGCGAAAATCCCAGTCTTAATCCATGCAACCCACCAAATATTTTCCAAGATACATGAAGAGCACCTTTATGATCATCCAGTTACGAAGTGACGTTTGATAACCCATAAAGTATTCTTACGGCATTCGGAAGTGGCATCATCTCATGGTCTAAGGAATAGATACTTTACCCAAGGAAAGTATCACAAATTGAACTTAGCGACACGATCAGATGCTAAGCTTACGGTTGGGTCTTGTCCATCCCATCATTCTCCTAATGACATGGTCCCATTATTAAATGACAACTCATGTATGTGGTTAGGAAACTTTAACCATCTTTAATCAACGAGTTAGTCTAGTACGGGCATATCTCCAACATCTACTAGGGACATTGTATTCATTTATGTATCCACATATGTATTTAAGTTTCTAGTCAATACAATTATAACATGAATAATAAACATTTATCATGAACAAGGAATATGATAATAACATCTTTATTACCGCCTCTAGGGCATATCTCCAACATTTATAAATGGTTTTTCTTGGTTATTTTTATGAAAGATCCATCTTCCTCAATCAACAACTTCTCACGTGGATGAGGTGAGGTTTTGTAGATGTTTAGAGTGTGAGTAAAAAAGAAGGATAAAACATCAAAGTTTGCATATTTCTTTAACATACTTGAGTGCTTCTATTTCTATTTCTATGGATATTAGCCTCCTCGTATTGTTTTCCTCAATTCGTTATATATGATCGGAAGAAAAACTTCCCAAATTCTTATTTTGTAATAACTCCTTTAGCTATGGAATTTGCATTTCTTTTCTAACTTTAATAATGATCTATGAAAACCTTTATTTATTTATTTTATCAGTTATATTCATGTGCAACAATTATTCTAATTTGACAGGCGGGTGAGTCCCTCATGCTCGAGAATATTGGAAAGTTCTTTTATCCCCCGATTCTTGCATTTTGTACATTGTGTTTAGAGATTTTTTTTTCCCGTTACAATGCACGAGCATGTTTGCTACTCCCTCAGTCCCATGATGTAAGACGTTTTTTGACACTAGTAAGTGTCCACGTGCAATGCACGTCTTCTCAGAATTCAAAATTCGAATACTTTAAAGCTTAAATTTTCGATCCACATATATGTGCAATGATTTGGATTCATTCCTTAAACTCGGCGAGTTTAAATTTTGATGAGATCTCCTACAATGTACCGAGATTAAATACATCACCGACATCTATCCCAGTTACCACTCGGATAGAATAGCTATACAATTGTGAAGACTCTTTTCAGGCATTACCGAATCAACATCCAAGGCATCCTACCATCTACTGGTCTCATGCACATAAATGAGTTATCAAAATTCCATATTTGAATGTTATCAGCCATATCACAGCCCCTTCACAATTTCACTTAAAACAGTCTGAACCCCACAATGTAAGTGTGAGAGGACACATCAACTGAACAATCTCTTATAGATTCTTCAATATAAGACTGCAAGGTCTCAAATGAATTCACAATTTAATATTTGTCTTGAAGAAAAGCTAGGAAGCAACCAAAAAGTAGCGAGATAGAATATAACACCAAAAAATAAGTGTCAGTAAGTGTGAAGATAAAAGATCATAGTATTAGCTCATGTTTTTCCTTTTTCTACAATTACCACTACGCTTAAAGAAAAGATGACTTAAATTTCCGAGTATATTAGTCAGCAGACCATTACCGTTAGCTCATAACATGCTACTGAAGCTTAGGTCACAACCATTAAGATTGTACAGATTACAGAGTAAAGCAACATCTACAGCACATTGATTCAAATAATTTCATGTGCATCTTGTCCCAGAAGCTTGCACTGAGACCTTGAGGCTTCATTAGTCAGGTTGCATTTCAGACGCAATCTGAATTTTGTTTGGTTTTCAGCTCAGGAACCAGTTGCAGCACCGGAACCGGGACGACATGCGGTCGGTCTTTCGGATGCGCTCCACCTGTCGCGCCAACCGGAGTGCCCGCCAGTACTGCCTCGCCTGCTTGCCCTCCACCTTGTGGCTCAATGTGGACATTCTCTTGGTCATGTTGTTCTTCATCCGCGCCCTCATTTGATCGGCCTGCACCTGAAATATATTTGCACAATTACAGCCTACTGAGATTTGTTTCACATTTTTGTTAAGAGTTCAGAATTTAAAGAAGAGCTGGCTGAGGGATGGGGTGGCGACACCGACCAGAGTGCCGCTCCTCGACTACTCCTGGCGGTCGATCGGTGTCATCTCTGTGCCTACGCCCCTCATCGACACCGATGACGACAACTGCGCCGCCGCTGCCACTAGAGCGCCTGCCTGGGTGCGGAGCTTCATGTCGATTCGGCAGAAGTTTTTGCTCTGCCGGAGATGGTCTACATAGGAGGTTACATTCTATGCATCATTTCAGTTGATTTTAAATTTGCAGTGGCTGATGACCCACAAGTGTAGGGGGTCTATCGTAGTCCTTTCGATAAGTAAGAGTGTCGAACCCAACGAGGAGCAGAAGGAAATGATAGGCAGTTTTCAGTAAGGTATTTTCTGCAAGCACTGGAATTATAGGTAATAGATAGTTTTGTGATAAGATAATTGGTAGCAAATGACAAATGGTAAAAGTAAATAAGGTGCAGCAAGGTGGCCCAATCCTTTTTGTAGCAAAGGACAAGCCTGGACAAACTCTTATGCAAGGTAAAGCGCTCCCGAGGACATATGGGAATTATCGTCAAGCTAGTTTTCATCACGATCATCTGATTCGCGTTCGGTACTTTGATAATTTGGTATGTGGGTGGACCGGTGCTTGGGTGCTGCCTTACTTGGACAATCCTCCCACTTATGATTAACCTCTAATGCAAGCATCCGCAACTACAAAAGAAGTATTAAGGTAAACCTAACCATAGCCTGAAACATATGGATCCAAATCAACCCCTTACGAAGCAACACATAAACTAGGGTTTAAGCTTCTGTCACTCTAGCAACCCATCATCTACGTATTACTTCCCAATGCCTTCCTCTAGGCCCAAATAATGGTGAAGTGTCATGTAGTTGACGTTCACATGACACCACTAGAGGAGAGACAACATACATCTCATCAAAATATTGAACGAAGACCAAATTCACATGACTAATAATAGCAAGACTTCTCCCATGTCCTCAGGAACAAAAGTAACTACTCACAAGACATAATATTGTTCATGATCAGAGGGGTATTAATATGCATAATGGATCTGAACATATGATCTTCCACCAAATAAACCAACTAGCATCAACTACAAGGAGTAATCAACACTACTAGCAACCCACATGTACCAATCTGAGGTTTGGGTACAAAGATTGGATACAAGAGATGAAATAGGGTTTGAGAGGAGATGGTGCTGGTGAAGATGTTGATGAAGATAGCCCTCCCCAAGATGGGAGAGTTGTTGGTGATGACGGCGGTGACGATTTCCCCCTCCCGGAGGGAAGTATCCCCGGCAGAACAGCTCTGCTGGAGCCCTAGATTGGTTTCTGCCTCGGTTCCACCTCGAGACGAAGGCGTCTGGTCCCGAAAGCCTCCTTATGATTTTTTTCCAGGTCAAAACGCTTCATATAGGAGAAGATGGGCATCGGGGGCCCACCGGCTGGCCCTCGAGGCAGGGGGCGCACCCTGGGAAGGGGGCGCCCCCCACCCTCGAGGCCAGCCCATGGCCCCTCTCGTGGATTTCTTCCGCTAGATATTTTTTATATTTTCCAAAAAAAATGTTCTATGGAGTTTCAGGGCTTTTGGAGTTGTGCGTAATAGGTTTCCAGAGTTTGCTCCTTTTCCAACCCAGAATTCCAGCTGCCGGCATTCCCCCTTCTTCATATAAACCTTGCAAAATAAGAGGGAAAACGCATAAGTATCGTGACAAAACATGTATGAACAATCCATAATGCAATAAATATCAACTTATAAGCATGATGCAAAATGGACGTATCAGCGGCGTGTTTAATTCCTGCTGGCTAGAGTTCACAAGATATTATTGTCGGCCATCAATTTTTTTCAAAAATAACACCAATAAGGTTTAGTACGGAGACTATTTTTGAGTTATTGACATTAAAAAACTAACATGTGCAGGACAATAAATTGCTTTTAATAATAAGTTCATTGAAACTTCAAAGAAATGCCATAGAACTATGGCAGTAGTATGACATACTGAGTGCGTACTGACAAATGAACTTTTACTATTTTCATCCCATCAAAGGTTCAAATAACCAGATCATGACATGTAGGTCAGAGATAGACAAGAAATTCAAATGAGTAACAAACAAATAAATGATTCGAAAAATGAAGAAAGTGCTTTTAAAATTGTGTTATAACTTATAAGCCTCTCTAACAAGTGTAACGCCCCGGACACCCGCCGGTGGTCGTTACTCCTGGCGGGATCTAGACTAGCCCCACCTATCAATACTAGTCTTTTCTGCGCACTTTGTCCTCACTCGTGCGCACCCGGGAGCAACTTCCCGGTCGGTCACCCATCCTTAAATTACTCCAAGCTGAGCACGCTTAACTTTGGACTTCTGTCCGAATGGGCTCCCGGAAAAGAAGGAATTCCTTATTGATATGAGTAGTCTAGCATCCCTAATAAGCCAGGCTATCACATACACCCCCACTCAGAGGAACCGACGTCCTCGTCGGACCACATGAACGTTCCCTCTTGGCACAAACATCTGTGCATCCAGTCCGATACATGTGCCATGCCGTGTGCCACGACGGGTCATAAACGTCATGAACAACATGACCGACCACCTGTCCGCAGACATCCGTGTAACCGCGAGGGTCGGCTCTGATACCAACTTGTAATGCCTCGGACACACCCGCCGGTGGTCGTTACTCCTGGCGGGATTTAGACTGGGCCCACATATCAATACTAGTCTTTTCTGCGCACTTTGTCCTCACTCGTGCGCACCCGGGAGCAACTTCCAGGTCGGTCACCCATCCTGAAATTACTCCATGCTGAGCACGCTTAACTTTGGATTTCTGTCCGAATTGGCTCCCGGAAAAGAAGGAATTCCTTATTGATATGAGTAGTCTACCATCCCTAATAAGCCAAGCTATCACAGAAGTGGTTTGCAGCTGGACCAAACCCATGCAACCGTGGCACCCCCATCATGTGGGCCAAAGGATGGATTTCGTACAATGACAAATAACTTCTATCTTCTCACAACTAAAAACACATGGAAAATGATAATGAGAAGTACAAATGATATTCACCTTACTGTATATCATATCGAAGGATTTTTCTGTTCCGGTAAACGATTGCAATGTTCCCTCAACTTCACCTCTATCTTGGCATAGTCTTCGTTCGGCTTATAGTCATACTGGGCAGCAGAGACTACCCTGTTAGTGCAAATAGTATACTGCAGTGCACTGTCAACAAACTAACTAATACAATATGCATGGTAATTTCAGATAGAAGTGTATAAATTGATTTCAAATATATGACCAAATCACAACTGTGTGAATACGGAAATAAGATCCAGTGCTGAATTTGTACCTTTTTGGTATACTCATAGAGTTTCAACTCTAGTTCTGCTATACCAGGCCTACAAAATGATAATCAAACTGAGTGAAATGGTGTTTTTTCTTTGAAATTGCTTGTGAACTGGGGGTCACAAGACGGCAACATATATCATACCATTTCTAAATTATATGGTTGCTAGAAATCCGCGCCTTCTAAATAATACAATTGACAAAAATATCGAATTGGGTGCACTTACAGGGGGTAAATTGATTGTATTTGGACACCTTCAGGAAAATATAATGAGAAAATAACTAAACATTGGATGAGAAATTTTAATTTGCCAAATGTCTGAAAAAGAGGACACGAAGCAAGTATGCATGGCCCAGTAAAACTACCTAAATTAGCCTAATAGGAGAGATAACTGAAAAATGCTCAATTTAAACTTGAACTGACTTACATTTTACTCGATAAAAGATGACACAGATTCATATAAGCATCTAGTAAATGCACACAGAAAAGGGGATAATTTGAAACTAAAAATAAAAAATTACATGCAAATTGTACTTCCTACATATAGGGGAAATAGTTCAAACAACACATTCGGCTGTCAGCGAAGAACTATGTAACATGTAAGTGTTTTCTACCCCAGTACTGATATATTGGTAAGGAAACAATAGTACAAATAGAGGAACAGCAAACTTCAATCCAACTTGTGAGAAGCATGGGCATGCATCAACCATCATTGAATCTTACCAAAGAAAAAATCAAGCCGGGTCCAAACGAAAGCACATGTCAGCACCTGCATATAGTGGCATTGAGAGAGATAGAGGGGAAGCACGAAGAATTGGTAGAGAGAGAGGAAAGAACGATATGCAAAATCCCATCTTGGCGTCATCCGCCATGCTCGACGTTGCTTACGCACATGTCAATCTCACTCCCCAGCCATGCCCGTGGTCTTGACCGCTGCTCCCGCCACTTGTACCGGTTGTTGTGCCATTTTCGTCGTGGTCACGCGTCCTTCGACCTACCGCCCGTCAACGTTTAGGGTGACGGAAACCTGGGCTTCCAAATGCTATATGAGGATTGCTCCTTCAGATATATTACAGTTAGCAGAAAAAGTTGAAAAACATATACCGATTGATACAGGAGATTCTCCAAGTAAATATGTTACTCCTTAGGGCGGCTATAGGCTGGACGCGAGGCAGCTGGGCCGAGGCGAAGGTTGATGGCCCATGGGATGACGCAGATATGGGACGCAGGCGCGGCCTCGCTCGATCCCGTGCGCATGGAGGCGGCTGGAGATTGTTCGGGGCGGCGGTGCTCGAGATCTTGGTCGGTGACGATGACCGGGACGGAACAGGACGCCGGTGGAGCAACGGGAAGCTGGGACGACAGATACGACGCGGGCTCCTCGGATCCGTCTATTCCCTGCCGGATCTGGTGGCAACGATGGCGGTGGAGAGCATCGGGGCGTCGTGGCGGGGAAGACCTGCGCTCAATGCACCCGACCTCGGCTCGGCCTCGCAAGCGCCTCCAAGGGCTTCCACGCTGTCGAGCTCAGGGCCATCGCAGCCACGTCCCCCCTGCCTCTGGTGCCCATGGCATCCGGTAGTTTGGGAACGGAGAGAGATTAGTGAGGAGAGGGGGAGAAAACGAAGGAGGGCGTTGGGCGCGGATGACCGGCTGAGGAGGTCGGCGGCAGCTTCCAGGAGCGGGGGCGACCACCGGAGGCAGGATCGACTCAGGGTGGATCGGGCGAAGTGCACAGAAGGAGGAGAAGGAAGGAGCGGCGGCGTCTTTTTTCTCAATCTGGGGGAGAGAGAGAAGGATCGGGAAGGCACGATTCAATTGGAATGGGCCCGAAAATTAGGGAGCTGCGAGCGGAATCGAGGAGGCGGTTGCGAACGACAGAGTTTTCGTCCGCTCTGACTATGTTCTCTTGTTTAATACTCGTAGTGCAGACTACACTAGAGTCAAAATACGTCTTACATTATAAGATAAAGAGAGTAGTAATTAACACGCAAGTAATATCCTACCTAATATAGGTGGGCAATTAATATACTCATGTGCCACTGTAGTTGTTTCTTAGTTGAAAAATATTTGTTCTTTTAGAAAAAAAGTTGAAAAATATTTTTTTGAAGATATTAATAGTACTCGTCCTTCCACCCCATCCGGGACTGGACTCAAAGCCCATCAGACAACAGTCCATGTGCACCTATAACCTACCTAACCCACACGTCAGCTCTCACGGAGGGACTTCTCCTGCCGCCGCCGCCGGCTGTCCTCCCCCATCGTCAGATCGCCGGTGATCCTCTCTGCGATTCCGATGTCGCGCTTCGGGAGGACCGTCCTCCTCTGCTTGGCCCTCTTCGCCGCATGGCACCTCTGCGCGACCCTGTTCGCCGACGCGCCCCCTGGTCCCGGTGGCGGCCACTCTGCGGAGAAGAAAGCTGTAGTCAGCGACGCTGCCGGGAATGCGTCGGCCCTCAGTCTCGCCAGGGAGGCCGGCGTCCGGGAGGCGGCCGGCACGGGGCGCAACTTCGTCGTCTCGCCGCTGTCGATCCACGCGGCGCTCGCGATGGTGACCGCCGGCGCGCGGGGCGACACGCGCAGGGAGCTCCTGGGGCTCCTCGGGTCAGCTTCGCTCGACGAGCTGCACCGCACGCCGGCGATAAAGCTTGTCGGCAGACTCAACGGACTAAAGCAGACGTCCTTCGCCAGCGGCGTGTGGGTCGACCGGAGGCTGGCGCTCAGGCCGGAGTTCACGGCCACCGGCGCGTCGCGCTATGCCGCCACGGCGGAATCCGTGGACTTCGTGTCGGGGGCCGAGCTCGCGAGGCGGCGCGTGAACGGCTTCGTGGCGGACAAGACGAAGCAGCTCATCCGCGACATCCTCCCTCCCGGCTCCATCGACTCGTCCACGGCGGTCGTCCTCGCCAACGCGCTCTACTTCAAAGGCGCGTGGCCTGAGCCGTTCGACCTCTTCACCGCGCCGTTCCACACCCCAGGCGGCGCCACCGTGCGGGTGCCGGCCATGACGACAGGCCGGTCACAGTACATCGCGCTCTACCCGGGCTTCAGGGCCCTCAAGCTTCCCTACAGGAACGACGGCGACCGCGATGCTGCATTCTACATGCTTATCCTTCTACCGGACAGTGGCGCTCTCAGCCTTTCCGACCTCTACGACAAGGCGGTGTCATCGCCGGAGTTCATCAGGAAGCACACGCCGGAAGAGGAGGTTGAAGTACGGCGGTTCATGGTCCCCAAGTTCAAGTTCACGACCGAGTTTGAGGCGTCCTCGGACATGCGGAAGCTTGGTGTCACCAGGGCTTTCTCAGGCGGCGACTTCTCAGGCATGGTGAGCGGCGGGGATGGGCGGCTCTCCATCGGCGCGGTGTACCATAAGGCCACCATCGAGGTAGACGAGCAAGGCACCGTGGCCGCTGCTGCCACGGTCATACTCATGGCAGGTAGCGCGCTTCAAAGTGAGCCGCCGCATGTGGTGGATTTCGTGGCGGATCGGCCCTTCTTATTCGCCGTGGTTGAGGAGAGGACGGGCACAACGCTGTTCCTTGGTCATGTGGTTAATCCTCTCGCTAACTGAGCAAAATGTGGAACCATGTGGTTGTTGAATTCTGGGGTGGTAAACAAGTGAGCATTTGCCAAATGCAGTAGGAGGCTTGAGTGAGTGCTGATCTCCCTACATATAAAACAGTTAAGATTATTGCTTGCTTTGCTTAAGAGCTTTGAAACATTATCCAATAAATCATGTCCCAGATCAATGCCAGGGCATATGTATGGCTTTGCAAACTGGCAACTGAAAAAAGAGATTCTTGACTGCCAGAGAGAATTTGACATAGCAGCGAGGCAGAGTAGCCAGGTGAATTCACCATTGACATGATATATGTCGAAAGATCTTCTTGCTCTGCAATCAGCAATCTGGACAAATTTCTGAGGTCACCACTCTTCAGCACTATCATTGTAGATCAGTAATCTGATTTCCTGGATTTTGTATTCAGACTGGCTGTTGGTAGTAGCTAGAACAAAAAAAAAAAAATTGACAGCAAGATAGAGTAAACAGGTGAATTCACCCTCTATATATGTTCAGAGATCTTCTTGCTCTGTGATCAGCAATTGGAACAAATTTCTGAGGTCTGCACTCTCCAGCACTATCACTGTAGATCAATGAGGATCCAACACAAAGGAGAACAGTCCGGGCAACCAAAAGGATGATGCTGATTAAATAAACTATAAACCTTGTTGTGAGCAAAACATGCAACAATTGTGATTCTCCGATGTGTTGTTCTAAAGTAGTGAGCCTGACTGTCTGTAGTACCATTTTTCACTGTCATATTTATTCTGTTTTTCAGGTATAACTAGAAGCACGAGCACTCTGCAGAAGAAGAATAGAGCCGAACCCCTTGTTGACCGATGGATCGATGCCTGTTGTGTCAGCGGTGTTTGGGAGTGAGCAAGATTCATTAGGCAAAGCCTTGATGAGCGACATTCTATTGTCGATCAGGTTGTCGACGTTCGTCATTGCCCGACGAACCATGCTAGCTTTGTAACGACTGACAGATGCTAGCTTTCAGAATGTGAGATCAGTACCTTCTTTTCAGATAGATAGATGCAGAGAATTCAAGATATACCAACCCGTCCTGGTGATGCTGATCATCTTGGCTTCAGTTTGTATAAGAACAGGTTCAGGCTGGCAGTTTTTGCATATGTCTAGTTGGATCCGGAGCCAACCCATATCTTCATGCATATGTCCATGATCAACCATGTACCGGAAAACAGGTCACGGCAAAAAGTCTGTTCTGTTAGCATGTTACTCAACTCAGTGAGAACAATATCAGCTACAAAATCCATATGTTCTGTGATGTTCCGAAAAGTACTTCAACCACACCCATTTTTCTTTCCGGTTTCGTTCTTACCTGTTGCAAAAAA